>NC_051173.1:90652212-91364116 GCF_013339725.1 Rhipicephalus microplus
GTCGGAATATATTTGAGCTAGAGTAAGCCAATGCCTTCTCATACAGAACATATCTAGTTCCCGCCTAGTCAATATTGGGACCACTTTAAGTGTTTGGTGTTGTGTTTAGTGTTCAGATATCTTGGAAAACTCACGTGAACTTGGTGCTAATAAAATAAGATCGAATAACTGGAATAGTTAGTCCGCTCAAGTAAATTCTCTCTTCATAACTTAAAACACAAGTTTACAATTCTCTTTTCTATTTACAACCTAATTACTGTCAACTTGTCTGCGGTACGACTTCATTCTTTGATCTACAATATTTATGTTATGCAGAAACGGTATCTACGCAATGTTTACAGTGCCGGGTTTAATGCGATAACCGTAGCTTCTTTCATAAAACTGGTGTTATAGCAGCTCTCAAATTATACTATTATTGGCTGAGTTCTAGATATAATACGAAATAAGATAAAAATACATAATTCAGACAACCTTGCAACAAAAGGATGTTGTCTTAGCACTACTTCGAAAACACAGCGTTTCCTTTGACGTTACTCTAAGCTTCTGGGCGCACTTCCGTCGCAGTGCACCGCATTGAAAGCCGGGAAATTCCATTGTACGCCACCCAGAATGCGTGTCGTCCACAGGGCGCAAGATCATCAACGACAACGTAAGTGACATGCTGAAACGTGAAATCCTTCGGCCATCGTCCCGTTCATGGTCTTCAAACGTTGTGCTTGTCCGGAAAAGGACTGCTTGGTACGACTTTCTGTCAACTATCGAGCACTGAATAAGATCACGCACAAAAATGTGTATTCGATGCCACAAATTCTGGATGCTCTGGACTCACTTTCGGGTGCTGAGTATTTCTCAACTCGATCTTCGTTCAGGGTATCGGGAAATACCTATCCACGAAACAGACAAGGACAAGGTTTTCTGAACACCCGATGGCTTCTATGAGTTCAATGTAATGCCCTCCGGTTTATACAGTGCTCGGGAGACGTTTGAGCGTATGATAAACACAGTTCCTTGTGGTCTTAAGTAAAAACCCCTGCTTATGTTATTTGGATCACATCGCAATATTTTCGTCCACTTTCTGTCAGCATCTTAAGTGGCTGGACGAAACTTTGACTTGTGTTTCTAACGCTGGCCTTCCACTCAGCGCGAAAAAAAGCCATTTTGTCTGAGTGAACATCCTGGTACTGGGCCACCTTGTTAGTAAAGATGGAGTTCGCCCATATCCTGACAAAGTATCTGCTGTGACACGCTTCCCTCGTCCTGAAAATCAAAAGCCGTAACGAAGTTTGCTAGGCTTTGCATCTTAATTTCGCCGTTTCCTCCATGGTTCGCGTCTACCACGTCGCAACTACACAAGCTACTCTCGTCTGGCACAGCCTTTCCTTGGACAACCAATTTTGGCATCACTTCTGACACCCTGACGGCGGCGCTGACGTCTGATCTCATCATCTGTCAGTTAGATGAGTATGCACCTGCCTGCCTGCACGCAACTGCGATGGCATGAGTGCCGTTCTCCTGCAGCATGACACAACAGGCCGAGAGAGAGAGTTGTTGCTTGAGCCCACCACGCACTACTGGATGCTGAACAAAACTACTCAAATACGGTGTTGCTTGGTTGTAGTTTCGGCTGTACAGAAATATTGCCGTATCTTTACGGACGTCAATTTACCAGTTACAGGCCACCACGCTTCGTGCTGGTAGTCATCGCTAGAAAGTTTGTTCGGACGCCTCGGCCGCTGCCTTCTCCAACTGCAAGAGTGCATATTTGACGTTTCGTACAAATCTGCAAAAAAAAACACCAAGATGCTGACACCCTTTCTCGTTGCCCTCTTCCACTGCCATTTTCTCGAGACCAACCTCTTCATTGTGTGTCCAATGATGACGCTCAGCATCCACCTACATTTATCAAAGCTACCGGTTGCTGGCACGCTGTCTCCGACTGGCTACCTCCAGTTGGCCAACTGCAACCACGAGAGCCGTATTGCCAGCACATTGATCAACGCATCTGCGATGTCTCCACCTTATATTGTGAGGTGGCGCCGACTACTCAGGCAGTTAAAACTTGAAACGACGTGATGCATCGGTACGTTTACACTGAAGGTGGGCACTGGTGGGTTCCTGTCTTTCCACGTTTGCTTCGTATGCAACTACTCGAGGCCTTTCGCGACGACTCCTCTGCTGGCCACGTGGGATTCCATAAAACATACCACAGCATTAGGAGCCGCTGCTGCTGGCCTGGCCTCTTCACATCAGTTGCCAATTGCGTCTCTTTGTGCGCAATATGTCAAAGGCGTAAGGGGCTGACTTCACCTCCTGCTGACTTTTTACAGACCATATTATCTCCCGATGAATTTTTCGCTATTGTTGGAATGGACGTTTTTCAGTCATGTCGGCAGAATATATCTGGATCGCGACAGCGGTTGAACATCTCACGTGGTATACAGAGACCACTCCTCCGTTCTCTGGCTCTGCCTCAGACTTGGCGACATTTTTTCGAAGACAGTCGTGTCTTGCGTCATGGTGCACCCCACATCCTAGTTATTAACCCGGCAATACATATTTGCCAAGAGTTGTTGAAGGAGCGCCTAAAGCTTGTAGCACAGTTCACAAAACATCATCATACCATCCTCAAGCAAATGGTATCACAGAGCGATTTCACCACGCTCGCTGAATTGATATTGATACAAAACAGCGGCTAAACACGGCTGCAAGAAAGAGGAGGACGAAGTGGGTTTTTTTCCGTTGGATGCTGTTCTGACACCATCTTGCTTCAAATTTCATTATTTCTCTCCCCCCCTTTTTGTTCTTTTTTTACATTGCGCCAAATTAATTTCACAGTCAAAACACAGTAATCATATTCCCCTAATCTAGACAATCTATAGGTATTTACTTGCATTAACCACCGGCTTCTTGGCCAATCCCCCTTAGTGCGTGAGAGCCACAAAAGAAAGGAACAACCAAGCAAGCCATCTTGCTCGTCGGGTTCTCTGCGCTGTGAATAGCTCATTAAACAAGTTACTCGTAACATTATTGGTGGAGGTGGACGACCCCCGTACCTCGATGGAGACGCGCAGCGGTCGCACCATCGGCGACCTTTCGACTGCTTCGACTGCTGGTACTTCCCCTACGCCGCCCTCATCAGTCCAAGCCACCACCTACGTCACAATACCGCACCTCCGGGATCCAGGCACTTTCTCCGGTGATGGTACGATCGATCTCGACACTTGGCTGAAGCGGTACGAGCGCGTCAGTGCTACTCACCGATGGGATCCTACGCTCATGCTCTCCAACGTGCTTTTCTACCTGGACGGCACTCCCCGAACATGGTTGAAAGCCACGAAGCAGACATAACGAGCAGGAATCTCTTCAAAGAAAAAATACGTGACCTGTTTGGCGATTTATCTGGTCGTCAGCTCGCTGCGAAGAAGACTCTTGCCACACGGGCCCAGTCTTCTACCGAATCATACGTCTCTTACATTCTTGACGTCTTGGCCCTTGTTCCAGGCCGACCAGTCCATGTCGGAAGACGAAAAGGTTAACCACGTCTTGAAAGGCATTGCTGACGATGCTTTCAACCTGCCGGTTTTTAACAACGTCTCGAGCATCGACCCAATCCTTAAAGAATGCCGACGTCTCGAACAAGCTAAAGCCCGCCGCGCAGCCCAAAGCATCGTGCGCCTTCCGAACACAGCGGCCACTTCTTCGTGTGACGACGCCTTCCACCAGGCCCCTCGATGTGACAACCTTACACGCATCATCCGTCGAGAGGTCGAGGCAGCACAACCGGTAGCCACGACATTACCGACACCTGCGCCTTCCCCGACCACGATCTCTTTAATACAAGCGGTCGTTCGTCAAGAGCTATCGAATGTCGGCCTACATCCTGTTCCTACCGTATACTCTGCTGAGCCTTCTTATCGTACCCCTTCTGCACCTCGCATACAACGCAATCCGTCCAAATCGCGTACTCTTGATGACAGGCCAATATGTTTTAACTGTCGACGCGTTGGCCATATCGCTCGTCACTGCCGCAGCCGCTGGGCTCTACCGTCCCATTATGCACCTCAGTATCACACCACTTCTGCTCGCCAGGCGTCCCCACCACTTTCTTCATCAACGCCGACCACATTTTCCGCTCCTACAGCACCTCTGAGCAGACCTCGCTACGACCGCTCACCGTCCCCTGCTCGTCGTCAGTCCCGGTCGCCCCCACAACTCCGCGCTGCCTCCCCGACCTATTCGCAGCATCTCCGACCGGAAAACTAGGCCGTGCAGCTTCTGGAGGTGGAGCTGCGTTGACGACCTTCGTAAAAAATCCTCGATTAGCACTAACAACGAACCGGAACCTTTTGAACGTTACTGTCGACAATGTTCGTGTCAGTGCATGATAGATACTGGCGCGCATGTGTCCATTATGAGTGCTAACCTTCGCCGCCGACTTAGAAACGTTGTCACGCCCGCCCTCAACCGAGCTGTACGAGTCGCCGATGGAGGAACTGCTGCAATTCTTGGCATGTTCTCTGCGCGAGTGTCTATTGGGGAGAGAAGCACTGTCGTTCTTTTCGCCGTCATCGAACATTGCCCTCATGAACTCATACTCGGTATGGGTTTTCTAGCCACGCACTCTGCCCTCATAGACTGTTCAGCTGGTTCTCTCCATCTCGATTTACCCCTCTTTTCCGATCCGACCAGCCCTCCGCAAACCAGCTTCTGCTGCATTGATTTCACGCGCCTCCCTCCTAACTCTGTCACACATGTCGACTTATCCTCCACGCCGCCAGTACATGATGGTGATTACATGGTGGCCCCGATTCCTGCAGTGATGCTTACGCATGGGGTTGCTGTGCCTCACATGATTCTGACGATTAAGAGAAACCGCACCTTCCTTCCACTGGTCAACTTTCACTCACCACCCAAGTTCTGCCACAGGGTATCTCCCTGGCAAAAATTACTGCTTTCCAACACGACCATGTCGAGCCCTTCAGAGTTGACGATTGCTGCAGCTCAGTCAGTGGTTCCACTCCATCCGATTCTTGGGGCACCGACATCGAGCGAATGGTGTCATCGAACCTCACGTCTGAGCAAGCTGCAGCGCTTTGCCACGTTCTTGAGGGCTATCATAGCATTTTCGACTTTACCAGCAACTCTTTAAGCCAAACGACCATTGCAACCCATCGCATCAGTACTAGCTATGCTACTCCCATTCACCGATGCCCCTACCGTGTTTCTGCGTCGGAGCGTGCAATAATACAATAGGAAGTCGGGGAAATGCTTGCGAAAAACATTATCGAGCTTTCATGCAGTCCCTGGGCTTCTCCAGTAGTCCTTGTTAAAAAGAAGGATGGACATGGCGCTTTTGTGTCGATTACCGTCACCTCAACAAAATTACAAAAAAGACGTTTATCCATTACCTCGCATCGACGACGCCCTCGACTGCCTGTACGATGCCACTGATTTTTCAACTATTGACCTTCGATCAGGGTACTGGCAGATAGCCGTCGACGGGATGGACCGCGAGAAGACCGCATTCATCACTCCTGATGGTCTTTATCAGTTTAAGGTGATGCCCTTTGGACTCTGCAATGCACCAGCCATATTTGAAAGAATGATGGACTCATTGCTCCAAGGGCTGAAATGGTCCACCTGCTTGTGTTACCTTGACGATATTATCGTCTTTTCGCCCACATTCGACTCGCATCTTGATCGCTTGTCAGCTATTCTGGACGTTTTTCGTCGAGCCAGACTTCAGCTTAACGCCTCCAAGTGCCGCTTCGCTCGCGGTAAACTTCCGTGCTCGGTCACCTTGTCGATGTTCAAGGCGTGCGTCCAGACCCAGAGAAAATTTGCGCAGTCACGAACTTTCCCGTTCCGAAGACCACAAAGGATGTCTGCAGTTTTGTGGGGTTGTGCTCATATTTCAGACGCTTTGTTAAGGACTTTGCGATCATTGCACGCCCACTCACAGACCTCTTGAAGAAAGACGCCTCGTTTACATGGGGCCATGACCAAGCGTCATCGTTTTCGCCAATTACGACATTGCTTACAACGCCACCAATCTTGGCTCACTTTGATTCTTTAGCTCCAACCGAGGTTCACACGGACGCCAGTGGACATGGCATAGGAGCTGTGCTATTGCAGCAACAACGCGGACACGACCGTGTTATAGCCTACGCAAGTCGACTGCTATCTCCAGCCGAGCGCAACTATTCCATCACGGAGCGCGAGTGCCTCGCCCTTGTATGGGCAGTCGCCAAGTTTCGCCCATACCTGTACGGGCGCTCATTCCGTGTTGTCACGGATCATCACGCGCTCTGCTGGCTAGCCTCCCTGAAGGACCTCACGGGACGTCTCGCTCGTTGGGCTCTACGCCTTCAAGAGTACATGTTCTCTGTAATGTACAAAACATGGCGATTACATCAGGATGCGGATTGTTTATCCCGCTACCCTGTTGACGAAGCAACCGATACTGACGCTATCACGGACGTTTTTTCCGTGTCGCAGCTGTTAAACATTGGCGAAGAGCAACGTCGGGATGCTTCTTTACGAACCATCGTTGACAAACTGGAGTCAACGCCTCGCGACCCGTCCCTACGAATGTTTTTGGTGAAAGACGGGATCCTATATCGCCGCAACCTTGATTCCTTCGGATTAGACTTACTTCCTGTCATCCCAGCGCACCTGCGTTCCACTGTCCTGCATCAACTTCATGACGCTCCCATGACGGGCCACTTGGGCGTTTCTCGCACATACGGTCGGGTACGAGGTCGGTTTTTTTGGCCTGGACTTGCCCGCTCGGTTCGACGCTATGTCACCGCTTGTGAGCCCTGTCAGCGTCGCAAGACGCCGTCTGCCCTCCCAGCCGGCTACCTTCAGCCGATCGACGTTCCCAACGAGCCTTTTTTTAGAGTTGGTCTCGACCTGTTGGGCCCTTTCCCACTCTCCACAGCCGGAAATAAATGGATAGCTGTTGCCACGGACTACGCGACGTGGTACGCAATCACACGAGCACTCCCGATCAGCTGCGCTACCGACGTTGCGGACTTTCTGCTGTACGACATATATTAGTGCATGGTGCTCCCCGTCAACTTCTCACCGACTAACGGGGGAGTTTCTACTCCCTCCCACGCCTAGCCGTGCGTGGCTTTGCCGTGTCCGGGGAAAAGGGGATCCTGGGGGTTGAGCCGACGCTGGGTGATTGGACCTGTTAAGGCCCCCCGGCAGAGGCAACACACCCCTTTGGCCCGTCTTCACGTAGAACGGCACCCCTGGCTGACCCACCCAGGGAAATCGGCAGTCGCCTTTTCCTATCTCTCTCTTCCTATATCTTAGTCTTTTCTCGTCTTTATCTGTCCTGTCTTCTTCTCTCTTCCATTTACTTCCGATTTTTCATGGCGGCAAGGGTTACCTTGTGTGGCTATCCTGCCCTAGATAAACCATATTCGGTTATAGCACGGCTACTGCTGGCGAAGGGCAGGCTTGTTCACATGTTTCTGCCGCGTCCCCTTGTTGGGCTCCGTGGTGGGTGGTAGGCGCCGATGCCGAAGAAGCCAATTTTTCATGGGACCTCAAAACCCCCCTGTAACTGATCGTGCTCCGAAAAGAGTACGCAACCGATGCATCATCTTTGTTTTTCCCTCAAAACGTTGAAACATTTCCAAAATACCATGTCCTTCACTGCGAGCAATCATCAACCAAAGCCAGAGCAATATCACCTTTTCTAGTGGCCAAGTGCCTTAAAGACAACCATTGGAACCGGCTATAAGGCCTCAAAGATGGCAGGTGGGACATTCTCTCGAACTAAAAGACAAGGAACAGTACGACAAACTCTCACACCTCGTAGCCTTTGGCAATATCCCTGTATCAGTTACTGCACATCGTACCATGAACACAGTGAAGGGCGTAGTATCCGATGAAGACCTTAAGACACTAAGTGAAGAGGAACTCCTAGACGGATGGAAAGACCAAGGCATATTACATGTGCAGCGCATAAAAATCAGACGCAACAACACTGAAACCGCAACAAAGCACCTAATACTTACATTCAATTCAAACATCCTACCTAAAACAATCGAGACCGGCTACGTAAAACTTTCTGTGCGACCGTATGTTCCTAACCCGAGACGTTGTTTTAAATGCCAGCGATTTGGACACGGATCTCAGACCTGCCGAGGTCAGCTGACTTGTGGCAAATGCGGCATAAACAGGTCACGAAACTGATAAGTGCCAAACGATGAGGTACACTGTGCAAACTGCAAAGGCAGCCATGCCGCATATTCCAGAGCGTGCCCAGCCTGGAAGAGAGAAAAAGAAATTATCACCATAAAAGTTAACGAAAATATAACGTTCCGTGAAGCACGACAGAGAGTTTCACCTTCATTCGCACTAAGAGCCTCCTTCGCTGAAGTGGTGCAACGAGGGGCGGCACCACAACGGCCCTTGGTGGCTACCTGGACCATGCCTAGCGTGGCAGGTCAGAGCCACCTGCCCCTCTGGCGGGAACGCCAGCGCTGCCCTGCCCGCAGCAACCAGTCCACACCGGTGGCCTCTGCAAGCCCTGGCAGCAAGCCAGGGCAACAAGGAGGCCAAGGAGGTCCCAACAACCTCTTGCCCGGTGGGGTCAAAGACTTCGTCGACTGAGGCGAAGTCTACGCTACACACAGATCGCTCTTTGGAGCGGGTGTCCAGTGCCTCGCAGGAGGCAATGGACACCACCACCAGCCAAACAGCCATGCAGGCCTCTGGGTCTGCAGTTTTCGGGCCACCTGCCAAGGCAGAGGGCCCGAAGTCTCTCACAACCGCACGCGGGCACCGCGAGCGGGCGTCCAGCGTCTCTTCCGAGATGATGGACACAACCACAAAGTGTATCGGCGCCTCAGACGCCGAAAGATTGGCGTGGCTCTAAGGAGCCTGCCAAAAAAGAAAAAAACCACGCATTAGGGGGCCTGAAAAGGCCTCCTAAGCTAAGGTTGTCTACTTCGACGCACAGCACAAAAACTCACTCAAAATGGCTACACAAATAATGCACTGGAATGCTAGGGGTCTTCTCCACAATCTTGATGACATTACAGAACTTTTACATAAACACAATCCCAAGGTGCTGTGCATCCAAGAGACACATCTGAAGCCATCTCAAACAAACTTTCTTAGACAATATGCCGTGTTCCGCAAGGATCGGGATGAGGCAACTGCTTCATCCGGCGGTGTAGCTATAATAGTACAAAAATCCGTGCCTTGCCGACCTCTTATTCTTCAGACGGCACTCGAAGCAGTGTCAGTCCGCGTCATTCTATTTGACAAACTAGTCACTGTGTGTTCACTATACATACCACCAAGCTACAAACTTAACCGCACAGATTTTCATCACCTCATTGACAGCTGCCGGCACCCTACATTGTTGTTGGTGATCTCAATGCTCACAACACTCTGTGGGGGGATGCCCGGTGCGATGCGAGAGGCCGACTGATAGAGCAATTCCTCCTGTGCTCCGGAGCATGCCTCTTCAATAAAAAACAGCCTACCTATTACAACATTCATCACAACTCATACTCATCGATAGACTTGGCGCTTGGTTCTCCCTCTCTCTTTACCGAGTTAGAATGGAACGTGGTCATGAATTCGTACGGCAGTGACCACTTTCCTGCTATGTTAAACTTGACATTATCGCATGAGGTTCCTCCTCATATTCCCAAATGGAAAATAGCATCCGCTGACTGGGAGAAATTTCAAGAATTGACACTTTTACGGTCGTGACTTTATCACAAATTGTGACATTGATTGCGCAGTAGCATTCTTCAGTGCGTTTATTCTGGATGCTGCTGAAAAGTGTATCCCGCAAACAAATGGGCACTCGTGTAAACGACGTGTTCCCTGGTGGAACGATGACTGTAGAGAAGCGCGTAGGAAACAAAATAAAGCCTGGGGCATCCTGCGCCGATATCCAAACGCAGAAAACCTCGTCGAATTTAAAAAAGTGAAATCACTGGTAGGCGAACACGACGTCAGGCAAGAAGGGAGAGTTGGGTCAAGTTTCTCTCCGGCATTAACTCCTACACCAATGAAAAGAAAGTCTGGAGCAGCCTCAGAAGTCTAAGGGGCAGCAAGCATATCCTCTGCCTTTAGTGAGTCAAGGGAACACACTGGAGGACCAGGCCAACAGCCTTGGCAAGCACTTTGAGCGCATTTCCAGTTCTGCGCACTACTCAAAATCTTTCTTAAAACATAAAGAAATGACAGAACGGAAAACACTAGAGTTGAAGTCCAAACAAACGAACAGTATAATACTCCATTTAAAATTGCCGAACTTAGGACGGCCCTCAATGCGTGCCACAGCACAGCGCCGGGACCAGACAGAATTATGTATGACATGCTCAAACACCTTCACGATGACACCGGAAATCAGTTTACTTGCTCTGTATAACACTATCTGGGCTGCTGGGTACCTGCCGTCTACGTGGAGGGAGGCCATTGTTGTTCCTATTCCAAAGGAAGGCAAGGACCCCTCTTCAGTTACAAGTTACCGTCCAATAGCCCTTACGAGCTGCCTGTGCAAGGTGTTCGAGAAAATGATAAACAAAAGACTTATGCATTTTCTAGAAACCAACAATTCTTGACCCCTTTCAATGTGGTTTTAGAGAGGACCGATCTACTACAGACCATCTCATACGCATTGAAGCATACTACGCGATGCGTTCATCCACAAACAGTACTGTCTCTGTGTGTTTCTTGACATGGAAAAGCATATGACACCACATGGCGCTACGGCATCCTTAGAGATCTGTCAGACATTGGTATTCATGGCAATATGTTGAATATCATAAAGAGCTACTTATCCGAGCGAACATTCCGTGTTCGTATTGGGAATGTCTTGTCCAGGCCGTTTATTCAAGAAACGGGAGTACCCCAGGGTGGTGTCCTGAGCTGCACCCTCTTTATTATAAAAATGAATTCATTACGACTCTGCATTCCACATAACACATTCTATTCAATGTATGTGGATGATATCCAGGTAGGCTTTAGGTCATGTAATCTTGCAGTGTGTGAGCGGCATGTCCAGCTTTGTCTGAACAAAGTATCCAAGTGGGCTGACCAAAACGGGTTCAGGTTAAGTCCAGAGAAGAGCACCTGTGTGCTCTTTTCTAGAAAGAGAGGCCTCCACCCAAATCCCGAAATTGACTTGCTTGGCCAGCGGTTACCTGTAGAGGCCGAGCATAAATTCTAGGCCTAATTTTGGATTCTAAACTCACATTTACATCACACATCAAGTATATTAAAAACAAATGTATAAAACAATGAACATTCTGAAAGTACTCTCACGCACATCATGGGGGAGTGACCGAAATTGTTTGATCAATCTCTACAAAAGCCTCGTTCGAACGCGCCTGGATTATGGGGCAATAATATATCAGTCTGCCACCCCAAGTGCTCTGAAAATGCTTGACCCAGTCCACCATTTGGGCATCCGTCTGTCTACGGGAGCTTTTCGCACTAGTCCCGTGGAGAGTTTGTATGTCGAAATCCAATGAGTGGTCATTGCACCTGCAAAGAACATACATGTCTTTTATATACTATTTAAAAACGAACGCAGACAAAGAACACCCTTCACACACGACTATCAATGACTTGTCAAGTTGTACGCTCTTCGAGAACCGTCCTTCGTTTCAACAGCCTTACTCACTTCGTGTGAGGAGCCTCGCTGAACAAACGGGTGTGCCACTTATTGAACACAGTCTGATGGCTCCCGTTCCATGTCTGCCGCCGTGGCAGTGGCAGCCCATAGACTGTGATACATCATTTGTTGAAGTTACGAAGCATGCGCCTATAGCACATATACACACTCACTTTCTCGAATTGCAGCACAAATACAACTGTCCTGAATTCTTTACGGATGCTTCCAAGTCTGATAGTGGCGTGTCCTATGCTGCCGTTGGTCCATCCTTTTCAGATTCTGGCATTCTCCACCCTAATTCAAGCATATTCACAGCGGAGGCCTATGCTATACTTGTGGCCGCTAAACATATAAAGGAACTAAAGCTACAACGTGCGATAATATTCACCGACTCTCTGAGTGTCATAAAAGCTTTGAAGACCCTCAAAAAACATAAAAATCCTGTTTTTTGATGCTTTACTCTCTTCTGTGCACCATATACTCGCTCAAAAAACAAGTTGTATTGTGCTGGGTGCCAGGGCAACCGCGAAATCCGGGGAAATGTGTTAGCGGACCAACTGGCTGCCTCAGCTAAGGACAACGCTAACACTAATGCATCTATGGCTGTCTCTGCGTTAGAACTCAAACAATTCGTAAAACAGAAGCTCAGGGCGCACTGGCAGCTTTCATGGGATAAGCAAACGCGAAATAAATTACATGTTATCAAACCGAGCCTTGGAACTTGGCCGTCAATATCAAGGTCACGCCACACTCAAGTAATACTCACAAGACTACAAATAGGACACACCCATAGCACTCATTCACACCTTTTGTCTGGTGGTGATCCTCCCGTGTGTGACAGATGTGGTGACCCACTCAGCGTTCTTCATATTTTAATTGAATGCAAGGAATTGGATGCTCTTAGACAAAAACACTTTCTACTTCTTCACCGACATCAAATGCCACTGCATCCGTCAATGTTTATAGGTAAAGAGCCTGTTTTTAAGCACAAATCATTGCTCGCATTTTTAAAAGATATAAATAATTTTTCATGTCATATTTCCAGGAATCCGTAGCACGACCTCCAAGTGGAGGTTGCTGCTGCGGTAACTACATTAAAAAAAGCACCTGCCTGGCGTTCCCTTGGACACAAGGGTCGTTGACAAGGCAGTTGTGCTATTATCCTTTTATGATTTATTACTATGACCGTCTATCATTCATCCTCACTTCAAGTGCCACGTCATGCTCATGATTTTAGTATCTATTAGGCCACTATACAGCCACGTAACATTATCATTGCTCACATCCCTAAATACCATTGTTATACACTGACAATTATTACACTTTTATAATTTTTATGGCGCTCTTTGGCCAAACATGGCCCTTGCGCCAATAAAACCAATATAATAATAATAACTTCTCACCGACCGTGGCCGCACGTTGTTATCAGCTGTCGTTCATGAATCCTGAGGTCTTGCCATACCAAGCACAAATTTACTACTTCGTACCATCCACAGTCAAATGGCCTCACGGAGCGCCTTAACAGGACCCTGACCGATATGCTTGCCAAATACGTTGCGCCAGACCACTATGATTGGGACATTCATTTGCCGTATGTGACGTTCGCCTACACTCATCTCGTCACAACACTGCCGGATATTCGCCCTTCTGTCTACTATATGGCCGGGACACAACTCTACCTTTAGACACGTTACTACTTGCGGCCACTGAATATTGTCACGTTCCTTAAGACAAACTTGGTTTTAATGGGTTCGTTGAGTCGACTAGCCAAGCAGCAGCTCAGACAGATCGTCGTTGTCTTCTTTCACACCTGGATCTCAACCAAGCATATCATGTGGCAATAGTCCCCCCTTTGAAAGCATCGACTCGATGCTCGTAAAGAAAAAAAATGAAGGCATACACACGCAGATACAGAGAACTAAAAGAGGGAGAGTGCCAGTACTCGCAGCGCAAATGAAAAAAATTCGCCAATGCTTGCGCCAAGCGCAAAAAGAAAAGGCATAAAAACACAGGAGAACACGAACAGCAGCAGCAGCAGCAGCAGCACAATGTCACGGCTTGTCGCAACACGTGAACCACAAGGGCTACTGTGTGAAGTAGGGCTTCAGCCTAACGACATGCACGGTTTCGGGCCGAAGCTGTCGACGAGAAGACGCTGCGCCGTCCGGAAATACCTCGTAGGTAACATCAGTGACTCGTCTAAGAACCTTGTACGGTCCAAAATAACGGCTTAGGAGTTTTTCGAATAAGCCTGGTCGCCGGACAGGGGTCCACACCCACACTCGGTCCCCAGGGTGGTAGGTGACGTTTCGATGGCGGAGGTTGTAACGTCGTGCGTCTTCATCTTGTTGGTGACTGGTGTTTATGCGAGCTAGCTGCGAGCTTCCTCGGCGCATTGAGTGTATTGCTCAGCGTCTGGAGCGATTTCATTGCTTTGGTCACACGGAAGCATAGCATTGAGCATGGTTCGCACGTTGCGTCCGTAAACGAGTCGGAAAGGCGGAAATCGCGTTGTTTCTCGCGTTGCCGTATTGTATGCAAACGTGATGTATGGAAGAATTTCGTCCCAGGTTTTGTGTTGTACGTCAACGTACATTGACAGCATGTCCGCTATGGTCTTGTTAAGCCTCTCTGTCAGTCCATTCGATTGCGGGTGATAAGCCGTCGTTTTTCGATGACTTGTGCAGCTCAATTTAAAAATGTCCTCCATCATTCGTGCTGTAAATGACGTCCCTCTGTCCGTAATCACGCATGACGGGGCACCATGCCGTAGGACGATTTGGTGCACGAAGAACTGCGCGACTTCAGAGGATGTACCACGGGGTAATGCTTTCGTTTCAGCATAACGAGTAAGATAATCTGTGGCAACTATAATCCATTTGTTCCCAGAGGACGACAAAGGGAAGGGTCCAAGAAGGTCCATTCCCACGAGATCAAACGGTGTCTGTGGTGGTGCGATCGGCTGGAGCAGGCCCGCGGGTCTCACAGGCGGAGTCTTGCGACGCTGGCACTCACGGCAGCCTTTCACGTATCGATGTACACTAGTTGATAGTCGCGGCCAGTAATACTGTTGGCGTACTCTGGCGAGAGCTTCGCGAATAGCCCAAATGTCCTGACGTGGGCTCGTCGTGGCACGCAAGGAGGATCTCGTCCCGCATTTCGGTAGGAACAACGAGTAGGAAGGCTTTGTCGCTACCATGGGCGTTTTTCTTGTAAAGAATGCCTCTTCTTAGACAAAAAGAGGACAAATCGCGAGCAATGTGTCGAGGGACCTGAGAGTTCCGGCCTTCCAGGGAATCAATAGCTGGGTGTAATTCGTCGTCTGCCCGCTGTTTTGACATAAATTCGGAATCGCTGACTGCTCCGAGAAAGGCATCTTAATCCTCGGAGCCCCTGACAGCGTGCCCCACAGGCGCTCGAGAAAGCGCGTCGGCATCTTCATGTTTGCGCCCTGACCTGTACACAATCGTAATATCGAACTCCTGCAAACGCAAACTCCACCGAGCGAGACGGCCGGATGGATCTCTGAGATTTGCCAGCCAGCAGAGCGAGTGGTGGTCAGTCACCACTTTGAAGGGACGACCGTAGAGGTAAGGCCGAAATTTGGTCGTCGCCCACACGACTGCGAGGCATTCTTTTTCTGACGTAGAATAGTTGGTCTCAGGCTCGAGAAAGAGTACGACTGGCGTAAGCTATCACATGCTCAACGCCGCCGTGTCGTTGTACAAGGACAGCGCCAAGTCCAACGTTGCTGGCATCTGTATGTATTTCCGTAGCAGCGTTTTCATCAAAATGGGCAAGAACAGGGGCTGTTTGCATTCTCTGCCGTAGCTCTGTGAACGCTGCATCTTGTTCTGCACTCCAAGTAAAAGGCACGTCATCTCGGGTGAGTCGCGTAAGAGGTTCAGCTATCTTCGAGAAGTTGGCGATAAATCGGCGATAATACGCGCACAAGCCAAGGAAACGGCGTACTGCTCTTTTATCTGAAGGAACAGGGAAGGCGGCGACAGCAGCAGTTTTGTCTGGATCAGGTCGCACTCCATCTGCACTAATGACATGTCCCAAAAATTTCAGCTCTTCGTAGCCGAAATGGCATTTTTGGGGTTTCAGCGTGAGTTTAGCTGTGCGAATGGCGTCCAGAACCTTTCTCAGACGCTTCAGATGTTCTTCGAAGCTCTCGGAAAAGATGACCACATCATCGAGATAGACAAGGCAGCTTTGCCACTTCAAGCCAGCGAGAACTGTGTCCATCATCCTCTGAAAAGTAGCTGGGGCAGAACAGAGGCCGAAGGGAAGAACACGGAATTCGTAAAGTCCGTCTGGAGTCACAAACGCGGTTTTTTCTCGGTCTCGTTCATCCACTTCGATTTGCCAATAGCCACTCTTTAGATCGATAGACGAAAAATACTTCGCGCGTCGTAATCTGTCGAGAGAGTCGTCGACCCGTGGAAGCGGGTAAACGTCTTTTTTCGTGATGCTATTATGCTTCCTGTAGTCAATACAAAATCGCAGCGTTCCGTCTTTTTTCTTCACTAGAACGACTGGCGAGGACCAAGGGCTGTTGGATGGCTGAATAATCCCGTCATCGAGCATATCTTTTACCTGTGTCTGAATAGCCGCACGTTGTTTGGAAGAAACGCGATAAGGCTGCTGCCGGATGGGGCGGACGTCATCGTCAGTAATAATTCGATGCTTGGCGAGGTGTGTTTGACGGAGTTTGGAAGAAGAGGCGAAGCAAGGCCGAAACTCCCTTAAAAGGTCATGAAGTGCAGCCTTTCTTTTGTCTGACAGCGTCGAATTAATGTCGATGTGGTCTAGAAATTCTTCATTCTCATGCGTTCCCTCGGACGCGAAGCACTCCGTGACGTCGGCAACAGGGTCTCCATAGGCTACGGTGGTTCCGCGGAAAAGATGCCGGTGCTCGTAGTTGAAGTTCGTAAGTAGTATTTGCGACTGTCCATTACGGACACGCACAACACTTCGGGCGGCACATACACCTTGGAGTAGCAGAAGTGATAGGTTGCTTTCAGCCACCACGTCACCGTCCCGGAGGTCTTCACAAATGACTTCGATGGGAACAGTCGCTCGAGGCGGTAGCGTCACACTGTCGTCAGCAACACGCAACGCAGGTCTACGGCAGTTATCAGCGTCTCGATCTGTTGCGCCTTGAGTCGAGAAGGTCACAATGCGCTCACGAAGATTTATGATGGCACCGTATTCCCGAAGGAAGTCCATACCGATAATCAGCTGACGTGAACAGTCGCGCAGAACGAGGCAGCTGAGCACAAACGTTGACGCACGAATTTTCACTCTTGCCGTACAGCGACCCAGTGGTGTTACAACGTGTCCTCCAGCAGTTCGAATTCGCGTTTCATTCCACGGCGTAATCACTTTGCTGAGATCTTTCGCTAGCTTCGCGCTGATAATCGAATAGTCTGCACCAGTGTCTATTAATGCGTTGACCTGAAAACCGTCAATCAGCACAGGTATGTCAAGTGACACGCGGTTACTGGGTTCAGATGTAGATTTCGGCGTTTCCTCGGTACTGCGATTATTCTCTGATTGAATGCCTTCCGTGTTGCGTGCAAGCGTCGATGGGAGATCTTCCGCACGTTGAGTCCCAGCGACCTTGCCCCCGAAAGCCGCTGCCTTCAGTTTTCCCGACGAGGGCTTGGCGAGCGTTCCCGTGCCGTCACCCCGAAACGTGACCCTGTGGCTGCGGGTCTCCTCGGAGATGGTGACCGCGATTGCCGTCGTGCTGTTGCGCGAGATACTCTTCGATATCCCTCGGCTTTGACCAATTTGGGGACGAGGTGAATTGACGGAAAATCCACGCAGGCCAAGTTGCCGGTATGGACATTCGCGGTAAATGTGACCAGCCTCGCCGCAATGATAGCAGAGGGGTCGTCTGTCCGGCATACGCCAGAGATCAGACTTGCGCGTCGGTGCGCGCCGACCATCGATGTCCAAACCAGCGTGCGCCGACTGAATCGCGACTGACGGCATCATTGTCTGGATCGGGACGTATGGCACTGTCTGAAGCGGAACGTGCGGCACTGTCTGGATCGGGACGTGTGGCACTGTCTGGATCGGGACGTGCGGCGCTGGCTGGGTCGGGACTCCTTGACCAGAACGAGGCGTGGCAGATCGCAAGGCTTCCGCGTACGTACGACGGCCACTGTCAGTAGACACAGGAGCCGTTTCCGGATCAACCGACATCGGCGGAAAACGATGGGCATGCAACACCTGTTGGACCTCGTCACGGATGACACTGGTGATAGAAGCAACATCAATTTGCCTTGTCCCGTACATCTTTTCCATTTCTTCCCGGACGACAGATCGGATGATCTCGCGAATCCATTCGGGGCTCTTGCTTCCAGGGGTGGCGAAAATTTCGGGAGTTGAGGCAGCATTCACTTGACGGTCAAACAGGGCAGACCGTTGGTGCAGTACTTGCTTCATTGTTACCGCTTCTGTAAGGAACTCAGCAACACTCTTGGGGGGACTACGCACCAAACCAGCAAAAAGTTGTTCCTTCACGCCACGCATGAGGTGGCGCAACTTTTTTCTTCTGCCATAGCAGGATCCGCTCGCTTTAAAAGCCGTGTCATGTCCTCAACGTACATCGAGACGGTCTCGTTTGGCATCTGAATGCGTTAATGTAGTGCACGCTCCGCCCGTTCGCGGCGGTCGGGACTCCTGTAGGTCTCCAGAAGGCGACGCTGGAACTCACGCCAAGATGTCAGAACATCATCTCTGTTCAAAAACCACGTCTTGGCACAGTCCTTTAAGCAAGTGCACACGTTCCGGAGCTTCGCGGCATCATCCCGGTAATTTATCGCTGCGACACGTTCGAACTCACTCGGCCAGTCGTCAACATCTTCATGCTGCTCTCCATGAAAGGGGCTAGGCATGAGTGGGTTCTGGACGGTGCAGTAGATCGGCGTGGAAGGTGTCGGAGCTTGCATGGGATCTTGGGTCAAAGTCATAGTCGCTGCGTCAGTGGTTGGTGTCTCTGGTGGTAGGCCTCGTTGGCGGCGGCTTACTGTGTGAACAGGAGTGTCCACGGGTGCAGGGCTTGTATTCCGGCTGCTGCACGGGGTCTTGGGCATCGGGTGGATCGTGAGACGTTGTACCCAGCACCTCCACCAGTCTTGTCACGTTCCTTAAGACAAACTTGGTTTTAATGGGTTCGTTGAGTCGACTAGCCAAGCAGCAGCTCAGACAGATCGTCGTTGTCTTCTTTCACACCTGGATCTCAACCAAGCATATCATGTGGCAATATGCTGGTGAAGCCATTGCCCGCGCTGACCACGCGCGCCAAGTCGCCCGTAACCGTCTACAGGCTTCACAGGCGCGCCAACAACAGCTCTACAATTCTCACCATAGGGACGTGCACTTTTCTCCAGGCTCTCTCGTGCTCCTCTGGTCACCTACTCGGCGTGTGGGACTGTCTGAAAAACTGTTGTCGCCCTACACTGGACCATTCCATATCGTTCGCCAAGTGACAGACGTCACGTACGAGATTGTTCCAACCGATCTAACAAAGTCATCGTCAGCTCCGAGCGACACCGTTCACGTGGCTCGGCTAAAGCCCTATTGCCCCCCTTCGACATCATCTGCGTAAATTCAGCACCGGGACGGTGCTTCTACCGCCGGGGGTTATGATACAAAACAGCGGCTAAACACGGCTGCAAGAAAGAGGAGGACGAAGGGGGTTTTTTCCGTTGGATGCTGTTCTGACGCCATCTTGCTCGTCGGGTTCTCTGCGCTGTGAATAGCTCAATAAACAAGTTACTCGTAACAATATTATTGTTTATCTGACTCTCTTATGACACCTGGAACACCATCTTACCTTTTGTGATGCTTGCTCACAACACTGCGGTCCAGTACCCGACTGGCTATTCACCATTTCACCTAATTTATGGACGTTTCGGCATCTATCACGATCGACGCTTCGTTCTTCAGCACTCCGACCAGCAATTGTACCACTACACCAGAACAGTTTGTCTCCAGGCCTAAAGAACGTGGCCAACCTGAAGTCCACGAGTGTTGAAGATTGGGCGAGTTGGTTCGTCGTACTTGAACTGGTATAGCGCATTACGGGGAAGAAGAAACGGCCGAGCAGACCGACACAAGAGGACCGACGCAAGAGGGCAGACCGACACAAGAGGACTAGCGCTTTGTCCTCTTGTGTTGGTCTGCTCGGCCGTTTCTTCTTCCCCGTAATGCGCTATACCAGTTCAAGTAGCCAACCTGCTCAGCTCAACAATGAAACTAGTCAACACGATTCCAAACGGCGGTACGACAGCTACCATCACGGTGTCTCTTTCATCCTGGCGACGATGAGTTACTTTGGACGCCGACACGTGTCTCTACATTGCACGAGAAGTTTCAGTCACAATTACTTAGACATTACGTACAGACGTCTCCTGTAAACTATCATGCCACTTCCGTTGCGCCTTCGCCCAACCGTCGTTGCCTTGGTTCTAAGATAGTCCTGGTTTCGCATCTCAAGCCCTTTCTTTGACATGTGTACTCGGTCTAAGTCACGGCGAGGCTGGCCGCATCGGCGCACGGGGAAATTAGTGTGAACATTAGTCGTACACTTTATCTTATCACCTATCAGCACTTGGGTCTGAGTAGCGGAGCTTAGGCTCGTGCGTAATTAAAGACGTGGCTTGCTGCCGGAACGTTGTGACGTTGTGTGACTATATATAAATATATATATATATATATATATAAATATATATATTGTAATGACGAAAACCGAAACTGGAACTCTCTCTGGCACAGACTCGCATGCTAGGAAGGAAGAGGAGGAAGACGAAGCAGAATAAGAACAGCCGGCCTGCAGCAAAGGCGTTGTGTCTTATTTCTCGTCCTTACAATGGCGCAGTCGACGAAGAAAACGGCTTACGTCTCGGTTTCGTCATCCAGAACGCCCGCCGACGTGCAGCCGCGGTAAGCGTCGCTTGAGGACGGCGTCAAGCCCTCCTCGGCAGCTGTTTACTGACACCACCGTTCGGGGACGGCGTCAAGGCCTCCTCGCCGTCACGCTTCTTCGCTGATGGGACCCGCAAGGCGTCCGTCGCGGCCAGCATCGATCCCAGCACCGACGGATGGCGTCCAGGCCTCCGTTGTGGTTCCGGGAAACTTGTCCTGGGACGCGACACGTCGCGGCAACCATGCGCACGGGCCTCTCTCACCTAGGGATGGCGTACATGCCTCCTCCATACCTGGCAACCTGTCGGCGCTTCAAGCACCCACCGTGTACGGCGTCGAGGCCTACCCGGCGGCGCAAGACCGCTTCATCTACGCCACAGTACCAGGTCACAACTCATCACACGGGTTCCGCTTGCCTGGGAACGTCGTTGACGCTTCCAGCGCCCTGGAACCCATGTCCACGAATCCGACCACAGCTGGATTTCCAAGGGACGCCGTCCACGCGTCCTTGGTCAAGAATTGTACCACCTCGAATACCGCAGTCACTGTATCCTCCGCAGAGGCGGGCCTTGGCTCTTCGTGCGGATCACACGACAGCGCAGCGGAGCTGCAGCATACCATCGCGCAACTCCGTGTCACGACCAACGCCCTCATAGCGTCGAGTTCCAAGCTATGTCCTGCCATCTTGCCAACATTGTGCGCACTCAATGCCATGTTGGCTGCGGCCGCCGCACAAAACTTCGAGGTAAGCTCGCCCGAGAACCGTCGCAATCTCCGGCGTTCTCTCGCGGAGGTATCGGAGCAAGTGAACTGCTTGGCGGGGGCACATTTCGGAGTTCTGCCCGCCGTCCCGCCATCGCCGATTTCCTTCGCGCTACCGGAATTTCGCGGCTTCCAGGACGACGCCGAGGAATGGGTGGCAACCGTCAACGCTCTCGGAACGACTGAAGAGCAGAAGTGGGACATGGCCATAGATCGCCTGCGGGATGCTGCCGCAGCATGGCACAGGTACGAAGGCGTCAGGCAGCAGTCCTGGGCAGAATGGAGTGCAGCCCTGATTGCCGCTTTCGGACGGATTTCCTGTGACTCCAGCAAGTCCAGCTCGATCTTCCCCGAGGCCGAGGATGGAGCCCAGGCAGCGCCCCGCCTCGAGGCTGCAATCGTTCGTTGCAGCTCGTCAACGGAATGCTGCCAGGAGTTCCCTGCTGCTGACCCTGACCGAAGTGGCTGGAATCCTACACTACAGGTCCCGGACTCTGCATCGGTATTCGACCTGAAAATACCCCCACCAGACCTTCGTCCGGAGATACGGCCCTCGCGCTCGTCGTCTGAGGACATCGAGGCACTCAATCCTATTGTATTAGACACAACTGAACCCTACCAGACCACGATCATGCTCAGCCACGCAGACACTCGGCTACCAAGGAACGTTTCCTTCGAGAAAGCCCAGATACCTAGCTACGCTGAGGCCACTGCCATCGAGAACTTGCCGAGGACCAGCCCTCCTGCTGTTTCCTCCCAGCATACGATGTTTGCACATGACAGTTCGCCAGAAGCCACCGGCTCGACTACGTCTGGGAGTTCTGCTGTGGTATTTATGCCCAACCATGAGCTGCGTCCCATCTCATTTCAAGAAATGGCCCAAACGTCATCATGGCTGCCTCGCAGGGCATCCCGCTGCAGTTCAGTCCACCAGCGACGGTGGGA
Source organism: Rhipicephalus microplus (assembly GCF_013339725.1). Classification (NCBI taxonomy): domain Eukaryota; kingdom Metazoa; phylum Arthropoda; class Arachnida; order Ixodida; family Ixodidae; genus Rhipicephalus; species Rhipicephalus microplus. Next base: position 90,674,528 of record NC_051173.1, read on the forward strand.
CAAACACCAGCGTTTCCAGGTTACTCTGCGACCTTGCCGGAACAGTCAGGGCCGTCCACCTGAACTGCATTCTACGAGTTGTCAGGAAACGTTGCATCATGGACGAGTTCGACCACGGCGACAAAGTCAAGCCCACCCACCAAAAACTTTACCGCCAGCTCCGCGCGCGCACAGGACCCAGTCTCCATCACGACACGGTGAACGACCCAGACGACATAGCCAGTGTCGGCCGCCGGAGCCAATTTCGACAAACTTCCAGCGTGGTCGAGACCGACCACGACGATGTAGCCAACCTCGCCCACCTGAAGCACTGTCAACTGCTGCAGCTAGCCTTACCTACCAGAACATTGTCGTTTGGCCCAACGACAATGCTAGCAGTCATGGCCGAGTGTAATGACGAAAACCGAAACTGGAACTCTCTCTGGCACAGACTCGCATGCTAGGAAGGAAGAGGAGGAAGACGAAGCAGAATAAGAACAGCCGGCCTGCAGCAAAGGCGTTGTGTCTTATTTCTCGTCCTTACAATATATATATATATATATATATATATATATATATATATATATATATATATATATATATACACGACGAAATGTTGACAGGGCTCCGTGTAGTTAAAGGCTTAGAACTTCCTAAAAAAAGCTCTTTTTTTGCCCCACACCGAAACGCCAGTGCCAGGAGGCGCCGCCTAGTCGGGAAGAATTCGTTAGTGAAAGGAAGCATACACAGACCACTGACATCAGAAAGGTGAAGGGGAGAAAGGGGAGGGAGATGAAGTGGAAGTGAAGGAAGAGTGGAAGGGGGGTGCCCGAGGGGAGTCCACCTTATATTCTTTTTTTCCCTTTTTTTCTTCTTTTTTTATTTTTTCTGTCGTTTGCCTCTTTCTTTTTCCTCTGATTTGAGGTTGTATAAAGCTGAGCACCAACAAACTGTACTTTTAATCCTGATGAAGGCCAGACTCTAGGCCGAAACGTCGAAATAAACCACGTTGTGACCGCTCACGGAGGATCTACAGGACTATATATATATATATATATATATATATATATATATATCATAAAACAAAACGTTTAGAAGCAGCAGTTGTTTATTCATCAGCTAGAAAATTTTTACAACTCGTGTCGTAATGCCGCATTAGGCCGAAATGCTGAGACAACCGAACATCATCTTCTCAGCTTGACAAGTACTCTCAGCATGCTCAAGTAGCATTAATCTTCTTCACTACACTTTCTGCCCCTCCGGAAAAGAGCCATCGCGGCAATTTAGGGGAAGGAGACGATAGAAGGGTCATAATAAGGTTTCATGCGGTCAATATGAACAGTCACGGCCACGGCGTCTTTGATCAGAAACTTGTGTGAGAGGCTCTACGATGTAATTGACAGGCGACGTTTGCTTCATCACAAGGTAGAGGCCGTGATACATGGAGAGAAGTTTCATTGAGAGACCAGGGCTGGTTGAAGGAATCAAAAGGCGGACGAGGTCATCAGAAGGATAAAATCAAGATGGCTTCGAGCTATCGCGAAGGGGCTTTTGGCGTTGCTGATAAGCTCTAGCGAGAGAATGGGCAATCTGGCGACGCTCTTTCACGTGTTTGGCCACCTGTGACACAGGCGTAGACTCGGCAACAACAGGACGGTACGGAAGAATGGTGTCCAGCATAAAAGAATGCTTGCGTCTGTAAAGGAGAAAGTATGGAGATAATCCAGTGGTTGTCTGTACAGAAGGGTTATGCGCATACGTCACAAAAGTGAGAATTCTGTTCCAGTTTGAGTGGTCGGAAGCTACATGCTTTGACAGCATATCCCCTAATGTCTTGATGAATCATTCTGTAATGCCGTTTGTTTGTGAATGGTACGCGGTGGTGGTTCAATGAATCACGTGGCATTACTTGAGAAGGGATTCAGCTGCGGCCGAGAAGAACACGCACTCTCAGTCACTGAGCAGCTCACGCAGGGAACCATGACGAAGAATGATGCGATGTTATATGAAATAACCGACGTGACTGGCTGATGCGGATTGTGATGGTGACGTTTCTGCATAGCGCTAAGATGATCGATGGCGACAATTATCCAACAATTTCCTGCAGGTGTTAGTGGAAGAGGTCCGTAGAGATATGTACCAACACGGTCGACGGGCCAGGCAGGACAAGTTAAGGGCCGTAGTGGAGCTGGAGAACGGTGAATCAAATTTTTCCGGTGCTGGCAAACGATGCAGGACCGCACGTAGCGAAGAACGAAGCGATACATTAAACGCCAGTAGTAGTGGTGCGCCAGGTGGGTGTAACTTTTCAACTCTCCAGCATGCGTGCAATGTGGGTCGGCGTGAAATGAGGCGTATATATCTGAGCGGAGATGTTTAGGAATAACCAGGAGCCATCGGTGCCCTTCGGAGACAATCGTCGGTATATTAAGCCGTCTCGGACAACGAAGTGCTTTACTTGACGGCGCATGCCTCAATGAATACGTTGCAAGGGATGGCGACTCAACAAGTTGAGAAGTGACGCAACCCAGGGATCTTTCTTTGCTCGGGACGCATGTCACTGACACAAAGTGCAGACACGTTATGGGTAGGTGAATACGGCGACTCGTCAGTGGATAGGAGGGGTGGTCGGGACAGAGCATCGGCGTTGGTATATCTAGGTCCAGATTGATAAATAACGTAGATGTCATACTCTTCGAGGCGAAGTGCCCTACAGGCGAGCGTGCCCCATGGATCTTTCAACGAGGAAAGTCAGCATAAAGCGTTGTAGTGTGTAACCACACTAAATTATTGCCCGTAAAGATAGGGTCGAAATTTGCCTATGACCGATACAATGGTATAAACACTCTTCTTTTGTCGCGGAATAGCTGGCTTCCGTTTTCGTAAGGGCACGACTGGCGTAGGCGACGGCGTATTCATCAAATCCTGGTTTGCGCTGGGCGAGCAGAGCCCCGAGAGTGACACCACTAGCATCCGTGTAGATTTCTGTCGGGGCAAGTCGATCAAATTGTCGCAAGATTGGAGGTGATGTAAGGAGGCGACGGATTGTCGAGAATGCATCATCACATGGTGGTGACCAACCGGAAAGGTCATGGTTGCCGCGGAGCAGTTCAGTCAAGGGCGATATCAGGCAGGCAAAGTTCCGAATGAAATGACGAAAATACGAGCATAGCCCGTGGAATCTACGAAGTTCTTTCAACGTCTTCGTCTCAGGGAACTCGGCAACGACACGCAGTATAGTCGGATCCGGAAGAACGCCAACTCTAGAGACGACATGGCTCAAAATTAGAAGTTGCTGAGCGCCGAAGCAGCGTTTCTTTAAGTTGAGCTGTAGACCGGTCTTGCTAAGGCAAATGAGCCCTGTTTCGAGTCACTCGAGATGTGTTGAAAAGTCGCACGAAAATAACACGATGTCGTCTAAGTAGCACAGGCGTGCCTTCTATTTGTGGCCACGGAGGACGTTGTCAATCATGCGCTCAAAAGCTACAGGTGTATCGCATAGCCCGAACGGCATCAGGTTAAACTTATATAAGACATCAGGGGTGACGAAATTTGTTTTGGGGCGGTCAGCCTCAGCCATCGGCACCTGCCAGTAACGGGAGCGAAGGTCTAGCGACGAGAAGAACTGGGCTTCTTGTGAGCAGTCGAGGGCGTCGTCTATGCGAGGCAGCGGGTAAACGTCTTTGCTGGTGATCTTGTTCAACCGACGGTAGTCGACGCAAAATCTTATTGTGACATCTTGCTTCTTTACAAGAACAACTGGAGAGGCCCACGGGCAACTAGAGGAGTAAATAACGCTGCGTTTAATTGAATTGAATTGTTCATTGATTGATTGATTTGTGGGGTTTAACGTCCCAAAACCACCATTTGATTATGAGAGACGCCGTAGTGGAGGGCTCCGGAAATTTTGACCACCTGGGGTTCTTTAACGTGCACCCAAATCTGAGTACACGGGCCTACAACATTTCCGCCTCCATCGGAAATGCAGCCGCCGCAGCCGGGAATCGAACCCGCGACCTGCGGGTCAGCAGCCGAGTACCTTAGCCACTAGACCACCGCGGCGGGGCAATTGAATTGTTCATTTTTAACCTAATAGAGATCAAGGGATGGTATGGCTAAAGGCAGAATTAACTGCCTACAACGCAGAACAATGGCCCCACCACCAAAGCACTGTCCAACAAGGTTGTATTTATTATTGAGAAATTATACACAAGAAAGCAGAAGCTCTGCAAGAAAATAAAAAAAAACTCCCAAGCATTTCCCCGAGGGTGAACATGGTTAAGTGCGAATACACGGGGTGATGCTATGAGGGGTATTTATTAATTCGCACTATTATATTTATTAATCACACTATGGTGCCTTTATGGTGTAATGGTTCCTGGGAATCGCAATTTGATCACACGGGGGAGTTTACGTTAACTCACTGGCGAATGCCAACGGATTTTAACTTTACTCCCCCTTACGACCCACTCTCGACGGGGGACTGAGAGAGAAGACGGGCGCGCGAGAGAGAGGGGTGCGCGCGCAGCTGCAGCGAGCGAGGAGAGCGGAGGAGCGAGCGAAGGGGGGAGGGGGTATAAGGCGCGTTACTGACACCGATATCAGCGTCGCGTCCGTGGCTTATTCGGTAGAGCGTCACGCTGCGGCCCGCCAAGTCCTCTTTCTTTTAAAGATAGAGAGAAGACTGCGGACGCCGCCGATGGCGGTGGATGGTTTGGGGTCGCTTATAAAGTGTATTCACACTTAAAAAGAAAACGGACATAGCGCTATTTGCTAGCTATGACGACATACATACGGAAATCGTACAATTGAGGTTTTTAAAATAATGTAACAGGTCATTAGCCACATGATGTTAGAGGCCGTACGCATACTATCGTCGTCACGCATGAGAAACTCGCGCCACCAGCGAAACCGTGCTACATGACCAGGAAAACCACAGACAATACATAAGGGGCGGTTGTCCGGAGTGCACCATGGGTTCTGAAATCGTGGTGTTGGTCGGGAAAACGGACGGGTGGCCGGGTGCACAGGCTCGGTTAGTGGGGCATAGGGGCGTGCGGGGATGTAGTTGTTCGTGACAGGCAAATGTCGTGGTGCGGTCAATGCATCGGCATACGTAAGTGGAGCAGTCACAGCTGGTACGTTGGCTGCGGGTAGAACCTCTGATACTTGCTCCCGAATGACTCGCTGTATCGGTGTCAGCTAACAAGATGGCGCCCTTTCAAAGATATATGGCACAAGGGACAGCTGGCACGAGACCTATTTCCGTACGAACTGCTTGATCTCAAGGAGCAAAGAAATATGGTCGTCCGAAGTGCCAGCCGTCGTTAGAGCGGAAACGGTAGCACATGACACACTGGCGCGAAGGAGTAGGCTCATGCTGTTTCCATAGCTCGTCGTAGCTTTGACACAGTTGAATTACGTCCGCTACCGGTTGGGGGTTCTTGGCAACAAGCATCTGAAAGGCGTCCTCAGTCACACCTTTCAAGATGTGCTTGATCTTCTCGGCTTCCGTCATAGCCGTGTTGACACGCCGGCAAAGGTCGATCACATCTTCGTTGTAGCTGTTGTAGTTTTTGCCACTTTTCTGGGCTTGAACGCGCAAGCGTTGTTCAGCACGCAAGTTCCGAAGCGCTGGGTGGCCAAATAAATCTGCGAACGCCGTTCTGAAGGCTGACCATGTGGGAAGGACTCTCTTGTAGCTGCGGTACCACAGACTGGCGACGTCAGTTAAATAAAACTGGACGACAGTGAGCTTGTGCGCATCATCCCATTTGTTGTGCTTGCTCGCCCGGTCGTATTTGTCAAGCCAGTCTTCTGCGTCCTTGTCGTCAGTTCCGCTGAAGGTAGGCGGATCATGTGGCTCAATGGGGCCGGGACAAACATGAGCTGGAGTATTCGGAGACGAGGCGGTAGCCTGTTGGTCTTCATCCGTGGACATTGTAGGAATGGGAGGCAACATGCGGTTGCAAAATTCCAGGATTATGGAATTACCCCGCACCACCATCAATTAAAACAAGACCTTTAGAAGCAGCAGTTGTTCATGCAACAGCTAGCCGTTTTTGACAACTGGTTTCGAAATTGCGGATCCAGCCTAAGCGTCGAGTTTGTTTGTTTGTTTTGTATCGAGGGCAGTGGGCATGGAGCTTGAATATAGAAAAGGAAGAAGACTTGCGGTGATCGCAGACTTGCGTTCAGTTAGCACTTGCGCTCAATAAAGCTTTCGTTCGCCGAGTCAACTCCTGCTGGTTCAACACCCCGTTTCAAGTGGTGGAAGTGCTGGGATACACTTGGTCCTCACCCTGGAACTTCGTAGCCACACACTCCAACCACCTTCTGCGATGACTGATCCGGGACCGTCTCAGGCCGCCACTCCAGGTCTCGCACCCATACCTGTCTTCTGCGCTGGCGCTCTCCGGCAGCGCGACCCCCCATATTTGGTGGCACAGAGGACCAGGATGTGGACAACTGGATTGCCGAGTATGAACTGGTGAGCGCATACATTAAGTGGAACGCAGCCGATAAGCTCACAAATGTGAATTTTTACCTGACTGAAGTGGCGAAACTATGGTACAGAAATCATCAAAGTGATTTCAGTACCTGGTCAGAATTGGCAAAAACCTTCTCGGTAGTCTTTGGACGTCCTGCTGTCCGCCGCATTCGTGCTGAACAGCGCTTGCGTGGCAGAGTACAGAGAACAGATGAGACTTTCACGAGCTACATCGAAGATGGGCTCTTCCTGTGCCAGCTCATCAACCCGACTCTGGATGAGGCAGGCAAGATAAAAAACATAATGAAAGGAATCGACGACGGTGCATTCCAAATGCTTGCTGCGAAGTTTCCCCAGACAGTCGCCGAGGTGATTCAGCTCTGCCAAAGTTATGATGAGCTGCGTAGGCAACGTGCTTCCACACGTTGCGCTGCTCAAGACACCGCGGACCTCTCATCCCTCGACTATCGCCATGACACTGCCGACCACTCTGCTTTAATGCCACTCATAAAGCAATTCATACGCGAGGAGGTCGCCCGGCAGCTATCTATAATCACCAGAACTACCGAGCCGATGGCACCCTTATCGCCTTCGCTTCGCCAGGTCATTAAATCGCAAGTTGCCGAAGCATTGCCGCCAGCTCAGGCTCCACCATCTGTTACCGCACCACTAACATATGCAGCCGCCGTTGCTCGGCCACGTGCTCCATCGTCTCCGGCTATCTACGAAGCAACTCGCCACGTTTATTCGTCGACCCCACCTGCCCGCCCGTTGACTGTTCCGTCTCCGGCTGTATACGAAACAACTCGGAACGTTTATATGAAGCCGACGCCTGCACGACCGTTTCCGGTACCTTATTCGGTGACAAGTGCCCCTACCGTCAGCCAATGGCGCACTCCGGATAATCGGCCAATATGTTTTTCATGTGGCATTCCAGGCCACATAGCTCGTCACTGCCACCATCGCAGCTTTCCTTCCCATGACATTGCAGGGGCCTCACACTACATGCCCACTCAGCCGCGATATCCCGTTCCTGCCGATCCACCTCTAGACGTACGTACCGGTCGCCACCCATCCGGCTCAAGCCGTTCGCCTTCTCTTCGTCGCAGATCTATTTCTCCAATGTTACGTCGCAACAGCGCACCACGAGGGGAAAACTGACGGGCGCAGTTCCGGAAGGAAGAACTGCGTTTGGCAGCGAAAATTTCAAGACCTAACTGCTGTCCCCCGAACGAAATCGAACTCTATATTGATGGCATTAAGGTGCACGGACTTGTTGACACTGGAGCTGCCGTATCTGTAATTAGCGAGAAACTGTGCCGAAACTTGAAGAAAGTGACCACGCAACTTACCGACCTATCTTTGCAGACAGCTACGTCCCATCATATTCAGCCTTCAGCTTTGTGCACTGCACGAGTCGTCATTCAAGGTGCGATGTACGTCGTCTCATTTGTTGTTTTATTCCGTTCTTCGCATGACGTTATCCTTGGATGGGACTTTCTTTCGTCAAATTCCGCTTTGGTCGACTGTGCTCGTTCCGAACTCGCTTTATCTATGCCTTGCTATGACCCCGAGGATGGCGCTTCGTGTAGAGTGTTTGCTGCTTCTGACGTTGACATTGCGCCTTTCTCAGCTGTTGTTGTCTCGGTGTCGTGTGCCTCCCCCTTGAAATCACTTGTGTTGTTCATGCCATCGGTCCCATCTGCGTGCTGTCGAAATGTCATGCTTCCGTTTGCCGTCGTTGTTTTTCGCAACGGTCACGCTGCCATTTATGTGTGCAATCCCTCGGACAGCCCGTCATCCCTACTACGTGGAGAATGCCTGGGAAGCTACGAACCTTACGAGTGCATTCTTCCGGCTACCATACCCGATTCTATGGTTTCGCTCCCAATTTGTGCTGTCACTCCTACCAACACGCCTAATGATGTTCTCGACGTATTCTCGGATGCCATCGACTCTGAGCTCGCACCAACTCAGCGCGAAGAGATTATAAATCTTCTACTCCGCTTTCGCTCTTCATTCGATCGTGACCAGTCAGGCTTAGGCCGAACCTCTGCGGTCGTTCACCGTGTCGACACCGGTCAACAAGCCCCGCTAAGACAGCGTCCGTACCGTGTGTCATCTGCTGAACGCCGTGTCATGAACGAACAAGTGGACGACACGTTGAAACGTGGCATCATGGAGCCCTCCAACAGTCTCTGGGCTTCACCGGTTGTTCTCGTCAAGAAAAAAGACGGATCCATCCGGTTCTGCGTTGATTACCACCGACTCAACAAGATAACGCGCAAAGACGTATACCCTCTGCCGCGCATCGATGATGCTCTGGACTGCCTACAAGGTGCAGAGTTTCTTTCTTCGTTAGATTTACGCTCCGGCTACTGGCAGGTGCCCATGGCAGAGGGTGACCGCCCTAAGACAGCCTTTGTAACACCAGATGGACTATATAAATTCACCGTTATGCCCTTTGGCCTCTGCAGTGCGCCTGCCACTTTCGAAAGGATGATGGATACCATCTTGCGAGGTCTGAAATGGAAAACGTGCCTCTGTTATTTGGACGACATTGTGGTATTTTCAAGCGACTTTGCGACCCACATCAGCCACCTCGAGCAAGTTCTTACGTGCCTTTCTACGGCGGGACTTCAACTTAACTTGAAGAAATGCCACTTCGGCGCTCGCAAGCTTGTAATTCTCGGCCATGTAGTTTCTAAGGACGGCATTCTCCCGGACCCTACGAAACTTAATACAGTCGCGGCGTTCACGAAACCAACCACCATCAAAGAGCTTCGAAGCTTCATCGGCCTATGTTCTTACTTCCGGCGCTACGTCCGCAATTTCACCTCCATTATCGACCCCTTGTCCAATCTTCTTGCCGGAAGTTCTGATTTGTCAGCGTGGTCGCAGGCGTGTGATGATGCATTTCAGGAACTCCGACGGCTCCTCACCACGCCTCCCATACTCCGACATTTCGATCCGTCTGCTCCAACGGAGCTTCATACAGACGCTAGTGGGTGTCGGGCTAGGGGCCATACTGGCCCAACGCAAGGACGGCTTTGACGAGTACGTCGATGCCTATGCCAGCCGCACCCTCAGTAAAGCCGAAAAGAATTACAGTGTAACTGAAAAGGAGTGCCTTGCCATTATTTGAGCAATCGGAAAATTTCGGCCTTATTTATATGGACGTCCGTTTGATATTGTAACAGACCACCATGCGCTTTGCTGGCTATCTTCACTAAAAGATCCTAATGGTCGGCTCGCTCGTTGGGCATTGCGGTTACAGGAGTTTGATATCCGTGTTATCTACCGTTCTGGCCGTAAGCATTTCGATGCCGATGCCCTGTCACGTTCGCCATTGGCTTCAGAGCCTGTCGGCTCGCCTATCTCCACCAGTGCTGCCTTGGCCATCAGCATTTCGGACATGCCTTCCGGGCAACGCATAGATGCTTGGATTTCTTCTCTTTTGAACTTGCTCTCAAACCGGACGCTCGATCCAGTTTCCAGGACGCTTCGCCGTCAAGCAGGACACTTCGCTATTCGAGATAACCTGCTTTACCGCCGCAACTACAGTTAGATATGGGTCGTAAGTGGTTGCTCGTCATTCCCCGACATCTGCGCTCTGACATCTGTGCCACGTTCCACGATGATCCGCAATGTGGCCACGCTGGTGTGTTAAAAACATACACTCGCTTGCAGCTGCGGTACTACTGGCGCGGTATGTACCGTTTCATTCGCCGTTACGTAAGGTCTTGCCTTACGTGCCAGCGACGCAAAATGCCCGCTCAGCATGCCACAGGTCCCTTGCAGCCGTTGCTATGTCCAGCACGAGCCTTCGATTGTGTCGAAATCGACCTTTACAGTCGGCTTCCCTATACTTCGAGTAGCAACCGCTGGGCCATTGTCGCTATCGACCACCTAACGTGGTACGCTGAAACAGCTGCGTTACCTTCTGCTACCGCAAACGACGTTGCATGTTTTATACAGCAAAACCTGGTTTTAAGGCATGGAGCACCTCGAGAGTTACTAAGCGACCGCGGCCGCGTTTTTCTCTCCGATGCCATCAAAGCGTTGTTGAGCGAGTGTCACATCATACACCGCACTACCACAGCCTATCATCCGCAAACTAATGGGATGACAGAGCATTTTAACCGTACACTTGGGGATATGCTGGCCAAGTACGCTTCATCCAACCAGTCAAATTGGGATAGCATACTGCCTTTTGTGACATATGCTTACAACACTGCAACGCAAAGCACCACTGGATTTTCGCCTTTCTTTCTTCTTTATGGACGCGAGCCATCATCATCAATGGATACTATTCTTCCTTATCGACCGGACCCTTCAGAGATGACTACCGTTTCTCGAGCAGCAGCACACGCTGAAGAATGTCGGAAGCTTGCTCGTGCGTTCACGTCACATGACCAGACGCGCCAAAAACATCGCCACGGCGCGTCAACCACGCCTATGAGCTTTGCTCCGAACTCACTGGTGTGGTTATGAATTCCTTCTACTCCTCCAGGAATCTCCCACATGCTTTCATCCAGGTACTATGGCCCTTATCGAGTTGTACGCCAAACATCCCCTGTCAACTACCTGGTCGAGCGGCTGGATGCATCTCCGGACAAGCGCCGTCGGGGACAAAAATTGTACACATCTCTCGGCTCAAGCCATACCATGACCCTTCTGTGTACACCTGTCGTTAGGTCGCCAGGATGGCTCCCTAATCGCCCGGGGGTGATTGTAATGAGGCCAGTGGGCATGAAGCTCGAATATAGAAAAGGAAGAAGACTTGCTGTGATCGCAGGCTTGCGTTGAGTTATCCCTTGCGCTCAATAAAGCTTTCGTTCGCCGAGTCAACTCCTGCTGGTTCAACACCCCGTTTCAGTTTCTTTGTTTGTTTGTTGCCTGTACGTACTGGCATAAACCCATTCTTGGGGATCGGCCATGAAATCTACTGGTAGCCTATATGTGATACTCTGATTGAGAGCTGTCGTGTCGGCGGGCGGCGTCCAAACGACGGCAAGTGGCCCGACGACTCGACGCGAACTCGGCACGCGCCGGCAATCGGCCCACCGACAGGACCGAGTCAAACGTACTCCGCGGACGCACAACAACGAACCGGCTGACCAGCAGCAGTTTATTAAAACTACACCACGAAGCGACGCGTACACACGTAATTGGCTGTTGACAATCCCGTGTGCCGGTCTGCAATGACATTTATATATAGAGCACACAACAACGCGACAAACAGTGCGCATCCTTGTCAAGGATGGCGCCACAACACCTTATCATCTCCCCCGGTTGATGAAAACAGTCATCACAGTCCCGTGAGTGTCCACACATCCAACTAAATTCACACCAACGGTGAGATTAATGATCTCTGCGCACATCCATGTGTGGCACCACGACACACAAGATCGTTCCCCGATCATACAAGACAACACACACTACAATGCCACAGCCAATCTCCATGATGTCTGCACTTAAGCCCCAAAGTCTTTAAACCACTCTGGGCGCTTTTGCTTACGGCGCGGACGTGAAGAGGCCGCAGAAGGACTTGGTTGATTGCGACCATCTTTAGTCGACTTCGAAAACCCCGTCACCTCTTCATTTTCCCCTCCCCGATATTGATATGTTTTTGAACAGCTACGGAGGGTTGCCCAACAGGGTCCTCTAGACAGCCCAAAGTTCCCTGAGGAACCACTGATTCAGGCCTTTCATTAACCTAAAGCTCTGCTAATATACAGCCTGTCTGAAGATTGGGGGAGGGAGCCAAATAGAGCAGGTGAACGAGGGGGCTGACTATCAAAACTGTCTATGTTAGGATAAGAGTAAATTAATTCTTAGGTGACGTAGGACGACCTGCCTTCTCAAAGGAACCCTCAGGAATCACTGTCAGTTTGGAAGTGTTCCACTTGTTGCCATCACTTAGCACAAAAGTGAAAGGCGCAACCTTAGCCTGCACCCTATGAAGCTTGCTATACTTATAATTTCCTTTCTCATGGGACCTTATTTTAACCAAGTCTCCGGCCTTTATGCGGTGTCTCTGCGCACCTTTCCTTCCATAAAAATATTCTGTACTATTTCGCTGTTTTGCCGAGACTCTATTACGGACCTGCGGCAAATCAGCTTGTAACCCTAATACCTGAGGACGGATCTTAAAGTGGCTAATTTCAATTTTAGAGCGAGGTTGACGGCCATGCAGCAAGAAAGCTGGCGAAAGTCCCGTCACCGCATGTGGAGTGATTCTGTATGAACTCAAAAATTTTGTGATGCTTTTTGCTGGTTCTTTCTCTCGCAGTCAAGCTACCTGTAACCCTATTTAGGCGCGCTATTTCACCGTTAGACTGGGAATAATAATTTGACGAGAACACGTTACGAATGCCTTTTTTCTCAAGATAGTTCTCAATTTGCTGTGACACAAACTGTTGACCATTGTCCGTAACTAATACCTCACGTAGCCTTTCGCGGCTAAATTATGAGTCCAACAGCTCAATGACGTCCTCTGTTGATATTGTATTTGTTCCAAGAACCTCGGACCACTTAGAATAGTAATCCACCAATGTTACGAGATACCTTAGAAAAGACGCATCTAATAGGCCGACAATATTCATACCCTATTTTTTCATGGCCCGTCTGGCCATTCGACTGGCTGCAGTGGCGCCACACGAGGCTTGGCAGACTTATCTGCCAACTGACAGGCATGACAATGCTTTACATATTCCTCTACAGAATGATCCATTTGCGGCCACCAATACCTCTCACGGAGGAGTTGTTTAGTGCGTACTATTCCTTGATGATTTTCATGTGATAACTACATGAAAGTAGGCATAAGGACATTCGGAATGACTACATGGTCACCACGCATAAGCAACCCGTCTACAAAAAAGAGATCATTTTTAACATGAAAATATGCCACAGGGTCATCATTTGGTTCCTTTAATGGCCAACCCTTGGAAACATACTCACACACATTCTGTAATGTCTTATCCGTACTCGTTGCAAGCTGCACAGTTCTTTATCGACTACTCATGTCACTAATTATACTATTTCTTCCTCCTGACTAAGCTGTGGACTGTTCTGTAATGGCAGTCTAGACAAGGCTTCGGCCACCACGTTTTCTGAGCCCTTATAATAATCTACATTAAAATTGTAGTAAGAAAGTCTAGCTGACCACCTTGAAATTCTTAACGGTCGACGACCGACATCTCCTGCTGCTAACAAAGGAACTACAGCTTGATGGCCAGCTCTAAGAGTGAAACGCCTATTTAAAAGGTATATGTGTCACTTTTCACATGCGAACAGGCACGCAAGCGCTTCGCGTTCGCCCACAGAGTATTTCCTTTCAGTTTCTGACAGGGTTCTCGACAGGAATGCTACGGTTTCAAACTTGGTCCATACCACTGCTGTAACACTGCTCCGATACCAACGTCAGATGCATCGCTTGTAACTACCGCAGGTAGATCTGAAGTGAACATCTTAATGACAGGTGAGCAAGTGAGATGCGTTTTCAACTGCATGAAACTGCTTTGAGCACTCTCCGACCAACAAAACTTGCAGCCCTGTCTGAGCTTGAGACGAAGTGGTTCGCCTAGACCTGCATAGTGATCCAAGAACTTGTAATAATAGGCTATCAGCTCCGAAAATGAGCGCAATGACTCAATGTCTGTAGGAGTTGGAGCATTCACGATAGCAGTCACTTTACTGTCCAAAGGTGAGAGACCCTCGGCTGAAATCCTGTGTCCCAAGAAACTGAGCTCCTTGACGGAAAAAACACATTTTTCGTTTAACTTCATGCCACTGTTTGTTATACAAGTCAAAACTGCCATGAGGCTCGCGTCCTGCTCAGACTGAGTTTTCCCAACACAAGAATATTATCAAGATATCAAACTACATTTTCGAATTATTTAACACCTGTGACATCATATTTTGCAAAACTGCAGGCGCGGACGACAGACCAAAGCACACGCTTTAACCTGAATGAACCGTCATTTGTTATGAACATCGTTAAATCTTTACTGCTCTCTTCCAACAACTGATGATACGCAGGCGCTAAGTCTAACTTGGAAAAATAAGCAGCTTCATGAAACATCTGTAATAGCTCTTGAACGTGTGGTAAAGGTTACCCATCAATGACAATCGCCTTATTGGGTTCTCGAAGATCTACACACTGCTGGATGCTCCCATTTTTCTTTCGGACGACGACGAGCGGCGACACCCACTCCAAGGAGTCAACACGTTCGATGACATCACAGTCCCCGAGTCATCGTAGCTCGGTGGACACCTGGTCCCGAAGAGTTAGAGGCAACCATCGCAACTTGAATGCAACCGGAGCCACATCTGGCCGTCGTTGAATTCGATGAATGAAGCCTTTGACGAGACCCAACTTGTTGCTGAAGAGATGCTCGAAGCCGGAAGGCACGTTGAAGGGACACTGCACTGCCCAAGATGCTAGACGACACGTTGAGGTCGTGCCGTCGATCTGAATGCCCAGTCGCTGGATGGCATCGAGCCCCAAGAGCATTGTGCCTTTGTCGGTGACGTAGAAAACAATGATGCAGGACCGCTGTAACACCGTCACTGGAACTTAAAAAGAGCCGATGACTCTGATGCTCTGTTTCGAGAAATTATGCAGGTCTACGACAGCCTTGGACTTATAACTTATAATTGCTGTGCTGTGCACCACTGTCTATTCCAGCAGCATCTTAGATGTGCAATATCTCAAATTTTATCTATTGAGCAAAAGTTCATTTCATTATGCAAACAAATATTTCTATACCTTATTGCCATGGCGAAAGCCATCTCAGGCAAAATCGAGATAAGGAGACCACCAAGATATGCTGTTGCTAGTTTGTCGGCATGAGTTGTCGAAACTAATGGATATGCGTTAAGTTGGCTCTTGAAGTCAGTACAGCACATACTGAAAAAGAATCTGTATTTACGACTGCTTCTGATTCGCCCGAAGGAAGTTTCCGTAGTGCCAGTACACTAGAAAATAATTTTGCTATGAATATTGGTGTGTAATCTAGAAGCCTGACCGAAAAGAACCACTCAAGGGAACGCGAGAAGATACCTAAACCAGCCTTTTCATTTGATACGGATGCATCAGTTACAATTACGTTGTTCATGTTCATGTGTGCCAAGTTCTCTTGTAGCCGATCATTTAAATATTGGAATGGTATTTGCTTCGCGTTAGACGAATAAATATTCTCAAATTCTACTTGAAGGTCTAAATTAAAGTTACTTGTTGAAAAAATATGTTTCATTTTGTAGTTTGATGGTTTTAACAGCACTTGAATGAAATGAAAATGAGCAGTGGAATCACGACCACTGAGTCTCAAAAAAAGCTCGGCTCTTTAATAAAAGCATAAAACGATTCTCTCTGGGGCAAAGTGTATAGTTTTTAAAATGCTTGGATAGTAAAAATCTTTATTCTATTTAACATCCCTTTTGCAAAAACCAGCTCCACTGGGTACGAGCGTCCAGCGCCTTGCCGAGTATAGGCCCAGTATGGCTCTGGTAACAGCACCTCCCAGCGCAGGCACTCGGACGCTGGAGCGGCAGTGTCCCGGTACTCTGCGCAAAATGGCTTCACAGGTTTAAAACGGGGGTGCTCATTCGCCATAAATAAATAAATATATAAGTAAAACTTCGCGCATTCATAATGAAAAAAAAGATGAAAATAAAACGCCTCCTGACGGGATTCAAACTCACCACTTTCTGACCACGACTCGAGTATGTTACCCACTTTTTTTTATTACTGGTTTTGCACTAGGTACACACGTCAATATAAGTCACTGTAAACAATAACATGCGACCAGAAGCGATGACCAAACAGTCGCGGAACTATTAGTGGTTACAGTGCTAAAATTCCTTCAGGTTCACCAGAAGTTCAACCCTGGAGAGCCATTCAGGAACAAAATATTGTTTTTGGAGTATATCAATGTACTGGCAATGCTTTCGCGGAAAAGCACGCGTGCCGGACGCCTGTCGGGGTCACAGTAGTAACCGGCCATTCTTGCCCGCCATAGACAATGGAGGCCAATCAGCATTATAAGATCAAAAGGCAGTCCCTCCTCTTTTTCTACTGTTCCTTTTTTAGAGGTAATTCTCTCGAAAACATGCCAGAAGTAAACCCCTTTCCAACAATGCAAAAATACGTGATTTATGGTCTCCGGCTTTCGGCAGTTCAAACAGTTCAAACCCCATGGCATATAAGCTCCTCTATCTTTTAAAAAAAGTCTTACCCGGTAGCGTTCCTGAGTGTAATTTAAAGAAAAAGCTTTTTGCACTAGGCTGAATTTGCATTTTCTTCACATGCTTAAGAACATCATTGTCTTCTCCCCCGCTGTTGATTAACCTTTACATAGAAACTGGAAAAATCATGTCGCATATGTCTTTATGCAATTTCCTTCGCCCGACCAAAAAAAGGTATTCATTGGAAAATCAAACTGACAAGAAGTGGACGCTGTCCGCAACTTCCTTAAAAAAACCTCGCGTAGCTCCGGGCATGTTTGCGGTGCTAACCACAAAGTTAGGCAGAACATGACGAAGGCGTAACTGGCATACCGTTCTTGAGAAGGGGTGTTGAACATCTCGAAAGAAAATAAAAAGATTAACTAGTTGTCGCACGAACAGATGCGACAGGCTTAGTCCCCCCTGTTTTACTCTTCGGAACAGATTCGTCCTACTACATTTTTGGCCACTAGATCCCCATGTACAGCAAATATCCTATACAGCTTTTGCACATGCACCCGTGAGCAACACAAAAGCTGCATCACATACTATAATTTGCTCATTAAAAATATGTTGCATACAGTGGCTCTGGCAAACTTTGAGAGACAGTTGCCATTCCACTGCGCTGTCCTTTCGCGCGTTTCTTTTATTTGTTCAGTCCAGTAATCATTAGTGTCCTCGTAGTGCTGGAAAGGCACGCCTAGATATTTTACTGGATTATTAAACCAATGAACGTTAGCATAGGTATCTGTGGTTGATGTCCAGTCTCCGTGCCACAACCCCAGACACTTTCCCGAATTAACCCGATTTCCTGTAATTTCTCCAAATTTTTTAACAACGGCAACTGTCTTCTGTACACTTTCTTTAGAGGTGAAACACACTGCGACATCATCAGCGTATGCCGAAACCTTTACCTCGCCGTCAAGCAGTCTGAAACCACGGATGGTCTCGTGTTCTATTATGGCCAAGCACAAGCTCTCTATGTACAATGCAAACAAGAGTGGACTTGCCGGACAGTCCTGGCGTACAGAACGTTTCAGCCTAATGGGAGACCCCGGGATCTTGTTAATAATTAGTCGTGTAGTAGAGTTCTTGTACGCCAAAACTATGCCCACTGTAATCACCGATCCGACATTGAAATGTCCAAGTATGGAGAATAACACATCTTGCGGGACGCAGTCAAAAGCCTTTTCTAAATCAAGTTGGAGGATCGCAACATGAGAGTTCAAAGCATCGCAACTCTCAAGGACACATTGCATTGTGTGTGTGTTAATCAATATTGAGCGC
Source organism: Rhipicephalus microplus (assembly GCF_013339725.1). Classification (NCBI taxonomy): domain Eukaryota; kingdom Metazoa; phylum Arthropoda; class Arachnida; order Ixodida; family Ixodidae; genus Rhipicephalus; species Rhipicephalus microplus. The sequence goes on from NC_051173.1 coordinate 90,692,514, forward strand.
CCCTCGATGCCACACGTTTGGTGCTCCCCAACTATTCCGGCGATTACGGACTGCAATCTACCTGCCAACACTTTTATGAGTATTTTAAAGTCAGTGTTGGTTAGCGAAATGGGCCTATATGACGAAACTAGTTTTCATTTTACTTTGTCATTCGTCTTAGGTATTAGAATAGTGTGCGTCTCGGGAAATGAAGGCGGTAATGCTTTGATTGCGTAGGCTTCCTTGAAGACAGCTTGTAACATTGGTGAAACTTCTGTTTTTGAAAGCTTTATATCACATCGCACCGAGACCATCAGGCCCCGATGACTTCCCAGCAGCGAGATTATCTATTGCATATTGAATTTCAGAAGCAGTTATAGGCCTCTATAACGCTTCTTTCGTTTCGTTCGATAATTGCGGCATCCGGCTCAAGAAAGTGTCCTTGAACTTCGTAACATCTACTAATGCGGCTGTGAAGAGGTTCTTGTAATACCGAAAGAAAGCTTCAGCGATAGTGCTTTTAGTATTTAGCAGAATTCCATTTTCCTCTATTTCGTTCATGTGATTACGACGCATTCGTGATTTCTCGATTCCAAGCGCGCGCTTGGTAGGAATCTCCCCCATTGCCCACGGCTCTGCTTTCGCTCGAATAAGAGCTCCTCTGTAGCGTTCCTGCTCCACAAGCTCAATTTGTCGTTTCACCGTTCGAATATCTTCCTTATCTCCACCGGGCTCCTTGCTTCCTAATTCTATCAATTTCTTAAGCATTGTTCTGAGTTCATTTTCTTTCATTGTTTCTTGATGTTTTGAAGCACTAGATCTTAATATGGCCTTCATTTTAACGCTTTGCTTCAAGAGCTCCCATTCCTCACCAACATTACAGGCTCCGATCACTTTATTGTTCTTAATTTTCTCAATCACAAAATTATTAAAATTAGCATCCCGAAATAGTTTAGCGTTAAACTTCCATAAACCCGAACTAAATTTGTTTACTTTTTGTTAAAGTCCCACGTTACATTGGACAAGACAATGGTCAGAAAAGCAGACAGGTAAGACTGTGTAACTATTGCTTTTAGCTAACGTCTTCCTTGCCATGTATATACTATCAAGACGTGCGTGACTGAATCCCTGAAAATGCGTAAAACAAACTTCGCGACCTGCTTCGAGGCACTCCGCAACATCATCCAGGTCAGATTCATTCATCAAGTCATAAAGCACTTCAACACTTCTGTCTCGCACATGGCGGTTATCAATTTTATCCTTCGTGCTCAATACACAATTGAAATCCCCCAATAAAACATGCTGTTTTGGTGTGCGCAAATGTTGCCTAATTAACGAAAAGCAAGTTTCTTGGTCTGCCTCCACGTTCACCGCATAGACACAAATGACGCGCCATTCAATTTCGCTAGTACTAAAATCATAAGTCACTATTCTACCAGAGTCACAAGAAAAGTGACTTTCAACAATCAATCCAGGAATCTGTTTAACAAAAAGCACACAACCGGCCGAAGCTTCATTTGCGTGACTAACAATATTTAGGCATAATATTTAGGCGTATGCCGCAGCATCATGCTCACGGTCTCCTTCTCACCTCCCACTTTTGCTTTCTGCATGGCTAACACGTCAATATCTTGGTCAATTAACAAGCGATACACTTGAACCTGCTTTTTCTTGGAGGCCGAACCTCGGACATTTAAGGTTGCAAAGCTCAGTGCCCAGTGATTAGCCATCGTTACTCACTAAAAAAGAAAGAGGGGGTAGGCCCGTAGCATGGTGCTTATCGTGTACGTCTAGCTCCCTGCTAGACGTCTCCGGGGCTATCCGGTGGTCCGGCATCAGTTTGCTGCTGGTCCCTTGGAGTGCCAACTGGTCTGTCCACAGGTAGACTCGACCTCGCTCTGAGGCCCGAGCGCCGCGCTGGTTGCGCCTTTGCTGGTGGTCCCTCAACTTTGCTCTCGTGAGCAGTGCCTGCAGATTGCTCCAGCGAACGCTTGACCGCTGAGCTCATGTTGATCACGCGGGTGATTCCGTGCGCTGGTATGTCGCGTCTAGTCACCGCTTGCGTGAATATGTCCACTATTTGGCTTTCTGCGTCTTCAGTGGAATTCTCTTGGCTGGTGTGCACCTTAGCCGTTTCTTTCTCCTCGGGTTTTGACGCTGTGTCATAATATTCAGGAAAAACCGGCCCGCGTTCAACCCGAGAACTCGCCACGTCTCCTGCCCCCTTAGCCGCGTCTTCCGCCTCAGTGGCGTTCACTGTCTGCTCTTCGATCTCATCGCACGTTGCAGCGCTCGTAACTGCTGCGTATGACCGAACGCACTGAGCGTCTCGATTTCCAAATCACCGACAAATCGAACACCGTGGCACCCAACAGTCTCGCCGTACATGACCAGTCCCTTTGAACCACTAGCATTGCATAGGCGTGCCCGGCGCCACCACTAGGGCCGATTCCCCTGCAACGCGCACTTGGTGCGGAAGGTCCTCGACCATAACTCCACTCTTTAAGTTGAGTAGCACGGTTCTCGTCGTCGACGCTTTGTCGCTGACGCGGTCGACTCTCCAGCGCTCACCATTCACTTCGACATTTCCGAAGGCCACGAACGCCATCCGCACATCCTCATCAGCGACTCCGTAAAGCAGCCAATGAAGCCGCAGTTTTATCTTCCGGTCCTGGGGATCGACGATGAGACACCGGTGTCCCTTCACCTGAAGTCCTTTGAAGGCCAACAGTTTCTTCCTCGCGTCTTCTCTGTTCAGTGTAACCACCCAGACGTGATTTTATCTGGTACGCTCCGAGTGCTATGACGTCCGTTAGCACTCTAGTGGGGCCCAACGCGTCTCTGAAGTCTTCAACCCTGCAGGGTCTCGCTCGAACGTCTCCATGCAAAAACACAGTATGTAAGGCAACGCATCCTCTTAGCAAATGAGGCAGAATCACTTGGTACTCTTCAGTTCACCTGTTACCGCGGACCTCAAGGGCCGCTGAATCCACTCCGATGGAGCCCTGCATCCTGCGTCCGTTCACTACCGTGACCCAAAGCAGAATGACTATGCCACGCCACAACAAAAAGGGTTGTAAAATGACCATTTATCTGAAGAACACGCCATTTGACTTCATGTTTACAAGTCGCACAGTCAAGACTGACGTGATATTCCTTTCCCAATAACAATTGCATCTTGATTCGACAGTGACGAACACTTTCGGGCACCAAAAAACGTGCGGATATTAGCAACAGCGCAAAGTTTTTTTAAGTATCCGCATATTCACTTTGAAAAATCTCAAATTGACTGGAGGAGCAGCCACAGATTGTCAGCTGTTGCTGCCGATAGTTTTTTTTTTCTTTGATATTCCGTTCTCGTCCTTGCTACTGGTCAACATGTATAGATGATTTAAATGTTTTGTTTGGTAGATATCCGTTCACACGAGTGAATATTGAGTATTTTTTTTCGCGCAAGCGACGAAGTAGCAGGACACATTCGGCATGCAAGATTATATATTTGCAGTTTTATCGATACCTGCAACTAAGAAACCACCGAAGAAATAACTAATGCAATCTACTGAAAACATATGACAGTATGTTAGTTCACTAGTGCGTACCAAACTACCAACTCAAAATTGCGTGTTCTTACATAAGAGTTAGAGAAGTACCGGCTCCTGCGCTCACAAGGAAGCTTTCGGTGAGAGCCTACGTTGCTGAAAGCACGACACATCAATCGTGGCCGCTGTATGTGCGGGCACCAGTTACGCGGATAAATAGTTGATTTAGGCTCAAAGATGTCTAAACTGTACTTTAAAGTTATTCTTACACTTTAGAGTTGTGCCTATTTAAAGTAAAAATCGCTGGCAGCATGTGCACCGACATGGCCGGCACAATAGGCCTCGTTGGGACGGGGCACTGGGTAAGGCTGCTCTCGAAGCAGCTGAGTTGTGATGCTTGAAGTTTCTGCATTTGAGCTTTGCAACATTTCTAACTGTTACCTAAACTGTACCTGAAGTAAGTGGAAGGCCAATCAATGCCAGAAATGCCTTTACGAAGTGACGATGCCGAGCGATAGTTTTTTTTTCTGGCCTCTGCTGGCAGTGTACAGCGGGCGTGCTAGGGTACCGATATATGCAGTTACATCAGTACCAACGATTAAAAAAAAACACCCTTAGAAACACCAATGGAATCCACTGAAAACATATGCAACGGAGTCAGTTTACGAAGGCGTACGAAATCACCACCTGAAAATTGCGTGTTGTTGCATATCAGTCAGAGAAGTACCGGCTAAGTGCAGCCGGCAGCTTTCGGTGACAGCCTGCGTAGCTGTTCGAGCGTCAGCGCTTTTTGTGCGAATATCGACACAAGACAAAATACTTGATTTAGATTCATAGATGTCTAAACTATACTTCATAGCTATTCTCACACTGTAAATTTGTGTGTATACGAAGCAAGAAGCGCCGGTAACATATATACCGACGCGGCCAGAACTACAGGTTTAATGCTCGCTAGGCCGGGCACTTTGGGTAAGACCGCCCTCGACGCGGTGAGTTGGGATGGTTGAAGATTCTACATCTGAGCTTCGGAACATTTTTAACTCTTACCTGAAGTAAGTAGAAGGATAAACATGGCCAGAGATACTGTTACGCGGTGTGGCGGAATCGAACGACAGCTTTTTTTCTCGCCTTCGCCTGAAAACCTCGCGAAGCGATCGAGAGAGCTCATTTACGTTTCGTCAACTTTGCGGCAAAAAACGATTTCCTGTTTCTGTTAGGAGTGGCGTGCAGCTACAGGCTTACAAACACTGAAACTTGGAATCATTATAGCAATACACGAATGATGCGAATATGACAGGTATACGCGATGGCATGTGCAAAAAAGGTGCATTATATTTGCTGTGATACGTACGTGTGCCGCAAAAATTACATATCTTCGGTATCTGTTTGGGTAGCATCTCTCCGTGCCGACGAATCAAGCATTTTATACTCAACGACACCGAAACATACCACGGCACATGCTACAATAAAATGCACGCTACGTTGGTAGAAACAGTGCGTGCTCCAGTGATTACCAGCGCTTGCCAGTGAAAATTCCAGCTCTTCTAGCGCTTCGCAGTGCGCACCAGCATCACAGCGGTTGCGCCAGTGCCCCTACCAGTGTGACACAGCTTTTTCTTAGTGCACCCAGTGAAGTTCCAGGGATTACAAGCGTGTACCAGTGTATTCAGCGTGTACCAATGCCAAAAAATGTACTGGCATTACGCTGTTTTTGCAATAGGGAATTAAGGAAGACGCGCTTTCCCGTAGGGCACATTGTTAGCAACAAACTTGGGCAGTCCAATGCACAATCCTAAAACTTCCCTTTTTAAAAGTATTAGCGATCTCATTTTATAAGTCGCAGTGCCAGAAGATAATGCACAGCTGAATTCCATGATATACCGCATGTACATTTTATGGATCATTACCAGTGTACTTTTTGCAACCCTGTTTTTTATGCTGAGATTGCTGAGCTTGCGTTTTTTATTGCTGAGCTTATGCACGCCATCTTCGTGGAGACACTGCCACTCGAGTTTCGCCATCCTGCTGCAATGTCGACCACAAGCCCGAAGCCATAAGACACCCTCTGCACTGCGCTGCTCGTCTGCTACGGCCCCATGTACCACCCGCTTCGAGAATCCCACGGCCTCGGGGTCGCCACTGCGTCGCAGCACGCTCTACTTAGCGGCCCGCAACCATCCATTGACCGCGACTTCACTACCCTCGCTACGACTCCTCCTACCTCAGATCTGGTCCCTGGAACTTCCAATCCTGCACCTGACCAGGATGAATAGGTAGACGACGTTTCCACTCCGACTGGTCTCACCACCGAGAGGTGCGTTTTCTTGGAGCAGGCGAACGCAGGTCCGTCACGCGTGCCTGCCACCTGCACGTCTTCCCCGACCTTCTCCACCCGAGACAACTCAGGCAGGTTAGGCGCCATGACGGCAACCTCGCCGCATGCCTTGAAGCTTGTCGCCAACACGGACATCGTCAAGCCAGCTATTCGGCCCCCGATCGCGGAGTCATCGCCGTCGACGATGTCCGAAGGTAACTCTCAACCGACCTAACGCACTGTACTTCATGCAAACAGCCACTACCATTTACCTCCACGTCTCCCGCAGCTGAAGTTCCTGCCCGCAACATGCTACGACCAAACTTCCGGGAGGCTGCTACAATCACCGAGGACTACATGGCAGCTTGGTTAACAGCTGGACAGACCGCACGTTTTGTACCACCCACCAGGCTGCCCCGACGAGCACGGGCACGCCATTCAACCCTCAGGCGGAGGCCATGACGTCTGGGCTCCACAACTATACCCCAGAGTCTTTGACGCTAGACGGCCACCACCATACGCGTGCCCGCAACGCAGGCTCGTTGGTAACACGAGCGACGATGCCCATTCCTACCGCATGTCTACCACCCATGGCAGCGCACAGAAGAAATCATCGCGGTTGACGTAAAACAGATCGGCCTTTTCAGGCGTCCTGCTATGCAGCCATGCGTTGCAGCCAGGGCCTTCGGTACGGCGCAAGCGCCTACTAGGTCTGCCCGACGCAATAGCCAACCACTTGCCGTGAGCATGACTACCTGTAGTGCACGCGGCGCCATTATTCGGGCATGGTGTTTTCGCGTTAACCGACTAGACCACCACTGCCGGCACGCCAGCCTTAACGAAACGTTGACGCCTGTGTCCTATCGACGGCGACGTCCGCACGAGGACGACCGGCCCATTACTCCTTATTGACAGCTTGTTCGGTGGCCCCGCCGCGGCATTTGCACTTCAGTACTCGGTCGTTCTGGCTCCGCTTCGATGTATCGCACCTTCTCGGCTTCATCACTGGCTAAGTTTTTCCGCCGCCTTTTCACGGCACCACCTCCAACCACTTTTCCCAGCAGCGATCATTTTCGACACGGGGTGTGCTCTTGAGTCATCCCACCAGGTCATCATGGGGCCCGCCTGCCTGTGACCACAGGGTCTTCGAGTCTCCTTCGACATCTGCACTTTTCCCAGTGTCACCCGCCAGAGACACACTGGTTGCCGATTTAGTCCCTTCCCACTGACAACCTGGATTGCTCACGGACACTTTATGTTCTCGATCGGCACATATTTGTATACACGCTCTCATTGTTTTCATTACGGGTTCATTTTTGCGGGGGGGGGGTAATATGTAGCGTCATCATCATCATCACTTCATAGCCACAGCGTCGCGCCTCGAGCGCGAGGAGAGAACGATTTCACACGCCTGACGTTTCAGATGCTGACAGCCACCGAGGCTCCGTTTCCGTCCCGACGAATAAAGTGGCGAGTTTCGCATGGCCCCGTCAGCCGCCTTTGACGTGGTCTCACTTCTCTTTCTACTCTCTCCACTACAGGTTTGTACCCAGCTGCCGTGAGCACAGGGGCCATCGCTCAATCCGCGATGAACACAGGGGTCACCGCGCACTTTGCGATCACCACCTAGGGCTTGTTGGGTTCCTCGGTCAGCAATTGTGCGGAATGCTCGCGCGTGCTCACAGAACTATCGTGTCAACTTCACCACGTGTCGTTGCTGAACTCCGGTTTCTTGCCTGCCTTTTTTACCATCGTCGGCTGTTTCGGCAGTGCCGGGGTTTCCCACATCCAGGAAGACGTATTCCTGTGCTTTGAGACAATTACCTCTCTCCGCCACCTCCTTGCGTGGGCTGAGTATGGCAAGTGAATAATTGCCATAGACCACCTTCGCGATGCCGCCAAAGCATGACATACCTGGCAGCACCAAGCATCAGGCAGTGATCATGGAATGAATGGCACGCCAAGCTCACAAATATCTTTCGCCGCCTTTATATTCCTGCAATGCTATCTCCTATGACACTCTACCACGGATGGGAGCTGCGATGCAAGCCACTTCGATAGCAAAGTTGTGCCCTGCAGCCCCTGCGCAGAGCGCATCGAAGAGCATTACGCTGTAAACAGTAACAATGACCCCGAGCAATGTTCCTTGCCAGAGACTTGCAATTTCATGATGTTGCCAACTACATGATCATCGCCAGGCAATACGACGCAATTCAAGCAAGAACAGTCACTGAGGCACACTCCAAGACCAGCAGCGCGTGCAAACGCCTATTTGCCAGCTTTTTTCTCGACCGACACATGGGACTTAATTGAAGGTCAGGAAGAGACGGTGGCTTCCATGACAGTATTCAGAGGCCCACCAGAGCCACTGACAATGCCGGAACCTCTTGACGTTCCATCGTCTATCCTGATAAAATCTGCACCGAAGCAACCTGTCATGACACTCGATGCCCCACCCGAACCACCTCAAGAGCCGCTGGCCGCCTACAACGTTCAAAGTTAAGCGTCTCCAAGTGAAGCCAACACGACTTTAAATGTTGTCATCAAAGACCTGTCACTAGAGCTCAGGACCACAGATTGTTCAAGCCAAGCTGTGACATAAGCTCCTCAGACACGGGCAGATCTGGTACTCAAGGCATGGTACGGAGGCACGACACTTTTCTCGGCCCATGCTCACCCCTATACATGTACCAGGTGCTGCTCGGATTCTTCGCTGTCGCGGCGAACATCGCCAGGGCGGTGGAACATCGCATCACCAAATCTTGGCCAGGACCTATCGCAACTGATCTGCAGTCATCGAACCGTGCTTTCCATGGACCACGGGATGATTTGCTGCAACCTGCGTGGAATCTCCGGCACACCGAGACCGATTCTGCGCATCGTGGTACGTTTCCGTTTCCGCTGTGTAGTGGCCATAAAAAGGGTCAACCTGGCCTGCAGCAACTGGCACATGACTCTTTTCTTGGGCCATGCTCACCCTTATACATGTACCAGGTACTGCTCGGATTCTTCGCTGTCACGGCGAACATTGCCGGGGCGGTGGAACACGGCATCACCGACTCTTGGCCAGCACCTATCGCAACTGATCTGCAGTCATCGAATCGTTCTTTCCATGGACCACGGGATGATTTGCTGCAACCTGCATGTGATCTCCAGCACACCGAGACCAATTCTGCGCATCGTGGAACGTTTCCGTTTCCGCTGCGTAGTGGCCATAGAAAGGGTGAACCTGGCCTGCAACAACTGGGGCACGACTTTTTTCCCGGCCCATGCTCACCCTTATACATGTACCAGGTTAGTTACCTAGGTGGAACTAAATGTTATCGCCACAACGATCCTAAGTTTTTCAGAGTGCGTGTCATCCTTGCGCAGGGACCATGCTAATCTTCTCTGTGTAAAGAGGTTTATTGGGCGAACCAAACGGGCAGGTCGGAGATTGGAGATAGCGACAGAACGAGGAAGAGGGAGGAGCTCGAGCGCCAATCTCGTGGTGCCTTACTCTGTGATGATGCTTACTGTTTCCTTTTGTTATCATCATTCCTTCATTATAATTGCCCCCGTCGAGAAAGATCAAGCCATCCTGGCGATTTAACAAGTAGGAACGAGCGGGTCGAAGTACGGCTTCAAGCGGTCCACGTGAACAATATCGTGTCCACGCCGACGATGGTCACCGGGTGGCGTAAGCGGTTCGATGGCGTAATTGACGGGCGATGTGCGCTCTACCACGCGGTATGGGCCATGGTAATTTGAAAGTAGCTTGGTAGACAAACCAGGTGCACAGGGTGGTACATACAGCCATACAAGGGTTCCAGGGTCGTCATCGCGGGCCTTTTTCTGGCGTTGATGGTCAGCCGTAGTAAACTGCTTCGCTAGTTGGCGGCATTCTTCGGCGTGATGGGCGGCTTCAGACACGGTCGTGCACTCAGATACATCTGGTGCGTATGGCAGCAAAGTGTCAATTGTGTGCGATGGTTGACGTCCGTATAGAAGGTAGAATGTAGAAAAACCTGTGGTGACTTGGGTAGCGGTGTTGTACGCGTAGGTCGCAAACGGAAGAACCAGGTCCCAGTTCGTTTGGTCAGATGCCACATGCGTCGCGAGCATGTCACCCAGGGTCCGATTGAACCGCTCAGTCAGGCCATTCGTCTGAGGGTGGTAAGCAGTACTCATCCGGTGTACAATATGGCACTGACGGAGAAGTGCTTGGATTACGTCGGATAGAAATACACGGCCCCGGTCACTGAGGAGCTCGTGAGGAGGGCCGTGACGCAACACAAACCGATGGAGGATGAAAGATGCGACGTCCTGAGCGGTCGCCGTAGGAAGAGCAGCGGTTTCGGCGTACCGTGTGAGGTGATCTACAGCAACGATAGCCCACCGGTTACCTGCTGTGGTCAATGGCAGTGGTCCATAAAGGTCGATTCCAACGCGATCGAATGGGCGGTCAGGGCACGCAAGCGGCTGTAGTGGAGCTGCTCCTGCATTCGGTGGCTGTTTTCGTCGCTGACACTCGTGGCAGCCGCGAATAAACTGTCGAACAAAAGTAAACATCCCACGCCAGTAGTACCGCTTCCTTAAACGCTCGTAGGTCTTGAAGACACCGGCGTGAGCGCATTGCGGGTCGGAGTGAAATGATGCACAGATTGTAGAGCGCAGCTTTCGGGGAATAACGAGCAGCCACTTCCTGCCGTCTGGTGAGTAATTGCGCCGGTACAAGAGGCCACCTCGAATGGTGAAGTGCGAAGCCTGGCGTCGCATTGCTCGAGTGATGGGAAGTGTCGGTACCCCAGATAAGACGTCCAGAAGCGAAGTTATCCATGGATCGTCGCGCTGTGCAGAGGTCATTGTGTCGATGTCAAGAGCGGACAGCGCGTGTTCCATAGAAGATATAGAGGCAGCCTCAGTCGACAGTGGTGATCGCGAGAGCGCATCAGCATCAGCGTGTTGGCGGCCGGAACGGTACACGACGCGGATGTCATACTCTTGAAGTCGCAGAGCCCAACGAGCAAGGCGACCTGATGGATCCTTCAGCGACGACAACCAACATAAGGCATGATGGTCTGTAACTACAGCAAAGGTGCGGCCATATAAGTATGGGCGAAATTTCACAATTGCCCAAAGTATGGCTAAGCACTCTTTTTCGGTAACACTGTAGTTTACTTCAGCCTTGTTGAGCGTTCTGCTGGCGTAGGCGACGACATACTCAGGGGATCCAGGCTTGCGTTGAGCGAGAACTGCACCGAGACCGACACCGCTGGCGTCTGTATGGATTTCAGTTGCAGCCGTGGGATTATAGTGACGCAATATAGGCGGTGATGTCAGGAGACGGCGAAGAGTGGTAAATGCGTGATCACATTCGGAAGACCACGATGAGATGTCGTTGGCACTGCTTAAAAGTTGGGTCAAAGGGGCAATTATGGAGGCAAAGTTGCGCACAAACCGACGAAAGTAGGAGCACAATCCTACGAAGCTGCGTAACTGTTTTACAGTCGTTGGTTTGGGGAATTCAGCAACAGCGCGTAGTTTAGCCGGGTCGGGAAGAACACCATCCTTTGATACGACGTGACCGAGAATGGTGAGCGTCCGAGCAGCGAAGTGGCATTTCTTTAGATTCAGTTGGAGCTGCGCATTCTTCAGACACGTGAGGACATGTTTCAGGCGTACAAGGTGTGTTGCGAAGTCGGGTGCAAAGACGACGATATCGTCGAGGTAGCAGAGGCATATGTTCCATTTCAAACCCCGCAGAACCGAGTCCATCATGCGCTCGAATGTGGCCGGCGCATTGCAGAGGCCGAAGGGCATGACATTGAACTCATATAGCCCGTCCGGTGTCACGAATGCTGTTTTTGGACGATCACCATCTGCTAAGGGCACCTGCCAATACCCCGAACGCAAATCTAACGACGAAAAAAAACTCGGCACCTTGTAAGCAAACAAGAGCGTCATCAATCCTGGGCAAAGGGTATACGTCTTTGCGAGTGATCTTATTTAAGCGCCTGTAATCAACGCAGACGCGAATTGCTCCATCCTTCTTCTTAACAAGAACGACAGGTGATGCCCATGGACTTTGGGAAGGTCGGATAACGTCGCGCTTGAGCATATCGTCAACGTGTTGGGTGATAACTTGACGTTCTGTGGCAGAAACACGGTATGGTCGCTGTCGTACTGGCGCGTTGGAACCTGTGTCGATGCGGTGGAAAAAACTGGGAGTTCGGCCAAGGGTAGGTTGAGCAACGTCAAAGGATTCACGAAACTAGTAGAGCAGCTGAAGGAGCTGAGAGCGTTCAGATGGCGATAGTCCGTCGGCAATCGATGAATCGAAAAGCTCGCAAGGTGGTATATTGGAAGGGTTGAGGGCACTTATGGCGTCGTAGTCACCGGAACAATCTGGCGGCATGGTAAAAATTTGTTCTTTATCAATGGCATGCACGTGTCCAAGAGATTCACCTTGAAACAGTTCAACGGGATACGGAAGGGGATTGATGAGGCAAAGAGCACTGTTTCCTTCAGAAATAGAGAGGGTTGAATAAGGCAGAAGAAGTGATCTTCGACTAAGGAAGAGGCTTGATGGCTCAAAGAATGCAGCTTCGTTCCTTATGCCGTCACAGAACACGGGGAGCAACACAGCTGCTGTCGGAGGAATTTCAGTGCCTTCTTTGACGACGAGTTTGTGTACGGCGGGCTGAATGCGGCTGGTTGGTTGGTCGTAAAACGGGAAAAGTTCAAGCTCCGATCTTGCACAATCAATAACGGCATGGTTACGCGATAAAAAATCCCATCCAAGTATGATGTCGTGTGAGCATGACGACAGGACAATAAACTCAACAGTGTAGTGGTCATTCGCGATCATCAGTCGGACAGTACAGGCGGCTACAGGCTTAACCGGGTCCCCATTCGCTGTTTGCAAGGACATCATGTTAAGAGGCGTCGTCACTTTACGGAGCTTGCGGCAAAGTTTAGCGTCTATCACGGAAACGGCAGCACCAGTATCCACTAGAGCATATGCTCGAGTACCTTCTACAAAAACGTCGACAATATTCGACGGCAATGTCCGAGGACTTGAGCATTTCGACAGCGCAGTTCTTGCCTCCTGAACTGCGGCGGTTAGTTTCCCTCGTGTTCAGGAGCTGGCCGACGACGCATGGGTGACAGGGAGCGACAACGGGGTGAAGGTGAGCGACCAGACATAGTACGCGGACATTCCCGTGAAGACGAGCTTGACTGACGGTCAGAATTTTCCAGACGGGATGGAGAAAGGTCCATGAAGCTGTTCTGTGTCCGGGCGTCTGTGTATCCCGGCACGCGACGACGGCAGTAACGGGCGATATGGCCAGGGCCGCCGCACTCAAAACAGATGGGCCGGTTATCGCGCGTTCTCCAAGTATTGGCGACGAGGGGACCAGTCCATGCGGCAGACGGGTGTGTCGAGGCTGTGGTGGCAATAGGAGGAACCCAGGCGGTGGACGGCTGAGTCGGGGCTGAGGTATACGGCAGTCCCTGGAACGACGGGGGGTGGTGTCTCTGCTGCCGCTTTAGTGCCTCAGCGTAAGTAAGAGGCGCGGTGACGGTGGGCTGCTGCAAGGGCACCGGCATAGCCTCGGAAATCTGCTCCTGGACCACATGTCGGAGCATGGGAGCCAATGGTGGTGGGTGTCGCAGTGGCTGTTGGTGCGAGAGCTCCTGGCGTTGAGCAAAAGGCAGCAGAGAAAGCTGCCGAGCCACTTCGTCTCGCACGAAGTCTTTCATTTGTGCGAGAAGGTTTGCCTGGTCAGCCATAGCGTCCAGTGCGGTCACTGGTTGGATTGTCTGGAATGAGCGTCGCGTCTGAGCTCGTTGCCTCCGCAATTCATCATAGCTTTGGCACAAAGTCACTACTTCTGCCACAGTGCTTGGAGACTTCGCGAGAAGCATCTGGAAAACGTCATCGTCGACGCCCTTCATAATGTGCTGTATCTTCGCACTCTCGCTCATGGAATCATCGACGCGCCGGCAGAGATCAATCACATCTTCTATATATGATGTGAAAGTTTCACCTCGCTCCTGTGCCCGTGTGCGCAGACGTTGTTCGACGCGTAGCTTCCGTAAGGCAGGACGACCAAAAACGGCACGTATTGCCTCCTTGAAGGCGGACCAATTCGCGAACTCGGTTTCGTGGTTCGTATACCACAGCTTGGCCACGTCGGTGAGACAATGCCTAGCTTAGCAGCGTCATCCCACCTGTTGGGTCCACTGACTTTCTCGTATGACGACAGCCAGTCCTCGACGTCCTGGTCTTCGGTGCCGGCAAAGATCGGGGGGTCTCGCTGATGAACCGGGCCGGGGCAAGTAGTGGCCGCGAGAGGTATTGTTTGTTGGGCAGCGTCAACTTGCATGGTCGACGGCAGGGTGCGAGATCGGAGTTCCAGGTTGTAGGCGATGTGGTTACCCAGCACGATCCACCAAATGTAAAGAGGTTTATTGGGCGAACCAAACGGGCAGGTCGGAGATTGGAGATAGCGACAGAACGAGGAAGATGGAGGAGCTCGAGCGCCGATCTCGTGGTGCCTTACTCTGTGATGATGCTTGCTGTTTCCTTTTGTTATCATCATTCCTTCATTATATCTGTATTGTTTCAATTTCAGTATATGTACTTTGGAAGTGCTGTTTTTAAGAGTGTCGTGCCCCATTAACAAGCGACAAGTTTTATGTTGTCTTAATCATGTTAGCATGTGTTTTATTGATGCTGTGCTCTTTTTGCTTTGCGATAGATGCTTGATGCTTTCTCAATTTTTGATACTTTTATCTGGAGACGTAGAGTTAAATCCAGGACCCATGAGTGTGGCAGAGCGTGAGCAAATAACGAACATTGAGAGGATTCTTCTAGAAATGCAAACGGGCCAGAAAACTGTGCTTGCGAAGTTACCAGAAATTACAACTAAACAAAGTGAACTGAAATCTCAAATAATGAATTTAATACAGAAAACAAACCTTGTGAAAAGTTGCATAATTAGTGTGGAAAAAATAGAAGACAAATTTTCGGCGAAACTGGACGAATTAGAGAATAGAACCCGTAAACTGAACTTAGTTTTTTTGGTGTGCCTGATACGGAAAGAAATGAGACTTAGGAAACGTCAGAAAACTTAATTAAAGGAATATGCAAGGATGCGATGAAACTCGACGACATATCAATTGAGCAGGCTCACCTCATAGGGGCTTTTAAGGAAACCAAAAACCGGCCCATTGTAGCGTGCTTTTTGCAGTGTAAGGCTAGCGAAACTGTCTTTAAAAATGCTTTCAAGCTAAAGGGTACTTCGTACAGTATTTCCGAGGATTTCAGCCAGGCCGTGCAGGAAGAAAGGCGACAGCTGTGGAACGATGCGAAAGGTAAAAGAGAATGCAAAGAAGACCGTGTACGTCTGAGTTATGATAAACTGATTATCAATGGGCAAGCTTTTGTATGGGATAGCGACACGCAGATGGCGGTTCCAGTGAGGGCGCATGCGCAATAGGATAGAGGCAAATGACCTACACTAAATTCTGTTTCCCTCAACAAAAATACAGAGGGTTGCTCACTGCCTGAATGGCTTTCTGTTCTGCCAGTAAATTGTCGCAGCATAAAAAATAAAGTCGATAGCTTTATGTCCTTGATAGCTACCATTAAGCCCCAAATTGTAATGGGCACTGAATCATGGTTGGACGACTCTGTGTGTAATGTGGAAATCTTTCCGCCAGGTTTTACTGTCTATCGGAAAGATAGACATGGGCATGGCGGGGGAGTGTTTCTTTTATTATCAAATACATTGCCAAGCACTGATTTTTTTTTGAAAACGACTCGGAATTTGTCTGGTGCCTCGTGAATTTACCCAAGGGAAACAATGTCGCATTCGGGACATTCTATCGCCCACCGGGCAGAAGTGAGCCGTTAAGTTTACTGTCTGATGTGCTATCTGTTATGCCTAACAGCGTATTTCTTGGGGGAGATTTTAACTTGCCAAATTTTAGATGGAGTGCTGGATGTGGTATTGGTGACGGTTCCCGTATCTACTTAGAGTTTGAAGAACTGCTCAGATTGTATGACTTACAACAGTACGTGCTGGAACCTACAGGAGAAAACTCAATCTTAGACTTGGTGCTTTGCAATGAACAAAACTTAGTATCATGGATTACCGTGTGCCCAGGTATTAGCGACCACAGGGCTGTTGTCGCGGAGCTTAGCGTACAGCATGTACGGACATCTCAGGCTCCACGAAGAGAAGTGTTCAGCTATGACCGAGGAGATTATGTTGCTATTAGAACTGAACTAGAAAATTTCTTTCCTACTTTCCAGCATATGTCAAAAGCACGCTGTCCGTTGGCTCTGTGGTCAACATTTTGTGACAAAATGCTTGGATTGGTTGAAAGTCATGTTCCATGTAGGTACTTGCGTAAAATGAAATGCATAAATCTTGGTTTAACGCAGAAATACGCAAACTTGTCAGGCAAGCTAGACGCGCTTATAAAATATTTTTTGCTAATTCTAGTTTGGTAAACCACCATCCCTTGGTTGAAATAAATAATTTATTAAAATTAACAATTAAATCTGCGAAAGATTCATCTTTGTTAAATTAGGCAAATACCTAAAAGAAAACCCGAAGGCATTTTGGAAGTATGTAAAGCAGAACCAAAAAGAAGATATATCTATACCAGCCTTAACTGTCGACGGCAAAGCCGTGACGTCAGAATACCGAGGGCAGAATGTTTAATAAATATTTTCAATCAGTTTTTTCGCATGAAACTGCTGAGCAGGCATCGCTTCTAAACAATGCCGCCCAGAACAATATTATGCCAGACATTCAAATTGATGTTAGTGGCGTCGATTCATTATTACGCCGCTTAGATACACAACAAAAGCCATTGGACCTGATGGACTGTCCCCAGTAGTTCTCAAAGGTGTCATGACGTTATTGCTCCATATTTAAGTATCATCTATGAACTCTCCTTCGAAACTGGTCTTAATCCCCAAGATTGGAAAACAGCAAACGTTACACCCATTTTCAAATGTGGAGATAAAAAACGCAGAGAAAACTACAGACCGATCTCATTACCGTCAGTATGTTGCAAAATATTTGAACACATTTTACATACCAATATATTTAAATGTCTTGATTCAGACGCTTTCTTTACTCCCTTCCAGCATGGTTTTTGAAAAGGTTATTCCTGTAACACACAGCCAATAGAATTTCAGCATTTAGTATGCAAAGCTATTGATAACAATAGTCGTGTAGACACGGTTTTTATAGATTTCCAAAAAGCATTTCACACTGTGTCCCATAAGCTCTTGGATGTAAGGCTTGCTGCATTGGGCATAAATAAAAAGGTTCAAAAGTGAATACGTAATTATTTGAATGGTAGAACCCAGTCCGTTCTCTTAAATAGTGTCAAATCTTCTTCCATAGCAGACACTTCGGGCGTTCCCCAAGGGAGCGTTTTAGGACCCTTACTGTTCCTAATATACATAAACAACATAGTTGAAAACATTACATCACCCATAAAATTATTTGCTGACGACTGCGTATTATACAGAGAAATCACGACTGAATCTGATATATGCGTTTGGCAAACCGACCTAGATCACATAGCGTATTGGTGTAGATAATGGAAAATGAATTTAAACATTAAAAACTTTTGCAGTGTAAGCTTCTCAAGGAAAATATCCAAATTATTTCAGCAATAGAACATCTATGGCGTACTTTTTAACACACACTGCGATTATAAGTATCTCGGTGTTCATTTTACTGAATCGTTTGCATGGTACAAACACATTGACACGGCCATAGCAAAAGCTGGTAGGATGTTATACTTTATTCGAAGGAATTTCAAACAAGCGACGCGCGAAATCAAGGAAACTTTATATTTTTTGCAGGTCAGGTTCATACTTGATTATGAATGCGTAGTATGGGACCCCCACCAAGACTGTCTTATAAATAAAATAGAAAAACTTCAGAATCAAGCGCCAAGGTTTGTTTTAAATAATTATAGCCCCTACGCCAACGTTTAACAAATGAAGGCCACTTTGGGATGGGATCTGCTACGTGTACGTAGACAGAAACTACGGCTTAAACTGTTGCACCAGATATATTACTCTAACACAGGAATCAATCACCATAGCTAACTTGTTCAACCCCCTACACATCCACTCGGTGTGACAATAGCAAAAAGATATCTACCTTCAAATGCAGATCGAATACTTTTTTCCACTCATTCTTTCCAAAAACAATAAGAGAGTGAAACAGCTTAAGTGACGACTTGGTTGATATAACAAATGATGATTTATTTTTTTCTATGCTGTGAAATTCTTCTTGTATGCATGTTCTGTGTGTATGAAAATGTATTTTGAGATGCACTATTATGTTCTGATAATTCTGGCGGTGGTTTTTTTTTATTTTTTTATGTGCATTATGTATTTTGCTACGAATTCCTTTTTACTGACTGTTTCCCCCCCCCCCTACGTATTGCCCATATGGCGGTGTAGGTACTCTGTAAATAAATAAGTAAATTAATTAGGACAGACGTAAACCAGACGTTGCAGCTAAAGCCTGCCAATCAGTTCATGGCACCTGCTGCACTCGTCTCGACTAAACTTGGCATTTTACGGCCGCCAACATTCCAGTGCTCAAAAACACTGACAGCACGTTCATCATAGGCAATCATAGAAGGCATCTTTCCGCAAAGAATATTTTCTGCTACCCTCTAGATGCGCCTTTTGCACAGCAACGAGACCTGCAGCAGCAAGGAGGCATTCAGTGTCCGCCACCTGAGTTTTTGACATTTGAGGCATCGAGTGGTGCAGAAGAGAGATCACTCATTTACAAGCGAAACCGTCCGCCAGACAACAGTCTAGGTCGATCACCAGAGGTACTGTTGACACCTCACCAAGCCGAGTAACTGTAAAGCCAAGACCGACCAACACGCAACAGCCGATGGTGGCCTCCAGAGGTGATTTTGCAGCTATATGGCCTTTCAGTGTCGCAGCGTGGCCGAGCGAAAGGAGCTTGAAGTTCAGCACTGCTACACTGGCGTGAGATCGGCTAGTTGAAAGAAGGGGAGAACGAAGGCAGAAACAAGAACAGCCGGCCTAGCGTACGGGTGCTGTCTCTTACTTCTCGTTGGGAATATATATATATATATATATATATATATATATATATATATATATATATATATATATATATATATATATATATATATTGTTCACCCATATGTAGATAGGTAATGAACTGTATTTAAGATGCAACGAGAAGTCACTGGCCCGGGCTTGGCCTCCAGGAGCCATCGTCCGCGGAGCATTGTGCGATGTCTCAGATTTGGTCCACTGCAGGTGGGCTGAAAAGGGTGGCTTGCCACCGCTCAGCCAGTCGTCCTGGGGTACACTCACTCTCGTCCGAGTAGTGGTGGCGAACACCGCAATCACACTCCCAAAGTGTATTCGCCATGTCGGCTTTATCATGCCCGCACCACGTACAGCCAGGTGATGGGCGGAGCGAGAAACCCAGTCTATGCAGGTGTCGGGGATTATCAAATGTGTCAGTCTGCAGACGCCTCAGATCAGACGCCTGAGTCGTCTCTAGCTGCATGTGCGGTGGTGAGTAACGTCGTCGCGTTTTTTATTTATATAATGGTTGAGAATCTCGTAGAAAGTAACCTTGATATCCTTCCTGGCCTGTAATGCCTCGGGGTCTGTTATCGGCGTCGCACAGGGAATTAGGTCCTCCTACCTTGGTTGCATCGCCATTGTCGATGTGTCGCACATCGGTGGACCTTTCGTCTGTGTCGCGGCAGGTTAGCAGTCTCGCGACGAAGTGGGCGCGCTCGTTGTGGTTCAACGGAAGGTCAGATCTTTGGTCGCTGCTAAGCTCTCCCACGTGCTTGGGAACCACTTCAGAGACTTGGCAGCAATCGCACCAGACTTGAAATCTTCGGCTCTGGCGTTTAGCATGTGCGCCGCCTCGACAGAGACCCATTCCTTCATAAAGTTTCGGACCACCGTCCTGGCGTCACGCTCGATAAGTGTGTCCTGGTTTCCACTGTGAACTATTGCGAGGGCTACAGCCATTTCTTCTGCCACCTCAGACGATGGCAGCCTCGCTGATAACGTCACCAGAGTGCGTTCCCTCGTGTCGAGCACCGCCATGAAGAATGCAGGTGTCGATTGGCGCTGTTTTTGCTCTTGCTCGTTTGCCTGTTGTTCTTGGTCTGACTGGGGGTATCTAGCAATGTCGACCAAAACGACACCCTTTCGGCTGCCGTATCCTCTGAGAATTGCCTCCGCTCTACACCTGCGCCTTTCGCTATCGTGCACAGGGTGCATGTTTCTGAGCATAATCTTTGTGAGTATAGCATTCTTGACTGCTGGCAATAGCGCGTCCTTCAGTCACCGAATCCCGTGATAACGAATCTCGATTGAGTCGAGGAAAGATCTTCCGGACTTTTTGCCTAACAGCCTCTCGAGCTGCGTGCTCCTCTGAGCTTCGATCATTTTGGCGAGCGTGTTGTGAGCGCCCTGCTCAAAGAGCCTGCAGTCGGCCTTGAAGTAAGGTACGCTTAATTGAGTTTTGTAAGCCCTGCGGATGATTGTGTCCAGCTTGTTGCAAATGCTTCTACTTCAATTGACGTAAGCAGTAACGGACGTGATGTGGCCTGAAGCATATACGCCTTAAAGCATACGCCTCACGGCATTGTGCTCTTTCATTCCTTTCCTCTTGTTCATCAGTCTTCGTATAAGGCTCGTGGTGTCGCAGCTCCCACTTTCTTCTGCAGCTGTGTGACCAGCTCGAAATAGGCACTGGCACTGTTTTCTTCCAGTCAAATGCCAAGGACTCTTTCTTTTGTCATGTGACACCCCCTCTTCCAAGAGGCGTATATATATATATATATATATTATATATATATATATATATATATATATATATATATATATATATATATATATATATATATATATATATATATATATATTGACGCTATGATGAATGGGTGACGTGGCCTGGCGTTTATTCTATTATCTCTTCTTTCTTCTCGGCTTCTACTTTTAACTCTTAACCATCGCTACTTTCTTACGTTACAGGATTCCCCCTCCCCCCGGAAGAAGTCGCGTCAGACACTTAACAAAACAACAAAAACGGGTGTTAATGCAAGCGAAAAATGTCAAAATCCACCATGGTTCTATTTCAGAGGGGAGTTCCTTAACTGACACAAAATGTCTACAGCAGTGGGAAGCATTCCGCCCATATCTAAGAAAACTCGGGTGGACGAGGCTGGCTGTGGCGTTCTGGATAAGCTAACTCCGTCCTGCACAACTGAACTGACCATGACACGGCTTCAGCAGCTGCGAAGAACCAACGATGGTGGACTTCCTTGTAGAATTTGAAGGTCGGACGTCGTAGGCCCCGAGTTTTCTTTCGTGGGTGTTGTATCCTTTGTCGTGGCTGAGACAGCAGCATTGCTTTAAGCTTGCGTTCACGAGAACCGAAGTTGATGATACGATGTCTGTGTACTTGCAATTTGGAAATGGTAACGTTCAGCCTCTTTCGTGGTTTTTTGTGGTGGTATCTCCATCGATAGGATTGTACATGAAGCCTTGATATCTCGTACAGAAGACTTCCTTGACATTTCCTTCTACGAATATGGCTCATATGTTGACTTGGTCTTTCCTTTAGTTAGTGTCGTTTCTGACGACCATCCTTAAGCCACAAATCTGGTTGTGATCTCATTTTAGTTCGTCGTTGTGCTTGATGTAACTGCTGTAGTTTCCGGCGTTCTTTGAGTTCTTGATGGCACTGCTGATGTTGCGGAATCTTACGAAGTGGTACTCTTTTAGTAACACGAGCCTGCTTTTTCTTCATAGTTGATGTGACTAGTAGATAGTTGGTAGTCGTTGGGTTGTCGTGATTCTCGAAGGAAAATGAAGGTGGTGCACTAGAATCGATGGAAAGGTCTTTGGAGGCTCTTGCAACGCCGTTCTTAATAGACGCTTCTGGTGCAGGGCAGGGCTTGAGAGTTGATTCTTCCAAGCCCACTGGGTTCGTTGGACTCTTAGATGGCTGGGAACTGGACGGCGACACTGACAAACGCTTGATTTGGTCGGATTTTGCTTGGGATTGTTTCTCTGTTTGCGCAACTTTGGAGGTTTACTGTTCTAATGCATGAATATGGACGGTAAACCCTGAGCTTGGCTGAGTATGCTCGGAGCTTCCCCGCTCTATTCTGACCATAGTGAACGCGTGAGACGCGAGGTGGGCGATGTGAGCGACCGAAGGGCCAAGCGACGGAAAAGTAGGAGGTGGTCGAAGTGCGCGAGACGGAAAGTACTGCGCACAGGGTGGCTCCCTAATGTGAGTGCTACGGTGCAGTCATGATGTAAAGGTTGGTTTTCGATCGGGCAGTTGCCGAACGTGGTGCGGTGGAGGGTACACTTTTCCTGCAAACAGGTTTGGCTGCCTTTTCATTGAGAGGGTGCTTTAATTGCCATTGTTTCAAAGGCCGATTCAATTTTGGTGTACCAATGCGTGAGCAGTGCTTTTGACTGCGACGACCGAGCGCAGTTGTCTGTGGATGGTCGGTTATAAGCGAATCTTCGTCGTAGTCGTCATTGTCTTCTTGGAACCCAATGATCATTTCTTGTTTTATCTGTTCCCAAGACTCATCGTTTTGAAATATGTGGGTGAGGTAGTATTTGAAAGCCTCACCGGAGACGTAGTCGGTAAAGTTGATGATCATCTCCCGTTCCGACCATGATGAAGCGGTTGTGTGGAGCTCGAACAGGTCGAACCAGTCCTGTACAGGTCCATCGTCCGCTGCTCCGGTGTACTTGGGGATGGTAAGTGCAGTCGATGATTCTGGCATGGTGCTGGTCACTGTGTGCGGCCAGGAGATGATGCCGTAGGCGATGTATGGTCAGGGCGTCTTGTGGAGAGCTGCGTCGATGATGAGACACTAATGAGACACTAATGAAGAGGCTGGAGGTCTTCATCCTGTCGACTTCTGTGATACTATGATGAATGGGAGACGTGGCTAGCTCGTACGCCATGTTTATTCTATTCTCTCTTCTTCCTATCCTGTAACGTAAGAAGGTAGCGATGGCTAGGAGTTAGAAGTAGAAGCCGAGAACGAAGAAGAGAATAGAATAAACATGGAGTATGAGCCAGGCCACGTCACCCATTCATGGTAGCGTCATATATATATATATATATATATTATATATATAATATATATATATATATATATATATATATATATATATATATATATATAATATATTATATATTATATATATATATATATATGTTGTAGTGGGAAATTCGCAAGGCAATGACTAGTGGGACCATCGCTGAGTGCGAAGCACGAGCGGGAGCACGAGCTGTAGACGCTGGACTGCCCGAGCATTTGTTTCCGTACCGGCTGTCTGCCTTTTACCTGGTGTCGCTATTAAACCTGCTTGCAAAGTGGTGGAGGTGCTGGGTTGTGCCTTGCTCGGTCGTCTGATCAGGCATTGCTGATGCAGTGGGCAGCTTCCGGCTTCGAAGTGCCAAGTTTTCGTACCCAGCACACTTCCACCACTTTGCAAGGGGGTGCAATGCGCCCCCTCGGACTCTGCAATGCGCCTGCCACACTCGAGCGAATGATGGACAGCATTTTACGCGGTCTCAAATGGAACATTTGCTTGTGCTATCTTGATGACGTTGTGGTTTTTTCACCCGATTTCACTTCTCATCTCACTCGTCTGCGTAAGATTCTACAGTGCCTTACAAACGCCAGGCTTCAGCTTAACCCGAAGAAGTGTCACTTCGGGGCTAAACAACTGACCATACTTGGTCATATCGTCTCGAAAGCCGGCATTCTTCCCGACCCTGACAAGATTCGTGATGTTGCCGAATTTTCTAAGCCGACTACTGTTGAAGAACTATGGAGCTTTGTGGGCCTGTGCTCCTATTTTCGTCGCTTTGTCCAGAACTTTGCCTCCATCATCGCTCCACTCACCAAACTCCTTGCTGGCCTTGCAGATCTTTCGAATTGGACAGCAGCCTGTGACGAATCCTTCGCAACACTGCGCCAACTCCATACCTCACCACCCGTACTGCGCCATTACGACCCTACTGCGCCAACCGAAGTACACACGGATGCAAGTGGCGTCGGCCTTGGTGCAGTATTCGCGCAACGCAAGCAAGGTTTTACGGAGTATGTGGTCGCCTATGCCAGCCGCGCCCTCACTAAAACAGAAGCCAACTATACTGTTACGGAAAAAGAGTGCCTCGCGATTCTGTGGGCGTTAAACAAGTTTCGCCCCTATTTGTACGGCCAAACTTTTGATGTGGTAACTGACCATCACGCACTCTGTTGGTTGGCTTCGCTGAAAGATCCTTCCGGCCGCCTTGGACGTTGGGCACTACGCCTCCAGGAATTCGACATACGCGTCGTCTACCGATCGGGGCGAAAGCACTCTGACGCAGATGCGCTTTCACAATCACCCGTGAAATCTGATGATACGGATATATCAGCCCTGGACCTTCCCCTCTCTGCCGTCAGCGTAACAGACATGCCATCCGAACAGCGAAAGAACCCTTGGATTGCCTCGCTCTTGAGTATGCTTTCTGACACATCTACTTCCGGTTACCCGCGTGGTCTTCGCCACCAAGCAACGCATTTCGCCATACGAGATGGCCTGTTATACCGTCGCAACTATCAAGTGGCGGGGCGTAAATGGCTGCTAGTCATACCCAGCCATATGCAGTCTGATATCTGCAAATATTTTCATGCTGAACCACAACACGCACACGCCGGTGTGCTAAAGACGTATGAGCGGTTCCGCCAACGTTACTACTGGCGGAGTATGTACACGTTGATACGCAAACACATTCGCTCATGTTCCCAGTGTCAGCAGCGCAAGACATTTCCTCATTCACCCGGTCAACTGCAGCCTTTGCCATGTCCTGCACGCCCATTTGACCGTGTTGGGATTGACCTATATGGCCCACTACCGTGCTCTGTTGATGGTAATCGATGGGTGATTGTGGCTGCCGACCATCTGACAAGGTACGCCGAAACGGCAGCGCTACCTTCGGCTGGCGCTCGTGACGTTGCAACCTTCATCTTGCACCGGTTTGTTCTTCGTCATGGTGCACCACGGGAACTCCTGAGTGACAGAGGACGCGTATTTTTGTCCGAAGTTCTGCAGCAGCTCCTACATTCATGCCGTACGGTACACCACACATCAACAGCCTACCACCCTCAGACGAACGGCCTAACGGAACGTTTCAACAGAACCCTCGGAGACATGCTCGCTATGTGTATTGATTCCGACCACTGCAACTGGGACTTTGTTCTTCCATTCGTGACGTACGCCTACAATACGGCGATTCAATCAACAACAGGCTTTTCTCCATTTTTTATTTTATATGGTCGTGACCCATGCAACACACTCGACACAATTCTGCCATACAATCCTGATGCCTCCGAGTTCAGCCCAGTTTCTGAATTGGCCGAACATGCCGAAGAGTGTCGTCAGCTTGCACGGTCCTTCACAGCCGTTAACCAAGCCCTCCAAAAAGATCGCCACAACCATGATCTTGTTCAGAATACCTTCCCCGTCGGTTCTCTCGTGTGGCTCCGACTGCCTTTCCACTCTCCTGGACTGACTCCCAAGTTTGCACCGACGTATACGGGCCCTTACCGCGTCATACAGCCCCTTTCTTCTGTCACCTATGTGATTGAACCACTCAAGCCGTCCACGGACAAGCGCCGCCTTGGTCGTAAGACGGTCCACGTCAGTCGCCTCAAGCCCTGTTACGACCCTCCTGTTTTCTCGTCCCCTTGAGTCGCCAGGATGGCTGGTCTTCGTCGCCGGGCATTGTAGTGGGGAATTCGCAAGGCAATGACTAGTGGGACCATCGCTGAGTGCGAAGCGCGAGCGGGAGCACGAGCTGTACACGCTAGACTGCCCGAGCGTTTGTTTCCGTACCGGCTGTCCGCTTTTACCTGGCGTCGCTATTAAACGCCCTTGCAATATATATATATATATATATATATATATATATATATATATATATATATATATATATATATGCAGGCATGGTGGTTGAGTGGCCGTAGCGTTGCATATAGTTCAGTAGATCTACCGTGAGGGGTCACGACGTGGTTTATTTCGACGTTTCGGCCTAGAGTCTGGCCTTCATCAGGATTAAAGATACAGTTTGTTGGTGCTCAGCTTTATACAATCTCAAACCAGAGGGCAAGGAAACAGGAAAAAAAGACAGAAAAGAAGAAAAGGAAAAATAGAAAAAAAAGAAAAAGAAAAGAAAAAGAAGGAAAAAGAGAAGAGAAAAATAATATACGGTAGACGCACCTCGGGTGCCCCCCTTCCACTCTTCCTTCTACTTCCCCCCTCCACTCTTTCCTCCACTTCCCCCTTCATCTCTCTCCCCCTTCTCCCCTTCACCTTTCTGATGTCAGCGGTCTGTGTATGTTTCCGTTCACTAACGCATTCCTCCCGATCAGACGGCCCCTCCTGGCACTGGCGGTTCGGTGTGGGGCAAAAAAAGTGCTTTTCAGGAAGTCCTAAGCCTTTAACTATTCAGAGTCCCGTAAACAATTCGTCGCAGAAGGAGGGGTGTCGCCTATTGTGGCAGAGGCTGGTAAGCGGGCATTTTAGGAAGTTCTAAGCCTTTAACTACTCCGCGCCCTGTCAACATTTCGTCGTAAAAAGAAGGGTGCCCCGTATTGCGGTAGGCTGTGCAAGCGGGTGCAATGCGAATTCCTTGCCCGCTTCTGGATTACGCGTGTAGTGGGGGCCTCCCGGCTGTGCACAGGGTTGCTGTTGGGCATGTCATGCATGGCACAATTGATTGGGTAGTAAAATAAAACACAAAACAGACGACAGCTGCACTTAGGAAGAGTAGTTACACTTGGAATTGTTTTGGGTTTTCCAGTGCCCTTCGCAGCTGCAGTGCCGTGAACTCAGTTACTATTTTCATTGTTGCCGTTATTGTTTTCTAATGCTTTGATTGCTGCAAGTGTACCAAGATTCTCATTTATTCCTATATCGAGGGTGTTAAATCGGTGGATAAGGTATGACTCTCGTTGTTCACGTTCTCGATTTGATTTAAATCCCGTCTCTAAGAGGGTTACTGATAGTTTGTCGAGTGCATGGTCGGGAAGATTGAGATGTTTTGATAGAGGTAGACTTGGGGCTGATTTCGCATGGGCTCTGTGATTATTGAAGCGAATTCTCAATGGTGTTTCTGTTAGTCCTATATACTGCATACCACACACGTTGCATTCGACTAGGTATACCACATTAGAGGAATCGCATGTTAGGTTTCCTCGTATGTTAATCGAAAACTTGGATGGCGTGCTGGTTGCTTTGTCTGTTTCTCGCATCGCCTTACATACAAGACATCGTCACTTTAAACAAGGGTGGCATGAATTATTGGGGGGTGATGTGTTAATTTGGGAGTGGACAAGGGTGTCTTTGAGGTTACGTGGTCGCCGGTAAACAATGCCTGGAGCGGATGGGAATGCGCGTTTCAGACGTTCACTTTGTTCCAGAATGTTGTATTGTCGTTTAAGGATTTTGTTTACATTGGGGAAGTTTGCGCTGTAAGTCAAGCAGAGGTTTGTTCTTTGTGGGTCTTCTCGTGGTGGTCGCTTCATAAGTAAGTCTTCACGCTTTAGTTTTCGCGCTTTTTGAACAGCGTCATTAATTACATGTGGGAGGTATTTTTGTTTCTCGAGCATAAGTTTTAGCCTCTGTAAGCTCTTGTCAAAGTCAGCGTCTGTAGAGCAGATTTGCTTAAACCGGTGAGCCTAGCTGTATGGAATACTGTTTTCACAGTGGCGTGGGTGATCGCTTTGGTAATGGAGGTATTGTTGTCGATCCGTTGGTTTGCGATATAGGGTTGTAGAAAGCTTCTCTTCTTCTATCGTTATGGTAACATCAAGAAAATTTACGGTAACTTGCGAGTATGTGTGTGTGAAGTGTATGTTCGGATGTACAGCATTGTAAGTGTCGATAAAGCTGAGAAGTTCGTCCTCGCTGTGGGTCCAAATAAGAAAGATGTCGTCTATGTATCTTCTGTATAACATTGGTTTCAAGGAACTTTGTGCAAGAAATTCAGATTCTAGCTTTCCCATATATATGTTGGCATAATTAGGTGGCATTTTGGTGCCCATAGCGATCCCGCTGATTTGTCAAAAATACACTTGGTTAAACTCAAATGAATTTAATTCGAGGAACATCCTCGTCAAAGTTGCAATGGCAGAGAAATCTGGGGTGTTAGATTGTCTATGGATTGTGTACATGTATTGTAATGCAGCTATGCCGTCATCGTGAGGAATATTTGTATATAATGAAGAGACATCAAGAGCAACCAAGTACGAGTTTTTCGGCACACAGATACCTGCAATGTCTCAAAGAAAATGTGTGGTGTCTTTTATGTACGACGCGAGGGTGCATGGAATGTGGCTTATTAGTTTGTCCACATACCCTGATATGGGTTCAGTTATGCCTGGTATGATTGGTCGACCTGGGTTACCGGGTTTATGAATTTTCGGGAGGATGTAGAAACGACCTGGACGACGAGGGTATGCTGCTTGAATCAATTTGTTGTCAGTGTTGGTTATCTTTTCAGCATCCAACAGTTTCTTTAGTTCCGTTGATACGATACGTTTGTATTCGTATGTCGGATCACCTGGGAGGCGTTCGTAAAATCTTGAGTCGTCTAGTTGCTGGTATGCTTCTTGTAAGTAGTTGGTTGTATCAGAGTCCTTCAATGCTTTTCTGGTCACGAAACTCCGCCCGAAGGTTGATATAGGGACAAAATCTGTCGCTAGAGGCGCCACCCGTCGTATGGGGGCCACAAGCCGCCGCCACTGCTGGGCTTGTATGCGCACTGCGGCCGACGTTCCGACGCGATTATGTGCGTGCTGTTCTTCCTGTTACCTTTTTTTAAACGTCTTTAAAAGCATCAATGCCACCAGATAAATAAGTAGAAACGGGATCCAGTGTAGAAGACGAATGAGAGCTGTTTACTTTGGAACGCACGCGTAGTTTACTTGGAAGTGCGGGCCCACCTTATAAACAGCAGCGCATTAAAAGTGTTCTCACACCGCGCGATAATGCATTGTGTCAATAATTGTCTCATAGCCCAATTATATGCATACTTACAATGCCTCGAAGCGGTACTTGCGAGCTATAGCTCGCAAATGTTGAAAGACGATGCTTATGCTCCATGCTCTTGATGCGAGCAGCTACTGCTTGATCTGCTTGACAACATGTTTGTATTTGCGCCCGGCCAAAGGACGATTATGTTTATGCGGTAGGTGAGCTTTATATTCTGGTAGGGCCGCTAATAGGGGGAGGAAGGTGAACGAAATGAAACACGACTGTGTAGTACAGGAGCAATCACATTGTTTTATATCCGGCTCGCCTCTCGCGCGCTACTACCCAAGTATTCAAATGAACTGAATGGTTGAGCCAGAAGTTTTACTCCAGACCTTTCAATTGAGTTTATACCCAAATGTGCCGTTGTTTTGGACACACGTTTGTGAGCGCCGATCGCTTTTTTGACGCGGGGACTTTCGATGCCGAGGGCTTTCGCGACCGCTCTAAACGTGCCCAACATTTGATTGATCACTTCTTTCCACGCAGTTTACACGGGACACCCGCCGCTTGACGTTTCCTCGTGTTTACTGTTTAGGGCATTATTATTTACCGGCCGACAACCCATGATTTCTCCGGGAACGGAAGTACAGCAGCCTAATCTGGAAGTTCCTTTTGATGCCAGTGCTAGCCGCTTGGCCGCCTCCGCCACTACCGAGGTACCTCATCACACATTCGTTTTATTTTTTGGGTGGGAGGGGGAGAAGGGCGGTGATGATTTAAGGCATGCAATAAATCTTAAATTTGGTGCTAATGATACGCCGCCTAGTAGTCAGGTGTGTACTTATGAATGGGAGATTAACATATGGTGCATGTAATGGGGAGAAAGTTGGAAAACATTTATTTACACAAAATACACTGAGAACAACACTTTGGAGAAGAAAAGCATTAGAAACTATTGCAGCTGTTCTGAGCAATATTACACAATCTCTGACTCTACTGTACAATGTGTATTTCGTTTCATTAACAGCTGCACTCTGCCTTAGCTCACTGCCTAAAATAAACTGTATTTGAATATACACTATTTACGCTATATGCAGATAAATATGAATAGTACGAAAATATTACAGTGTAATGTATACAAGATATACAACACTATATACAAATGGGGAGGCGTGCTCACATACACAGCCATTATGCTTAACACTGTGGCTTCCACCCACCACTTGCAGGGCATGAACTGCGCACAGTTGCCGGCGAGGCTTTGTTTTTTTCTCGAGTGAAGAAATGTAATCTACATCTCAAAAAAAAGTGTACAACTTCAGCTGTCGTCCCTAAAAAGTGCAACAGACAACCTTCACTTGCTGACGCTATGCGGCTGTCGAGCAAAATGCCCTCAACAATCCTCACGTACATGTCACCGCATGCAATGTTTTGCACCGTGTACGTCTCTACATGTTCTTCAACAATTTTCAAGAGAGCAAGAAGACGGCTGCTAGGTACTTTCGAATAGCCCCTCGATTTTGTTTGTAGCTTTGTCAGGTACGCCGGGAGCCCGTCAAAAATTCTTGGAACGGCGTTCGTGCGAAGCCTCTGTCTCTCTCGCTGAAGCGACACGACCACCCCGTTCCCGATGTGCTCGTCGGTTCTCACAACGTCGCTAGCATCAAAATGCTTTTCGCACACGCGAACGTTCTTACTTTCGAAGCTGAAACCGCCAGCTTCCAACCGCGGTATAGCTCGCTTCCATTTCTCTCGGAGTTCAGCGCTACTTGGGAAACAGAAGAGCGACGCCTTTTCTTTGTTGCTTCGGTATCCGGAGCTGCAACCTGTCACACAGCACGTCTTAGGCATTGTTCATTCAAATTTTCATGCCGTCCACCTTGAGCACGGTGCACTGGCACATGAAGTTCGCGTTTCGCTGATGCAGAAACCGCGAGCTGCCACCACACAACGCCTTCGGGATGCCGCCGCGGCCAGTGCGTTCCGCCGGGCGCAGCGGGGCGATGGCCCCCCTAGGACGGCTTGCGCCGCGTAGCGGCCGCTCTTGGCACCATTATCAAGCTGTCCCATAGAGTGACGGAAAAGTTTCGTGACCAGAACGGTAATAAGGGACTGTGGTTGTATTAAAGACTACAATCGCTCCTCCTTTGTCAGCGGGTTTTATTGTTATGTCTGTCCTAGATGCAAAATTTTTCATACTTATTTTTTCAGATTTTGTCAAGTTTTCTCGGTTTGCTTTCTGTCTGTGGTATTCGTGTACTATATCTTTCTGTACTGCGGTGATATAAAGGTCCAAGCACTTGTCTCGATTACTGTTCGGTGTCCAATCATTTGATTTACGACGGTGAATCGTTTCATGGATAGAAGGCCTGTCCAAGAAATATTCGCGCAACCTTAAGCTTCGAGCGAAGTTGTCGATGTCTCGGAGCAAGTGCAATTCATCGGAAAATTTTGTGGTCGGGCAGAAGCTTAGTCCCTTAGATCGCAGTTTTTCTTCGTCAGGTGACAAGCTCGTGTCCGATAAGTTTACAACCACAGTGTCACAGGGTGCGTTCCTAAATGGGTGCTCGTTTGTACCATTAGTGGTTTCCTTTGTGGTGGTGGTGTTGTAGTGATAAGGAACTATATTAGGGAACGCGGGTTTGGGCACATGGTCTCTTTTGAGTTTATGAATTTTCGTGTTCTTGATGGCTTGGTATTTATTCTGTTCAAATCCTGTTAATCGCGTGACTTCTTCGTTCGATAAAGTGTTGTGGTGGAGAATGGTGTTGGTCATAGCAACCAGTTTTTTACCTGCTTATCACTGTGATTAAAAGCGATTTCTCTTAAGTTAAGAGATGCCTCAAGGAGGAAGTTTTTCTATGTTATTTGGTCGTGTTCATCTAGATTTGTAGAGGCCGGTGTGAGGGAGAGTGTCATACCCTTGGGGGCTATTCTAGCACGAAGGTACACTTGCAATGTTGATGTGTGCCGAAAAACTCGTACTTGGTTACTCTTGATGTCTCTTCATTATATACAAATATTCCTCACAATGACGGCACAGCTGCATTACGAAACATGTACACAAACCATAGACAATCTAAAACCCCAGATTTCTCTGCCATTGCAACTTTGACGAGGATGGCCCTCGAAATAAATTCCTTCGAGTTTAACCAAGAGTATTTTCGACAAATCAGCGGGACCGCTATGGGCACCAATATGGCACCTAATTATGCCAACATATTTATGGGAAAGCTAGAATCTGAATTTCTCGCACAAAGTTCCTTGAAACCAATGTTATACAGAAGATACATAGACGACATCTTTCTTATTTGGACCCACAGCGAGGGACGAACTTCTCAGCTTTATCGACACTTTACAATGCTGTACATCCGAACCTACACTTCACACACACATACTCGCAAGTTACCGTAAATTTTCTTGATGTTACCATAACGATAGAAGAAGAGAAGCTCTCTGCAACCCTATATCGCAAACCAACGGATCGACAACAATACATCCATTACCAAAGCGATCACCCACGCCACTGTGAAAACAGTATTCCATACAGCTAGGCTCACCGGTTTAAGCAAATCTGCTCTAGAGACGCTGACTTTGACACGAGCTTACAGAGGCTAAAACTTATGCTCGAGAAACAAAAATACCTCCCACATGTAATTAATGACGCTGTTCAAAAAGCGAGAAAACTAAAGCGTGAAGACTTACTTATGAAGCGACCACCACGAGAAGACCCACAACGAACAAACCTCTGCTTGACTTACAGCGCAAACTTCCCCAATGTAAACAAAATCCTTAAACGACAATACAACATTCTGGAACAAAGTGAACGTCTGAAACGCGCTTTCCCATCTGCTCCAGGCGTCGTTTACCGACGACCACGTAACCTCAAAGACACCCTTGTCCACTCCCAAATTAACACATCACCCCCCAATAATTCATGCCGCCCTTGTTTAAAGCCACAATGTCTTGTATGTAAGGCGATGCGAAAAACAGACAAAGCAACCAGCACGCAATCCAAGTTTTCGATTAACATACGAGGAAAGCTAACATGCGATTCCTCTAATGT
Organism: Rhipicephalus microplus; assembly: GCF_013339725.1. NCBI lineage: Eukaryota > Metazoa > Arthropoda > Arachnida > Ixodida > Ixodidae > Rhipicephalus > Rhipicephalus microplus. The sequence goes on from NC_051173.1 coordinate 90,725,525, forward strand.
GGTATACCTACTCGAATGCAACGTGCGTGGTATGCAGTACATCGGACAAACAGAAACAGCATTTAGGATTCGCTTCAATAATCACAGAGCTCATGCGAAATCAGCCCCAAGTCCACCTCTATCAAAACATCTCAATCTTCCCGACCATGCATTCGACAAACTATCAGTAACCCTCTTAGAGACGGGATTTAAATCAAATCGAGAACGTGAACAACGAGAGTCATACCTTATCCACCGATTTAACACCCTCGATAGAGAAATAAATGAGAATCCTGGTACACTTGCAGCAATTAAAGCATAAGAAAACAATAACGGGAACAATTAAAATAGTAACTGAGTTCACGGCACTGCAGCTGCGAAGGGCACTGGAAAACCCAAAACAATTCCAAGTGTAACTACTCTTCCTAAGTGCAGCTGTCGTCTGTTTTGTGTTTTATTTATCTACCAAATGAATTGTGCCATGCAAAACATGCCCAACAGCAACCACTGTGCACAGCCGGGAAGGCCCCCACTACACGCGTAACCAGAAGCGGCAAGGAATTCGCATGCACCCGCTTGCACAGCCTACCGCAATACGGGGCACCCCTTCTTTTTTACGACGAAATGTTGACAGGGCGCGGAGTAGTTAAAGGCTTAGAACTTCCCTAAAATGCCCACTTACCAGCCTCTGCCACAATACGCGGCACCCCTTTTTCTACGACGAATTGGTTTACGGGACTCGAGTAGTTAAAGGCTTAGGACTCCTCAACGCTCTTTTTTTTTGCCCCAACACGAACCGCCAGTGCCAGGAGGGGCCGCTGATCGGGAGGAATGCGTTAGTGACGGAAACATACACAGACCGCTGACATTCAGAAAGGTGAAGGGGAGAAGTGGGAGAGAGATGAAGGGGGATGTGGAGGGAAAAGTGGGGGGGGGGGAAGTAGAAGGAAGAGTGGAAGGGGGGCACCCAAGGGGCGTCCACCGTATATTATTTTTATCTTCTTCTTCTCTTTTTCCTTCATTTTCTTACCTTTTTCTTTTTTTCTTTCTTTTTTTCTTTTTTTTTCTTTTTTCCTTTTCTTCTTTTTGTCTTTTTTTTCCTCTTTCCTTGCCCTCTGATTTGAGATTGTATAAAGCTGAGCACCAACAAACTGTATCTTCAATCCTGATGAAGGCCAGACTCTTGGCCGGAACGTCGAAATAAACCACGTTGTGACCGCTCACAGAGGATCTACTGGACTATTATATATATATATCTATATATATATATATAATATATATATATATATATATTATATATGTGTGTGTGTGTGTGTGTGTGTGTGTGTGTGTGTGTGTGTGTGGTGTGTGTATAATCAGTGCTACATAAAGGAAAACGATTTCTATGTTTATTTTCATGCAGTTTTTCAGTATTCACAGTAAAGCCTGGTCAACAAGAACTGAAATTACGTGATACTGACGCAATGCTAATTTATTTCATGCTGATCGTGTTACGCGTTGATTAGGTGAAGAAATTCTCAATTCTGATTCGAGCACTGCAGAGTTACTGTATATTATTTTCTACAGAGATTTAGCAGATGAAATTCCAGGAACCACTTGAGTTTTTATAACTAGGCTGCAATTTCTGGTTGATTATTTTTAATTTGTGAAAGGAAGACAAAAAAAACAAAGATGCCAAAAAGCCACCAAAATTAAAAAAATAAGGCAGATCACATGAAACCAACAAAACTCAAGTTTTAAACGCAGCCCTCCGATATGAAGCCAAGCATGCTGCAACACGATGCACGACAAACGACGAAAGCGTGATCACCGGGAAAGACTGTTCCCCATCTTCAAAGGACCATTAATCAGCTTCATTGATGACGGAAGGGTTCAGCTGAGTGCTACCTGCATAAGTTAGGAAGAAAATTATTACATATGAGAACTGCAAGTCGTCTGAGAGGCCCAAAATATGAGGACACTGAAGCCACAGGTACTGGTTCAATCCAGTACATTCTGTGAGTACACTAGAGTTACTAGCCTCCTAAGCAGACCACGCACATAAAAAGCATAAGACTAGCATTCAATATCAGGAAGTCGATCCTATGTTCTCCGGTGTCAGACAGCCGATGCGTCGTAAAAACACACTTCCGTGTCGCAACAACGTTCACAACAAATGAAAGCTTTCGATGTATTTCTATATCAATAGCCCCACTCTTGCTAAAACATTCGAAAGTATTTTTTCACTGAAATGAGCGAATGTTAGAACTCTCGAAAAGAACATTAGGAATGCCTCTCGCGATCATATCCAAATTTTATCAGATAATATTGCTGATATAACACTCACATTTTAGTTGGTGCTCATTATCATACTTCAAGCAAGTTAGACACCTGCAGTTTGTATGTTCGCGGCATGTCTTTAATAAAAGCGTACTTTATTCCCCTTTGTAAAAGCGTCTTCGAGGAAGGAAGGAAAGAAGGAAAGAAGGAAGTAAGGAAGGAAGGAAGGAAGGAAGCCTAATGATAGCAACTTCAACTGCACGCGTGTGACATGCTCCAACGATAACTTAGGTGTTAAAATGCCAATATGTCTATTATGGATGGCAAAACAAATTCTTCTCACATCATTTTTCTCCAAAGTATAGCACCTATAATGAATTCAGTTGCCGGTAATATGTGAATAACCGGGCCATATGCCAATGATTTAGCTAACGCATCCACCATTTCATTCAGTAAGAGTCTCTTATGCCCTGGTGCCCCGCCACGGTGGTATAGTGGCTAAGGTACTCGGCTGCTGGCCCGCAGGTCGTGGGTACGAATCCCGGCTGCGGCGGCTGCATTTCCGATGGAGGCGGAAATGTTGTGGGCCCGTGTGCTCAGATTTGGGTGCACGTTAAAGAACCCCAGGTGGTCAAAATTTCCGGAGCCCTCCACTACGGCGTCTCTCATAATCAAATGGTGGTTTTGGGACGTTAAATCCCACATATCAATCAATTATGCCCTGGTACCCAAACCAATTTAACCAACTGCATATAAGGTGAAACTAATGATTTCAAAGTACTCAGAACTTGGGAGTTTTCATTAGCAAAGAAAGAAGAACACACTCACAGCGAGTCAGTTAAAATTATGACAGAACTAGTTTATGCTGTTAATTTGTGGAGAGCTAAAATAAGAGCGAAAAATTCCGCTACGAAAGCGAGTACAAAATTTGGATTGCGTAGAAAAAATCACTAATAAAGATTACAAGCTAATATTCTGATTCCACATTTTTCTTCATTTTTTGAAGCATTCGCCGCAATGAGTGTCTTTATTGGGAATGAACAAGATAATCACTCAGAATAGAATTTAAAATGTGGCTCGAGCTTATTCTTGCTTGTTTTGAAAGAAAATCGTCAAACTGTATTTTGATGGAGCTGTTGTTTTCACTGGTCGAAGATACGGCACTAATGTCGACATTAAGCTCTGTATAAGGAGAACTTAAGGCGTGTGAAATCTCAGCCAGAGTGCTCCAAAAAAGAGCACGGGCTGGGGGATAAAAACTGTTTCGTAACGCCTTACTGGTGATTCATAAAGCTTTGAAAATTACTAACATTTTGAAACGTGAATCAAGTGATGGGAGTCGAGCTTCCAGATACAAGACCTTTAATGGCTACAACTTTAGGAAGACCTAAACACTGACGCAAGGCTTGTCTCTCAAGCATTACCAGAGGGCGAAGCTTATAAGCAGGAGCGCCAGCGTATATTATGCATCGAAATTCGAGGACCGGCTGAACGTACATGCAGTATCTTCACAAAGCGTTTGCCTTAGGCTGCCAAATTGACAATGACTACTCTTACGTAACAAACCAACCACCAGAACACCCTTTCATGCTATGTATTTTATATGTGTCTTCCAAGACATTGAGCGATTGTATAGCACACCAAGACATTTTATTTGCTCTACTTACGGAATATGCTCTAGATAATATTTAAGCTAAATATGAATGCACTATTTTAAAGGAAATGGCTGTACAAAGCATTTTCGGACATTCAGATGCAGGTGCAATTTATCAAGCCACCCTTCTTGAGTTGATACGTATGACTGTAGTGCCTGGTATAGATTGTGAATATTGTCGGCCGCAGCGAAAATTGCGACGTCATCCGCATAAAGTTATGTGTACAACCTGATGTCGTGATAGAGAACTCATTAGCATCCTAAATAGAATGAGAGAAAAAACTGACCCTTGAGGAACGTCTCCTGTTCAGCGTACCTAGACGAAGAAATGTCGTTTTGAAAACAATAGAGCGTCCTTTTTTGCAAGAATTTATGAATTCATGCCCCTTTGTATTTTGGGAATTCCATGTCCAAGTGATTAAAAAAACTACAAGCTCAACGGTGTCATACGCTTTCGCGATGTCTTACGTAACTGATGCGGCATATTTACTTTCATGCTGAGCTAGCTGAATGCGACTCTCAATATCTATATGTGCCTGCCATATCGAGCACCCTAATCTGAAGCCAATTTTAGACGGATTTAGACTATTTTTCTCGTAAATTATTCTCATTGTACGAATGTTTCACAGACTTTCAATCAATTTTTCAAAACTTGGAAAATGTTGGCCTTGTTTTTGTTTTTATTTTTATTTATACTGCTGACTCTGTTTTGCTATTTGTCGTAGTGAACATTGTTCAAAGTGTAGTTATTGCTTGAGCAGGTATTGCTTCAAAATGAACAGCCTCAAACGCAGAAACAAAAAAAAAAATTCACTACCACGCAACAAAACAAATTAGCAATAAAAGGTACTATCATCATGCCACCTATGCCCACTGCATTTTCATCACATACTGGGAGAAACAAACGAAAGTCGATCAGTTTACCCAACATACACGTCCGTGTAAACTTCCGGAGGTCACGGAAGGTGATGCAAGTGGAGGCGTCAGGACGTGCGCGCCAGGGTTGCAGAAAATATCTTTGCCCTCGTTCGGTTAACAGGCCAGCGTTGTTGCAATGACGAGGTCAAAATATTTCTCACATTCGAGCACTGTTCTTCAAAGAAAGATATATAGAAAGCAGTGCTTTATCGGAGAGACAGGGAACATGAAGGCGAACATTTTGACAGTTCCACCTGTTTGGTCGGAAAAACTTAACTCCTACCTTCACCTGTCCCTGCGAAAAAAAAACTGATTTCACGGCCATAGCAGCAGGAATGGTGGTGGTGGTTGTGGTTCAAAGAAGAAGAAGGCGCCTCATTTCTGCAACCCGTTAGAGAATATGACGCATCTACATTTTTTACCTACATCAACATCTAGTGTGGCGCAGCGCCTAGCATGGGTCCAATGGGCGAACAGTAGAAGGGAAAAAGGTTTGAAGTGTGTTTTTTTCACCCATAAGGACTGAAAAGAGAAAAAAAATGCAGCCGCGTGGTACTACTCTCTTTAGAGACACAGAAGTTACGGCTAGTTTCTTGAGACGACCTCTCGTTTCTCTCTTTCACTACTATGTCCCCTCCATCATACAGCGTTCAGCCATGCTGACAAAAGTTTTTTTCTCATCCTCCTTTCTATAGAAACGTCGAGAACTCCGCAATCCTTCCTGTTAAGTGACAGTTCTACCTGTTGGCATTATTTTCGCATTTCTTGTCTCTGGTCTAGGCCGCTCCTTCCCCCCCCCCCTCTTGTTCTTGTCCTGAAGGCACGATGACTCTCGGAAATATCTTAATGCCACTTATACAATCACGATATATTTTAACACCAAATTGAGCAGTTTATGCGTTCTAAAGGGAGAGAGAAAGGAAAGGCCGGGAGGTTAACCAGATATTGGCATCTGGTTTGCTACCCAGCGCTGGGGGCGGGGAAATAGGGGAAAGAAAGAGGAGGATGATAGAGAGGAAAAAATGCACGTGTCCTCAAGTGAAAACGAAAGCACACAAAGGAAGGGCGTCCTATCTACAACCGTTCAGTAAGGCCGGTCGATCGCAAAAAGTGTAGTAGCGCTTTCAGGGCCTTCTTCTGTGAAGTTGCATTTTGTCGATATTGTAGAATTCCTTGCTCCGGCAGAGGTTGATTGTCTACTTTGCTGAGTTCCTTGCGAAGGCATAGTCGTTGTTTACTATACTCTAGGCAGTCACAAAGAGTATGTTGGATCGTTTCTTTTTTGCCACAGTGACCACAGGCTGCGGTGTCGGCCATCCCAATGCGGAAAGCGTAGACGTTGGTAAACACAACGCCAACCATAGCCTACATAACAGGGTCTGGTCTGCTCGGCAAAGCCTCGACCGGACTTGAAGATTTAGCGTAGGGTCAAGCGAGTACAGTCAGGCATGCTTGAAGTGTGGCTGATTTCATTGTGATGTGGTTTGCTGGTGAGCAAGCCTGTGGAGCTTTCGTGCCGCATTTGTCCTAGAAAGTGGTAGTCGTAGTTTATGATCTTCTGTGTGGGCTGAGCAGGCAGCTTGATCGGCCCATTCATCGCCGATGATGCCGCAGTGACTGGGTAACCAATGAAATGTAATTTGGTTCCCTTTCTAAGTCAGGTGGTGTATAACCTCTGCTATCTCCAATACCAGCTACTCGTGTGGTCCACGGCGTAAGGCTGATAGTAGGACTGCAGTGCCGCCTTCAAGTCGCAGAAAATAGTCCACTTGCGTGTAGCTTGATCAACAAGAAATCGCAACGTGGCACGAAGTGCTGCCAATTCTGCTGCCATTGATGTTGTTGCGTGAGATGTCTTGAATTTAATTGTCGTGGCCAACCTTAGTATCACTACTGCTCCTGTAGAGCTGTCCAGCTGAACCGATCCGTCAGGGTATACAGGTGTGAAGTCTTGGTATTTCTCAAACAAAAGAAGTAGTGTGAGCTGTTTAAGAGCCGTTGACGACAAATTGGCCTTTTTCTGGACACTAAGTATGTTAATATTAATCATTGGTTGATCGAGGCACCATGGTGGAGTCACAGGTCTAGCGGCAGGAGAGAACGAAGTTAGGATCTACTAGTCTTGTGCGGTCACTGTTTTGCAGTAAGATGTGCGTGGTCGGTCCACTGGTAGAGAGGCTAGGTGATGTCGAGGAGTTTGAGCAAAGTGTCGTATATGTGTCCTCAGCACTTCAACATTAATGTGGGTCTTGATGAGGTGGTCCCTTGTGATGGCGATAGTTGTCGCTGTTGATGCACTTTCGGACAAGCCTAAACAAATCCGAAGTGCTTGAGCCTGGACACTTTGAAGCATTCGTATGCTTGTTTTACTTGCGTTGGTTAGCGCAGGTAGGCTGTACTAAAGGAATCCAAAGAAAAGAATCCTGTATAGTCGCAACACAGCAGCTGTGGACATTCCCCAGTTCTTTCCAGCAAAGAACTTGAACAAATGACAGATGCCTGTCAATCGCCTTTTCATGTATGATACATGTGGGCTCCATGAGAGGTCTCTGTCAATTATAACACCTAGGAACTTGTATGATCAGTAGTGACATATCCTTTCGCTGTTTATCAGAACGCTGTAGTTGTGCATTGATTTGCGCGTAAATGCCACAAGTGCACATTTCTAAAAGTCTGTACCAAACACATCACCCTATCTCAATACGCTATATTCATAAGCATTCAGCGCTGACTTCAGTTTTTCGTGTTTCATTACTCTGTAGATCAAAATTATACGCAGTAGATACCTTGACCTGGCTTTTAATAATATTGAAGGCGGACAAATATTACCACGTATGTTTACTGACAACAAAAAGATTTTTAACCAGTTTACTTATAGAATTTATTAACTTTTTAAAATAATAGAGCCGCATCTATGATATTTTCATTATTGCATATCAAAACAGCTCTCCAAATATTACAGTAGTATGATAAATATTACGAAAGCTATCTTAAGAAAAAACACTTGCTGTAAACAACGCATTGTCACAATTGCCGCTGCATCTCTTACTTAGGTCCTGTAAAATTAGCCTAATAATGATAACCTCTTTGGTCCTCAACCCAACCTTACCCAATCTTAGCACTACCTGAGAAGAATAACACAGATAATTAAAGAGCTCACTCACCATTTTCGTGTGGCACCAGCGATCACGGTGTCACTAAGCACTCGTGAGATCTTAATTTGTCGTTCACTGCCAGGAACCATCACCCGATTACCGTTCCAACAACTCCCTGAGAACATTCGTTCATAAGAACATTCGTTTCTACTTGCGATCGCTTGTGATTCGCAAAGGTGCACAGGACAATTTCTTTTTCACGAACGCGCCCGGACGCTTCGCACAATCCTCACTGCACCGGCTTGGTCTGCCACATGTTGGTTTGTGGGCAACGGACTCCTGGTTGCGAGGCTGCCTACGTCACTCCTCCAACAGCCAATAAACGCCGCTGAGTCATGAGCCAGAGCTTTTGCAGAGTAACCATGGGAGCATAATGAGGGGAGTAGCCTCGTTCTTCTCCGGTTTCCTTCGTCCGTCGCCCACTGGAGGAAAATGGTGGAAAATAATGTAATGTAATGTAAGCTAATGTAATGCTGAGGCATATTATGGTTTGAGTGAGGTCACCGGAGGAGAGCGGGCGCATCATTCCTAAATTCCTTCCAGCTGGGTATATTTTTGTTTACAGTGTAGGCTTTTCATAGAACTCTTTATCCCATGTCTTCAGCCACAATGTTCACAGTTTTCACGTCACCCCGGCTTGTCTCGGCTTTGAACAAACTGCAGAAAAACAACTGGCAGTCGGAACGCTTTGGTGACGTCACCTAAATGGTCACAGAAGCGAAACGGATCGACTGGCAAAAAAAAAACCGTTCCAAGCTCGTGAGGTATACAATCTCGTTGCTGCACACCAGACTGCCTGACTAGGTCGACAGTACAGCATGATTGAGGTGGTGTGGCACGTCGGGCGGTTTGCGCTTTCCTCACTCGCCCCCTATTTATACAGTCGGTCAACGCTATAGGAGGTGCTGGGTGGGTGCATGAACAAGAAAACCATCAGAAAACAAATCCTTCCCCTCACACAACCCTGAGGAAGGGGGGGGGGGGGGCTTGCCGGGACAGACGTATGAATGATGATGGGTTGATTGGGTTGATGAGTTACGTGAGACTCTGAGACAAAGTGCCTTCGGGCGCCACGTCTTTTTCCTATCTTACAACGTCAAGCAGCAAAAACATCATGGCAGCACCTCGGCTTCCAGCACTCTGATGACTATTGTAATGGGAAAGGGAGAGAACGTGTTGGCACTGTTTAAGGCCAACTGCGCCGATTTTTTTCGACCATGTCAGGGGAATGGTTTTCTTGCGTTTCTGAGACACTCCTGATACAAGTACGATAACTGAACTCCTCAGAAGCTTCAAAAATAAATTTCAATAAGCAAAAACGCACGATATAGAATCAGAAACCCAACGGAGTGTTGTGTATACGTATGATATACTACTTAGATTGAACTGGAAGTCGTATACAGGTCTAGCCGACACAAAATTGGAAAAATCTGAAAGCCGCGACGAAAAGGCACTCGGAGTGCCTGCTCGTCGAGCATCAGCTGACATGAGCACACTGAGCATCAGCTGGACAAGCCCAACGTTGACAATGTCGCGCAGCTATCAAACAGCGGTGACTGAGATACATGGCTCTGGCGAGAAAAGATTGGAACGTGCGCGTGTCGTTTTGCTCGGTAACCAGTTGACCCACCTGATCACACCGCTCCACTTCTCACGTAGAGCGCTGTCACTCAGAAAGCCGTTATAGCAAATGCTCTGGACCTTGTGCGAGTGGCTTGAGCAGTCTACAACGTAACACCAACTATCACCCATCGCACACCCATCCTCAGGGAAGTGAAAATTTTGGCGCCGGACCAGTGAAGCGCCGGCCAAACATCACAGAGGAGTGAAGGAAGCTTTTTGTGCCAAACAATGCCACAGTCACCTTGTGGCCAGCGCAAAAAACGCTGTAGCGGCCCAAGTTAGCGATATAATTGGTTGCGACACCTACGTTGACATGCCAAACATGACGTCACACAGAGTGTTGATAAATAACCTTGCCAAGCCAAATGAGTGCTTCAAGGCAACTTTTAAAAGTTATTTGCAAACAATTAGCACATCTTGAAAGCCTGTAGATTTACATAAATGATGGAAATGTGCAAAGTATTGTACCCAGCAAATTTTTCGAGATCCACTGACCTCGAAAATTCACCGGAGTTGGCGTTGGCGAAGCCGGCGGAAAGCGCATGGAGGGGCTTTAGTATATGCGAGTGGGGGATATTTGACAAGAATACTTTCTGGCGAGTTGTCACTAAGCTCTGACTTTATCTCCCGAGGATTCGCCCCCTGTTTTTATACCAATTGAAGCATGCGAATAATGTGTAAACTTGATGGATTCGAAAAATGCTTGAGACAGACGATTCACAAGGAGATATTGTGAGATGGTGAGGTCATCGATGATTACTTCAACAATGTTTGCTGGCCTCCTCGAAGCCAGCTCGAAGCTGCATTTCAGCTGGCATGCTGGTCTTTTCGTTAGTGTGACGTGATGAGAATCGTATAAATTACTCGAGACTCTCTATCCTCAATTTGATTGCGTAATCAGTTGCACGGATATTCCGCGTATAACTGCGGGTTTCTAATCATCGTACCTCCTTTCTCTATCACCCTATATACCTGTGCAAAAGTTTCGAAAACTAAGAATAAAGAAACACAAATGTCCGCCATGCATGCCTTTTCGAAATATGACATTACACGTAATATTGAACGCTTCCTTACAGCTTGCAAAGTCGGTACGTGGGTTTCAGCACTTTCAGCTAGCCTAAAACCCACTCCGCACGTTATGATTTAGGTGCCCCTGACAGCCTTGCCCAACAAGGCATTTCACGCCTTCTGACCCACGCTGTCTTAGTTTTCCAAATAAAGGGTGAAATTATGCGCCTTTGTCGCAAAAATATTCATAAAACGCGTGAACGAAGCCTTCTTGCCATAAAAACAGAGACACTGAAAAATATTGAAAAACACAGACAAAACTTCGAAATTCTACTCGAAAATTGTGACTGCTCCGAAACACAGATTCTAATTTCGAGCGTATTTGAACAGTTGCCTTTATTTTTGATGGATTGTCAGCGCGCAGCGGCTGCACGTGAGTGCGAGCCGTGACGTCAAAATCACCGTGGCGTATGCAGCGTTCACGCGTTCCTGTCCTCCTCTTCCTTTTCTTCATCTCTCTTTTCTTCCCACTTTTCCCCCGCTTTCACAGAAACACTCCACGCTTGAGCCAATCCGGGAGCCTCGTTTGCTACCGGTGCTGTTCATACTGGTTCTGGGAAACGCAGGAGAGATGGGCGAGTCGAAAGATGTAACGTCCTTTTATGTGGGGACCTTAGAAGGACGCGGTCAATGACTGGCATTCTTGGCTTACCCGTTTCGGGCGTTTGGTGCGACAGAACATTTGCGATGCTGTTGAAGCTATGCGTGGAGTTCGGTGAGCAAAATGTACAATTACACGCACCTCGTGGTCGCTCCCGTGTTATATTCTTAGTGGCTCATATTTCTTTGAGCTCTATTGAAAGAGGTACGCTTTCTTAGTGCGTAGGGAACGTTTTCAGAAAGAAGACAGATAGGACAGATAGGACTGCTGTTTGTGTAGGTGGAAGGCTTGTAGTTTGTGTCTGTCAGTTGGTTTGCGTAGTTGACGAGGAAAATTCTTAGGCATGTTTCAGCTATAAGATCTGTGAATCGCCGGGAGTGGCTGTCGTCAACGCTTTCAGGGTAGCTTGAGAGGGGAGCGCGTTGCAAGTAGGGCTGGACTGCTGTTTGCAAAACTTCTAGCGCATCGGCATGGTAGGTGTCCAGAGGCCTTATCAAAAAAGACCTCTATCTTGTCTAAAACAGCTAGAAACTCAGGCCTCGGCTAGTGTAGTTCGCCCTTCTCTTGTGCTTGCAGGAGCTTGTACAGCTCATGCTACTTTTTCTTGGTCGTCAGCAGCGCAGCGCGAGAGTCGCATGCGAGGTCTGTAATAAGCTTGGTCACGTAACTGGCGGCGTATGCTAAGCCGGAGAAGGTGACAGATGTAGACAGTGAAGTCTCGTACTCCAACAAAGACCTCCGGCCTATATGAAGGATATTCGTTATCAACGCAGCCTCTTCCTCAACTTTCACTTTTGATAACTTGATTTCTTTCGGTTTTTGGATATTCAACCTAATGATATTGTTCAGAGCAGCGGTGACGGCTCTAGCATCCAGCATGTCATTCCCGTCACACATTGGCCGCAGCCTTCCGAAGATTGCTTCGTTGAGGTCACTGTTCGATTTCTTTGTCAGGACATAACTGACGCCTTGCTCCAGGCGGAATTTTGTTGTTTCCACCGTCGACCTCGTTGGAAAAAGCAAGGCTTCGTACTTCTCGTCGGTGAAGCCAGCACTCACTGATCCGATGGAACTCTTTTGTATTTTTTCTACTTATGAGATAAACTCATCCTTTAGCCACAGTAGGTGATTGTCATCGCTCCTAAAAATGGGAGCTTTGTGGCCGCTTCCATTGAATGTAGTGTCATGAATGTCAAACAATTTCTTCATGAATTTCATGAAGAAAACAGTTGAACTTGCTCCTTTGAATTCTCTCGCAGCACCCGTGGAATTTCGCTTAAGGTACTCTACGACTGCAGACACTTGAGGGTTGAAAACTTGAACTGCTCGCAGCATATCCATTTTTCCAAACTGGAAGAGTAGACATGTTTCCTCGTCAAATTTCAGGCCATCTTCACAGTCTTGTGTTTTTGATGCTCGTATAATTTCTGCACAAACACACCACTAATCACTCTTGTGCAATCTGTAAGTTCACGTTGCAGGAACTAGTTTCTAACGTTTCTGAGCACGTGGAATGGATCAGAAATCAGAAAAATAACGCGACCGGTTGGCGTCGTGTGGATGATGTACAACTGTGTTGAGGTTGCCGTTACCCATGTGCCTAAACATCGGCACGTTTGCTGAATAATTGTCCGTGACAATGCGAATGAGTATAAAGCCACATGATTCCACAGCCGCAATGACCTCCTTCGTCCATGCAAAGAGGTCTGTACCGCTCAGTTGCTTCTTGAAGTAGTACAAGCGTGGAATCTTGTACCGACTAGTGGTACCACGCAGCACAAAGCAGAGTAGTCTGTCCGCAAGGGCTTCTTTCGCTCTATTCGCGATGCTACTCTCTGGCTTGTCGTTGAGGCCAAAGACTGCATGAGCCTTCCTATCATAGATGCCCTTTTGTTTTATGCTAGCTTCATGCATTATTAATGGGGCCATATGTTGTTTGCTGCTGAGTAGTGAGGCCTCGTGAGCCAGACGGTCCTTAATAGAAGTGCTCATACCAGATTATGTCGGGCTTGGACCTATATAGCTCTAAAGAGTGCACTTTGCTTGCAATGTCAGCATCTCCGAAGTGCGAGCGTGATCGTAGCCTTCTGGGGATAGAAGCAAACTCCCTCAAATCACAAACTCCCTAACAGCTTCTTCGCGGTACGCTGAATGCTTATTTCTGTAACATTTCATTTGATGCACAATAAACACGGCCTTTTCTCTCCTTTCTGTGCGTCTGTTGCGATTTTCTTAACACACGCGTGGTGCTTGCTTTCGCGATAGTATGTGGACACCTTTTCCTCTTCTTTCAATAACTGCTGCACCTTCTCACATTTAGAACGATGGTACGATACTTGGGAGCGTAATCTTCATATTATATCCAGGCATCGACCCACCCAGTGAGCATTGCTGTTCATTGTTTGCGTACAAACACTTACTGCTTTTTGTTCAGTGAACACATCTTGTGAAGTCGCAACATCCATGTTTGGTTCATTGGTCTCCGCTTTTCTCTTTCTTGATGTTTGGCATAGGAATGAAGCTCGTGAACTAGGATCTTTGCGGGGCCTCTTTGCAGTTGGGCTCATGTAGGAAGGATAGTCCTCGAAGAGAGTGGGCGCAGAGTTGGGAAGAAGTTTTTTGATGCGGCACGCAGGCACATAGTCTACATCGTGGAAGTGTCTGCTGCATACGACAGTCGTTGGAGACTTGTCGTTGATGATGAGGTTCTCTCTCGCAATATTCTTTCGTTATTTAGTGCGCAGTACAGCAATACTTCGAAATTGATAACAAGAACACCGGGTGTTTTCACCGAACAGGACTTTTATTACGAAACACAACAATGCACCATCGTGCATCGAATATATATTCATACTTACTGCTCGTACTGAAGGTTGTACGACCATCTTCACGAGTAAAAAAATCACTGCAGACTTAACTCTCAAAAAGCTGTGAGAAAAAAGTGCAGATGCGGTGGGCGAATACTAGAATAAAGCAAATCTCACTAGAGGGAAAGAGAAAACGGCAACAATCTGTTTGTAGAGCCACAAAAGGATTGCAAAAAAGAACCCTTTACTTGTTGAAAGGTTGGGATGTCAGTTTCTCTTCCTAAGCGTGTTCTTTCACGAATATGAAGCATAGCACAGAAATGATTTGCTCTAGAGATTTTAGTTCGAAAGCAAGTGGCTTGCGAGCGTAAGCAGCTGCATCCTTCACTATATTCATGCATGTCGCTTGCAGTACGAAGAAACACAAAAGAGCTCGGGGTCTCCGGCATCAATGCTAACAGGTGGCCTTAACACCTTAACATTGCACGCCACTCCTCCAGGGCATGCCGTCTGAAGGAGTTATTCAGCAGCAAAAGTCCACTTTTTTACTTATATTTTTAACCGCTAGAGATACAAGTCACGTACGTGTTTCAAAGAGCTTTAAAACAGCAGACTGCAGCTTTCATCCCCAAAAACCACTACAGATGTATTTGTAAAAATAAAGAAAAAGAAAATAGCTATTAAAAGGAAAGTGTGCTCTTCATTTCTGTAAGTGACCTTTAATTGTAGCCTCACTGTCCAACGAAAGCAAGTGCCAAAGGCGATTGGTGCTCGCCGCTTGCAGAGCAGATGCAGTGTTGTTTATCTGTGTGTCAGCCGACGTGTCAGTGGTCAATATCGTGCGATCACTCACTTTTTAAGATTTGAGATCTGTCGCTCGTCGCCAGGAAGTGCTGTGCTAAAGCAGCCAACAGTAAAATACCAAAACAGGATGCACATTCATGACGTGCTGCTGTTTATTTCCACTTGCTTATTGATGCGCTTCATTAACTACGTTGATCAACATGGCAAACGATGATGAGCGCCACGTTGACGTCGTTCAATGTAGACATTCATTTATGAGACCTCATGGACCGGAACTACAAGTGCCGCTTCCAGATCCCGGCTGTGGCGGCTGCATTTCTGATGGAGGCGGAAATGCTGCAGGCCCATGTGCTCAGATTTGGGTGCACGTTGAAGAACCCCAGGTGGTTAAAATTTCCGGAGCCCTACACTACGGTGTCTCTTATAATCATACTTTGGTTTTGGGACGTTAAACCCCACATAACAACAACAACATACAAGTGCCGCGGCGGCTGTGACGTGGCTTGGCGCACGTGGTAGTA
Organism: Rhipicephalus microplus; assembly: GCF_013339725.1. Lineage (NCBI taxonomy): Eukaryota > Metazoa > Arthropoda > Arachnida > Ixodida > Ixodidae > Rhipicephalus > Rhipicephalus microplus. The sequence continues at coordinate 90,740,914 of NC_051173.1, forward strand.
TTGACTGGACCAAAACAGTTACTGAAAAGACAATAAACATTTGACGTACAGAGCGGTCCGCTCTTAAATGGAACACCAGAACGCGTGTCGTCTCCCCGGCGTGACTGCCTGACAGCTGGGGTAACTAGTTTCGCGCATCAGCGTTGAGCGCTGTGGGTGGTGCTCGCTTGTCGTCTGCTACAGTTGTGGCCGCACTCCGGATCGGCGCGAAGCGCGGCCGAAGTCGCAAAAACGTGATAATTGTCACCTTCTTTCGAGCTAAAAAGGAAACGACGATAATGATCTATAATGAGATAAATGTCACTGGACACACCAGCCGGCGTGCTATTTTTCGTTGGCCTTCTCGTCAGATAAAGGATCACGCACTTCCATAAAGATTTTTCGGTGGGCGTTGATTGCGGCGGTTCTGCGATGACTCGGGTGCCACACGACAAGAGACAGCATTTTGTCGAACTGTGGCTAGAAAATTCACTCAACGCGCTCTTCAAAAATTAACGCGCATGTCACTTACAACAATAAACTTCATACAAAATCGACCTAGGGGTAAAGAACGGTCCTCGGAAGCCACGGCATCGAGCCATGAAACGGGAGGAAGACCTTTCCAACATAGCTGCTGTGGTGGACAGCCCTAGAAGTTCTGCTCGTGAGATCAGGGCCAACATTCGGCTGAACGCTTCGAAAAGCACTGTGAAGCACCCCCTGTATCAAGCAGATCTGAAAAGCTGAACAGCGCCACAGAAGGTTCTTTTACGAACCACCAACAATGACAAGCGAATTTAGTTTGCCCAGCGCCATGCAGGCTGAACTACGCAGGAATACAAGAAGGTAATGTTTATGAACGAGTTACGACCTGTTGGGATCAGAAGACACGCATATGGCGTCCTACTGCACTCGGTAATATATTTCTATACCTAAAGGCAGCTTCTTCAAACAATTTTTGCTTGAACTATTGATGGGTAGAAACTTACGTATGTTGCTCGGAATACCATACACGAACGATGACACATTACATCAGACTGCTCGGTTCGTTCACCTATGCCAGAAAATACATCAAATTAGTGAATCCTGGCGCCAACTATTATGCTTACGGTTTTCTGAAGCTACATATACTTTTATTACGTGGAAAGATGACCCCCGCAGAAGGCTCGGTGTTGGACAAATAGCGCATGGGGCTGATGCGTTTAACATACAAATAGCACTGTTTCTGGTACAGACAGAAAGTAGAGTAAGAATTAGCAAGTTTAAGTATTACAAGAAATATTTGCATTAACTGACACCGTGCAGTAAATATCCATTTTTTATACTTTAGCTGCCCGCCAGAATACGTCCAGCGGCTCGCTGCAAGTGCAAGTACCGGCGTAAGCGTGTGGGACTCAATCACCAAGAAAGGCCTCAGCTCTCTGGTCCAGCTGGAAGGTAAATTGACAGCTGACAAGTACTGCCACATTCTCAAGCAAGTTACACTTCCTCATGCAGCAAATGGTGCTTTCTATGCACATTACGTCGTGTTCAAGCAAGACAATTCTCATGCGAATACTGCAAAACAGTTTACGCCCCTTCTGCAGCGTCATCAAGTTGAAGTTATGAGCTGACCCCGACAGTCACCTGACTTGAATTGATGATTAATTATTATGTGGGGTTTAACGTCCCAAAAGCACCATATGATTATGAGAGACGTCGTGATGGAGGGCTCCGGAAATTTCGACCACCTGGGGTTCTTTAACGTGCGCTCAAATCTGAGCACACGAGCCTACAACATTTCGGCCTCCATCGGAAATGCAGCCGCCGCAGCCAGGATTTGATCACGCAACCTGCGAGTCAGCAGCCGAGTACCTCGGCCAATAGACCACTACGGTAGGGCCTAACTTGAACCCGATAGAAAACGCTTGAGGTATGATGAAACAGGCCTGGGCAAGTTAGTGTCCCGAAGGGCTCTGTGTGAACAGGATATGGAGTGTTGTCAAGGCCGAATGTGAGCATTTGAAGCAAGATGCGTCAGTTTTTGAATGTTTTTACGCATACCTTCGTTCTCGAATGGGGGCGGTGGCAGAGGCAAACAACGACTTCACCCGGTACTAAAGAACATGCGCGAATCGTGCTTGTGCTGTTGTTTTTTCAAGCCCAAAACATAGTGGGAGTTATTGAGAAAATAATGTACGCATTTCCTAATGATTATTTTACAGCAAGCAGCTTTCTCAGTGCGTACCCTAAAGTGCCTACGACAATAGCAAAGGCACACGTTCCCATGGAAATAACCTGAAATTCGATAATGCATTTGCGAGCTGCTAACTTCCACACTTATTTGTTACTGAAATCTCCTCATCTGCAGGACTGTAACGCTTTGCAAAAGCCTATACGTTTCCACATCGCGTTTATCAGTATAAATTCTTCCAAATAGTAGTTAAAGCACTTTTATGTTCTGTGTTCAGCTTACTCACTGCAGCAGCTAGAATATTCATTAGTGTACAAGAAATCCACACTCTCCAAAGAAAAATATTTCTTGGTATAGCTGCTAAAAAGAGACGTTTGCAAAAAAAGTACTCTTGCTTCTTTTCATAGCGAAATGATAGGAACTTGTTTGCAAGCCAACTTCGTCGTTCTCGTCTGTGTGGTTGCACATAATTTTCGAATTTAAATATTTTGTGGAAACTAGACATGTGACCTGCAAGGCCCATTTCTTCTTTCACATTTTCTTCATAAATAATCTTGTGGGCTTAAGGTGGGTAGTACGATGCGTGGTCAAGCAAGACGGCTTTAGTTCACTGTAGTGAACCAACAATATATCCATGAGGTAGTATTTTACACGATCTAATTCCGATTCAGTTTTGCCGCAGTTTTTCATCTGAGCCTGGACATTCAGCCCCAGCCCACGAAAAAACTTTAAAGCGCGGGGATGGCTGGCTTAGCATCGATCTGGAGCGCGGCCGCAACTGATCGCAGACAACAAACAAGGGCCGCCCACGGCAGTTACTGCTCCTGCGCGACAGGTAGTTGCCGCTGCTGGCCGGTGGTGGCGCCGAGCAGACGACACGCGCTCTGATGATGTTTTTACCAGTGGACTACGCTGTAATTTTCTGCAACAAAACGCCGCATTTCGCATTGCATGCCGCTTACAACGTGCTAGTTCTCATACGAGTAAACGCCCTCATGCCAACAACAGTGAATCTCTATCGAAGAAGCAGTCGCGAGAATTGAGTTTGCACAGAACACGAAAGCTTAGATTGACAATTTTTTTTACCTAGACCCACCGGGAATGCTAATATTTCTTTTTATTGCGATAGAATTTATGAAAATTTTCGGCTGTATTTCGCCGCTGGCGTCAGCGTTGATGTCATGCACCGTATATGTATACGTATCTATATATATGAAAACGCAAGAAATGGCTTATCCTGAAGATGACTCTGGCGTGCGCAGTCAAACGTGGAAGCTCCGAGTTCTGAATGTTAGCGTTAACCACTGTGTTACCAAGAAGCAAATCATTCAGAACTCAAACGGCAAGCTCTATATATCTACCATTTACCGCTTGTAATGGGCATCGTGGAGGGGAACTATGGCGTTTTCAGCATGAACAACAAGATGGCACAGTGAGTGCGTGGCTGCACGCATCCTTATCTCACACGCGTACTTTGTCGCGTAGAGGGGAGCACAGTGAATCAATATAACGCCCCGTTACAAGAAATCAGCGACGTCGGTTGCACAGCTGGTCGACAGAGCTCGCGTAATAGTGTAGCGTGTAGCGTAGTCTGTAATAATGGCTATCCATGTGTTTCCCAATGTTGAGGTGGGAAAAGAACCAAGCAGGTCTAACCCAACACGGTAAAATGGTTCCGCGGGTATGTCAATTGGTTGAAGATGGCCAGCGGGTAGCAGCGACGGTGTTTTACCACGTTGGCATAGGTCACACGTGGTGACGTTTCGGCGTACCAAGCGAGCAAGGCCTGGCCAGAAGAAACGGCGCCGGACGCGCTCGTACATGTGGTATACGCCAAGGTGTCCAGCCGTGGGAGCGTCGTGAAGTTCGGTGAGAACACAGCTGCGCAAATGCTTAGGCACAACAATGAAAAGGTCGGGCCCGTCTGGTCGGAAATTGCGATGGTATAGCACACCCTTTTGAATGACAAAGTAGCAGAATGAAGCATCATTTGGGGAGGATTCCATACAGCTGATGATGTCAAGCAGCTCTGGATCACGCTTCTGTTTTTCCCCAATATTAAGGAAGTTGGACACTGACAAGATACAGTTCTCCGTGGGCTCGGCAGTGTCCTCAGGATCATCGACAGGGTGCGGGAAGATGCAATCGGCATCATGGTGTAGGCAGCCAGACTTGTAGAACACCGAATAGGAAAACTCTTGCAGGCGCAAAGCCCAGCGACCAAGGCGGCCTGATGGATATTTCAGAGAGTTGAGCCAGCAGAATGCGTAGTGGTCGGTAACTACCGAAATTGGGCGTTCGTATAGATAAGGTCGAAATTTCGCCACCGCCCGTACAAGAGCCAAGCACTCACACTCTGTGATCGAATAGTTACGTTCAGGGGCGGATAGGAGGCGGCTGGCATATGCCATAACGCAATCATGGCCATGTTGTTTCTGAGCAAGCACTGCACCAATGTCATGTCCACTTGCATCTGTACGTATTTCCGTAGGGGCAGCAGGGTTGAAGTGTGCCATAATCGGAGGAGTAGTGAGAAGAGCGACGAGAGTTGAGAACGCAGAAGCCTCTTCGGAGCCCCATGAAAACGGGACTTCTTTTTTGAGGGGCTGCGTAAGCGGCCTCGCTATGTGCGCAAAATTTTTCACGAAGCGTCGGAAGTAGGAGCATAGTCCGATAAAGCTGCGTACATCCTTCGCAGATCGTGGTACAGGAAAGTTTTTGACGGTGCTGATTTTTGTCGGGTCTGGTTGTACACCGTTGGCGTCAACTGAATGACCAAGCACTGTGATTTGAGGGCGTGTAAAGTGACATTTGGACAAGTGGAGCAACAAGCCAGCGCGACGGAAGATTCCCAGGATAGCTGAGAGGCGCTCTATAACAGTTTAAAATGTTGGTGAAAAGACGATGACGTCGTCTAAGTAGCACAAACAGGTAGACCATTTAAATACTCTGAGAAGGCAGTCCATCATTCGTTCGAAGGTGGCTGGAGCGTTACAAAGGCTGAAGGGCATGACCTTGAACTGATATAGGCCATCGGGGGTAATGAATGCCGTCTTTTCACGTTCCATTTCATCTACCTCTCTCTGCCAGTAGCCGGAACGAAGGTCTATTGAGGAAAAAAAGTGAGACCCATAGAGGCAATCAAGCGCATCATCTCTTAGTGGCAGAGGGTAGACGTCTTTTTTGGTATTTTGTTTAGGTGTCGGTAATCGATGCAGAAACGCCATGCACCGTCTTTCTTGCGGACAAGCACTACAGGAGAAGTCCAAGGACTGCAGGATGGCTAAATAATGAACTTGGCAAGCGTTTTGTCGACTTCACTTTCAATAATGTGGCGCTCGGCCGCCGACACCCGATATGGACGCCTATGAATAGGATGCTCATTACCAGTGTTTATGCGGTGGCTCATACCGGTAGCTTTCCCCAACGGACGGCCGCTGATGTCAAAAACGTCGATGTAAGATAGCAGAACCCAGTGAAGTGCATAAGTCTGCTGTGGCGTTAAGTTGGAAGCGATCATCGACGTAATAGCGCTGTCGGAGCAAGTGGCAGATTGATGTGGAGCGTGGGGGTCAGATGGAGCGGTCATCGCGAAAACATCTACCGCATTGTCTTCTAAGGTGCAGAGCAACGCCAAATAGATCACTTGTGGCAGAACTTGAGGTGTCAAGCTAAAGTTGACAACTGGGAGGCACGTAGAATTTCCTGCGATGGACGGAAGGGTGTGTGGTAATGTAATGCCACGGTTTATGAAGACATCGGTGATAGGGCTCAGAACATAGTCACCGTCGGGAACTGGTGGTATTGAGACGAGCTCTATGTAGGTCAGTGTCTGGGGAGGGAGGCGCGCTTGTCCCGTTGTGCAGAGGCGACTCGGCCGTTATGCAGGAGGTTCTGTTGCGGGCAAGTGTAGACAGAGTGTGCTGGTCGAACAGTCTATGAGGGCAGAATATGCGCACAGGAAGTCGAGGCCTAAGATTACGTCGTGGGGGCATTTATCAAGGACGGTGAAGAGAACAACTGTGTGCTGATCCGCAATGCTCCCACGAGCGGAGCACATTCAAACGATAGATTCTATTCCACCATCCGCAACAAGGATGAACTAAGTGGTCACAGGTGTGAGAACCTTCTTGAGCTTGCGGCGAAAATCACTTTTCATCACGGAAAGTTGACCACCGGTGTCGACAAGAGCAGTGACATGTACGCCATCTACTTGTAGGTCTATAAGGTTCCGTTTTGTCGGTATTGTCAAAAGAGGATTTTAGGTCAGTCTGAGTGACGCAGCGCCACCTCCGGGGGCTGCAACACTTAGTTTTCCGGCAGGGAACCTCGTGGGGATGTGGGGGAAGATGGTCGACGGGGCTTTGGAGAACGAGACTGGTGATGTTGGGTGGATGGAGAGCGGGAGCAGCGGTGTTCAAAAGCAGGTACCTGGGCGAAATGGTCGTGGCTGATCTCATATGGCGATAGGCAGGATGTGCATAGAAGGGACGAGAGGATGGTTGTGCAGGAAAACCCCAGCGTCTTCTGCAATGGCGAGAAATGTGCCCGATTCTGTGACACGAGAAGCAGATCGGCTTGTCGTCGTGTGTTCGCAATGCGGACGGATTACGAAAAGTTGAGAGAGAGCCGGTCGGGAAGGGACTTGCAGGCGTGTATTGGGGCTGGTAGTCGGTGCGGGGAGGCGGTGAGATAGAGTGAATTCCCAAGCTGACGATTTCCTGCTGGACAACTGCTTGAATGAGGGGCAACGTAATTGGAGGAGAGGGGTCAGGGGACGTTGGTCCCACCTTAGCTGGAGCAGCCGCTTCAAGTTTCCGTCTGACGATTCGCGCCAAGTTGTCACAGGTGTCTGGTGGATGACACGTGTCGAGACACGAGGACGTCGCAGTGATGTTTGGGAGGCTCTAGAACTGATGGGAGATGCGTCTGCTTTTAGCTTGTTGGAACCGGCGGCATTCTTAAATGATCGCATCAACAGATGACACATTGTTGAATACCAACAACTTGAACGCATCGTCGGCAACACGCTTTAGGATATGCGCAACTTTTTCAGGTTCGGACATGTTTTCGTCAGCTTGGCGGCATAGTGAGAGAACAGCCTGAATGTAACCGATGTAGGGCTCTGTGGAAGATTGTGCGCGAGTCGAAAACTCATTCTTAGCAGCTTCATGACGACCAGAGATGTTGCTAAAAAGCTCACGGATCTTTTCCTTGAAGCTGTCCCAGCTTGTTATGTCATGCTCGTGGCTGTCAAACCAAACACGAGGGGTACCGTCGAGATAAAAGATGACGTTTTCGAGCATAAGAGTGGGATCCCACCTGTAAGTAGCGCTGACGCGTTCGTAGAGGCGTAGCCACTAGTCGACGTTGGAGCCCTCGCTGCCCGAGAACACGCCGGGGTCTTTGAGCGCGGGAAACGTCACGAAAGTTGTTGCGGGCGCTGGGTTGACAGGCCGGGCAGAAGGGCGGGCAGCCAGAGAGGATGTAGCCGAGTCTTGAGTGGTGTGGTGAGTAAAGGGCCCAGCTCATGGACTCAATGAGCCCAGCTCACCTGACGCACTCAAGACAACCTGATAACACAAAGACGTTCTCTATATTGGACGAGGACAAGAACACACACGATGAAACTTCAAAAAGAATATCAGGACGATGCGAGGTTAAAAAAAGTCTACTGGCAAGTTCCTGTCCACGCGAGACACCAAAGGTCTACTGGCAAGTTCCTTTTCACGCGAGACGTAAGTCTACATCTAAACACTCAACGCACTCAACTCCCACGCCACCAAGTCTTCAAGACGACACTCACACGCACCGTCATTGCGGTGACCGTAGCACTGGGCAACGTGGCGTTGAGTCCGTCGCGGTAACGTCCACGGTGGGAAGACACCTTCTCGTGTAGCTCGCTGGCTCCAGCTTACGTCGATGTCCCGCATCCTGATATTCTGCTGGCGTCCAGGTCACGCTTGACCGAAGTGAGCGCCCAGGACCCGGGGTCGAAAGCCCTGACAACCATCAAAGCCAGCTGCGCACATTAGCTCTAAATCAGAGCAAGACCAACCGACCTTCTCTTCAATACATAGTAGTTTTTCCAAGTTAACAAGCATTTTGAGCGTGACAGATTTTAGGCGGGAAGATGGTAAGTGCCGATCCTGGCAGGCTCGCCAATTGTGAGAGGTTCGTGTGGGCCCAGGCGCTCAACCGACAAGGAATAGGGCATAGACAAAGACAGGACGTTTTTACAAGTTGGACATAATTACATACATGAACTAAAACTGCATACATGCACTCCTACCTTGTGCCACGTCCAGTTCCATCTACAGGTTTAAAACACGTAGTCACGGTTCACGCGGCCCTGATAGCGAATCTAGTTCGCGCACCACTCGACGTCAACCACTCACGCCCCTGTCGTCGAGATGGTCCGACGTGTCGCCGCGTCTCCTGGATTTGGGAAGGTCCCGGAGTTGCCGTCGCACCACAGCCGTCACTGGGACAGCTGCTCGCTCTCCGTGTTTGGCCACGCCGAGCTCCGTGTTCAGCCACACCCGAGAACACCCAATAGATCGGCCCAGCACGTCTCAGCTTCCCTGACTCGGCAACCCACATAGACGCCGACTTGCCAGCAGGTCTCGACCGTGACCACGAGCACCGTCGTCGCCTGGCGTAGGTCGTCGCCCGAGATCGTCTGCAGTCCAATCGTGACAGCTTGTGCGCCGTAACGGGCGGGTAGCCGCCACAACCCTCGTTCTGTCACTGCTGCCCGACTGCTTCAGTCCAACTTTCTCCTTCAACGTTCCGAAGAATCTCCTTCACGCGCCCGCTTACGAGTGGCGCCGCCACGCACCACACACGCACTTTCGTCTTCCTCTATCTTCCTAGGTCCCGTTTTCACTAAAAAACGTCCCCGAATCGTCACAGTGGTCATGTTGTAAGCCGCGAGGGAGCGTCCGCTTCGGAGTTACGTGGCGAGGACGGAGATCGCACAACTCCACCAAATATGTTACGAGAAGGAGACCGACTCGGAGGGGTAGTCACCGATGTATTTACAGCCAGTTAGGCGAGCAGTGCCAGCCACACAGATTAGCTCGCGTCAGTCTATCTGCTTTGTCTACTTCAACTCCATGCACTGGCACGTAGCAATATAGACATACAAAGTCAGGCATCGAGGCCAATTCAACTACATAAAAATAAATTCAAAAGACACACACTTATTGTATCGATTTGGATGTTCATACATCCAGTTTTAATCTCATATATACATATTTGCGCATGCGCTTGTACGTTCACACTTCTGTATATACAAGGGTTTTACCCGTGTATGTACTTTTGTATATACATGGGTTTTAAACCTAAAAGTGGCACCTATATATGTAGAACCTAGCCAGAAGTTTGGTGAGAACTTTATGTTTTTTTAATTCAATAATCAGCAGATATTTGATATTATTCTTGAACTGCATTATTAGGAGGTTAAATTTTAAGTGTTCACCTAAATCATTAAGAATCTGGGGTGTGCGACACACTATTAGGGCTCTAATATACCGAGTCCTCGTAGCGGGAACGTGAATTAGTTGGCTGTACCCACAGGGTTCAGTTGAGGAGCATCAAAAAGAATCGAGCTATTCTGTGCTAGTACGTGAATGAGTATAAGATGCCAAAAGTGGCTTCTACGTACATCCGACTGGCTCAACAAAAACAGAAGGAGTGCTTTGACAAGCACCACAATTACGTTGTGTTGAGCATGGAGAACAGGTTTTCCTTGAGGCTCCACCGTTCGTGGTCAAGTCGACCACATCGTAGACTTGACCCTCAAGACGGAAGTTAGACTGTCGCTCGTGAATTACCAAAGTGAAATTGCAGATAACAATAAAAGTGACAATGTGTATGTGTAAAAATTTACACCCTATCTGAATCTTATTCAACAGATAGAGCAACCTGAGCTTCATAACAAGCTGTAAATATTTGCTTTGTAATTTAATTTTTTTTCATGTTTTCTTGCACTGCCACGTATAACAAGGAACAAAAAAAAAGAGAAAGAACACAGGGTGATCACTAGAGGCCAGATTTTAGGAAAATGTCTGTTTTGCTGTATGCGTTCCTACGGTGGTCCTGTGATAAATGAGCATGAATGAGGGGTTACGAATTATTCTATAGTACTAGCATGCCATTATTTCGCTTAAGGAAAGGAATCTTTTCGCACGTGTTCTTGAGTGACCTAACGTGTTAAACTGCCTGCCTCGTAATCGTGCTTTTAAGCAATGTGTTCTTGAAAATAAATGGGTTTGTAGTAGCCCCGTGCAGTGTCTTCAAGTGCCTTTTCGTGTACGCGTGTATTTTGCGCTGCATCAAAGCTGCCCAAAGGATTTAGTAACAAGCCCAAATCGCAACCCTTGTCAAAGCTATTCAGAGGGAGGCAGTGAAGCTCAAATGTAGCAATGAAATTATCTCCCAGCTATTACGCATTCTTATATCTGCAAATTCATTTAAAGCATGTAGTTCGTTACTCTACGGACTTCGAAAACAATCACGCTGGTGTAAACTTCATTGTTATGGCCCCAAGCCTGACTGCTACGCGGTTTGTTCACTTGCAATTTGTTCATTTCATAAATTTAACGACTCGTAACAACTCGGTATCATGAGTGGCCCTTTGAAGCCTTTCCGTAGTCTCTACTGACTTTAAGAGCCCAACATGAGCTTGACTCGACACCATTTTTCGCTTTCATGATTGAGAATTCGCGTCACTGTAGCGAAACGCAGGCACGTTGTAGCGAATTGACGTAGTTAACCCAGTTACATTTCAAGCACGCAAATACTAAAATACGGTATATACGAACTAAAAGGTTCGTCGGGACCAAAAGGTCATATGCCACTGTAGAGTATAGGTTGTCAACGCGGCGTCAGACAATCTGCGCGAAAAGCGGCGCCTCACCGCAAAGTTACCTATGCCGTGACCTTACGCTCATAATAGTGTGTAAAATTAAGTCACTGTCTATCACACAATGACAACTCTGACAAGGCGCGAAACTAAAACAGGTAGAAGTACCTGTACATCTGCTTCTATGGTGAATATATATAGCGAGTGGTGCCTGCACATAAGCAGCGCTCCTTCCATGATCCAAATGTTGGTTTTATACAAAGCTGGGAAAACAATGCTTATCTTCATTTCCACGTTGCACTTCATGATGTATTGCTATGCAGGTGAGTTATCACATGAACGATTAAAATATTCTTGGTCCATTTTTAAATTGAGACATTTGTAGGCTAACACCACACACAGGTTAGGCTTGTCATAACGAAGAATTGACATTTCTTTTTCGCTCTCTCTGCATTTCGTTAACGCCTGCTAATAATGTATAGAAATCAGAGAGAAGAAATACTTTCACGTGGTTGTTATGGAGAGATGCCCAAAACTAGAGCCGTTAAAGAAAACCTTTTTGGAAACGCTTGCACCGACATAGAATAGTTTGATTGATGTGTGGGGTTTAATGTCCCAAAACCACCATATGACTATTAGAGACGCCTGAGATAGAAAAGTATCGCTTAAAATATCACGATAACGGTGTCCACATTATTTGGCCGATAAACAGACTGATCAGAGCGGTGTTGTAACTAAGGGAGGAGAGATAAGGGGGAACAAAGGTCTCGGGTGCCACTTAGGAGGGGGCGCCGAGCCGAGTCCGCTCAATTTGCGTTAGGGAACTTACTGCGGGCCCAAACAGCGTGCTTGCGCCCCATGCCCCTTGAAAAGGTCACCGTACAAGTTCAAAACCTGTGAGGCAATTCCACCACGCTGTTTCAACACTCCCTTCCTCAGCTTCTTTTCCCCTGGTACCATACGTGAGGCCAGATGCTCTTTTGTCTTGTTATTGGTGCTTGATTTTTTTCCTTCAACACACAAAACAATATATTCTTGGAGCCTGTGGCTTCTGAGAACCTGTGGCTCATATGAAACAGAAGCCTGTCTTTGCTTCTAAAAAACAAGCCTATAAAAAGCACAAACATCAATACGTTGGTGTAAGCCTGTCCCAACATGAACACAGTTTTGAATATCAACGTACATATCCTGAATAGTTGACACAAGCTTTTCTCTGGAGTTCTGAGTTCTCTATATTCATGTTATGGCATGTGTCTAGTGTGCGCGTGTATATTGATATACAAATCTAATAATATCCGTGCGGTGGGAGGTTTCGCCTTCCTAACCTCCTTCTAGCTTCGTCACTGATCTCTTGAAATGTTCGCTTGTTTGTGGTGTACTTCCCAAACAATATTGGTTCTTACACATGTACATAATCATTTTGATAATGAAGAAAAGAAAGGGCAGCCCCTGGTCTTGTTGTTGACCTGCGATCAAAAAGCTCCTTGCCAACTCATCAAACAGTTCAGCCTTGAAGCTTATGCGGAGAGTTTGCATGGGCAGATGTCTGGTTGAAAGGAGAAAGAATAAAACTGAGGACACAGCACCCTCAAAGGCTTCATTTTCATCTTTTACGAATGACTCGTTCATAGACTGCTTTGTTCATCAAATTGCGTCACCCCTCCTCGTTTTTCTCTGTGTATCGTTACTTTCCCCACGACATTTCCTTCAATCAGCGTGCGTAGATTCAGGTTGACTATGAGGATTGACTAGGTTGAGGTAGATGCGCCTGAAGTATTTCGTTTTTAGATGACTTCAAAGTGTTCGAGTCTTCTTATAAAAAGGGAAGTGTCATGTGTTATTGTCACTCACTAAAACAACATTTGTGTCACCAGTTCACACACAAAGTCGCCTTCTCTGAAGTGCAGCAAACGCATGAGCAAAACTTCGGCTCACTGCTCCTACTAAGCTAGCTTTATCAGCCATGCGTCGTTCCTTATTCTTCGGTTAAAGCTGTAAATGTGAAATTACACGCTGCTCTATTGCATGCGCGATGCACAAATTATAGCGCACTGCACCATTGAAAACACCGTGCTTCCATGTTACAATAGTTCCTTTGATTGATTTGTAGGATTTAACGTCCGAAAACCACCATATGATTATGAGAGACGCCGTAGTGGAGGGCTCCGGAAATTTGGAGCACCTGGGGTTCTTTAACGTGCACCCAAATCTGAGCACATTGGCCTACAACATTTCCGCCTCCATCAGAAATGCAGCCCCCGCAGCCGGAATTTGATCCCGCGACCTGCGGGTCAGCAGCCGAATACTTTAGCCACTAGACCACCGCGGCAAGGCGTTCCTATTGTTTCTAGATGCCAGTGCACACGAACTATAGTTGCGAAACGAGGCTCATTGAAGGGGTAAACTCGGAGAAAAAACACATTCGCGTCACTGGCTACCCCTCTTTGGAGCGAGGTTCTTTGAAGTAAGGTGGTTTCACGTGATCGTAATATCTTAGCATGTCAACTGCTGCGTTCGTGTCTGCAGGGGTTGGCTTGGTGCAGAGTAGCACTAAAGAAATACAGGAATTAGAGCTGCAATAGTAAATTATCCTACTGTGAATGCGTTTATGTCACTATTGCTGTGCACTGAGCTTGAACAAGCGAAAAAAAAATACCAGGAACTGAATGATATATACACTTACTATCAACATCAAGTGAAATGCGAACAGCCGCAAGTATTAGAAATCGCGTAATGCGCTTTATCCAGTCATCATCATTGATAGGTGCGCATCAGTTCTATTTGGTAGCACTGCGTATTTCCACGGTGATAATTGGACGAGGCACGCTATAGACGATTGTTTAAGCTCGCCTATGTTCGTGTTTCAATTCACGCCGATAATCTTAACGCTCCTTCCCATTTGTTGCAACCATAACAAACGCAGTTCAGCAGCGATTCGCCGCGACCTATTTATTTTGCTATCTTCCTCAATCGTTTTGTTTTGATTGCTTGTTTCTACCGATGAGCGTGTTGGCGATAACAGCATCCAGGTGTCTGACTCCAATAATGTCAATGTAGTGTAAACGAGTGAGCCTCGCAGTAATTCTGCGGCGGATTTCATCCGTGTTCTGCCGCTTTCTCGGAAAAAAAGCTGTGGAGCTTCGATAGTTTTGATCCTATTGTACAGGGCCGTCAACCTTTAGTACGGACACGGCGCCGCGTGGCCTCTCTCCACGGGTCGCCAGCGCTATAGTGGTGCGCTCGCGCATCGAAGCATATCGACACAGGCGCACAAGAGCGTTGAGGCGGGGCTTCGTTTTGAATAAAAGCCGAGAAAGAACAAGAGAAGGAAGACGTGAACTGGTGCAGATACCGACGTCATTATTAACCGACCCTCAACCTCGCCCTGCTAATAATCACCCTTTGACTTTAACCGTAACAGTTTTGAGTTGGAGGTGCTGGGTAATCGCCCAAAAAGATGGAGCCACTGCCGTTGGGTGATCGCCGACGCCTCGCGCGACTGCCTCCAACACTACTGGAACTCGCGACGTCGAACAGCGGTGACCTACAGTCATCTTCAACTCCTCCCGCGCGGATCCCCGGTGCCTAAATACGTCAGTTGGAGCCACGCTTTTTCTCAGAGAAACCCGGCGAGGACGTGGAAGAATGGCTCACACACTACAAACGTATGAGCAAGTGCAACGGCTGGGATGCCACGGCTCAGCTAGAGCATGTTGCTCTCTTCCTGACAGATCCTGTTCTTGTGTGGTTCGAGAACCATGAAGAGTCGCTAACGACCTGGGATCACTTGTCTATTCAACTCACAGAGTGCTTGGGGGATTCCACTGCGAAAAGAAAGCGAGCCGAGCAGACATTACTTCAGCGTGCTGAAGTGCCAGGTGAGACTTGTACAACGTACATAGAGGCGATCCTGAAGTTGTGTAGGACGGCGAATCCTCGTATCTTCGAAGAGGACAAAGTCGGGCTTCTTAAAGGTATTGCCAAAGACGTGTATACCTACCTGATTGGCAAGGAGAGTCTCAATTCGGTAGCTAATGTGATCAAGCATTGCCGCACTTTGAGACCTTGAAGCTACACCATATCATGCCAAAGTTCGGCAGGATGGTGAATGTTGCGACGATTGCAGACATTGAATACAGCTACAGTACATCTATTTGGACCTTGCGACCACAGTGAGGCACATTGTTCGTGAGGACATTGAGCGACACAGCGAATCAGTGATTGCCGTGAAAGCCAAAGAGTTCGGTTGTGTTTTTAATCAACCTCACGAAGCTGCACCGGAGGTTTCTTCGCTGTCGGCTATGTCAGGCGTTGCAGACAGTCCAACCGATCCCCTACAACAGCACCACCGTACCTTTCCTGACGACGTGACGCATGACTGACGTGATTATTGGAGCAAGATCACGAATTGGCACTTGGAAGATTGTGTCTACCACTCGACGCGTCCGAGGGCGGCATATCCCAAAGTGTACAACGTCAGTCGCCCTCCACCTGTTTGCTACAGCTGCGTTGCCATAGGACACAGATCTCTTTTTTGTCGCATTCACCGCTAGACGAGGTATGGCCCACCACCGACTTGGCCAATCTTTGAAGGCGTCAATGAGGATCATTGGCCGGCAGAAGATCGTGCAACAAACGCTACAGGCTCGCCACCAAGGCATTCCTTCCGCCATTCTAACAGGAGGATTGACTCGCCAGCATCTGACCACAGCCTGACGCCACCAACCAGTCACTGACGCCATTCACCAGCACCGCGGCGACGTGTTACACCACCACATCCAACGGGAAACTACGCGGCACGGCCGAAGGAGGTAAGGCCACTGGCTGGTCTCCGCCTCTGCAAACTTCTCATCTTCCTATTATGGTGTCCCAAAACAAAGTGTGCGTGTTAATTGATAGTGTGCCTGCAACTGCGTTAGTGGATACTGGTGGTACGGTTTCTAGCATGAGTGCCACTTTTAAGGTAAGGCTTCGTCAGAAGGTTATGTTCCCGCGGAATGTGTTTGTGTTGCAAGTGTTTTGTTTGGTGCTGAATATTTCGTTACGAAAATTTCAGTTTTAGTGCGGTGCCTTCACAATGTGATTCTTAGGATCGAATTTTTTCAGGATTGTAGCGCTTTCGTTAATTGTGGCAGAGGGAACATTACGGTGAATAACGCGCTTTTCTCTTCGCTTGCTGAGACATCACCAGGGAAAAACTGTGTCGACGTGTCGAAGGATTTTCTTTTAGAGCCGTGGTCTCTATCACGTGTTCCTGTTAATTATTCCGTTGCCAACCTTTCATCGTTTGACGCACAAATTCAACCACTTGTGACGGGCTGCGTGAACACAAATGTACTTGTGCCTCGTTATCTCGTAAGAGTTGTGAATGGCGCCTCAATATTATAGACTTTCAATTGTCCTTCGGTGCCTGCTGTCCTTCCGCGTGATATTGAGTTCAACGAAATCACGTACGGCATATCACCGTTTCAAGCAAAGAGCGGCAGTCTAAAAAAAGCGACCCCCAGAGAATCAGTTCTGAACAACAGACCTTAAGAATGATCAGCAAGTCGCTAATACACATGAACGCCACCCTTTTGCACGAGTCCTCATGATACATATTTTCTTTTTCGATTTCACACAACGTGACACGAAGACTTCACTACCGCGTTCCCGTGCTGATCCCAGAATTGACACCTGATCTGCACACCCCGTACGTCGAAAGCCTTACCGCGTGTCGTCGACAGAAAGGACCATGATAGCTGAGCAGGTCACCGACATGTTACGGAAAGGTGTTGTTCAAGAGTCATATAATCAGTGGGCAGCACCTGTGATCTTACTGAAAAAGAAGGATACACCATGGTGGTTTTGCGCTAACTATCGAAAACTAAACACGATAACGAAAGAGGATGTGTATCTGCTTCGTAGAATTGATGATGTCATTGATTGTCTACATTCTGCTGCCTACTTTTCGTCACTGCATTTGCGATAAGGGTATTGGCAAATACCCATGCGCCCAATTGACAAAAAGAAAATGGCCTTCGTGACACCTGATGGCCTTTATGAATTTAATGTTATGCCGTTCGGTCTTTGTAATGCGCCAGCAACGTTCGAACAATTTATGGACACAATGCTTTGAGGACTTCAATGGGAAATTTGTTTCTGCTATCTAGATGACGTGGTGATTTTCCGTAGCACACTGAACGAGCATACCACATGTCTATGTCTTGTTTTGGATTGTATACAAAAGGCCGGCTTGATCCTAAACTGTAAAAAATGTCGTTTTGGTGAAACGGAACTTGGACATTTCATTTACAAAAATGGAGCAAGGCCAGACTCACGAAAAATCGAGGCCGTCAGCTCTTTCGAACCACAAAAGTCGGTGCAGAAATTGAGAAGATTCTTGGGCCTATGCTCATATTTTCATCGTTTCGTTCCGAGGCTCGCCGACGTGGTGCATCCCCTAACAAGACTTTTCAAAAAGAACGTCCCTTTCAACTACACTTCACCTTGCGACGATGCGTTCCACCAGCTTCTATTCTACTAACGTCTGGCTCCATACTGTGTCACTTTGATGCGTCCTTTCCTACGGAAGTGTACGCTATTGGTAGCAGCATCAGCATCGTGGCTGTACTTGTGCAGCGTCATCAAAAAGCTGAGCACGTAGTGGCTTATACCAGTCGCTCTTTCAACAAAACTGAGTGCAACTATACCATCCAGAACAAGAATAATTGGCAGCTGTTTTTGTGGTACACGAATTTCGACCTTATATCTATGGACGTCCGTTCACTATCGTTACCGACCATCACGCTTTATGCTGGCTAGTGAACCTTCGTGAGGCGACTGGTCGACTCGCGCGTTGGACTTCTTCGACTTCAGGAGTACAACTCTGTCATCTCGTTCAAGTCTGGGCACAGCCGCGCAGATGCCGACTGTCAAAGAAAACCAGAACTTAAGTAACCACCAACAAGCGAAAAGTCACCATATTTCCCTAGTGCAAGAACCATGTCATTTAAAAGGAACAATCACACCATTTACAATAAAGAATAGAACTACTGCACATGAGGTTAATCCAAAATTTGGCATAATATTTCACTATAACTCAATTACTATTTTCCCGGTACACATAGAAGAAGAAATGGTAGCAGTAACGATGAAATTCAAGAACAAAGAACTTTTGTTAATCAATCGTTACGCCCCACCTACAGGGATTATAGAGAGCCTATTAACCAAAATAGACAACGTAATCCAAAAAATGAGTATACAAAATGTACTAATAGCTGGAGATTTTAATGCGAAAAGCCATAGCTTGGGAGGGGACAAATTAGATGATAGAGGGGAATTAGATGATAGAGGGGAATAGAGGGGAAGCGATCATACACTCATTAATTTAAAAATATTTGAAGGGTTCAAATCACAAACGTTCAAAACACCTAAAACAGGAAAACAAAAAGTGTATACAGATTTACTAAGTATCACTTAGGAACTATAGTCACGAAATCTTCATAGCGCACAAGACATAGAAAATCTAATAAAAAAATCTATCAGACTCTTGAAAATTTATATAAAAATTATGAAAAACGTAATACCAAAGATAAGAAACAGGGAAAGAGCTGCTGGAATTCGGAATTAGAAATCTAAAGGGAAAAAGTTAGAGCAAAGAAAGGACGGTTAAAAAGAAGCAGAGAAGAAATAAGAGAATTTTTTTAAAGAACAATATTACAAACAACATAAATTATATGAATATAACATCGCACGCGTGAAAAAGAAATATTTCGATACCTTCCTAGCAAAAGTAACAAGAATCCCTTTATATTGGAGTACAAACTAGCTAGGAATCAAATAAAAAAAGCAGTTACCATAAAAAGTATGATAAAAGAAGATGGTACATCAACAAAGTCCCTATCGGAAACAGCAGAATATATCATAAGTGAACTTTACGAATGTGCAGAAGAGAATGAAGTAAACGAATCAAAATTACGAGAGTTGAAAATAAACAAGCACCTAGAAGATGACAAGGAATTTACCCACCAGGAAGTACAAACAGTCATTAGAAATTTAAAAAAAGGCATTGCTCCAGGACCAGACAACTTAACAACAAAATTCATTCAAATAATAAATCAAAAGGAAAATACTCTTTGTGTAAACATTTTTAACAGTTGCTTGAAATTTGGATATTTTCCTAAAGAGTGGAAATATCAAAAATAATTTTAATCGCGAAAAAGCAAAATCAAATTATTCCCTCAGACTTTAGACCAATTGCAATAAATTCGATATTTGGAAAAATACTAGACAGCTTACAGAAAGATCGGTTATATTACTTCCTAAACAAAAATGAACTACTACTTAAAAATCAATAGGGATTTAAACATGGGACTTCAAAAACACACGCGTTGAAGAACATATAGAAAAAAGTATGTTACGTCTGTACAGCCGCTTGTGACTGTAGACGATTTATTAAAGGACAGGAAACGTGAACAAGTTCAAAAGCGTAGCCCAGGCGTTGGAGTCACTCCTGGCCAGCGTTCGACGCCAGGCTCGCGCTCGTGCCACAGCGCCAGTGCCCCGCGCGCACTTCGTTAATGTCGTCTTCTAAGGCGACATGTCACTCTTCCTCCCTTAGACGAAGTCTCCATAGCGGTCTGGAGGTCGCCTAACCTCTGGTGGTCGCAGTTGCCGAGTGGCCACTGCCTGTGACGTCGACGGTTGCGAGGGAGTGTGATCTTGCATCTCGGGCGATTCAGGCGGTTGAGCAGCTGAGCTCGATGGCGTCTCTTCTGGCGTTGCGTCCAAGAGATCGTCAGCTGCGCTCCAATCTGTCCGCGATTGGGTTGTTTGTCTGGTCTGACTCGTTTTCCTCATGTGATTGAGGTGACGCCGAACCTTTCCTTGGTCGCTTTTTACAAGCCAGGATCGTGGTCCGACGCGGCGCAGTATTTCGCCTTCAATCCAATCTGGCTTTTTCAAAAACTGCCGGATAAGCACTCTATCCCCTATAGCGAAGCGGCGTGATTTTTGCAATGCCTCCTGGCTCTCAGGACTTCGCTTATCCGTCTCCCGCTTAAGAAGATCGAGAGGGCAGAGCAATTCTCGTCCGAACATCGCTCTCGCCGGTGTCATACCTGTGGTAGTGTGTATTGTCGTGTGCTGCCGATACAGAAATCTTGCAAGTCGGCACTGTATGGACTTGTCTGCATCTTTCAACAGCGCTCTTTTCAGCTCCGCCACATAGCGTTCTGCCTGGCCGTTTGTTGCCGGATGATATGCTGGTGAGGTTGCAGCCTGTATGCCGTTCGACGCATAGAACTGCTTGATCTCGTTGGAGATGAATGCTTTTCCGTTGTCGGAGATGACCTTTCGGGGAATGCCGAACGTTGCAAAGAGGCTTCGGAGCACGTCGATTACAGCCGCGGATGTTGCTTGTGTCACGTGCCGGACTTCCACCCACTTTGTGTATGCGTCCACAACAACTAAGTAGGTGCGTCCGAGTAGTGGCCCCGCGAAGTCAACGTGCACCGTGTTCCATGCTGTCTGGGGACGGTCCCACGTAGGAATAGGAGCTTTGGGTGGGCTCTTTTGCGTTGCTTGGCATTCACGGCACTGTCGCACCGTTTCCTCGATCACCTTGTCCATTCCGGGCCACCATACGTAGCTCCTTGCGCACTTCTTCATGGCTACCATGCCTCTGTGACCCGCATGCAGAAGTGCCAGAACACGGGATCGTGCTGAGCTCGGTATGATCACTCGGGATCCAAGTGTGATGCACTCGCGCTGTAGTGCTAGTGCGGTCGCTCGTCGTCGGTAAGGAGCAAACTCATCTCCAGTGAGTTTCTCCACTGTACCATCCTGCACTGCCTTGTACAACCTCTGCATGATGCTGTCTTGTTGTGTCAGGCGTGCTATCTCGGCAGCAGTCAACGGAGGTCTCGATAACGCTTCGAACAATAGTACGTCACCTGGAGGCCAGGGTTCATCGAGACGTTCTTGTAATGGCAAACGGCTCAACGCATCCGCGTTTTGATGGTTCTTGCCACGCCTGTAGATTATGCTGTAGTCATACGCCGATAACTTGATGCACCATCTGGTCATCCGTGGAGAAAGGACTTGAGCCGTTGGCTTTTGTGGACCCAGTATGCCGAGCAGTGGTTGGTGGTCAGTGACGAAAGTCACCTTTCTTCCCGCAATATACTTGTGGAACTTGTGGGCTGCAAACACCACAGCAAGGCCTTCTCTGTCCAATTGAGCATATTTGCGTTCTGCCGGCCCTAGCGTCCGAGATGCAAAAGCGATTGGCGCCTCTCTATTCTGGTCATCACGTTGAGACAGAACAGCTCCTATGCCATATGGTGAAGCATCACAAGAGACAAGAAGCTCCTTCTGTTCGTCGTAGTGTGCCAGTACGGTCTGACTGAGCAGCAATGCCTTAAGCTTGTCAAAGGCTTCTTGATGCTTTGTCTCCCATCTCCACGTGGCGTCCTTCTGAAGAAGCTGGTATAGGCAGCTGGCAACTGTTGCCCTGTTCTTCAAGAATCTGTCGTAGAAAGCCAGCATTCCGAGAAATGATTGAAGCGCTTGTTTGCAGTTTGGTGCTGGAGCGTCCGTTATGGCTCGAACTTTCTCTTCGTTTGTGTGGACGCCTGTCTCGTCGATTCGGTGTCCCAGAAAGAAAACTTGTCGCACCGCAAAGCAGCACTTGTTTTTTCCGAGGCGCAGATTGTAGTTTCGTAGCCTCTTCAGCACTTCTTCCAGTCTCTCGGCGTGTTCCGTGGCGTCTTTCCCACTGATGATCACGTCATCTAGGTATGCGCACACGCCTGTGATGCCTGACAGCATTGTCTCCATAAAACGTTGAAAAATGGCTGGGGCTGCAGAAATTCCGAAAGGCAATCTCTTGACCCTGTATAGTCCCTTCAGCGTGTTCAGGGTCAATATCTCTGCTGTCTCTGGCGTCACGTGAAGTTGCTGGTACGCTTGTGCTAAATCCAGGGTGCTGAAGACCTTGCCTCCCCTCAAGTGGCTGAGCACTTCATCAGTTGAGGGAAGTGGGTAGTCTGCCTTCTTTGATACCTGGTTCACTGTGCAACGGTAGTCGCCGCATATTCGCAACGAGCCATTCTTCTTTCGAACCAGTACGAGAGGCGTTGCCCAATCCGAATGCTGTGCTGGCTCGATTATGCCTTGACTTTGCAGTCGATCCAATTCTGCTTCTACAGCTGACCGGAGCGCGAAAGGAACCGGCCGTGCTTTTAGGAACTTTGGTTTCGCTCCTTCCACGATGTCTAGTTGTACCGCTGGACCGATGTGTCCTGATATGTCCTCGTCGAATACAGATTGGTACTTGTCGAGAAGCTTCGAAACAAGTTCATCGCCGGATACATCATTGCTGCCCGTGATCTGTATACCCAGGTGAGGAAACCAGTTTCGTCCAAGGAGGTTACAACCTGCTCCCTTGATGACAACAAGTGGTAGTGTCATGGTTTTGTTTCCGTGCGTAACAATCACCGTTGCACATCCGAGAACTCGAAGAGACTGTCCTGACCATGTGCGTAGGAGCATGTTGTCGGTCTGAAGCCGTGGTCGATCATCTGTCCACGTAGCTTTGAACGTGACCTCACTGATGAGTGTGCAGGCTGCACCCGAGTCGACTTCAAAATCCAAGAACTTGCCATGTACGCGTAGCCGAGTCATGACCTTCTGTGTGCTGAACGCGTTGGTTACGGTGTTGAGCTCGTAAAGGGCCACGTCTGATGAGTCCTGCTGAGTCGACACTGGTGCTGAGGCAGCTGTCGAAGTTCCTTGTTGGGGATATTCGATGCTGTTGCTCGTTTTTGCTTCTTTCCGCTTTTTCAGACAGGCTTTTTCAATGTGTCCGCGTTTCTTGCAGTAGTTGCAGGAGACTGTCTGGAACTTGCAAGTGTCCGGATTATGTAGCGCGTTACAACGCCAACAGCGTTGTTTCTTCTTTTGGGCAGAGGCACTAGAGTGACCTTGGTTGTCTATCTTGCATGTGCTTATGCAGGATTCGTGAAACTCTTTAAATTCGGTTTTCACGCGTTTCTGGTCTTCGATGGCGTTTTCGGCTCGCAGTGCAAGGTCGAAAGCTTTCTTGAACGTCAAGTCCTTTTCTGCGAAGAGCCGTTGCTGGACCTGCTCGTTCCGAAGACCGCAAACGAAACGATCACGCAGCATGACGTCCATAGGCAGCATTGTCGGATTCGCTGCAGTGTCTGCGCTTGTCCCGAAATTGCAATCTGCTGCTAGCTTCTTGAGCGCCGTGACGTAATCACTGACCGTTTCGTCGTGCTTTTGGTCACGTCGCTGGAATCGTGCCCTGCAGAAGACCTCAGACGGTTGTGGATCGAAGTGAGCCTTGAGCATCTTGACTATGTCCTCGTAGCTCACTTGGTTGGGCTGCTTGGGTTGAACGAGGGCGCAGACGATGTCATAAGTCTGTTCCCCGCACAGCGTTAGCAGATGAGCACGTTTCTTCGATGCGTCCGTAATCTCGTTAGCCTCGAAGAAGAACTGTAGCCTCCCATACCAGGATCTCCAGGAGCTGGGGCTGCCGCTGAATTCGGGTAGCCGACCGAAGTCGGGCGTCGCCATGTTATTTCCTTGACGTCGGTGGAGTGCCGATGAGTCGATCCAGTCTTCCTCGTCGCCAACTGTTACGTCTGTACAGCCGCTTGTGACTGTAGACGATTTATTAAAGGACAGGAAACGTGAACAAGTTCAAAAGCGTAGCCCAGGCGTTGGAGTCACTCCTGGCCAGCGTTCGACGCCAGGCTCGCGCTCGTGCCACAGCGCCAGTGCCCCGCGCGCACTTCGTTAATGTCGTCTTCTAAGGCGACATGTCAAAGTAGATCAAACTATTCTAGATAAAGAAGTAGCTTTAATTATATCCATGGATATCAAAAACGCATTCAATACCATTGACAAAAAATGATCAGGTACTTAGAAGCAAACAATTGTCCGAAAACTTTAATAAAAATAACCAATGCAATTATGACAAATCGGAGAACTGTATACAGAAATGAAGATACTGAATACTGTATCAACTAAAGAAAGGATCTCCCCAAGGATCCCCATCAAGCCCATTACTATTGACCATAATGATAACTCAAGTACTAAGGAAAAAATATCCAGAAAAAACATTCGTACAAGCCTTCGCCGATGACATAAAAATAATAATTAAAGGAACCTCAAGAAGAAACTTACAAGATAAAGCTAACCAAACACTAAGTATATTACACAAATGGGGGAAAGAAAAAATATTGAATTTAACGGAGCGAAAACAGTAATTATGGTTATTAAAGAAAATATAAAAAAGCCCACCAATGCCTAAATTGAGAGAGGAGAGAATAAGAATGGTACAACAAATGAAAATATTAGGAGTAATAGTGGATGAAATAGTTTCCTTTCTTCCCCACATAGACTATATTAAAGAGAAAATAATTGACTTAACCATCAATTCAAATAAATTCACTAGTAAGAATAGAGGTATCAAAAATAAACAACTTAGAGAAATATATACAAAACGAAAGGAAAGAATTATAACTTATGCAGCCCCAATATGGTATAAAAACATAACTACGGTAACTAAAAACGTTAAAATCAATACAACGGAAACCATTACTCTAAATAACTAAAGCCTCTAAAACAGTTTCAAACAACGCATTGAACGTTTTAGCTAATGTACCTCCAGTACAGCTAAGAATAGAGAAAGAAACAGAAATATATAATATCGTGAATAATGGAAAAGAATGTATCTGGAACGATATAATATTTGACGCAGACTCTATTTCTAAAAAAGATTTACAAGTGGAAAATACATCCTTCTAAAAGACTATCTTTTATGTTCGATAAAGAGTTGAACCGAATAACAGAGTTTATATTTATACAGATGGTCCATGCAATGAAGCTGGAGCGGTCGCTGCTTTTGTAGTTGTGAAGGAGAAAAAAATAGTAGATACTAAACAATTCGCATTAGGAAATTATAGCAATAACTTTGAGGCGGAAGCAATAGCAATAGCAAAGGCAATAGAGTGTAATACTTTACTACAAAATCGAAGCACCTATCATTTGTTGACAGACAGGTCGTCGGTGCTCCAGGGCCTAAATAACTCAGAAAATCTTAACCCCTATATAATTAAAATCAAACAATTACTGTACAAAGCAACACTAAACAATAAAATCATTCCAACTTATGTAAAAAAACATAGAGGAAACAATGGCAATGAGGCAGCAGACGAATTGGCAAAAAAGGCAATAAGATATGAATGAGTAGATATCCAAACCTCTAAACATTTTAACATTTTATTATTAAGGAATTACAGAAAAAAATATATAAAAACTAGGAACAACTGTGGGCACAGGATAAAATCTCTAGACAAAGTTACACACATAATTGAATACAGCATATTACCCAGATTCGAAATCAGTTTATATCAAACTATCAAATATCACAAATTTTAACAAGACATGGAAGGTTCCCTCATTACATGTTCAGGTTCTATACAAGAAGAAATTGGCTCTGCCCGTGCAATATGGAAGAAATAGATCTAGATCATTATTTTAAGGAATGTAAACTAACGGAAGGACATATAAAAATGATGGAGAAGTTGTGTAAAAACCCCACAAGAAAGTATGAACTCATTGATAATGTGCAGGCCGTGGTGGGTCTGTAGGATATGGTGGACATCATAAATAGTAAATTGTAAAGTAAAAGAATATATAAATCGAATTAGGCAAATGGGAAAAATAAAAGAAAACTAATAATACTGACAATAAAACACAAAAAATGAATTCGAGAGTTCGATTTCGTCGGAAAAAAAGGAGAAAAAAGAGAAAAAAGAAGAAAAAAACAGAAATCAGGAAAGAAGAAAAAAAAGGGACCTTTCGGGAAAAGGACAACAACACTGGGAGAAATATAAGTCCACCTTTTTTTTCTAACACTAGAGAGGGAGGACACAACACCGAGAGTCAACAACATCAACGATAATTGGTTCCAAAACACAGGAGGTCAGCAGAAACTGGAAAATTACCACTAAAACCAAAACTTCGGCTTTCGGGCTCGCTCGCTCCATCGTCCTGTCTCAGTACCACATACCTTTCTCAAATAAGGCCTCTATATCTCCCTTCAGCAGCCAATATCTGAGAAGAGATAAGGCAACTCGGTGTGTCGACAGCAAGGCCACCTATGGTGGTAACTTGCGGCATCCATATCTCCCTTCAGCTCCTGATATCTGAGAAGGGATAAGGCAGCTCGGAGTACCCACAGCAAGGCCACCTATGGTGGCAACAGATGACATCAAAAGCATCGCCATAAACCATCTAAAATTCCGATCTCTACCAACCGCTTCTTTACACAGGGACCTCATATGTCCTACTACACTAAAAGGACCCTCGTCACTGGCATGTTCGCACCCTGGAATTCAAAATATCTAGGGGTATACAGGTGTAAGTATATCTATATATATATATATATATATATATATATATATATATATATATATATATATATATATATATATATATATATTGATACGTGTATGGGACTGTCGCCCTGACACAGCTGAATTGGCACCCAAATGAAGAAGACGACAACGTGGTGGTTGTGGGTTGGACTCTCGAGCTTCTCCCGTTGGCCTGCATGACTGTGCGCTCTTTAAGCCGTTAGCAAGACCAGCTCTCGGTGAATAAATGTTCCCCGTAACAATATATATATATATATATATATATATATATATATAAGTGTGTTGCGCATATGGATGAGAATATATCCGTTATATGACCATATGTCCATAAGATAATTATTTGATTGGTAGAAATAACCCACCGTCTCATCTAGAAAGCCTAGACCTAATATAATCAACACTATTTGATTAGATACAAATTATACATGTATGTATACTTGTGTGTTTATGGTCATGAGAACATATCTTATGTTCATAAATGTATGTTTTTATATTATATATGTTTATGTCTATAGGTGCTAATATGTTTATATTTGTGTTTGTATGTATGTATGTATGTGTATATCTCTGTGTAGGTTGATATAGGTATTAGAAAACGAGAACCAAAAAGACGAAAAAAACAAAAAAAGTATGGCAACTGAACAAAAGGAAATATATATTGGAAAGAAAAAAAACACACAATATAAAAAGAAAAAAAGACAAAGCAAGAAGAACAAGAGAAAAATTGATGAAAAACGATATGGGCGAAAAAAAAGAAAGGGGGGAATCGTACAATAATTCGATTCCGTATACAAATTAATTTCATTTTTTATGTCTGGTCTATGTCGTCGTGCAAACGTATGTGTATAGATATATTAGAAGAATACTATAACATGTCCATGTATACGTATTTGTAGTGTAGCTAAGTTGGTTATGTTGAACCTAAATCCAGAATTAAGAGCCTAAGCAATAACGAGAGGACCTTAGAGAAAGGTAAACGAGATAGAAACTAAGACACCAGCCTAGAAAAAGACGGGAGAAAAGACATCATGACAACAAACAGGAAGAAGAACAAGATTGACACGACGACTTGAAGAACAAGGAAATGGAAGCTTTGTTATTCAAGAGGAATTAAGATACAATCATTATGTATTGGTTTACACTAGAGGACAAAACAAGAAGAATCACTGTCAGTCAAAATTCATTTGATTTTGTGAGGTTTAACGTCCCAAAACCACCATATGTTTATGAGACACGCCATAGTGGAGGGCTCCGGAAATTTTGACCACCTGGGGTTCTTTAACGTGCACCCAAATCTGAGCACACGGGCTTCGACATTTCCGCCTCCATCGGAAATGCAGCCGCCGCAGCCGGGATTTGAACCCGCGACCTGCGGGTCAGCAGCCGAGTACCTTAGCCACTAGACCACCGCGGCGGGGCTGTCAGTCAAGACGAAGACTAGACATAGAATGTAAATTAGTTTTGTTATAAATACAAAATTAATACCCTGATTTTGCCGGTCCGTTCCCTCGGCTGTCGTTTCACTAGTGGTGTTTTCCCTTTTCTTTTATACCTTTCTTTTGTTTTATCAAAAAAATTTTTGACATATCTTGTCCTATTATTTTTTATTTTAATCAGGCAGTCGGCGATACTTCGGCGCAGCAGGCAGGGCTTAACACTTTATATTCATTTAAGTAATTTAAATTGCCCAACACCACTCTCTGTCTCTGTTTCTCCCGCCTTCCCCTGCAGACGACTGAGTGTGGCGAAGACAGTTTTGACGATTATATTGCCCCCATTTCTTCCACATTTCCAGCCTTAATTACTTTCAGGAAAGAACAAGAGACTGATATTAGCTTGGAGCTAATACTTGTCGTGGGATCACGTCCTCGAGCCACCGGCTGCTTTTGTGTCCTTGGTGGCCATCAATACAAGACAAACTATTCAGCCAAAGACGCACGCTTCCTTGTAGTCGTTAGTCTACCACAGCGCCTACAATTTTACATACTGAAAGCCATGCACAAAGTTGGGACAGCTGGTCATCTGGGGTTCATCAGAACTTTGAATAGGACACAAAAGCGCTTTTACTGGCCCAGAATGCGGGACACAGTCAAGCACTATGTCGCAACTTGCGAACGATGCCAACGCTACAAGCGCCCTTCGACTCCTGCGCCAGGTCTTCTCCATTCACTGCCAACTCCTCATCTACCATTTGATCACGTTGGTATCAATCTTTTGGGCCCATTTTCACGTTCGACTAACAACAATCGATAGGTGATAGTATGCGTCGACCATCTGTCTCGGTACGCAGAAACTGCGGCGATACCATTCTCGACAGCGGCGTGCATGACCATGTTTTGCTTAGATTCATCATTCTTCGGCATGGCTCTTTCAGAGTGATCATTTGTGATCGCGGTCGTCAGTTAGTTGCGGACGTCGTCGAAGAACTGGTTCATCTGTGCAATTCGCAGTTCTACGATTCATCCCTGTTATGGTGTAATGTGGGCCCAGGATCCGGAATAAATCAACCGGCAGTCAGGTGATTCTGTACACACAACACAGACTTTAACACAACCGATAACTCTTACAATTCACACACAACACACTATAGCGTTCCTTATTTACATGCCAAACGTCCTACGCGCTTCGGCACACGAACTGTCCTACTCGCCGTTATGACTGTTGCCGCTGCGGCGAGGTCGGTCGTCACCGGTGTTCCTTGTGCAGTCACGCTGCCTTGACCGTGGTGAGGTGGTGGTGGTGGTGATGGTGGTGCTGCAGGCCGGTAGATCACCAGGCCACTGCAGTGCAGGTTAATGGCCCGTCGCCAACATGAGCCGCGGCCCCCTCGTGCCACCACTCGGGCCCCAGGACCTCAGGCCACGAACAGACTATGCTGCCAGTCCCCGTGTCAGCGCCGTCCACTGAGTGGGAAGCCAGCTCACCAGGTCCGCAAGGCTGCCGGACGCCTAGTTAAGCGACGCAGCCCGAAGCAGGAAGCCAGCTCACCAGGTCCGCAAGGCTGCCGGACACCTGGTTAAGCGATGTCGTGACCCGAACCGCCGACCAGCAGCTGCCGTTCGAACCGTGTCACGCTCCAACTGCTCGAGCCGCACGCCCCGCTCGCGCTTCCTTTTCCTCGTCTTCGCCTCCAAGGCGTACCGCAGAGCAGAACTGCCGTTCCCTCTTCGCCCCGTCACGGGCCACACAATCCACATCATCACACCACCCCCCACTTCAGATAGTTGTGAGCAACTATTCCACTCCACGCCAGGCGGTGAGTAGGCAAAAGTGCAGGCGCGTTTGTAAAGAGGGAACAAGTTCTAACGAATCCGAATGGTTGTGATCCACACAGCACGTACTGAAAAAAAAACACACATGAAAAATACATAAATGGAGAAAGATTAGAGCAATTCAGATTGCGACTTAAGTAGTCCGCTCCTACATTGTCTGAGCCTTTTATTTATTCTACGGTAAAGCTGTACTCTTGCATTAGTAAGCTCCATCGTAACACTCGATTATTGACGTGTTTGGCTGACTGCAAGTACCGGAGTGGCTGGTGGTCGCACTGAATAATGAAGGGTCTGTCGCATAAGTAAATGTGGAACTTCTGAAGAGCCCACACGAGCGCTAAGCATTCACGCTCTATTGTGGAATAGCGGGCCTCTCTAGGCAGCAGATTGCGACTAGCATAAGCAACCGGATGTAAAATATCGTCCCCACTGTTTTGCAGAAGCACTGCGCCGATGCTTGTGCTTGAGGCATCAGTACGGAGCACGAAAGGCTTCGAAAGATCCGGTGTTTGCAGTATGGGACTTGCGGCGAGCTTGTCTTTCAGCACGGTGTATGCTTTTTCTTGCGTCGGTCCCCACGATACGATGTGATGTTGGCCTTTCTTGGTAAGGTCAGTCAAGGATTTGTAAGTCTCTGCGTAGTTCGGAATGAACTGCCTGTAATAGCCCGTAGGACCGAGAAAGGATTGTACAGCTTTTTTCGTCGTGGGGTGCTTGGCGGCTAGGATCTTGTCCAGCGTTTTCAGCATTTTTGTTCTACCTTCGCCTCGCCAATGCGATGTCCGAGGAATGTAATGGTACGCTCTCCAATCTCACACTTGCTCGGTTTGATTGTGAGGTTTGCATTGCGGATTCTTTCGAAGACAAGTCGTAAGGCTTCCATATGTTCATGCCATGTGCTAGTAGCGATGACCACATCGTCAAAATAATGATGCACATTCGGCAAATTGCCTAGAACTTTCCTCATAATGCGTGCAAATATCGCTGGGGCAGTCTTAATCCCAAAAGGCATGTATTTGAAGTGGTAGAGCCCCGACATGCTTGAAAATGCCGTCTTTTCCCGACTGTCTGGAGCCATGGGCACTTGCCAATAGCCCTTCGTGAAATCGAATTTCGAGAACAATTTCTGTTTCCCCACAAGAGCTAGAACAACATCAATTCTCGGAATTGGCTCACTGTCGAAAACCAAGGTCTTGTTCAGCTCCCTAAACTCAATGCACAACCGTATGGTGTTGTCGGGCTTCTTGACGACAACGATCGGCGCATGATATGGCAACTTTGATTTCTCGATTATGCCCATTCGAAGCATCTCCTGTACCTTTTTTTCGACGTTCTCACGCAGCGCTAGAGAAATCGGGTACTGAGGCACGTGAACCGGCTTTTCGATGACGAGGTCAAGAGAGCATTCGACAAGTTGTGTCTTGCCGGAAAGGTCCGAAAATATGTCTGCAAACTCTTCGCACAATTGTCGAACTTGTTGAAGTTGGTCTGTCTGCAGTTTGGGCGATATTTTGACGTCTGATGCCGTTTATGTTTGGCATAGACTGAGAGAGGGGATGGTATCCTCAGAGCCGTTGCTCTCACTGTTCGCCTCTTCCCCAGGTGTTGCACTTGTAGTATTCACTGCAGCCACCTGATGAGGAGACGTTATTTCTCTTTCCTCATACTTCTTCAGCATATTCACGTGGAAAACCTTGATGCTCTGCCCTAAGTCCATTGCATAATCAACATCATTCTTGGCTTCAGCAACTTTAAACGGGCCCTTCCACTGCATGAGAAGCTTATTGGTGTCTGTAGGAAGGAGAATTAAAACCTTGTCACCGGGCCGTAGCCTTCTGTGGCGGGTATTACGGTCGTAATAAAGCTTTTGGTTTTCACGTGCTTTACCAAGCTCTTCATGAGCGAGGTTACAGGTGTGTTCGAGTCGGTTTAGAAGGTCCACAAGGTAAGTGTACGTTGTTCGCACTTCATCCTCAATGTTCTTGTTCGTCCACAGCTCTCTTAAAACACTCAAAGGTCCACGCACATGTCTGCCGTAGATTAACTCAAATGGTGAAAATCCCAAGCTAGCTTGCGGTACTTCGCGATAAGCGAAGAGAAGAGGAGCAATGTAGCGATCCCATGACCGCGGCTTCTCCTGACACACCCTTTTGAGCATGGCCTTCAGCGTACCGTTGAATTTTTCGACCAATCCATTGGCCATGGCATGATATGGGGTGGTACGAAAAAACTTTACAGTTAGTAGTCGGCCCACTTCTTTCATGAGTTCCGACGTGAGACTTCTACCTTGATCGGTAACCACTTCTCGAGGCAGGCCCACTCGGGAAAATATTTCAAGGAGGGCTTCTGCAATACTGACAGCGTCGATGCTGGGTAGGGCTACTGCGTCAGGATAGCGAGTAGCGAAGTCAATGAGGGTAAGCACATAGCGGTTTCCCTTATCTGATCGAGGAGATAACGATCCGATCAGGTCAATGGCGACTCTTTGGAATGGTGTCCGTATGAGAGGCATGTTGCCCAACGGAGCGACTCCGACTTTCCCTTTCGGCGTTGTCCTCTGGCAGACGTCGCACGACTTGACAAACCGTCTGATTTCTTCATGCATACCTGGCCAGTAAAAATCCTCAAGGATACGGTCTGTGGTACGTCGCACGCCTTGGTGACCAGCCATAATGCCCTCGTGTGCAACCTTCAAAATGTCTTGTCGAAGTGTCCTTGGCACGACTACTTGCTTAAAGGTCCTCCCCGTAGAAAGGCGGTAATGTCGATACAGTAGACCAGCCTCTTCAGAAAAGTGGTACGTCGTGTCTTTATTGGAGTGAAACTCCTTCCCAATCTTGCTCAAGCAACTATTCAGACTTGGGTCGTCTTTTTGGCTATCAGTTAGCTGCACTCGGGTCACATCTAGCGAACCAACTAGCGGAATCTTCATCATACTCTTCGTCTTCCCCTGCGTCCGGACGACGGCAGAAAGCAAGGTTGACTTTTCCCAGCATGCCGGGATTTCGCTCGAACCAGTCGATTCACGGAACAGGGCGTCAGAGTACTCCCAGGTAGTATCTGGCTTTTGTGGTCCTTTTACTCCTGAAATATTGCCGAGCACGAGGTCGTACAAAGGGTTAGTCATGCATAACGCGTTTACATCACCAACGAAGTAGGGCGTGTGTATCTGTATGTTTGCTTCCGGTAGTTCCTTGGCCTTTCCATCCAAAAGCATAACTCTTGCCGTCTTCCCGGTCAGGCATTGATCCGGCACGAACTCGCGTCGGACGATGGTCGTGTTGCTCCCTGTGTCTCGTAAGACACGTGCGCGTTGTCCAAGCACCCGTCCTTCGACCACTGGCATGTTGTCGACTAAGAACATAGGTTGGTTCTCGCACTTCTTGGGGTATTCAGCAGCGCATGTCTCATCCTTGGACTTGGCCATAGGGAAGTAATCCTGTTTTTTCTGTTCTATCATGGCACAAGACACCGACTTGTCTTTGCTCTGATCCTTGCAATCGGTGGCTTTGTGGCCAAGCCGCCCACATGTTTTGCATTTCACAGACTCTTTCGGAACCGCACGACAATCCGGAGCGCTATGTCCTTTGCGGTGACACAGAAAGCAACTAGGCTGTTTGTACTGTGACATAGCACCGGGTTTATTTGCCTCTTTTGTAATATCTGCAATTTCACCGATGTTATTGACTCCCGGTGCTTCGAGAAAGCGGTCGGTGCACTCTGAAAGGGATGTAAGGGTTTCGCATTCCCTCTCTTTCAGGAAGATGGCCAGCTTCGGATTACAGCAACGCAAGAATTGCTCGGCTATAACATGGTCACGAAGACCCTCAAATGTTTTGGGCACATCAGCCATCTCAATCCAGTTATCAAAATAGCTCGAGATCCTTGCTGCTAGTTGTTTCCCTGTTTCGCCATCTTCAGGCCGGACTTTCCGAAATTTGTCTTTATATCCTTGTGCCGTGAATCTGAAGCGCTGAAGTAGGGCTTTTTTCACTTTATCATAGTCGAGGGCCTCGTCAGCAGTCATTCGACCAATGACAGTCAGTGCCTCACCAGTTAAGCACATGCTTACGGCTACTCCCCATTTCTCTCTTGGCCATTCTTGCCCAGTAGCCACGCGTTCAAACCTCTGCAAATTCGCGTCCAGGTCATCGCGTCGCTCGTCAAATAGCGGTAGTAACTTCTGCGGATTCAGGCAAGACGGATTTGCCGATGGGGCGAGTGCTGCCGCCGCAGATGGCTGACTTTGAGCACTTTCCTGAAGCTGGAGCTTAAGTTGGAGGATTTGCAGCTGCCTCTCGTCTGATAACCGTTGCCTCTCGTCCGCTAACCGTTGTCTCTCGGCTGCTTCTTTGGCCTCTTCTCTCTCAGCTGCGCGCTCATCTCTCTGCCTAACTTGCTCTCGCTCAATCCATTCGCGAAGTTCCGCGCCAGACAAGCCTAACCGAGCTGCTGCAGCCGCTAACTTATCGAGATCCATGTCTCTCGTCTTGTGCTGCGTGCACACACCTGACTGGCGATTTCTGCGTTCGAGATGTTACTGGCGGGATCCTGGCAGGCTCGCCAAGTTTGTTATGGTGTAATGTGGGCCCAGGATCCGGAATAAGTCAACCGGCAGTCAGGTGACTGTACACACAACACAGACTTTAACACAACCGATAACTGTTACAATTCACACACAACACACTATAGCATTCCTTATTTACATGCCAAACGTCCTACGTGCCTCGGCACACGAACTGTCCTACTCGCCGTTATGACTGTTGCCGCTGCGGCGAGGTCGGTCGTCACCGGTGTTCCTTGTGCAGTCACGCTGCCTTGACCGTGGTGAGGTGGTGGTGGTGGTGATGGTGGTGCTGCAGGCCGGTAGATCACCAGGCCACTGTAGTGCAGGTTAATGGCCCGTCGCCAACATGAGCCGCGGCCACCTCGTGCCACCACTCGGGCCCCAGGACCTCAGGCCACGAACAGACTATGCTGCCGGTTCCCGTGTCAGCGCCGTCCACAGAGCGGGAAGCCAGCTCACCAGGTCCGCAAGGCTGCCGGACGCCTGGTTAAGCGATGTCGTGACCCGAACCGCCGACCAGCAGCTGCCGTTCGAACCGTGTCACGCTCCAACTGCTCGAGCCGCACGCCCCGCTCGCGCTTCCTTTTCCTCGTCTTCGCCTCCAAGGCGTACCGCAGAGCAGAACTGCCGTTCCCTCTTCGACCCGTCATGGGCCACACAATCCACATCATCACAATCCCCTTAGCACCTTTAGATGAATGGGCTGGTAGAACGTACGACCAGAACTCTAACATGTTAACCCTGTACGTATCATCTGACTACAAGGACTGATATGACGTTCTTCCCTTCATTATCTATGCGTATAACACGGCCAAACATGAGACAACCAATTACAGTTCTTTTTATCTCCTGTACGCATGTTCACCATTAAGCTGCATCGATACTAGTCTACCATTTGACTTTCATAGCGACTACTCTGTCTAGAAGACACTCTGCCTAGCCGAACAAGCCAGGCGTATTGCTCATCTTCGCACAGTGACTTCGCGACACTGATTGAAAGAAAGCTATGATAGTCGCTATCAGTCCGTCGCATACTGCAAAGAAGACTTTGTTTGGTTGTGAACACCACAACGTAAACGGAGCCTATGCGAGAATTTTTATCCAGTACAGTGGCCCATTCATCATTGTTGATCGCTTGAGCGATTTCACCTACGTGGTAGCACTGCTGTAATCAGCTGGCCGTTGGTCAAACCATACCCAGCTGCTACAAGTCGCTCGCCTTAAACAATTTCACCCTATACATTCGAAGTGATTCATACTCGCCCAGTGGGCTTTGTCTGGCAGCCAGGATATGCAACGGGTATGAGCCGAGAGAGGAAAAGAGGAGGAAGCTATGTGAGCTAGTACAGACACCAACGCCATTATTACCTGATTCGCTCGGAGGATTTAAAGCTTGACGAACGTGCCCTCGTGATCTCTGACGCCAGCGTAGCTCCAGCCGACTGGTTCACTCTCCGCGGTTTCCTGACAACGTGCAGCTATCGCATTGTGGTTTCCCGCCCTTGGAGTGCTTCGACCTCATCCCCACTTTCCTATCTCCTTCTATTTTCCGTCGCTTGCTTCTCTATTTCTTCATCTATTTTTCTCTATTCTTTTTATCCCTCCTTCCCCCCACCCCTATAAGGCACTGCACCGTGTCGCCGCTCAGGCAGACAGAAATTAGGTGCCTTTTTCCTCTCCCTTACAACCACAACCACCATCAACCTCGCCCTGTTAATACGCACCCTTCGACTTTAACTGTAACAATATCAACATGTTTGTTAGGGTTAAACGTAATTTACTACATTTAAAAAATCTCATTCATGAAGTCTTGAAATATTAGTGACGTTGCTTGAGTGTGAATACGAATGCTCAAAAATGTACATAAATTTTATTATACGTCACTTTTTTCTGCTCATTTGCTCTTTGTTAAGGAATTATTTGCGCGCTCTTTCAGTTTTCGCATGCGGGAA
This sequence comes from Rhipicephalus microplus, assembly GCF_013339725.1. Taxonomy (NCBI): domain Eukaryota; kingdom Metazoa; phylum Arthropoda; class Arachnida; order Ixodida; family Ixodidae; genus Rhipicephalus; species Rhipicephalus microplus. Next base: position 90,777,181 of record NC_051173.1, read on the forward strand.
GCTCACGGGGGTTGGTATAAGTGCCACTTTCCACAGTAAAAGATTCAAGAGGGATTTAACAAATTCATAACTGTAGTTTGCGTCCTAATACTATGATATGAATAGAGAGAAGCAGTAGTGAATGGCTCCGAAAATTTTGACCATCTGGTGTTCTTTAACCTCTGCTGACATCGCACAGCACAGAGGCCTGATTCAGTTGTGAGTTCAGCGCTGCGTGTCGCGAGCCTTATTTTTCTACCCATATGTTGCTGCCCTGCCGTTTTATTGTGATAGCAATTATATGAATACCGTCCGCTGGATTTTGACGCTGGCGTCTGCCTTGACGTCGGCGTCTCCGTCACTCACCGTGTATATATATATATATATATATATATATATATATATATATATATATATATATATATATATATATATATATATATATGACGCTATGATGATTGGGTGACGTGGCGTATATATATATATATATATATATATATATATATATATATATATATATATATATATATATATGACGCTATGATGAATGGGTGACGTGGCGTGGTGCATACGCCATGTTTATTCTATCTCTCACTTCTTCCTTCTCTGCCTCTACCAACCGTCACTACCTGCTTACGTCACATGATTCCCCCTCCCCCCGAAAGAATGCGCGAGCTACAATCTAGAAAGCATGAACAAATGGAGTCTTATAATAAAAAAAATAATGCCAGAAAATGCAGTACTTCTATGCCACACGGCGGTTCCATGCACTTGCACAAAATGTTCACAGGAAAGGCAGTCCGGTGATATCTAGGAGACCTCAGGTGGGCGAGGTTGGCTGTTGCGTTCTGGAGAGCATAACCATGCCTTCGGCTTTAAAAATGATGATGACACAACCTGGTTAGTATTGAGGAACGAACAAGGTTGGGAGTCCTTGTAGCGTTGGAAGGTCGGATGTCTCATGCGTTGGATTCTGAGTCGTGGCTGCGACAGACGCTTTGCTTTTAAAATGCGTGCTTCTTGACGGATTTTGACGGCGTGATGCCTGCGGGCTGGCGGTATGCAAGAAGTGCTTCCGCATCTTTCTTGGCGTTTTCCGTCGTGTTGCAGTCTGTGTAACTGCAGGCGCAGGAAGCGTCTCTGGCGACTTTCCTCTGTGCGAGAAAATTTGACGTCTTGGAATACTTTTTGGGTTAGAGATCTTATTTTCCGCTGTTCTTCAATTGGTGAGTGTGCTTCCGTTGAATTTCGCGTTAGTCGATGCCTTCGTTGCAGTCTATTTTGTTGTTGCATGAGGTTGCGCGCTTGGCTATGCTTGCTTTGCTGATGCTGCTCAGGAGATGGCTGTACTGGCAAGTCTTCCGGAATGGGACATTCATTTACTTGAGGTTTGACGCGTCTTGTAGACAGCTGATGCATGGTGAACAGGTTTTTTGCTTATCGGGCATGGTTGGTGGTGCGCCATCATTGCTAGGGTGCTCTTCAGAGGCTTCTGTGACGTGGTTGATTACGGACGCTTTGAAAGACAACTGTGTACGAGCTTTGATGTATGATTTGCTTCTGAATTGGTTTGATTCTTGGATTGGTGACCACTGCATGAGAGTACCACATGTGACGTCGCATCACCAGGTTGAAAGTGCAAATTTTGGTACGTCTGCGGTGCCGTGAAAATGAACTCTTGCGACAAAAAACATTCAGAGTTGACAAATCGTTCATCAGGGGCTTCTTCTTCGTGGCTCACTATGAGTGGTTCTTGCACCTGGTAGCATGTGACGTTTGATGCGTCTGAGCCTTCTGTGTTTGGAGTTTCTGGTGGCTGCGCACTGGACGACAACACCGCAACAGGAGTAGTTCGGTAAGGTTTGAGTTGTGAATGGCCCTCTTTCTGTGCAACTAACGATGCGAGCTGTTCTGGCGCATGAATCTGGGTGGCAAGTCAAGGGCTTGGCGTAGCATCGTCCGAGCTCCGCAGCTCTATCCCGACCTTTGTGAGCGTGCTAGATGTGAGGTGGACATTGTGAGTCACGAAAGAGCCAAGCGATGAAAAATCAGGAGGCGGGCCAAGTCTGGGAGATGGGGAGTAAGCTGCTCCAATGCCTGAAGACTGATTTTTCACTCTTTGAGTCATCTTAGCGTTGTTTGGTATTTTCCCCACGTGTCAGCTGGTCTACCATGAACAAGGCGTCTTTATGACACGAATAGTGACCGTTAGGAGCCTTTGAAGAGCTGCGTCGTAGAAAATCAGCTGGTGGACCATGTATGCGAGACGAAGCATTAAAGGCATCAGTAAGGTGAGCGACGTCTCGTGTCGTATGTTGGTGCCACGACTTTGGAAATGCCGACTTTCGTGCGCAAGGAAGCTGCGCTTGACGGTTGGGTTTTTCCCAATATACGCATGGCCTTCTGTAATTAAACGCATGTGCCACTTCGTCTTGAGGCACTTGTCGATCAGCGCTGGACTTTCGAATGCTTGAGGACTGCTTAGGAAATTGACGATAGTGTGCAGTTGTCTTTATATGGTTGGCAATGAGTAAGTCTTGGTCATAGTCATTAAAACGGGCAATCATCTCCTCTTTGATTTTTCGCCATGACTCGTCGTTCTCGAATATATGAATTACGTAAAATTTGAATGCCTCACCGGTGACGAAGTCGCTGAAGTTCGTAACCATCTCCCGTTCCGACCAAGATGCAGCGGTAGCGTGGAGTGCGAACAGGTTGAACCAGTCCTGTACGGGTTAGTCGTCCGCTGATCCGGTGTACTTGGGGATGTCGAGATCAGCCGATGATTCTGTCAGGGGCTGGTCGTTGTCCTCCTAGGCAATTATTTGGTAGTCAATGTACAGTCAGGGCGTCTTCTGGGGAACTGCTTCGATGATGAGTGACTGATGAAGGGGCAGGCAGGTCTCCATCCTGTCGACTCGTGTGACGCTATGATGAATGGGTGACGTGGCGTGGTTCATATGCCATGTTTATTCTATCTCTCACTTCTTCCTTCTCTGTCTCTACCAACAGTCACTACCTGCTTACGTCACATGAGTGTGACGCAGGAGGCGTGATGGCTGTACGATGAACCACTTATTTGTCTTCGTCTTCCTCTTTCCCTACCATTACACCACACCGTTCTCGTGTGGTTCGTCACACGCTTCCGCCCTCCCCCGAGAGAGACGTAGGTGCAACGGCAGATGATATCGTTTAAGTCTCCCGACATGAACGATGTCAGTCTGGCGACCGAGTGGAGCCATGCTGCGGTCGATCTCGTAGTTAACTGCCGAAATCTTGCGTATGATCGTATAGGGTCCTTCCACGATTGCGCTGAGTTTGCCGCGGTTCGGGTGCCAGGGTGTTTCATATAGAACAGTCTCCCACTTGAAGCTCTAATGGGAGGAACTTCTTGTCATATATGATCTTGTTTCTCTCGTGATATGCTACTGAATTGCGCACTGCGTTTGTACGAGCTTCCTGCAGATTTTCGGTAACGCCTGGAAGAAGATAGGGAAACGATGGTGTGCCATACATAAGAAAGCAGGGTGAGTAGCCTGTGACTTCGTGAGGCGTTTTATTGTACTCGTCGACGACGTCCGAGAGGAGACGCGGCCACGGTTTTCGGGGTTCATCGTTGATCTGGCATCGGAGGCGAGTAACGATCGTCTGCTTAGTGCGCTCGTTTAGGCCATTACACTGTGGGCGTTGTGAGCTTGTGAAAAGCTGATGAATATTGTTGTGCTTGAGGAACTGCTTAAATTTGCCGGCAGTGAATCCTGTGCCGCGGTCGGAAAGGAATTTCCGCGGCTTTCCAGCAGCGAAGATACTCTTCAGGCAAGAGATGTACGCGTCGCAAGTCTCATTCTTGTGTGCGAAAGCCCAGACATAACGGGTGGCATGATCAACGGCTAAGTGAATGAATCTTTTGGATGAGCCGTAGTTGCCAAAACCTCCGATAGTGTCCATGGCCAGAAGATCAAACGGTTGTTCCGCTGGTGGCAAAGACTCCAAGGAACCAAATCGTTTGTTCTTCTGTTTCTTGCAGCGCTGGCAGGTATCGCAGTGTCGTATGTACTCGCTCACGTCGGTGATGATGTCGGGCCAATAGTACTGTGGAGAGAGAAGCCGCAGCGTCTTCTTTACCCCGACATGACCGAAAGCGTCATGAGCTTTTTGGAGAAGAGAAGACCGGAGGGCAAAAGGCACATAGACTTTTCGTATACCCCTGCGTGCCACTATACTCAGTCCGTTCTCAATGGTATGCTTTCCAGGTGGTTTGTCGTTGTCATGCTCTCGAAGTTGCTCAGCAGATAGGAGTTGAACTACCGGGCTTCGAGATAGTGCATCAGGTTCAATGTTGTCAATGCCCTTTTGGTGTTTGATGTTCACGTCGTACATGGAGAGCTTCAAGGACCACCGGAAAAGTCGGCCTCGGGGATTCTTGATGCTTTTAAGCCATTGCAACGCTGCGTGATCTATGATCACAGTGAAAGGCAGGATGAAGACCTGGCAGCCACTTCATCGACCGGCCATCATTATTGAAGACCTTAGCGAGACGCAGTGACCGAACGCGGACCACAGAAGTGCATTGCCACTGGACCCCGTTGCCACCATCATGACGGAATCACCGACTGACCTTCCCATCCCCAAGTACACTAGAGCAGCGGACGATGGACCTGTGCAGGACTGGTTCGACCTGTTTGAGCTCCACGCTACCGCTGTATCTTGGTCGGAACGGGAAATGATCGTCAACTTTACTGACTACATCTCCGGTGAGGCATTTAAGTTTTAGCTCATCCACATCTTTGAAAATGACGAATCTTGGCAAAAGATAAAAGGGGAAATGATCACTCGCTTTAGCGACTATGACCAAGACCTACTTATTGCCAACCATCTCAAGAAAACTCGACACTACCATCGATTCCCTAAGCAATCATCGAGCATTCGAAAGCCCAACGTGAATCGACAACTGCCACAAGACAAAGTCGCACATGAGTTTGCTTACAGAAGGCGATGCGTATATTGGGAAAAACCTAACCGTCAAGCGCGCCTCCCTTCTGCGCGAAAGTCAGCATTTCCGAAGTCATCGCTTCAGCATACGATACGAGACGTCGCTCACCCTACTGATGCCTTTCATGCTTCGTCTCGCATACATGGTCCACCACCTGGTTTTCTACGATGGAGCTCTTCAAAGGCTCCTAACGGTCACTATTCGTGTCATACGGACGCCTTGTTCCTGGTAGACCAGCTGACACATGGGGAAAATACCAAACAACATCAAGATGACTCAAAGAGTGAAAATCAGTCTCCACGCATTGGAGAAGCTTACTCCCCGTCTCGCAGACTTGGCCCGCATCGTGGTTTTACATCACTTCGCTCTTTCATCGCTCACATTGCTCACCTCACGCCTCACTCGCCCACTACGGTTGGGATAGAGCTGCGGAACTCCGAATATACTGTGCCAAACCTAGGGCCAACCGTCCTCATTCATGCATCAGAACAGCTTATCTCCCAAGGTGTGGACACAGAGAAACAGCCCCAAGTAAAATCTGACCAAACCAATCCTCTCGCAGTGTCGCCGTCGAGTTCCCAGCCACCTGAGAGCCCAATCGACACAGGAGGCTCGGAAGGATCAACTTTCAAGCACTTCCCTGTGCCAGGAACGTCCATTAAGAATGTCGTTGCAAGAGCCGCAGCAGATTTTTCGGTCAATTCTGGCACACTATCTTCATTGCCTGACACGAATCGTGACACCCTAACAAGTATCGACTATTTACTGATAAAGTAACCATGCAAAAAAAGCAGACAAATGTTCCTGAAAGACGCCCATCTGACCAACTTTCGCAAAAAGACAAGCGATTTCAGCAAAGGCAACTTCACAAACTCCAGGAACTACAACGGACACACCAACAAGGACGACGACGCAAAGCAAGCGTCTTAAAACAAGTTCAAGAAGCGAGGCATCTTCGCATAAGGGATCGGCGCCAGAAACGCATTTGGCACAAAAGATCAAGACTGCGCTTAAGATTACAGCTCCGAAACCTCAGGAAACACCGAACAAGACAAGAAGTCACCAGTTTCACCACGCAAGGATTCAGACACCATCCCATTAGTTTACGACAACGAGCACGCACGCAGCAAAGACAGTGACGCCGAAGACCGATCTACTGCAACGCTTTCAAACAGCGTCCACTCTTCGCAATAATGCCAGCTATTTCATCAGTCTCCACGTCCAAAGCATTCTTGTGTTATCCAGGACGCAACCATTAGCCTCGCCCGCCAGATCTCTTATTGATATCACCAGACTGCCACACTCTCCCTTCAAGTCTTAGCGACGAAGAAGACAACACGTGCATTTTAAAGTTTGTGAGACCACCTCTTTATTTTGACATTGGTGACTTCCAAGCCACTTCTTGTTTACTTTTTCTTGTTTGTTAGTTGTAACTCATGTCTTCTTTCGGGGGGAGGGTGAATCATGTGAAGTATGAAGCGAAGGTTGGTAGAAGCAGAGGAGGAAGATGAGAGAATGGAATAAACATGGGGTATGAGCCAGGCCACGTCGTCCAGTCATCATAGCGTCACACGAATCATGTGACGTAAGCAGGTAGTGATGGTTGGTAAAGGCAGAGAAGGAATAAGTGAGAGGTAGAATAAACATGGCGTATGAACCACGCCACGTCACCAATTCATCATAGCGTCATATATATATATATATATATATATATATATATATATATATAGTGAAATGCAAGAAAGAACAAATCCCCCGCCGCGGTGGTCTAGTAGCTAAGGTACTCGGCTGCTGACCCGCAGGGCGCGGGCTCGAATCGCGGCTGCGGCGGCTGCATTTCCGATGGAGGCGGAAATGTTGTAGGCCCGTGTGCTCAGATTTGGGTGCACGGTAAAGAACCCCAGGTGGTCAAAATTTCCGGAGCCCTCCACTACGGCGTCTCTCATAATCATATCGTGGTTTTGGGACGTTAAACCCCACAAATCAATCAAGAAAGAACAAATCCTGCAAAGACTCCGGCACGTGGAATCGAACGTGAGACGACCTCCCAGTCATTAATGCGAGGCGTTAACCACTGAGCCACTGAGGAGCACGTCTTTCAACGCTCAAACGGCAAGCGAGTGATATCTACCACTTACCGGTGGTAATAGGCATCTAAAGTGGAGGGGGGGGGGGACTATCATGTTTTCAGCCCTACCAGAAAGATTGCGCAAGAAGCGCGCGGTGGCATGCGTTCTAATCTCCCACGCCTCTCAGAGTGGGGAAGGTGAGGCACGCTCCCGCGCCCTTATCTCGCCGGTAGGTTGATGGTAAGTTTTCGTTGGAGTAGGCTTTCACTGAAACGTTTATGTTGTATTTACCGGGCGCACAAAGATCACTGCAATCGCAGCACAGTCTCGAAAAAAGCACACTTTGCAGACACAGCGGAAGAACAACTAAGACACTTATTCGCGTTTATTTATGCCCGTGAATACGTTTCATGCGTCATTTGTGCGTAATAAACACGGGACACATTTCAATCTACTTGCCATTTGGCACGTGATCTTTCAATTTGTCGCCATTGCGTTCATTGCTTCGCCTTTGCGTCAAAGCTGTGACTTTGTGTTTTGAAGTACGACCATCTAGCCCTACTTTCACTGCTGCTAATAAACGGAATTCCGGAGTTCTCTTACGAGTGAATAGGGTGAAAAAATAAAGTTTATTTGCATCCGCCCAAAATGACAGGGAAGAAGGCTTTGGCTACTGGCCCTGTTCATCACCCTGGCCGGCGAACGTTTCTTATTTATCGTGCATAAAAGTGGCTACGGGCACCTTTGGTGGCGGATAACATCGTAAACAAGGTTTTCTGATATTGTGAGCTAATAAATCTAACGCTGTAATGAAGCTCACTAACAATGGTAAGTGGAGTTCATTGTACTAACTTTCGTCCGTAATTATTTTAGCTAAATTGTGTTCCGGAATCTGCTCCAATGTTCGCGTAGCCCACACCATTTTATTATAGAGGATGAATCTGCATTACAACAGATGATAGGAATAGAAAACTACCGACAGAATAAAATGCCAGTGCAGACATTTATGTAGCGGCTATTACAAAGCGAGAAGTTGCACAGATAATCACAAAAATAATGTGCACGTTTCACTGCTTACCCAGTTATCTTTATCTTCATTCATTATTCTTCCTTAGAGACCAGAGAACAGCGCATATATCCCCGCATATTGAAAGAGCGCTCGACAGCAGGAAAGTTGGTTCTTATGCTGAACAAGGTGATAACACTTAATCTAGAAAAGAGCACAGTCCTGGCTGACAACCTCCTTTTCGTTACAAGCACCAAAGTGCAACAAAAAGTGGAAATGGTACGTTGCAAACATCTTTACATGTTCAAGTTGAAGCAATATATATTCATAAAGTTCGAGTTTTTTTTTAACTTTGGGTATCACATGTATTTCTTCAATTTTGTGTATTGCATACTTTGTGTTAGACACAACATCAATGAGAACAAGCAGGCAATTATGCCGAGAAAAATATAGGGGATGTTATCAGTAGTAAGTGTAATATGCACTTGGGAAGAAACAAAAGTGGACGAAAAGATAACTCACAGCCAACGGGGACTGCGAACCTGCGACCTTAGAATAACGCGTCCAGTGCTCTACCAACTGTGCTATACCGCGGTGGTCATCCCTCCGTGAACATTATAGCCTGTATATGTGCATTTAAACGTGTATCACATGACCGAGTTATCTTTTCGTCCACTTTTCGTTTTCACATTTACATTACAATTACTATTTTTTCTATACTTTCCTTGGCTTCATTATCTGTTATCACCAATAACGTGTCTCAGAAAGAAAAGGCACCTTTAAATAATACAAGCTGCTAGCTTGTATTATGATGACGCGCTACGTGACATGACGTGCAAATGGGGATGTTCCACATTCGCTATCACGGCTGCTGGTGGCACAGACACGCTTTTTAAATGCACACACACACACACACACACACACACACATATATATATATATATATATATTTATTTATATATATATATATATATATATATAAATATATATATATATATATATATATATATATATATATATATATATATATATATATATACCCCATAATGTGAACGGTGGAATAACCACCGTGGTAGTTCAGTTGGTTCATCGGGCGCGTTATGTGAAGGTCGGAGATTCGGATCCTGCCTGCCGGAAAGTAAATTTTCATCCCATTTTCTTCTTCCCGTTTACACTACAGATACTTGTAATACATCTTCTAGATTTTATATTGCATTACTGTCCGACTGAGCACTACACATTCATGGATAGTTTTTATTGCGACACGTTGTAGGCCACACTCTCGCTGGCTCTAATTTGCACCAAAAAGGTCTAAAACAGTACATGGTTTTTGCAACCGAGTTCACTACACAGAGAATACAGTTCGCATGTTTTGGCGTGGAGTTCAACTTTTAGAAATGATTTCATGAGTAATTCTTTCTATTACACACTCAGACTGGAAGATTTATTCGTTGAAATTATTAATAATGTGATTCGATTTCAAGCGGATATCTGTTGAGGCCACTGTGAGAAGGAAATCTAAGGAGAGGCCCTGGCTATTCATGTGCTTTTGCAGGGACTTGTTGGATTCTTTGGTCGGGCCGTCGTCTAGTCTGATCTGCGTCACCACCCTTTTAACCACGTTGTTGAGAAAATCAGCTGTAGTTCTGAATGCGCATTTTTATAGAGCTGTAGTGCTTCGAAAACGGTTCAATGTGTTAGCAGCCTACAGTGAGCGTTGGTCATCACAACTGCAATTTTAGTTATTATTGCTTGTGTTCGAAAACGGTGGTTTTCCAAACCCGCGGCCGCTTCTCTGAAAATGGTTGGCGCCTCGGCTTTGATGTTTTTCTTTGGCGCTGTGCTGTATTGCGTGCCTCAGCAAAGGAACAATACAACTGAATGAGAACGGCCACGTCTACGGCTATTAATGCGAGAGGTGGCGGTGACACGTTTCCATGTACGACGGTCGCAACTATCGGAAAGCGATGACCCAGTGTGCTCACCGGAGCTTCCAGAGCTAATGATTACACACGCACCTGATATAATAGTGCTTGAAAAAGCAATGTTTTTATTGTTTGAAATATTTCATCCGATTTAGGCCTAAGCATCCTGTTTAGCAGTCAGACGACTGCTAAAAAACAGGATGCCTAAGCCTGCTACGAATGATATTCGTGCGAACGTATCGTGACACAGACGGGCAAAAAATGATTCAGAGGCGCTTCGTTTCGCTAAGTAATTGAGATAATATAAGGTTTTACGGTAAAATCGCGTTTCGTGTCTCGAACTTACCGTATCTGCCCTAGAAAACGGCCTGCCCGTGATGATTATCGGGCTGATTCACACCGTTGCTTTTTTTATATTGATCATTTAGCGGATAAAACACGAAGTGCTAAGCAGCATGTTTATTGTAAATGCACAATATAGGTCGTAATGAGGCACACAGGCAGTCTACGAGCGAGTATCGCAGCACGTTAGCTCATAATCGGAACAAAGTTTCATTTGCAGCCCAGTGCATACGACATCAGTTCGCGCTGTGACTTCAGTTCGCGTGGTTCGCCTCCCTTTCACCGGTGTCAATTGCGCATACGCGAGTGCGCTGTTCCTCGCAAGCGTACTAGCCTTGCGAGGACCAGCCCGTTACTCTATCCAATTTCTGGCGTCACAAAATGTGACGCAACGATCTCGTTTTAGTTTTCCTTCCTCTATGATTGAGACTGCCTTGACAGTGCTGAGGAATACGGTTGTGCTTTTAGCTGTGGAAAATTAGTTCTTGGGACTTCCGCGATTTCAAGGAAGCATTAAGAAAATGAAAACTGCTATTCAATAGTTTAACAACAAATATATAAAGAAATCCACACAGGTTTCACTGAAAGTAATGCTTCGTAGTTTAAGCGAAAGACCTCTTGCTCCTGGTACCGAAGTACGGAAATCGAAATACGCAAACCCGCGTGGTCGCTCCGAGCAGCGGCCCCACGATGGCGTGGCAGCTCCAAGCATGATTCATCTTGTCAGGCGCTCCTTATTTCTATAAAGAATTGCGCAAGGCAGTGATACGATTGACAGGTGAGCGCTGGAGTTATTGATCTTTAACCTACAGCATATCTAAGGAAACCCACATATTTACTGTAGTGTAGAAGGCGCTACATGCCGTCATACCTTAATACTGCACAACATAAGTGAAAACACTTATTTCGTTCGGCACACATGTTGTAAGGCCCATTCAGAAAAACGCACTGTGGTATTGTTGCAAAATAAATCTTACGCACAATTTTTACTGTGACAGCAATTATATGGACACTTTCGGATAGATTTTGCCACTGGCGTCGGCGCCAATGTCATGCACTGCATATGAATAGGTATCTATATATATTAAAGCACAAGAAAGAAAAAAAATCCACAAAAACAATCCGGTGCGCGGAATCGAACGTGGGACCTCTGTGTCGTCAAAGCGAGGCTTCAACCACTAAGCCACCTCAGAGCTTTTTTTTTCTTTATTACCGGTTTTGCACTAGGTACACACTTCAGTATAAGTCACTGTTAACAATAACATAAACAACAGAAGCGATGACAAAACAGCCGCGGAACTATTACTGGTTAGAGTTCTAAAATTCCTTCAGGTTCACCAGGGGTTCAACCCTAGAGAGCCATTCAGGAACAAATTCTTGTTGTTTGAGTATATCAGTGTACTGAGCAATGCTTTCGCGGGAAACCACGCGTGCCGGACGCCTGTCAGGGTCACAGTAGTAACCAGCCATTCTTGCCCGCCATAGACAATGGAGGCCAAATAGCATTATAAGATCAAAAGGCAGTCCCTCCTCTTTTTCTACTGTTAAAAACCTGATACCCTGTGAATGTAAGGGAAGTTCCTTTTTTAGAGTTCTCTGTAACACATCCCAGAAGTAATCCCCTTCCCAACAATGCAAAAAAACGTGATCTATTGTCTCCGGCTTTCGGCAGATAAAACAATTCAAACCCCATGGCATATAAAGTCCTCTATCTTGTAAAAAAGTTATAACCGGTAGCGTTCCGGAGTGTAACTTAAAGAAAAAGCTGTTTGCACTAGGCTGAATTGGCATTTTCTTAACGCGCCTAAGAACATCATTGCCTTATCCCCCGCTATTGATTAACCTATACATAGTAATTGGAAAAATCATGTCGCATATGTTTTTATGCAATTTGCTTCGCCGACCGAAAAAAGGTATTCATTGGAAAATCGAACTGACAAGAATCGGACACTGTCCGCAACTTCCTTAAAGAAACCTCGCGTAGCTCCGGGCATGCTTGCAGTGCTAACCACAAAGTTAGGCAGAACACGACAAAGGCGCAACTGGCATACCGTTCTTAAGAGGGGGTGTTGAACATCTCGAAAGAAAATAAAATGATTAACTAGTTGTCGCACGAACAGATGCGACAGGCTTAGTCCCCCCTGTTTTACTCTTCGGAACAGATTCGTCCTACTACATTTTTCGCCACTAGATCCCCATGTACAGCAAATATCCTATACAGCTTTTGCACATGCACCCGTGAGCAACACAAAACCTGCATCACATACCATTATTTGCTCATTAAAAATATGTTGCATACAGTGGCTCTGGAAAAACATGAGAGACAGTTGCGGTTCCACTGCGCTGTCCTTTCGCGCGTTTCTTTTATTTGTTCAGTCCAGTTGTCATTAGAGTCTTTGTAGTGCTGGAAAAGCACGCCTAGATATTTTACTGGAGTATTTATCCAGTGAACGTTAGCATAGGTATCTGGGGTTGATGCCCAGTCTCCATGCCACAACTCCAGACACTTTCCCCAATTAACCCGGCTTCCTGTAATTTCTCCAAAATATTTAACAACAGCAACTGTCTCTTGCACACTTTCTTTGGTGGTGCAACACACTACTACATCATCAGCATATGCCAAAACCTTTACCTCGGCGTCGATGAGTCTGAAACCACGGACGGACTCGTTTTCTATTATGGTCAAGCACAGGCTCTCTATGTACAATGTAAACAAGAGTGGACTTGCCGGACAGCCCTGGCGTACAGAACGTTCCAGCCTAATGGGAGACCCTGGGATCTTGTTAATAATTAGTCGTGTAGTAGACTTCTTATACGCCAAAACTATACCCTCTGTAATAACCGATCCGACATTGACATGTTCAAGCATGAAGAATAGCACGTCTTGCGTGACGCTGTCAAAAGCCTTTTCTAAATCAAGCTGGAAGATCGCAACATGAGAATTAAAAGCATCGCAACTTTCAAGGACACATCGCATTTTGTGTGTGTTCATCAATATTGAGCGCCCCTTGATGCCACACGTTTCGTGCTCCCACACCATTCCGGTGATTACGGACTGCAATCTACCTGCCAATACTTTCATGAGTATATTGTAGTCAGGTTGGTTAGTGAATTGGGCCTATATGACGAAACTAGTTTTAATTTTGCTTTGTCATCCGTCTTAGGTATTAAAATAGTGTGCGTCTCGGCAAATGAAGGTGGTAATGCTTTGATCGCGTAGGCTTCCTTGAAGAGAGCTTGTAACACTGGTGAAACTTCTGTTTTAAAATCTTTATACCACATCGCACCGAGACCGTCAGGCCCCGGTGACTTCGCAGCAGCGAGATTATTTATTGCATATTCAATTTCAGAAACAGTTATAGGCCTCTCTAACGCTTCTTTTGTTTCGAGGGAGAATCGCGGCATCCGGCTCAGGAAAGTGTCCTTGAACTTCGTACCATCTACTAATGCTGCTGTGAAGAGACCCTTGTAATACCGAAAAAAAGCTTCACTGATAGTGCTGTTAGTATTCAGCAGAATTACATTTTCCTCTATTTTTCTTCTAATTACCGGGCTCCTTGCTTTTTAATGCTATCAATTTCTTAAGCGTTGTTCTGAGTTCATTTTCTTTCAATATTTCTTTATATTTTAAAATACTAGATCTCGATATTGCTTTGATTTTAACGCTTTGCTTCAAAAGCTCCTATTCCTCGCGAACATTACAGGCTCCGATCACTTTAATGTTCTTAATTCTCTCAATCACAAAATTATTAAAAACGTCATTCCGAAGTAGTTTAGCGTTAAACTTCCATAAATTCCAACTAAATTTGTTTTCTTTCTGTTTAAGTCCCACGTTACATTGTACAAGACAATGGTCAGAGAAAGAGACAGGTAAGACTGTGTAACTATTGCTTTTAGCTAACGTCTCCCCTGGCATGTATATCCTATCAAGACGTGCGTGACTGGTTCCCTGAAAATGCGCAAATTCAACTTCGCGACCTGCTTTGAGGCACTCCGCAACATCATCCAGGTCACATTCATTCAGCAAGTCATAGAGCACTTCTACGCTTCTGTCTCGCGCACAGCGGCTAATAATTCTATCCTTCACGCTCAATACACAATTAAAATTTCCTAATAAAACAAGCTGTCTTGGTGTCCGTAAATGTTGCTTAATTAACGAAAAGAAAGTTTCTTGGCCTGCCTCCACGTTCGGCGCATAGACACAAATGACGCGCAATTCAGTTTCGCTTGTACTAAAAACACAAGTCGCTGTTCTACCAGAGTCACAAGAAAAGTGACTTTCAACAATCAATCCCGGAATCTTCTAAACAAAAAGCACACAACCGGCCGAAGCTCCATTCGCGGGACTAACAATAGCATACTATTTAGACGTATACCGCAGCATCATGCTCCGGGTCTCCTTCTTACCCCCCACTTTTGTTTTCAGCTTGGATAACACGTCAATATCTTGGTCAATTAATTTTTCTAGAGGCCCAACCTCGGACATTTAAGGTTGAAAAGCTGAGTGCCCAGTGACTAGCCATCGTTACTCACAAAAAAAGGAGGGAGTAGGCCCAGAGCATGGTGCTTAGCGTGTACGTCTAGCTCCCTGCAAGACGTCTCCGTTGCCAACCGGTGGTCCGGCATCAAATAGCTTCTGGTCCCTTGGAGTGCCAACCGGTCGGACCACAGGTAGACTCGACCTCGCTCTGAGGCCTGAGCGCCGCGCTGGTTGCGCTTTTGCTGGTGGTCCCTAAACTTTGCTCTCGTGAGCAGTGCCTGCAGATCGCTCAAGCGAACGCTTGAACGCCGAGCTCTTGTTGATGCCGTGGGTCATTCCGTGCGCTGGCATGTCGCGTCTTGTCACCGCTAGCACCGACATGTCCACTGGTTGGCCTTGTGCGTCTTCAGTGGAATTCTCTTGGCTGGTGTCCGCCTTAGCCGTTTCTTTCTCCTCGGGTTCCGACGCTGTACCGTAATCTTCAGGCGAAACCAGCCCGCGTTCAACCAGAAAACTCGCCACGTCTTCTGCCCCCTTAGCCGCGTCTTCCGCCTCAGCGGCGTCCATTGTCTGCTCTTCGATCTCATCGCACATTGCAGCGCTCGTAGCTGCTGCGTATGACCGAACGCACTGAGCATCTCGATGTCCAAATCGCCGACAAATTGAACACCATGGCACCCTACAGTCACGCCGTACATGAACAGTCCCTTTGCACCGCAAGCATTGCATAGGCCTGCCCGGCGCAACAACTAGGGCCAATACTCCTGCAACGCCACTTAGTGCGGGAGGTCCTCCACCGTAACTCCACTCTTTAACTTGAGTAGCACGGTTCTCGTCGCCGACGATTTGTCGCTGACGCCGTCGACTCTCAAGCGCTTTCGATTCACTTCGACAACATTGCCGAAGGCCGCGAACGCCGTCCGCACATCCTCATCGGCGACTCCGTAAAGCAGCCAATGAAGCCGTAGTTTTTCTGCCGCTCCTGGGGATCAACGATGAGACACCGGTTTCCCTTCACCTGAAGTTTCTTGAAGGCCAGCAGTGTCTTCGTCGCGTCTTCTCCGTTCAGTGTAATCGCCCAGACGTGAATATTCTGGTACGCTCCGAGTGCTATGACGTCCGTTAGCACTCCAGTGGGGCCCAACGTGTTTCTGAAGTCTTCCACCCTGTAGGGCCTCGCTCGAACGTCTCCACGCAAAAACACAGTGTGTAAGGCAACGTGTCCTGTTGGCAGATGAGGCAGAATCACTTGGTACTCTTCAGTTGACCTGTTACCGCGGCTCTCAAGTGCCGCTGAAACCGCTCCGATGGAGCCCTGCATCCTGCGTCCGTTCACTACCGTGGCCGAAAGCAGAATCCTGAGGCACCTCAGAACACAATCTTTACTGGTCAAACGGCAAGCTACTTATATGTACCACTTACCGCTGCTCACGAGTATCTCGGAGGGAATTGTGTTTTCAGCATTACCAGCAAGACGGCGCAAAGAGCGCACGTCGCCACATCGTGCGGCGACATCCGCTCTAATCTCTTATACGTACTTCACCCGCCGAGGTAAGGGCGAATGAGGAAGCGACGCTCGCGGCGGCGGGGAGGGGAAGGTCATACGCCTTGGATGGCTTCGGGCTTTACCTGGAACAATTCTGCTGTAGTTAACTGGTGCACAAAAGTCACTGCAATCATTGCAGTCTCCGTTTGCGAAAAGCGCACGCTTTTCAGACACAGCGAACTAACAACTTAGACGCCTATTCGCGTGCACCCGTATTTGTGAGTACGTTTTGTGCGTGGGGAACGCGGGGCATGTTTCGATCTAATTTCAGTTCTGCGCGTGACTTGTCAATTTGTTGCTATTGCGTTCATTGCTTCTCCTTTCCGGCAAAGCTGTAAGTTTTTTAATATAGGTAGTGCAATATAAACGATTGCAAAACAGAGCAGAATGAAAATTAACAACATTTTCAATGCGATTACACTTTGTATACTAGTTGGTAGGCTCACTACAACAGATATCTCCATTTGTGATCAGAAGGTCGTGTTATTACTAATTACATGCTGCTATTTGTCTTTGAATTTTCTTTTGGCTGCAGGTAGACACATCTGATATTCAACGGAGTATATACCATGACACACATTACCAGTCATCTGTGATGGTACGGCAGGAGGGCGACCAAGTGGAAGTCGTAAGTTACGTCGCAAAGGCTGTGCCCACGCGTGCAGGGGGACTGTAAAAATGAAGCTATAAATATTCAGCAAATCCCACGCCTTGTGCCTCACGAAATGGTCTAACGTGAACATCAGTTGGGGGCTGCTTACACTGGCAGTAATCACGATAGTGATGACGTCAGATGCATTGCTCATGGTCACCTAACTGCACTCACGCACCATTTCAGACTCACGTACTGTACATCCACTATGTTCCAGTTCTAGGCAGCATTGTAGACAGTCTACGGTGATGGCTTAGAAGACAGCATGAATGAAGGAATGAATTGAGGAGAGGCCATGACATCACTAGTTGTGAAGCCACAGTAAAGCCGGAAGTCGGCCATATTACCTACGAAAACTCTCCTCGCTTGTTTACATCCGAATCTGAAGCAGAATGCATGGCTCGCTCTCCGTCTCTATAAGCAAGAGGAAAACAGCATCGCACCCACGTTTTCCAAAAAATAAAACATGTCTGGATGGCTTCTACGCGATGAGACGCTAAATTGCGTCGAGAAGAAAGAGCTATTTCAAACAAATGTAACTGTTATAACCTTGGGTTATTTCGAGTTCAAATCTGCAAAAACTGAGCGTTACTGAAACTGAGTGTCCAAGAAAGCGCCTGCCTGGGCGCAGACGACCATACTGGCGAGATCCAAGCCCAGTCATCTGAGCATTTGGCTGAGCCGCAATTTTGTTGGGGCAGCAAAGTAGTCTGCATCGTTTTTGTGTATGATGCCGTCTTCTTGAAGCTGTGTATTTTGCCGACTGCGTGAAAATTAGAGTGGTAATCTAGATGTCACTCTTCACTTAGCTGTCTATTTAGCCGTTTGTATGCCAGTGTTGGAAAACCCATCAACGCAACAAACTTTCAGCTTTAGAGAGTTCACAGGACACTAGGGGACGTAGCGATCTGTGAGTTGCTTCTTACAATCGCTGCGACGTAATAGGTGCAGGGACTGGCTTCGCAGAAAGACTGCTCCGGCTTCTTGCTGTTGTGACTAGATGAGTGGAGTAGACTCATATGGTTAGCCAAACTTCCGCTCCCCCATGTCGCACGTTGGCGCCAGAAGGTCCCCGGCAAATGTGTCCGTTGCTTTTCGAACCCGTGTCAGCGTGTCTAGGGGCTGTGTGTCTGGTTCGTCATGTGATTTCATTGGCCTAATATGAGGTGCCAACTTCTGCGGTAGATTTCGAGTTCGAAT
Organism: Rhipicephalus microplus; assembly: GCF_013339725.1. NCBI lineage: Eukaryota > Metazoa > Arthropoda > Arachnida > Ixodida > Ixodidae > Rhipicephalus > Rhipicephalus microplus. The sequence goes on from NC_051173.1 coordinate 90,795,373, forward strand.
GTTGTCTGCGTGAATTACGCCACATTCCTTTCTCATGTTTTGTTATCGTCTAGTTACACTACATACTTCTCAGCTTAAATGACGCTTGCAATGTTGGCGAAGCTTCCGGATTGCAGCAGATCATATTGCTAAGATAACGCCCACTTCGCGAACATTACCGATTATTTTGGAACCTACGTGACTGCTGGCGATGAAGCTAGAACATTTGGCAGCGCGTGTATAAATGCCGACGTGCTTCATCACTTGTCAGTTGATGAACAGCCGACGCTCTGTTTGTCGCTATTGGTACCGATGTATATCGCTCTGTTCTTACTTTTCATTTGTTGGCCCCAAGTTTGCCACGAATGAACAGTTTCATCTTCGATTTACAGTCTGCTCCTTTCGTTCACGTCATGAACCCGTGACATTCGGTAAAGCTGCTACTTCTTTCGTGTACCGGGCGCCCTCGTCAAGCCATCAAGCCGGCCCACGTCACAGAAAAGACCCCGACGTGAGCTACGACAAGCGAGTCAGCCGCAGGCAACAAGGCCAGGCCCCAGAATACTGCTTCTACCTCGCGAGGCTCCGAAGACCAAAAGATTGACGACGACCACGGCGACAATGACCGCACTTGTGTCACCTGCACCACTCCTGCTCTGGCAACCAAAGGAGTCGCCAAATTTCCGTGGTTCACCACTCAAATACCCGGAAAGCTGGCTTGAAAGCTTCGACCAAGTCACTGATTCACCGACTGCACCAGCGATAACAAGCTTCGGCAAGTTTATTTCGCTTTAGGAGACGCCGCTCGGACCTGGTTCGAGAATCCAGAACGAAAACTCATAACGTGGGACGTTTTTCAGGCCAGGCTTCTTGCCAATTTTGCAAGTGTGGTCCGCGAGGAGAAGGCTCAAGCTTTGCGAGAAACTCGATGTAGTTGTCAAAAAAAGCGTGGTGCTTTTCACGGAAGAGATGACTGAACTATTCCATCGCGCCAACCTCGAAATATCTGAGGAGAAAAAAGTCCGTCTCCTCAGGTGACGAGTTAAGTAGGAGCACACACTTCAAGCAAAAGCATGCATGAAATTAGCATAGAAGAACGAGCGCAGAATAACAACTGTCACAGCTGGGCACTTCAAGCACGTTGTACAAACAGAATAAAAGACGTGCGAAACGAGCGAACTAGTATACATCTGGCAAGCACGAACAACTGTCACGATTATTTCCCCGTCGTGTCAGCAGCGTGCTGCTTTTCTAAACGTGGCCCCGCAGCGCGCGAAGTGACCTTCGTGCTGTCTTGAAATACGAGTCTGATAAGCGCGCGCAGGAGGAACAACACTCTACGGAGGCTGCGCTCCGTGGACACGACAACCTTTAAAGCACGCCCAACGCAACCCTGTCGCGCCAACTTGCTACCTGTAACAAAAACGCGCTAAATTTTCGGAACTCCGAGGACCGCGAAATGGTGTGTGCTGCATATAAACGGCTTAATGCTACCATCCTAGACAGCCTTCGCTCGGTGGCGTAGTGATTAGCACCGTGCGCAGCGAATCGAGAGTTGCCGATTCTATGCCACACGACAGAATTTTCGCTTCTCGTTTTTTAGGGGTGAAGCTCCTTAAGGCGCGAGTGGGTCATCACTTTTATGTATGCATGCATGTAGTAACCACCTCACAGCATATCCACTGAGTGAAGGATGATGAGTGGGATGAGAGGGGTGAAGCTTCGGAAGGTTTTTTCTGCAAGCCGTGATTCATCCGCTGGCCGCGTCCATCTGTCGTCTGTTTGTCTGTCAGTTTGACGCACGGACGGGCGAACGAATAGATGGGCGCGCAGATGGACGGACGGATGGGCGCATGGACTGACGGAAGCAAGAACGGACGGACAGGAGCATGGACGAACTGACGGACGTTTCACTCCACTCATCATAAAGCACTCCGTAAATATGCTGTAAATTTTTTTCTTTGCAATTTTTCGTGTGTTATGCAACATATAGGTGACAAAATTGCGTATTCAGAGCCATGGTGGAACCCTGCATAAAACACTTTCGTGTTAAAAATCGCATGGTAGTCATGATATTCAACGCCAAGATGTGCAATAACAGAAACGAAAGAAAGAGCCCAATGTTAACATTTGTTGGTGGCTTTTTTATAAGGGCTCTTATACTAACAGTGGTGACGTCAGTCGAGCCACACACGTGGGCACTGTCGCCCACACCGCACTGCACTCACGTAAACGCACTAAGGCACGAGCACTGACACACCAGTAGCATTGATGACAGGTTGAATAATTTCTTCATTGTTAGAACATAAATCGGTTATAAGAACGTGATATGCGTATGATGTGGTTTAACTTAAACCAAGAAAAGCTATATATGCTGCATTTTATTTTGAATCCTATTTTGCTTCAATTTCGTTTCTTACCCCGACATAAACTCCAAAGTTTCATTGTTTTCTTTGCCATGTCAGGGTTACGTATTTCGTATTGATTGCAGGAAGTTTTGTTTATTAATTTCCTAGTTTTCAGATAGACCGTATTAGTCCCCGTTGTTTTTTAAATCATTTTGTATATATATCTATTGCAGTGGTGTATATTAGCAATAGGAGTTTCTTGCCAAATTGTCTCCCAAGTCCAAGACACTGGGCATGAGAGCCTTTATTGATTTGATTGATTATAATGTGGGGTTTAACATCCTAAAACAACCATATTTTTATGAGAGACATGATAACGGAGGGCTCCGGAGTTTCGACCAGGAGAGAGAGACTTGTCAAGTGGCCTAAAAGCTTCTTTATCTATGACACCTCATCTTCATCTTCTGTAATTATCTTGAGATGAACGTCTAATCTATTTAACGAGTACTCGCGATGCAGTGCCATCAGCATCGCAGGAAGCAGGTCTTGTTTGTCTTGCGATGACACCTTGAACCCAACATGGGTAGCCTCGGAAGTTGTGAACGAGAAGAGGGTGACGAAAAGGAAACGGTTGTTGGGCCATCGTCTCGGCATGCTGTTGCTGAACCTTTTCATTCTCTATAGACTTGACCATATGAAAGAGATGGACTTGGCTAGCTCGCTCATGTGGAATTGGATAAAAACTAGCGGGAAACACGCAATGCATAGAAAAAACTACGACGGAACGAACGGTGTTGCAACTTGGGGACTTTTTCGGGGCTCGGAGTTATCCAAGCGTCAGGGCGAAGACGAACCGAGGAGCCCGAGCTGAAAACTAGAACGTTTATTTACTGTATTTAATAATTGGGCAGCATAATACTACATAACAAAAAGAAAAAGCACATCCGAGCGTCTATGCGTTCACGTTTATTGTTCTCCCTCTTCCCAAGATTCCCTGCGAGGGAAGACGATTGAGTCCAGGACCCTCCAATAGAATCGTCGCCTTTCATTTCTCTCGCAAATCGTCGTCTTTCACCGCACTCACGTCAGGCAAAGACACAAAGGAAAGAGGAAAAGGCACGCACAGTTCGTGGCACTAGGAGGGGGAAGTACAGAATACGCAAGGGGACGGCGCAGCACCACTGGCACAGTGCACTAACTTGTAAACCTCACGCGCAGAGTCGACCCAACCGGTTGGCCAGGTTTAAGGTTCACTCATCAAGGATGCATGGCTGCCGGCCAGTCTGTGATGCGCAGGAAATGGTGACTCAAAATGCCCCCTTGGAATGCGAGATATGTCACCGAAGATGTTTCTCCGGCTCTCTGAGCATTGTCAGGTGCATTCCGACGACTCCAGCAGCGCAGAGGGTTTACCTACGGTGCCTTGATGCGCGCGATCGAGGCACCCTAGGTATACCAGTCTTTCTAGGCAGCCTAGTCAGCAAAACAACCCTTTACCGGTAATCCGTCAGCCATGCGGACCCAAAGGACTTGGGTCGAGCCGACGGGCCCAAAGAATTCGCTGTTCTGTCGCTTTATGGACCCCTCCAAAAGCAGGGCTAAGTAAAAAAAAAACTTTCTGCGCACCCAAGTGATGCCAAGACACGGGGGCCGATCACAAGAGCTCGTCTGCCACTGGAAAAGAGGCTCGTAGACGGGCAGCCTGACACTTCACCTCGAAGAAGCCTGACAATGCAGCAGCTCTGGAACGCTTGAGGCTCGGATTTCCTTTCTCGCCCAAGTGGGGTCAGCAGGTTCTTCAGTGGTTCTCTCTGTTGGAGGGATGCCCGCACGTCGAAGGCTGGGACTGACATTAGCGATCAAATCTGCCCAGTACCCAAACAGCTACAAGGTGGCACACATCCCCTCTAGAGATATGCCAGGCTACTACTGAACTCTTTGCTGAAAGTTTATACCTAAAGCCATTATAGGCAGACCAGCAGCCACCCTACAGCGTGGCGTGACTGCCTTCAATAAAACAAGGCAACGGCCCTAACGTTTTCGAGAAGCTTGCCTGAGCTCTATCTCATTCAAGACGCTAGCCACCTAGCTTCGAAGCAAATGGCGAGTGAGAAGATGCGGAAACTCAACAACTTCTATCCCTTTCTCAAGGGCAGGCCGTGGCAGAGTAAGTGTAAAGGCATACTGCAGTGCAAATGTTAAAAAAAACAAAAAAACACCGAACGACATAACGAAGTAAAGCCTGGATTTACATGACAAAGTGCGAATAAACGAAAAATATCACAACATATTCATGGAGTGCATGATGATTAGTGTGGAGAAGCATCCGTCAGGCTGTCTGCGCTTTCGTCCATCCGTTCATTCTCTCTTCCACTGTCTGAGTGACCATCCATGCGTCCATCCGTCTGTGTGTCTGTCCATACGTCCGTCTGTTTGTGCGTATGTTCGTGTGTCCATCTATACGTCTGTTCATTCGTGCATCCATCCGTTCACGCGTCCGTCCACCCGTGCATCCATCCGTCCGACCATGCTTCCTTCCATTCGTGCATCTGACTGTCTCCCCGTCCATGCGTCTGTTCATCCATCCTCCATCTAGTGAACACTCCACGCACCACAATCTCGCATCTTCTCACTATGTATTCATCATACAGAAGTATCGTCATCCAGCGGATATTCCACAGAATAAACGAGATGTGACATGACGGGTCTAGAGGAGTGGTATGCGCGCAATTTCTTTCGGCTTGCGCTTTGTGTCTAGTTCTCGGCTTTCACCACCGCTGATTCATGAAACTGCGGCCCAACCCTCGCTTACTTTTGCTAAAACCAAGGTGGTTACGCCCAGAGAGTTTAACGTGGCGAGTCCCTTTCTGGTCAGATAGTGCTCAAAGTGAATCTTTTTGATACTAGTTTTTTTATGAACATTAGGTTGAAGGCAAATGTTATTGAAGAATAACTTATTGATACTCGTCTCTGTAGGTTATTTCATCAGAAAGAACCATCTATTTAATTATGGTTAACATTAGAATTCAATCATCCAAAGGAACAAGCAGGATATTGAACAGGCTAGTCAACAATCGAACACGTTCATACTATCAATCAGGCAATAGAGAAATGCTCAGAATATAACCAACCACTATACATAGCCTTCATAGATTACGAGAAGGCGTTTGATTCAGTAGAAATATCAGCTGTCATGCAGACACTGCGAAATCAGGGCATAGATGAAGCATATAAACATCCTGGAAGAAATCTACAGGGAATCAACTGCTACCATAGTGCTTCATAAAGAAAGGAACAGAATACCAATCAAGAAGGGTGTAAGGCAGGGGGACACAATCTCCTCAATGTTAATCACCGCGTGCTTACAGGAGGTTTTCAGAAGCCTAGAATGGGAACAGTTAGGGGTAAGAGTTAATGGAGAGTACCTAGTAACCTTTGCTTCGCCAAGGACTTTGCATTGCTGAGTAACTCAGGGGATGAATTACAACTTATGATTACGGAGTTAGACAAGGAGAGCAGAAAGGCGGGTCTTAAAGTTAATCTGCAGAAAACGAAAGTAATGTACAACAACCTCGGAAAAGAGCAGCGCTTTGAGATAGGTAATAGTGCACTTCAAGTTGTAAAAGACTATGTCTACTTAGGGCAGGTAATAACCACGGAGCCGAACCACGAGATTGAAGTACCTAGAAAATTAAGAATGGGGTGGAGCACATTTAGCAAGCGCTCTCAAACTATGAGAGGTTAATTGCCACTATCCCTCAAGAGGAAGGTATATAACAGCTGTATCTTGCCGGTAATTACTACGGAGCAGAAACCTGGACACTTACAAAGAGGGTTCAGCTTAAATTGAGGACGACGCAGCAAGGAATGGAGAGAAAATTGATAGATGTAACCTTGAGAGACAAGAAGAGAGCAGAGTGGATTAGGGAACAAACGGGGGTTAAGGATATCATAGTTGAAATCAAGAAGTCATGGACATGAGCAGGGCATGTAGCACGTAGACAGGATAACCGCTGGTCATTAGGAGTAACTAACTGGATTCCCAGAGAAGGCAAGCGGGTTAGGGGGAGACAGAAGGTTAGGTTCGCAGATGAGATTAAGAAGTTTGCGGGTATAAATTGGCAGCAGCAAGCACAGGACCGGGTTAACTGGCGGAAAGTGGGAGAGGCCTTTGTCCTGCAGTGGACGTTGTCAGGCTGATGATGATAACATGTGCGGGTTTCTTCAATTCAAATGAGTGCGCGCGTGTCACTTCTCTGGTCCTGCCGTAGATGTGGCTACCTACTACATCGACGCACTAATACCACTATGACTACATACATCGTGGACGCATGACCACATGGTTTAAGGAGCTTTGCCTCTAAAACAAACAAACAAAAAGCCTTCGCATGAATACTGAAAAAAAAAACTCATAGGGACACTGCTTGCTTCTACCTGCTCTCTCACGAACCAAGCCCTAAAGCCTAACAAATAAGAGGTATCTCAAACAGAGGTTGTTGCTCTTTCCCTCTGTTTATATAGCTCGCCAAGTGTCAGGTTACTTCAAGTTCTCATGGTCAAATATTAGGAAAACAAAAGAATAGAACTAAACAACCTAATGTTTGGTTGAAGATGACACTAAAATTGCAGCTTCAACAAAATTTACGTATTCCTTGTTCATTGTGGAATAAAAAGTCTTTACAAAATGAAAAATTATCTTACGATACCAAAGCGTTCTGTCTCTGCGGTTTCCCCAGGACGTCTTCTGAAGAATCCATATCAGACGAGCTCTGGGGGGACACGAAGTTCACAAATTTCTAGGCGTCAGAGTTTGACGGAGCTTCGCCGTGGTGGCCTAGTAGCTAAAGTACTCGCCTGCTGACCTGCAGGTCGCGGAATCGAATCCCGGCTGCGGTGGCTGCATTTCCGATGGAGGCGGAAATGCTGTTCGTAGGCCCGTATGCTCAGATTTGGGTGCACGTTAAAGAACCCCAGGGGGTCTATATTTCCAGAGCCCTACACTACAGCGTCTCTCATAAACATATGGTGGTTTTAGGGTGTTAAGCCCCACATATCAGAGTTTGAGGGAGGGACTAATGGCTAACGTTTCCGGTGCACCGAGTGGCGGTAATCTCTCTTCTGCGGCACCCAAACTGACAGGCAGGCATACCGGCGTTTTAGCTTCCTCATTGTACGCATCCCGGTCAAGCGGTCACACTTTCCCCAAGGTGGGGGATGGTCCTTGTCATCACTCTCGCCTACGCGACACCTCGTATTGCTTTCCTGACAAGTCGCGTAGCTTCCCCAACTAGTCTAACGCGAAGGAGATGAGACCGGGGACCACGTCAGCGTATCAATTTCTTTGAAATTATTTTTATTGCAATAGCAATGACGTTAACACTCTCGGATGACTTTCCCCATCGGCGTCGATGCGGGCGTCGGCGTTGATGTCATGCACCGTATATGTATAACTATCTATGTATACCTAATCGCAAGAAAGAAAAAGAATCCCAGAAAAAAGACTCCTGGTGGGCATCTCAGGGGGGGGGGGGGAGCTATCGTGTTTTCAGCATTATCAGCAAGCTGGCGCAGTGAGCGAGCAGCGGCTTTTGTCTCTCACGCATACTCTGGCCCACGTAGAGAATAACTGGGTGTACGCTCAATCGCGCGCCCTTATCTTGCAGTGGGGAGAATCGTACGTCTTGGCTAGCCTTTGAGTTTTGACGGAACGATTGCAGTTTAGTTACCGGGTGCACAAAGGTCGCTGCAATCGTTGGACAGTTTACGTTTGCAAAAAGGGCATGCTTTTTAGACACATCAAAATATCAACTGAGACGCTTACGTTATTGTGTACATGTGAGTACATTTCGTGCGTTCTTTATGCGTGGGAAACGCGGGGCACGTTTTGATTTCTTCGCGTACCTGCGCACGACCTTCCAATTTGTTGCTATTGCGTTCATTGCTTCGCCTTTGCGGCAAAGTTATGACTTTTCTTAGTGACGTGCTCCCCTCCCAATTTCAAGCTCAGCGGAACCCCCGATTTCGGACTTCCAGCGTGTCCTTGCGGATCACTGGCCTGACCTTCAATCGTTTCTCCTTGGGTCTTTTCCCGATCATTGTTCTAGCATTGGCTTAATGTGCTAAAAACCCAAGGCATGGCATTTGCGTTTAGCTACCTCAGCACGCTCGTGGCCGCTCCGACCTATCACTCTAGCCTTACATTTTTGCCAGTGTCTTTTTCTTTCGGGGCGGCAAAGAACTGTCTCATTTTTGGTCCTAACACTCACAATCACGCTGCTTTTGACATCTTTCAAAAGTCCCGACGGCTCGACTCGCTTGTCCTCAGCATTACAAGGTGTCTCCGCCTCTGACACAAGGGTGCATCCTACACTTTCTAAGCTCGCCGGCTTTTCTTCCACGCGTCGGGATCTATCCCTGTCGTGGATAGCCTCTCTCATCGCACCTTCGCATTCGGCCCCTCCTGCTATTTTTGATGAGCTTCCTTATCACGCGTCATGTGAAGCACCTCTTCCTCTCGCGCTATGCGAAGATCCTCATTGTCTAGACTTGCACAGTCTACGTGCCCCTCATTCGTGCTTACTGCTCCCCGATTATCAGGAGTGGACTCATAAGCCATCGGATGCGACAGAGCTTTCGCAGAGCTGTCACCAAAACAAAAGCCCTCGAAAATTATATTCGAGGCATTCGAAAGATAGGGATCATGCTTTCGCAGGTTTGTGACAAGGCAGCATTATTTCTGGGCAGTTCGAACGGTCCTTAACTCCCTACGTGAACTGACAGTAAACTGACACTTTTCTCTTCCACTCTCGTTTCCTAAGACCACGATGTCTCGTCAACTGCGTATTCATGTTCAGCCACGAGATCATTAGCTCTTTCTATTACCCGGTACTTTTTCGGCTGTCCACGAAAGAGAGAACACTCTTTCGCCTTAGGAAGCTGACCGTAATGTGACCAGGCTCTTGACAACGGTAGCAACCTGTTTTCTAGCCTTACACGCTTTCTGTCTCTCTTTTGCTTTGCAAAGCACCTCCGCTTCTATTGCACTTTGGTGAACCTCACCTAGCATTGCATAAAAGGCCGCTTTGTAACGCGCCTCGCCTTCTAACTCCTGCTATCTTCTCGCTTCATGTACTCTTTCACACGCTTGTCTTCTTACCCTAATCTCTAGTGCTAACGCTTGCGTCCTCTTCGTATGCTCTTCTTCCATTTTTAATTTCTCCAATTCCTTTTGTCTGTCTTGCTGGTCGGTATGAACTTAATTCCCGAAGTGCTTGATAAACTCATCCTTGCTTTCAATAATTCTTGTAAAGTTAATTTCAGATTCAATCGTATTATCATCTACTTCTATTTCAAGCTCATAACAGAACACCAACAGAAAATCCCGCGTCAGTCTCGTGAAGTACAGAGCGAGCTCCTTGCTTGGGCCCAGCCTTGACAAACTAAAAACCAGCCAGCGTTTCAATTTTGGGTTTCTACCTTATACTTGTTTTTCCTTTACATAATTACCAGATAACATTCTTCAGCTGCACGACCTAATTGTCACCTCTGCCACTTGTCTCTATTACCGCGATGACTACCACCTTAATTTGGTATTTCGCGCAATCAATCCCTCATTTCCCACGTATCGCACTTAGGTCTAATCCGTGCAGTTTATCCAAGCCTGGGTACTCCTCGGTTGCCAGCAAGCTTCCCAAGCAACAGTGTTGAAGCAAGGTTCCCGTGAACAGGCTTCCAACACACTTGTTACCAGAAATAACTAGATAAAAGCCGGCAACTCTCAAGGAGAAAAGGTCATGCCCTCACCAAGCCGGAGTGAAATTTCTGTGCAGATGATATCACCACTGCCATCAATGTTGTGACTGGGCGACTTCAACGCAACTCTGAACCACGGAATGGTCAGGGAGAAGACACACCGAGAAGCCGGAGCTGCAAACTGGAACATTTATTTACAGTATTCACATGATTAGGTAGTGTGATACTACATGAGAAAAAGGAAAAGCACGCCCGACAATTTCTGCGCTCGCGTTTTATATCCTCCGTATTTCCAAGATTCCCTGCGAGTAAAGACAATTGATTTAAAGACCCTCCAATGACTTCATCGTCTTCCACTGCTCTCAGAAATTGTCGTCTTCAACTGCTCTGTGAAGAATAAAACGCATCGTTGGCAAGCAACATCACCACCGCTTTGGTACTGTGTTGTGGGCTCCTCTCACTCACCTCGTGCTGATCGTGGCCGGAATTTGCTTGGGCGTTGCTCTGTTTTGATCGTGTTTTCATCGTAGAGCCGCTGTAGCTACACACGCCAATAAACCTCTTTTCAACTGCTGGAGGGTGCTGACATTTTCCGTCGCCTGAATCTGGGTGCTGCCATTCACCGTCGCCTAAACCTGGAGCTGCGCAACCGAACGCCACTTCCCATCATGGCCTCCAACAACGCGCTACCTGGCTCTTCCACTCCAACCTCCAACAACCCCAGCGTTCTTCACTTGCGAGTGCCCGAGGTCTTAGCGGAGCTGATGAGACCGGCGTCCCTATCGAAAGAAAAATATTGTTTCCATTATCCCCCCATGCGTTTCAGCGCGCTGGGTGACGCTGGAAACGCTGTACAGTGTGTCCCAGTGTACTACAGCGCGCTGCGCGGCACTGGGACACACTGTACAGCGTGGCCAGTGTCACCCAGTGCACTGAAACGCACTGGGTCACATTATGAAGTGTAGCCCATTGTCTTAAAGCACGCTTGGAGGCACTAGTCACGCTGTACAATCTCTACCGCACACTGATAACGTTAGCGGCGCATTGGTAGAAGCAAGGCGCGATCGCTGCACTTTCTGTAAGACTTCATATTGAATCGCGACATGTCAAGCATAAATTTTACCGAATACGATGGTATTCTCATCTATGTGCTGTACATATATAGCTTCAGTTTCCTTAGACAATGGATGCGAGTACGCTAAAGCATTCATATGTTGATCGTGCGGGTCAGGGGCGCTGCCAGGATTTTGTTTGGGGGAACAAACGACAACTTTGGTCCTGCAGGGGAGCAGGGAGCACAGAACTTATGCATCGTGTTTTACCTATGCTCGCTCCTGGAGGTGGGGGCAAAGGGGGGGGGGGGGGCGTGCAAGAATTTCGGGAAAAAAGGTTATAGCCTACCAATGCATGCCCCTTTTGGCGCGGGTGCGCCTTCCTTTAGGTTTGAGTTTCGTCAATGTATTTTATAAATGGCATGAATAGAACTGGCAATTCGCAACACAAAATGACAGTAATATCAGTCTGATATCAAGACCAACCTACTCTAGCAGTGAGTCGTCGCGGCTTGTACGGTAGAAAGCCGCACGTCCCCGGCCACAGTTACCCACTGCATTGCCCAATCTTGGCGTTTTTAGCTTTCGATTTGTGTAATCGAAGGTGAAAATATGACCATTCATTGGTCATTTATGATCAAAACTACATTGTAACGGTTATTAGACTCTTTCTAGCTGAATAACTACGATCTTCACAGCAACCGTGCCACAAGAAGTATGGTCCTAAACCTAGTGGTCGTTTCGGATAGAGTGAACTGCTGCGGCTGTCGATCGCTGAACGTAAACAAGGAGGACAGAAACAACTTCCAAACTATCGAGGTTGAAATATACAGTGTTCAGTGAGCAGTTCATATGAACGCTGTTCTATACATAGATATGACTAACCACATAGCGAGTCACCACGATTGCCGTAACACATCTGCAGCTACGCTAACAAGCTTTGCGGCAAAACGTGCCAGATGAATGTGATCCAAGGCAACCCGCAAAGAATGAGCTAACAATCGCAAGTTTGGTGCGAGCACGAAGAGACGAAACACTGAGTATGTAAATGACAAATTCGAAATATAGGATACCTAAATTACTTTTTCAATAAAAAAAAATTTACTCGTTCTTGTTTTTCAGGGGTTGAGTAGTGGGCAGCGTGTTTGGCTCAGAATATGTGATCTGTTAAGATGAAAGGTTCGACTCCGGCTCACTATGTTTTCTTTCACTTTTTTTGCTGCGTGCATGTTTCAGCCTTAATTACAATATGCGCAAGACCACAAATACTAAACGCATTGTAAAAGCCAGATTTCGGCCGATAAAGGGTGTCCCAGTGGGCAGCGCCAACGTGCCTCGTGCAGCGTGGCACTGTCCCCGTGTCAGCGCCACGCTGGACACTGGTCTAGTAATCAGGTTTGGCGCTGGGCCATTGCTACTGGTTTTTGCGATAAGGGTGGAAGACTGGTTCACCCACTACGAACTGGTGAGCGCAAACAAGTGGAATGACGCGGACAAGTTGACTAACGTCATCTTTTACCTCGCTGACATGGCCAAAGTGTTGTATAAAAACCACAAAAACGACTTTACGACGTGGTACATCTTCAAAACGTCCTTTGTTGACGTTTATGGCTGACCCGCTATCCACAATTCCAGGGCCGAACAACGCTTGCGAATTCGCGTACAGAAGCCATCCGAATTGTTCACCGGTTATATCGAAGACATTGTTGATCTTTGCAACCGTGTGAACACCGCCATGCCCGAGTCGGAGAAAATTCCGCACATCCTCAAAGGGATAAATGACGGCGCATTTCAGATGCTCCTCGCCCGTAATCCGGCCACTGTTGTGGAACATGTGATTTTATGTCAAAGTTTCGACGAGTTAACGAAGCAGCGCGCCCTGACTCGGCAATTTTCCATACACGCTGACTCGATCTCCAGTCTTATGTTTCCGGTCACTCACTGACCCCGCAAGAAATTAAACACTGTGCGTGAAGAAGCAGCTCGGTAACTGTCGTTAATTTCCTTCACGCAGCAGCCACCATCCTCTCGTCTGCCCTCACCACTCCGCGACATTATTGCCGAAGAGGTAGATCAGGCTGCTCTCGTCGCTGCCCACCAGCAGCCTGTGGCCATGCCTGTTCGCCATGCGCCAGCTATGCAGCCTGTAACCACGCCTCTTACGTATGCCCAGGTGGTACGCAGCAGACCCCGACCGCAGCAATTGCCTTCCATGTCTCCAGTTGCTCCCCACTCCACCCCTCTTTCGACACCTTGCGCCGCATCGCGAGTTAGCAATTCTTGGCGCACTGCTGACAATCGACCGATCTGCTACGCCTGCGGTACTCCAGGACACGTGGCACGATATTGTCGCCGTCGCTTCCAACCACTCTATGATGCTATCCGCCGTTCTCGTATGACCCACAGTCTATGCACCTACCGGCTCCCTATCCCTCACTGCAGTATGGCTACACTAACCTTACCGAGTCTCAGTCACCCCAGCCCCCACCTCCAAAGACAGACTCCATGGAACTGAGTTCTTCTACTCCTTAGGCTTACGATCTGGATACTGGCAAGTTCCTATGGCAGAAGCTGATCGCCAGAAAACTGCGTTCATTGCACCAGGTGGCCTTCACGAATTTAACGTGATGCCAGTTGGGCTTTGTAATGCTCCTGCCACGTTTGAACGACTCATGTAAAACACACTGCGTAGACTGAAGTTGTCTGTGTGTCTATGCTACCTCGACGACATTCTCATTTGCTCTCCCGCTTTTCCTACACATCTGATTTGGCTTCGACTGGTTCTGACGTGTTTAACTAACGCTGGGCTCCAACTCAACCTTAATTAGTGCTGCTTCGCCACGCCAGAGGTGTCCATCTTGAGGCACATTGTGTCCAAGCATGACGTTCTACCTTACCCTGCAAAACTTCGAGCAGTCGCTGAGTTCTCGATACCTACTACTCTGAAGGAATTACGCAGTTTCGTTGGACTATGCTCGTACTTCCGGCAACTGGTTCAAAATTTCGCGTCGATCATGTCACCACTGATACAACATCCTACGCGGTGGCGGAGACCTTTTATCCTGGTTTCCTGACTGCGACGTCGCGTTTGCTATGCTCCGTAGTCTGCTAACCTCTCCTCCCATTGTTCGGCATTTTGACCCAACAGCTGCAACGGAAGTTCATACAGACACTAGCGGGGTTGGTCTTGGCGCTGTCCTCGCCCAACGCAAGCCGGGCTACTCCGAATACCTCGTCGCTTATGCGAGTCACACGTTCACTAAAGCTGATGCCAATTGCAGCGCACTGAAAAGGAGTGCTTAGTGCTAGTGTGGGCACTTCGCAAGTTCCGCCCTTATTTGTACGGTCGCCCATTCGACCTGGTAACTCACCACCACGCACTTTGTTGGCTCGCCACATTGAAAGATCCTTCTGGCCGCCTAGCTCGGTGGCACTGGAAATCCAGGAGTACGACATTCATGTCACTTATCGCAGCGGACGCAAGCACTCTGACGCCGACGTCATGTCCCATTCGCCTTTACCTCCCGACTCGGCCAGCGGAACCACTGGTACCAACTCCGTCGCATCTCTCGACCTTGACTCCTTTGTCAGTGAACAACGCAAGGACCCGTGGATCACTTCCCTTTTTGACTGTCTCTCTGGATCGTCGACCACTCCAGTATCACGATCTCTCTGACGTCAAGCTGCTAAATTTGCCATTCGTGATCGGCTGCTACGCCGACGGAACCACGCCCCTGAAGGTCGTAAGTGGCTCTTGGTTGTCCCCCGCAGCTTGCGATCACGAATATGCGCCTCCTTTGAGGAAGATCCCTAACGTGGTAATGCTGGTGGTTTGAAAACTTACGCACGCAATGCATTGGTCATCGCTTTCACTGACGCGAAAAGTATAATTTTGTTCGAAAATCTGTTATGGGCTGCCCTGGCTGTCAGCGCCGCAAATCACTGCCTTTCCACTCCTCTAGTGCACTTCAGCGGCTTTCGTGCTCTGCCAAACCTTTCAATCGGATCGGAATCGATCTATATGGCCCTCTACCGATAACACCAGATGATCATTGGTGGGTCATAGTCTCTGTGGACCATTTCACATGCTACGCTGAGAGCGCTGCCCTGCCAAGTGCCACTGCGCGGGACGTAGTGTCTCTCATCCTCCATCGCTTCATACTACGACGTTGTGCACCTCGAGAACTACTAAGTGACTGAGGTCAAGCCTTCCTATCAGAAGTCGTCAAGTCTCTCCTTTCTAAATGCCATGTTGTTCATTGCAAGACCACGGCATACCACCCGCAGACTAACGCGCTCACGTAGAGATTTAACCGCACTCTTGGCGATATGCTCGCGATGTATGTGACATCTCATCTTACTAACTGGGATTGCATTCTTCCATTCATCACGTTCGCATACAACGCCGCGGCACAGTCTACATCTGGATTTTCACCTTTCTTCTTTATGGACATGAACCTTCCTACACCTCCTACACTCTCCTTCCATACCGTCTTTACGCATCTGAATGCTCATCTGTGTCTGAAGCTGCCCGAAAAGTGGAAGAGTGCCGTGAACTCGCACGCACTTTTACGTCACAAGAACAGCAGCGCCAGAAAGAAAACAACGCTGACTCTTCACGAAGCCACAGCTGTTCCCCGGGATCACTTGTATGGCTGGCTGTTCCTTACCAAACCCCCGGCTTTTCCTCAAAACTCGTCCCAAAGTACGGGGGCCCTTACCACGTTTTGAAGCAAACTTCGCTGGTGAATTTTCTCATTGAGCTGCTTTCCCCATCTGACGACGTGTGCCGACGTGGACGTGACGTCGTCCACGTCGCCCACCTTAAGCCATATCACAGCCCTCTGGCTTCAGACCCTTAGGTCACCAGGATGGCTCTTTTTTGGCGGGGGAAAATTGTGAAGAAGAAAATGCATCGTTGGCAAGAAACACCCCACCACATGGGTACTGGGTTCTGGGCGCCTCTCGTTCGCCTCGTGCTGATCGTTGCCGGCATCTGCTTGACCGTTGCTCTGTCCCGATCATGTTTTCGTCGTAGATCACCGGTCGCAACACATGCCAATAAAACCAAACCCCTTTTCAGCTCTCACGAATCATCTTTCACTGCGCTCACGAAGAGGCAAAGGCAGAAACCCCTCTCAGGAAAGGGGAAAGGCATGCACATTTCTAGGCACAAGTAGGGGACCATACACAATACGCTAGGGGACAGCACAACACCACTGGCACAGTGCGATGACCTGTAACCCCCCCGCACATAGTCGAACCAACTGTTTTGACAGGTTCAAGGCTGACTCATCAAGGAGGCATGGCTGCCTGGCAGTCCGAGGTGTGCAGAAAATGACGTCTCGAAAGTATTTTGAAATGCAAGAAACGTCACCGAAGTTGTTTCTCCGGCACTCGACTTATTGTCAGGTGATTTTTGACACTCCAGCAACGCAGAGGGGACCATGTGTTTCTAGACGGCCCAGACAGCAAAACAGCTCTCTCCCGGGGATTCGTCCAGCAATTGGGCCCAAAAGGTTGAGGCGAGCCAAAGGGCCTAAAGAATTAGCTGTGCTGTCGCTCTTTGAACTCCTCAAAGAGCGCGGCAAAGTCGAAATCCTTTCCCGCATTCAAGCGGTGCTGATTACAACAGTGGGACTTCGCAAATGTAAGTGCCAGCTTGTCCCGTCGTGTTCTCGCTCTGTATTTCATGTTTCCCACTGGTGTTATCCAATGTTCTAGACCATATCCCGATGACTCTGGAGCTTTTCTCTCAAGAAAAGCGCTGGTGGTCTATTATGCTTGTCATTGCATGAAAACAATTAAGGAATTGCTATGGGGAACGTCAAAAACGTGTATTCATCGGTATGTTATAGTCACTCAACGGAAAAAGACAAAAAAAGGTGCAGCGAAAAGCCAATAAACACACACATTGCCCTTCTTCTCTTCTTTTTTTTGTCGTTTTGGCTTATTCACCATGATTTATTGGTGAACACAAAGGATGAACGACTATCCTAACAACAAGTACTTCCGAGTTCTTTAAAGCACCCTCACTCACTTGGCTGTTCATTTCATAGAGCTCACTCTATTGACCACGCGAAACGCCCTGTTTGACCATTTGCGCTTAATGGCTACGCGGCACAGGTACACCCACTTTTCACAATATGCTTCAGAAAAGCTTGAAGTTTGACGCCCATGCATAGACGTCGGACTCTGCCCAGGCGCCACCTCGAAAAAGGCCACCGCAAGCGCCCTCATCACTGCACTCGCCGTAACAGGTAGTGCGAAAAGAGTGGTCCCCATGTGAACATGCATAGGCCCCCCTTTGTCATTACTGTTGAGGCGTAGTTTCCTGAAAATGAAGGACCTGGCAAACTCCTTTCGTTAATGCAAGCTCCGTTTCTCATCAAAGTGGACTGCTGGCACAATGCAAACAATGTTCACGTTGATTCGCCTTGCTGCAATCCGCAATTTCAGTGCAAGCGAGCATCGCAAAACATTGAGTTCGAGGAAAGCACTCTGAAGAGTGTTAAGTAGCACCTAAATGCGTCAAATGTGAGCATATTCGTGATGCTAAGGCGCTCGAGTGCACCCACAACCAATCTATCTGACAATCAGCGGTACGTACGATCTCGCTTTATCTTGCACGAATGGCCCCGGCAAAGGCTTCGCCTTTACAGTTGCATTCTCCATCCATCTCTCGCCTAAATTATTTTATCACGCATCCTTGAATGTTGTGGCGACGGTTGTATGCCGTTTGTATATACTACAAATAAGAATACATGCGTGTCCACTTTTTCGGTGTACAACGAAAGGCTAAACCCAGGCCTGTGACATAGCTCGGGCAATCGCGAAGGCCAACGTCCAGAAAAACCTTATTTGTCACTACCAATATTTTGCAATTCAACTGCATGACGTACGTGTTCGCATTACTGTGTTAAATCTGGAACTTATAGGCTTCAAAGCCTACGTGCGTCAAGCTTTGTGATGGCTACCACTTTAGATTAACGGTGGTCTCGGCGTGTGCGGTGTTTATCGCACTTGTCACCAGACTACCGCTGCGTGGCGCGCACCACAGTCAGAAGCTCTGTTGAGCTTCATAATCAGTTAACCTGGTTATCCGTCAAGGTTACTCAAAACAATAACAGCAGCCTTACATTATCACACTTTATCCCCGCCTTGGAGAACACCAGCAATTCGCTTACGCAACACGTTCGCAATGGCCCGTATCCAGTGTTATGCCGTTCTGCTTCACGAAATCTACGGAAATCGGTAAAACGGAAGTCCTTTAAGTTTGTGGTAATGAGTAATGCAACAGTCGCGCAACTATAATATTTATTCGGAGAGCATGCAGCTGTTGCCTCTGCTCTTGTTATCGCCGTCGTTTTGGCGAGTGAACCAGCGAACACTTCTTGGCAGTTTGGTGAAGCGCCTGGCTAGCGCAAAAAAATTTACTTACCATCATTTACTTACCATTTACCCCTTACCATCCGCAAACTAACGGTCTCACTGAGAGAACAAATCGAACTCTCACGAATATGCTATCGATGTACGTTGATGCTGACCACAGGAACTGGGACGCCATCTTACCTTTTGTTACGCGTATAACACCGACAAGCATGAAGTTACTGGACATTCGCCCTTCTTTCTGCTTTATGCACGAAATCCACAGAGTTTTCCGGACACTCTATTACCTTTCTCGCACCAGGAAGATCTGTCCATCGCTCAGACGTTGTGTCGCGCTGAAGAAGCACGTCAACTAGCGCGCCTTCGAACATTGTCTTCGCAAGAACACAGCAAGAGTCGCTATGATGCCAAGCATATCCCCGTAGAGTTTTCTCCTGGTGACTACGTGTGGCTGTGGACTCCTGTTCGTAAAAAAGGATTGTACCGGAAGTTTCTAGCAAACTATTCCGGCCCATTCGTGATAGTCACTCGTCTTAGTGACGTGAATCACGTTGTTGGCCGAGTCTCAGCCAATAACTGGCGTTCGCGCACTACGCAAATTGTTCACGCAGCCTGCCTCAAACAGTACCATCATAGGCCTATTTAACTCGCTCGGCGAGCTTCGTCTGCCGCCGGGGTAAATGAAACGAAGATGCGCGAGCCTACGGGGCGCGGAAGAAGAAGAGGAGTTGTGGAGCGGCGCTTGGACTGTGTTGTTGGGTGAAGCGTTCTGGGCCTGTCTCAGAAGTACGCTGCTCTTCGACAACGCCATTTCACCTCATCTTTAAATAAACACAGTCACTCGTAACAATATGTGGGGTTTAACGTCCCAAAACCACCATATGATTATGATAGACGCCGTAGTAGAGGGCTCCGGAAATTTCAACCACCTGGGGTTCTTGAACGTGCGCCCAAATCTGAGCACACGGGCCTACACCATTTCCGCCTCCATTGGAAATGCAGCCGCCGCAGCCGGGATACGAACCCGCGACCTGCGGGTTAGCAGCCGAGTACCTTAGCCACTAGACCACCGTGGCGGGGCAAATTACCACTATTAGACCTACTGTAACCAATCGGGTGCGTGTGTCTGCTTACAGTTTCATGTCCACGTGCAATAAAACTTACTTGTGCCAGCAATCCAGCACTCAGTGCGTCGAATTGCTAGCTTTTTTAGAAAGGTGGCATTTTCTGGAGGCGTCTCCAATATTCAAGTGCGTCCGCATTTCGCGCAGTGAGTTGTCCAGTTGCCCCTTGGTGTTATTAGTATGCTCCTACAAGTGGTTCATGAGGATCCGCCTTGTGCGGCTGGTCCTTGGGTTAGAAAAATTATTTAATTCAAGTAAATATGTTTTTCGCCACTACAGTTGTAGCAGTAATGCAAAATTGTCACAGCTTTCAGGGAAGCTCTCGGAAATTACTGTCGTTGCCTGTGGCTACACTATTACCTGCACCTTGTTGGTGCGTTGGCAGATGATGATGAGTAACTTCATTGCCTTAAACGAATAAGAAATAACAGCAATGGCACTTCATTGTAATGCTCTAATGGCGACTACCACAGATATTGAGTTCTACGAAGTCATTTTATGTAATAACCACTCGCTACTTGCTTCAATTAGGTAGGAAGGAGTAAGCCCTGTGCCCCTTGCTAGGTTTCCGGCGTGCTAGTAGGAAATGAAAAAAAAAAACGTAAAAAGAAAATTTGTTTTACTAGCATGCTGAAAATGTCACGATGTACCATCAAATGACCCTTCTGTCAATACCTATAAACGTTTATCCAACATCACGATTTTTTTTCGATCCTGAAGCAGGCGCAGAAATATATACAGACATTATCCTAGTTATGTCTTCGTAGGTTCATGACATTGGCCAAGCTCTAACCCTAAATTTAGACTACAAAGTAAGTTGTGTAGGTCTCCCCGATTCTTCCTCACAGCACAACACTTGGTAACAAGAAAATATGCGTCTGATACACAATACTTTATTTCCGGTAACCTTAGTGGAATGACCAGTGCCCTTGTCACGCTAATCAATCTGACAAATCAGCAGCTCACCACACTTTTAGTTGAAAGAAGCAACGATATCTCTCCCTCCTCAATTTCTAGAGAAGTGTTCTTTCATACAAATTTCGATACCTATGAGGCCCTCTCAATATCACCTTTCTCGAAAGCCATGTACCCAGCAATGAACCTGTGTTTAGCAGTTCAAGAGGAGCTGCTTGTGCTTCTGAAAAGCTGGTTGCAATCTACGAGAGATTGTTATGAGTTTATTTTTTTTAGAATGAAGTTCAGTAAGACCATTCTCAAGCTTTAAGCACGTTGAATCTTGCCTTGGTTACACGAAGATTCCGACAGACCTTGTGAACATGACTGCGTGTGACCGACGTTATTTCACGCAAAATATTTGTAAAGTTTATATTCCCCCTGCCGCTCAATCCCAGAGCCGTTATTTCTTTCATGATGCGGTTTCTGGCACCTTCTTTCAGACGCGGTGTCCTATTTTACCAATTCTTTCTCGTCATTAGCTTTAGCAGCTTGCACTTCCCGCACCTTGATTTTCGTTTTTTATGTTTAGTTAAACTATACCTTAAAAAGACACTAGAAAAAAACGATGCCAGCGCAGAACCCGCTGAAAACGAAGAGCGAAAGCTGGAAGAGCAGCTTTTTTACAGTCTTCTTTAACAACTAAAAGTAAACTGAACTCCATGACACTACACCCACTCTTCTTTTAATCATAATTCTTGTAATGTAGGGAAGCACGCACTCTACCAAATTTTGTCATTCTGCATAGAAACAATGCAGCTGCTACACATATGTGAAATTGTATGCGCATTTTGTTGGTGTGGCTGCTGCTGATGATAAAAAATTATGGCTGAACCCTTTGATATACGTAGGAAGTTTCAAGCGAACTCACTAGTTACGTACCTAACATTGCATGAGACCCGGTGGTTATCTTACGTTCCCACCACGTTTTACAACATTTTGACGTCATTTCATGGAAACTAATACAAGTACAACTGCAATGTACGATGATGCCATAAATCGTGATATTTTTTGTATATAGGACAAGCGTCCGCTATGTCATTAGTCTTCATTTTCCGGAGGGGCTTTGGGTTCGCTTTCCGTTACGGAAATTAGGTCAAGAAATACGCACGGTCAGAAAGAAAAGAAAAAATATCAGCACCCAAGCACATCGTATAAATAGTTAACCAGCCAGAGGTGAAACGTGCGGCCCGGGTGTTAGGTTCAACTCAATGTTGCACTGAAGCCTTTCACAATTATTGGTTACATGTTCGTGCTTGTTTATAAGGTTTGGCACATATTTCGTTTATAAGCTAGCCACCGCGTTTATTTCACATGCCACAAATTGGGCCTCGCATGATTACGGTCCTGAAGAATCAGCAGTTAAATGCGTTTCGCCATCTGTTAATCCCAGTGGTATTTCTCGTACCAAACGTGGTCACAGATGTTGGAGCCGAAGTCAAAGCGCAACTGGAGAAATTACCCCCGAAAACGGGTGCTTGCCCCGGTGAACTCGCTCCCGCAATCGTCACGTAGACGCTCTCGTGTCCGCAACTGCACTTGCATTGTTGCATGCGTTTGACTTCGCCAGTTTACTCTGCGGCATGGTTTGCAAGATCCACCCGTGGCGCTTGCATTCCCGTTTTCGATATTGCGTGGCTTGGAAAACTGCCGAATCGTTGGTATGCAGAGTTTTTCAGACCTCGGCTTCCTGGGCCTGTTTTTCTGCCTGGAATGCACCATCGGCATGGCAAATACCAGCTCTCTCACATTTACACTCTCGGTGATCTTCCAGAGTACTCCGAGGCTTACCCATGTGAAAGGTCTCAGTAGAAACTGATGCGCGCGTGCTTGGTGCCCCGGATGCGACGGAAAGGACAGTGTCACTAACAACTTATCCAATGGCGCGCGTGCTTGAGTACGACACTGATAACCACCTAACTAATAGTACAGCCAATGGAGACCACTCGTCACACCGCTGCCGAATGGTTTATTGTTTCTCTTATAGTCATATACAGCTTTACTGTAAAACGTTTAGTGAACGGGAGCCGAGGCCATGCCCTTCTGCTCCGCGAGAACATGTGACGGGTACGCTACTCACTGTGCCACGACCTTTTTTCTTTGTTCGAATAATTATACATTAGGTGCCCCACACCACCCATCAGAGTGCGTAAGGCTGACTGCATTTACTTGTGAACATTTAGGTATTTTTGCAGATTATTTTAAGACTCACCTTTCTGCTCTCCTTGTCTGACTCCATAATCATGAGTTGCGATTGGTCCCCTGAGTTACTCAGCAATGCAATGTCATCGGCGGAACGCAGGTTGCTAAGGTACTCTCCATTAACTCTTATCCCTAACTGTTCCCATTCAAGGCTTCTGGAAACCTCTTGTAAACGAAAGTATTGCACAACAAACTTGCAAAAGAGCAGCGTTACGAGATAGCTAGTTGTGCCTTTCAAGCTGTAAAAGACTTTGTCTACTTAGGGCAGGTAATAACCGTGGAGCCAAACAACGAAATTGAAGTGACTAGAAGAACAAAAATGTGGTGGAGCACAGTTGGCAAGCACTCTCAAATTATGACAGGTAGATTGCCACTATCTCTCAAGAGGAAGGTATATAACAGCTGTATCTTGCCGGTACTTGGCTATGCAGCAGAAACCTGGAGACTTACAAAGAGGGTTAAACTTAAATTTAGGACGACGCAGTGAGCAATGGAAAGAAAATTGGTAGGTGGAAGCTTAAGAGACAAGAAGAGAGCAGAGTGGATTAGAGAACAAATGGGAGTTAAGGATATCATAGTTGAAATCAAGGAGAGGAAATTGACATGGGCCGGGCATGTAGCGCGTAGACAGGTTAACCGCTGGCCAGTAAGGGTAACTAACTGGATTCCTAGAGAAGGCAAGCGGGTTAGGGGAAGACAGAAGGTTAGGAGGGCAGACGAGATTAAGAAGTTTGCGGATATAAATTGGCAGCAGCAAGCACAGGACCGGGTTAACTGGTAGAACATGGGAGAGGCCTTTGTCCTGAAGTGGACGTAGTCAGGCTGGTGATGATGATGAGGATATAAGTATTTCAATGAATCTATATAGTATACAAAGCATTGCATCAATTGCGCCTCGCTACTTTGGCCCTTCTCTGAACTTCGTAACTTTTTCAACAAAATAGTTTTGATCCGATCAACCCTTAGGGCACAGCATTTCGTATATCCTTACGTGACCTCCTTATGCGCTATGAAGAACAGCATGGAAAGATTATACGGGGCACTGTTTCCTCGAGCAGGCAGAAACGGGACCACGGCCACATTTCTTGACAGCGTTACAAACTCGCCTTTCCTATCTAACACTTTGCTTTCGCAGTGCCTATAATAGGCTGAAGTAATGCGTCAAGACCATGACATGCACGATGAATTTCTTCAAACGTCATTTCTGCGCATTCCTACCATGCTGCACGTTTCCGATAGAATCGCGATTTTGTCGATGCAATAACACAACGCCAGATGGTGACATAACCCCTAGCGTTGGCCTCACTATAGCATTCATCTACATCAGAAATAGCTGTGCCTCACCGCGTTCTTCATTCGCGCTCGTGGCTTGGAAATCGGGACTGGCCATTGACATGCACTGCGTTTCCTTCCAGCCGGGTGGTGGCGTCCAATACTATAACGTAAAAGATCTCTACTTTCAAAAGATCTCTACTTAACATGTTCCAGACCTTCAACACGCCAATACCATCCTTTGAATATGACACCATTCTACGCCCGTACTAACACGTTTAACTTTAGCTACTTTCCACGAACTGTTGAACTTTGGAATAACTTATCCGGTGACATACGTTCTTTGCCCTTAAATGAATTGTAGTTATCCATAAATACCCTTTGACAGTTTGTCTTTTTCCGTTTCACTGTTTACTGTGTTTACTGTGTTCTCTTCCTTGCCACCATGTCTCCATTAGGCCACCATGTGATGCCATGTATTGCCACTTTGTATTTAGCTTTCCTTTGCAAAGTATTACACCATGTTTGTTTTGTACCGGCCTGTTACCCACTTATGCCATAGCCCTTACGGGTTGCAGTATGTAAAAATAAATAAATAAATAAATAAATAATAAATAAACGTGCCACGAGTAGGCCTAAATTTGGCGACCATACAGTGACGATTCTTCTGGTTGTGACAACGCTTGCTATTCCGCTCACACCGTTAATTACTGCAGCTACAACAAGTATCTATGACTTGAAGGGTTTGTTTATTTTATGAATCATGGACGTTAGTCATAGGAACAGAGATGTAGGTGAATTCGTGTGAAAGGTTGCTGTAGCTTTCAAACATCAAGATACATTTAGCAAGCTGCCTTTATCTACTACTTCTGTAAGGACAACTTTACTTTTGTATTACACCGAAAATAAAACTTCGGTATGACACAAATTTTGTAATGGCAAGTTTTACTTTCGTGTTATACCGATTTTTCTGATGGAGGAATCAGCAATGTTTTTTTTTTATTTTGCGTCATAGTGATCTTGGACACAGGCGGCAGCTGCAGTGGACAAATACGACGCCAAATGCGGCGGTATTTGGTTTTTACTAAATTGTGTCTATTGTGGCCCCACGGACTTGCGATCGCGTAAAAGTCATATTGCGTGCCTACAGGTATCTCTCGTACTTTTTTCTAATATCTTCATTGGAAGTGCGAGGAGCCGGGAAAGGCACTCGAAGTCAAAAAGCAAGTGGCCAGATTTGACAAAAAGCAAGTGACAGTATGTTGCAACAAGCAATTGTTTTCAATTTCAATGTGATTGGGTTTCATCCACAAAAGCAGTTACCACTTCTCGGCGCAGGCTGCATGGTTGTATGCAGATGAGTTTTGGATCGTTAGGGTATTTTAATTAGATTGCACGAATTATACTAATGACTGTGTTTCTTGTGAAGCTGATGCGAATGCCAAATGTTCACTCGCTGATTTATAAAAAACGAAGCCAACCGCCGGCAATCTGTGCACCGACAGCTAGCAAAATTTTTTGGCACTATCGTTAGCGTCTGTGTGTGTGTGTGTGTGCGTGTGCGTGCGTGTGTGTGTGTGTGCGCGCATGTGTGTGTGTGTGTGTGTGTGTGCGTGTGCCTGCGTGTGTGTGTGTTTGTGTTTGCTACTGGCCTGTGCATTGAGAGATACTAATTGTCTGCGGCTTATTTTGCCTAATGAAGAGTCTTATTTTTACCGTGAACGGTGGCCTAGTGGCTGTGGTGCTCCAGTGCGGACACGCAAGTCGCAGGATCGAGTTCGTACCGAGGCGGCCTCATTATTGATTGAGGCGAAAGTGGTTGAAGTCCGTGGGCTTATATTTAGGTGCAAGCTAAAAAATATTATAGAGTCAAGACTTCCGAAACCTTCGATAAGGCGTTTCTCCTAATCTTATGCTGGTATTGGGACGTTATATTCCATCTAATATTAATAATATATTTAATAGGAGTTTTCTCTTTTGCAACACAACTTTTGCGGCCCGTGTTCTGAAGCACCCAGGCCACGTGAAAATATTTGTAGTTAAGAAGTTGTGGTAGCCAACGACAAGAGACCTGTTGGTCACTGAGAAAGATAAATTTCGTTTGTAAAGTTAAAGAAATATTTTATGGGGCCCAGCGAGAGTAAGGCAACGTTATTTTGTTATGGAATGATTCCGCTCAGCTGCGGGAAAAGAACGGCGGACGTATGTAACAAGACAGTCCTGACCACAGTGACGTATGACGAAAACATTGCCCATGCCTACACTGCTGGCTTGGATATATATACTGCCCTGTGGGAAAAATTGTCCAAATAAGCTAGCATGGGTGGGAATGGGAGTAGCTTGCGAAGCTGAGGAAATGCCGGCGCTTGAGTAGAGCACCAAGAGAAAAAAAATGCTGCAAGCTAAATTGCACGGATGCACTTCGCGTAAAAAGTCTATATGGAATATCACTTTTCAGAGCAAACTTTTTTCGTAACCCAGAGTAAGGCCGCATCGAGTAATGTATGCACATCACCTTTAGATGAGAACGCATCGCAACGAGCTGGTAATCATTGCCGGTACATTCAATGAGGATCACTCCAATTTCTCGGAGAACTGAATCCTCCTGCTTTAAATAGATGTTCGAGCTAGTGTTTCACCAAACCAAGTCACCCAACCACCATAAAGATGTTTACAGGTTGAACTTCACATTAGACTTCACTAAAGCAGAAAACAAAAACAAAACAAATATTTCGCAGTTAATGAGTTTGTCAAATTATCAAATTCTTGTATCTACGTTCGATAATATTATCCTACCCTTTCACGCTCCAAAGCCAAGATATGATAAAAAGGCATGTCGTGGCTTCGGTAATTCAAACCATCTGGTGGTTACGAAACACAGAGAACAAGTAACGACGGCAACGTATCCGCCATAGCTGCGACTTCTCCATTCTTGTTACCCCGTCGTTGCTTGAGCCGTGTATTGAACAACAAGCACAAGTTCGACCCATTCGGTCGTCTTTAACGTGCATTGACCTCACACTAAGCACGGGTCTGTAGAATTATACCACTACTAGTGCCCATGTACGCCTTCCTTTTATCCTGACGTGTATGTGTGCCACCAAGAAGCCAACTGAAAACGTCCTCGCATCGCATCCATTGTGACCATTATTTTGAGCTGTTAGCATGCATGAAAATACGAGCTATACGAGCGGGCTCGAACCTTCGGGTCAGTAGCCGAGCACTATAAGCACCGCTATAGGCCGTGCCATACGGTCGACACTAGATGTGGCCTCTACTACAAGATCAAAGATTATTTTACTAGTTGATTTTAAAGGTGCAATTATTTTTACATTTGAGTCGCGTTGCCGGTACAATGGATTCGTATATTCCACATATATTCTTCACACGAACTGGTGCTCATGTCTGTGGGAAGGTTTTGCTTCTCCAGGAGTTTGACCATAGTTTTGAAATAGACAGTAAAGCTCAGTTGTTTTTTTATTTCAGTGGTGTCAAATACGCACACTCGGGGGCAAAGGTATGTGGATCAGGGAAGGGCGAGTCCCAAATCTCTGTCTTGGCGCGAACTAGTGAGCGGCTGCTGTCTGAGAGCACTGCTTAAACGGTATAGCTGTCCAGAACGTTACGCTTATAGAATTTGTCAAGGAAACGCTCTTCGCGGCCCACAGCTTGCCACTGCATCGAGCAGAAGGCAAATTTATACAGACGCCCATAATCCCTACAATTTTGCTCACGGGTGTGCATTCTCTTGGAATGAGCGACTTGCTCTGCTGCTCTTGGGCAGCAAGCAGGTTACCTTCTGCCACGCCAACTGTAGAGCTGGGACCATACTAATCTAAGAATATGTATGCTGCCTGCTGTAATCGGCGTATTTGTTCCGTTTAATAAAACTTATTCTCTCTCTTGCATTACGGCGTACATGGGAACACCAGTTTCTGGCTAAGCAGGAAAAGAGAAGGTATGGTTTGCATGCGTCTCCGCAATCGCGATCCTGAATGTGCAAATGATGTGCAGGCGGCCCAGTCCTCTTCGTTCAGCTTCAATATCCACTTTGTTGAATAAACAAGTTTACTTCTTTTCTGTCATGCGTGAGATGTTATTTTGAACAAAGCAGCGTGCCTAATCACTGTGCTGACTTACGTTTTACATTTTATGAAACTGCACTTGTCAGAAAATTGATGCCTATGCGTTGGGTAATTTGCCCACTCGCTCCCATTGCAGGAAGGAATTGTGAATCACAATTTGCGAATTACGCCTCTTCTTGAAGGGGAACGATCACTGCAGGGTCAGATACCCCACGTGTTGTTTGAAGTACGAGAAGCGGACAATTTCAGCAAAGTTGGTGAGGAAAATGTTTCTCGTTTCTAGTTTTTTTCTCAAACGCCATGGTTGTACTACATAACTATATATCAGCTAACTAGCGAATCGGCTCACAGCGGAGCAGAGATAGTTTAAAGCGCGGAGCACCTTGAATTGCCAGGTTGTTGTATGCTGTCGTTGTCTCTAGGCGTAATGAAGGCAAAACCCCATACAGCATAGCCAGCTGAGAGCACGCCAAAATGATGTCTTCTTTCTCTTGTTCTTCGAGCGTCTGGATGATTACATTAGGGGCAGAGCACAGGAATTTAGACCACTTAATATATTTATGAAAAGATCAAGTAAGCGATAAATAGATAAACTAGAGAAAGAGAGAGAAAATAGGTAGGACAATAAAAAATAACAAAAATAGAGAAGAAAGAAGCAGAAATGAACTGGAATCTACAACAAAAAAAAACGAGAAAGGGAGAGAAAAACAAACCCTACTTTTTATTTTTTTATTTATGAATACTGCAATTCCTACTAGGGATTTTCGCAGAGTGGGTTACATGAATTACATGAATGATCAATGTGCAGACGAACAAATTTTTAAAACAGAAGATAAAAACACACAAAAACAAAAGTACGCACAAAGCAACTCAAAATATACGAAAATTCGAACGTTTATGGGGACAGAGCTTAATTGGCATGCTATTTTAAGCACTGTTATTGAGGCTAGAAGAAAGCAATGTTGAGGATGGTTGTAAAACTTTGGTGTTGGTTAGTCTGTTCCAGTCGTTTATAGTTCGTGGAAAGAATGAATAATTAAAACAGTTGTTACGGGTTGCATAGGGTGTTCTTGTGCGCTCATGCCTTTGTCGAGCTGCATATCCGGACGAAAATGAAAGAACTTCAGAAATGTCTGTCTTGTAATGTCCCTTTACTATAGTTGATATAGAAATTTTAGTCTAGAGAAGCGGTTTCTTTCTGTTAGTGTTGGTAGATTAGCTCGAGTTGAAAGTTCCAAAATTGAAGTGCGCCCGAATTTGTTATAAATAAAACGAATGGTCTTTTTTGTAGTCTTTCTAGCTTGTTGATATTAGATTTGGTAAAAGGGTTCCATATATTGGAAGCATAATCCAGAGTCGGTATAACTATTGATTTATAAGCCAGAAGGTGGACGAAGGGGGTTGAGTGTTTCAATGCTCTTCTGAGGAAGAACAATTTACGCATTGCAATGTTAGTTACTGTATTATTTTAAAAGAAGCAAAGTCACACAGCAGGGTTGCCTGTTTACACCTTTACGTCATATTGGCTACTTTTGAACAGCCGTGGAGACTAAAACAATTACGTTGGCTATTCGGCTACTATTTGGCTATTGTTAAGGTGCAGGCCTAAACACATATTATACGCTAAACTCAAGGGAAATGATACAAAGAAGAAATAAGTGTGTATTGACACTGGCGTCGCCAGCTCCTTGGGTGTAATAGCATTTTTTACTCAATATAGCAGAAGCAATTGCACACGCCGGAAACGCGTCTCGGCTGCCATGGTTTTCACATTATAATGAAACTTTAGAAGTTATGGAGCATTGTAAGGTGGGTGGAGGGAAAGTAGTTCAGCCTTTCTAGCCACTGTCCGCCTGACGCGCAAATGCTCTGAGCGGTATAAGTGGCGCCACCCTATGCGAACGTTGGAGAAAAGTGGATGCACGCCGGTCATAAAAGCCTTGCACAAGGCGCACGCATCCTGCCGTTTTTGCAGTCAGTTTGCATTCTGGTTTATTATTTTCACTGCCGACGCTGCTGCACTTGTCAGTTATGACGTTTGTTATGTTGACTGTTCTATTTCGTTTGGTTGGCAATGGCAGGTTCGTTTTTTATCAAAGCATGCTCGCTCGAAGCACTGTATATGTTTCCTACGTGAATGCGCCTAAGCTGTTGTTTGTGTGATTTTCTAACACAGACGCAATAGAAAACATTTCCATACGAAAAGCAAAGTCTATCTTGTTTTTCAAATGACATTAGCTACAGACTGCACATCGCTTCATCTGGAATGGGGCCGAATACGATGATTGTTTTGAAAACCTTGCAAAGAGGCGTATTCGGTTCACCCGAACCCGTATTGAGCTGCAAGTACGGCACTTCCATCAAGTTGAGGATTTTGAATGCCAAGATGCCAGCGATGGAATTCCGGACGGAAATAAAATCTTACGGGGATGCATCAGGTGGTAATCTTATGCAAGACATTGCAGGCAGGGCACTTAAATTTTTTTATTTAAATCTAACGCAGAAGTGGAGTGAGTGTTTTCAGTTATGCCTGTTACAAAACCAGTGACTTAGATGAATCGAATGCCAAACAAAATTGTCTGAATCATCAGGGTCCGATTTGGACTACGTCTCCAACGTGTTACAAGCACTATGTTAACGTGGTTAGAAAACTTCGTTGCATTTATTGAGAAATACGAAGTACTTTGCCCACTTTACATTAACACTGCCGCGGGGCAAGCTCGCAAAAGTGAACTCGCCTATCTATATTTGACTGTCGGTGCAGTATTAACTAACAATTTTTTATAGCACTAACTCCTACAACATAAAGTCACCTGATCTTTTCTTTACTATCTTTTGGTGTCAAAAACGTTGCTGTAATGTATAATTTTGAATTAGGTGTCAGAACGCAGTGATAGTTTAGCTAAACTAAAATTACGTTTGGCTACATTTCCGGCTCCAAAATAAAGTAACGGCTGCCGGTTGGCTACACACTGTTCTGCCTAGCTTGGTTAATTTTGTGGCTCTTTTTTCTTCGAGTATCTGGCAACCATGATGCCCAGCTACACACTTCCTCTCGACTTGGCACCAATTGTGTAAAGCGTCTTTGATTTTTTGTGTTTTCAAGGGCGAAGCTGTAAATTGCCCTACCGGTACGTGATATGTAATATTTCGTACTCTTCTTAAAGAAATAATTAATCACTCCGGTTGCAACGGAAACAACAGAGACGGTTTTGTAAACGTTCACAGGAATCTGTTGAGCGCTTTGCTTTTCGTTCCATCACCATCTTGTGCGAGCGCTGTTTGGTGAGGACGTGCCTACCGCCCCTGTCGAATGCTCTCCAGCTTTACCAGTACATATTAGCAAAATGTCGTAAATGCACATAGTGTTATATTGGCGCATTCGGAACAATTGTGTTTCCCATATTTCACTTGGGACAAAAATTGCCAACATGAATTTAGGCTCGTTATAAGCTGTGCGCATGATGATGTGAGGAGCTTTCCTCTACCTTCTTCGAGAGTTGGCGTGTTGCGAGAGAATAGTGAATAGTGAAGCGCAAAATGCAGATGATAGACAAAAAAAACTTTACCTTTCGTACAAGGTGGTACAGATCCAGCTTCGGCGTTTACGCACAGCTCAATACCTTGCACAACTAATTTCTAATATTTTTTCTATGGTCTTATGAAGTTCTGTGAGAGAAATGAGGCATTTAGTATTTCCCCGGAATTCCTGGCTACTGGGCACAGGGCGAATCATTTGCATCCTTCTTGATAAGGCGGACTACTTGGTGTCAAAAAAAAGAGACCGTATTTGTCTCAGTCGAACTTATCATTAGGTGTTGGTTTTACCCCGAATCTTCAACTTTAGGCCTGCAACCTTTGGGACGCAGCGGTGGTCAAGGCGAAAAAAATAACTTGCCGCTGAGTGCATTCTTTTTAATAGAATCGATTTTCTATTGAATTTATTTTGACAACACTGGAGACATTGCAGAAGCAACAAAACAGCTCGTCATCACCCCCTTGACACAGAGTGAACCAAAATTTTTGTGGAAGGTTAAAATGGTTTGATAAATTCGACTGGCTCGTCACGAGATGAATAATATCACACTCCCGTCACTTAAGTCGTCAAATAATTACCGTCAAACGTGTAGCATATCGCCGCTGGCGGGTACGTGCCACTGGTATGCGGGCATATGCCACAGGTCATTGGCACTTCATATCTACCCAGCAACGGCGAGAACACACATGGGTAATTTTAACGCGTAAGCAGTAAGAAACAGCTGACACCAGCTACGGTTACTCGATGAAAAAGAAAGAGATGGAGTGCCAGCAGAAATCGAACCACAGTATTTTGCGTGGCAACACACATTCTACCACACCTCCCCGCCAGGTTTCTAAATGCTATTCAAATAGGCCGTAATGTTCGTGAAGCGTCACTTCGAAATGCAGTGATGGCTATTCATTTTTATTTATAAAGGTTACGTATGTACTCCTATATTACAAACGTCACATCGAGTTAGGATCAACTTTAGGTGAGTGCAATGCAGTGAATGGTGATTGACAGTTTATATCAATGAAGCAACGACACGACCAGACATTGGTAAATTTAGTTCAAGTGCGTTAAGAAAAGTCAAGGCGTCTTAATGATGTCGAGTGAGCGAAGCTATAGGTCTTGAGGTTCATAAGGTTTACGTTGAAGTTGCCGACTTGTTTAAAGGACGGATAGAAAAACGGATGGACGCGCGGAAGGATAGAGAGGTGAGCGTATACATGGAGGGATGGACAGACGGACGCACGAATGAACGGACGGATTTATAGGGAATCGGACAGATGGATGGACACCCGGACGGAAAGACGGACAGCACGGGTGATCATGTATTGTGCTGCCGTATGGGTGATTACACAAAAAAGTCGGTTGTTTACACATATGCTTTCGTTTTTTGTGGTGCAGGTGTTCAGCTTCGGTTTGTGTTGTGTGGGCCGTAAGGGACGCCAATTAGGTCGGCCCCAAGGAGATTCGTCTCGAAACAGCTAGCATCGGCCGCGTTTACTGAACAAACGTATATAATTAAGAAGAATCGAACCCCAAGCATTTTGTGTGCAAGCAAGTATTCTACCACAAAACCACGCCAGGTCTTGGAACTGCTTTTCAAGTATACCGCAATGTTCGTGAAACGCGAACTGTGGTTTCAGTGCTGGCTGTCCAATCTCATAAGCAGTACGTACGTACTCCCACCATACAGCCATGGCATCGAGTGAACGATAATTGCTGTGAAGCGCAGTTCACTGAATCTCACTTATCTAGCAGTGTCCAGGGCCACCATCCTCACTGGCACAAGCTCCACATACCGCTTTACCGCATCTAGTGTTGATAATGCTAATGTTGCTATTCATATGGTTACGCAACAGTGAACAAGTGACTGTTTAAATATGCCTATTCGTACAAACTCTATACATATTGGAAGCACATTTATTATACTTCATCGTTCTCACTTGTACATAACCATCATCATCGCGATTGGACTCGTTCGTTGCTGTTATGAGCCGAGGCTAATGCGAAAGTATGCGCGGCCGTCTGGGACTATATTGATGAAACTAATAGGTTGACTAATTAACCAGTTTCATTATCCTAACAGATCCACATAAATCTATACGTATAAAATCAGATTATTGCTCTATTCTAAGAATAAATTCGTTTATGTATATATTTGTATGCATTACATAAATCACCACACTTTCCTAGGCTATCGGTAATCTTTCTGTTAAACCTCCATCATTCCAAATCTGAACAGTAATTTTTGAAACCACTCGATTCTTGGCCAATCCCCCACAGTGGGTATGCGCCACTAACAATAGGAGAACAACAACAACAATCATCGCTGAATAAACACTACTGTTAGTCTTGCGTGGGGAAACTTTCAGCATCTTTCATAATAGTGGAGGTGCTGGGTAAAGCTCCAGACGTTCTCCTGCGTTTGTGTCCCACCTGCAGCAGCGACCCGGTTGCCGCTTGCGCCCGGCCACCCCCAAAGCCATGCAGACAACGGAACCAACACCTTGTCTTTACCCTCTCGCCGCAATGTCTGCGGCCGCCCTCTGTTCGTCCACTATCACAAGCCCTCAGCGCGAACCACCCGTGTTCGCGGGTTTCCGCGGTGACGACATCAAGGACTGGCTTGACCTTTACAACCAGCCCCGCCGCGGTGGTCTAGTGGCTAAGGTACTCGGTTGCTGACCCGCAGGGCGCGGGTTCGAATCCCGGCTGCGGCGGCTGCATTTCCGATGGAGGCGGAAATGTTGTAGGCCCGTGTGCTCAGATTTGGGTGCACGTTAAAGAACCCCAGGTGGTCTAAATTTCCGGAGCCCTCCACTACGGCGTCTCTCATAATCATATGGTGGTTTTGGGACGTTAAACCCCACATATATATCAACCTTTACAACCAGTTCAGCTGTGTCAGTTCAGCTAATCGGTGGACCGAAGCGAAGAAATTCAGTTATCTCCCATTCTATCTGACCAGCGTAGCCAAAACGTGGCATTTCAACCACGAAATGGACTTCATTGATTGGTTGACCTTTGCCACGAAGCTGCTCGTCGGATGGTTCCGAAAGCGCAAAACAGAAGCTGGCAACACGGGTTCAGTAATCACACGAGACATACACTTTGTATATCGAGGATTTTTTGGCCCTCGGTCGCCTTGCGAGCAGCAATATGACGAAAGCCGATCGCATTCGCCACATTCTTAAAGAAATCAGCTCGATTGCATTTAACGCCTTGGCAGTTAGCAGTACTACTGCGGTTAAAGACAACATCTTGGCATGCCAACACCTTCATAAGTTGCAGTCGCTCCGCCTTCAACAAGACAGCGATTCTCGCCTTATGCCTCAGTCTCATTTGAAAGTGCTCGTCTGCGCGATCATCCGAGAAGAACTTGGAGGCCTGGAACAGCAGCGCTTCACTGCTGTCTCGACGCCGTCCGCACCATTCGGCCTGCGAAATCGTGTGAAGCAGGAGCTGGCGGCCATGACAACATTGACAGTGCCGGTCCCTCCACCAGCACGACCGCTGCCTACATACTGTGATATGGCTTCCATGACAACTTCGACAGCATCAATTGATGAACCCCTGAGGCCCATATATGTTCATATAGCTGCAATTACGCCTCTTTCGGTCATATCTTGGCCTGCTGATACTACTTGTAGCCATTTGGCTTTTGTGCGAGGTGTAGTACCTGCTCCACCCTCTTATGTTCGGTGCGTTTGTCCCGTCCTGTTTGTTTTTACTGCGGCATCCGAGGCCACATATGTCGTTACTGCCGCCGCCACCAGCAAGATGAACGACAATATTATGCTGAGCTCGAGCAGGACCGGTATCGAAGACCCGATTATTATGGTCCAGACTCCTACCCACTCACGCAGTACCGGCCTCCGTCTACTCCAGCGTCCCCATGTCAACATCAGGACTACCGCTCGTGCAGACGCTCTCCATTATCCTACCAACGCTCGGCATCACCGCTTCTCCCCCTGTGCCACACTATTGAACAACACTAGGAAATCAAAGGATTGTAGTTTTTACAGGAAAATATGCGTCCCGCCGATCATCAAAAGCACCTTCAGTTTTCCTAGTCAACCTGTTGTCAGTGGCTATTCAAGGTGTTCCTGTGTACGTGCCTGGTGATACCGGTGCCGCTACTTCTGTTATACGTAGTGACTTGTGCTCGCGGCTCCATAAAATCAGAACCCCGAATGTAAGACCTGTGTTGCGTGGCTCAAATGCCGTACTCATCCAACCTGTAGGACAGTGTGCGGCTCGCGTTTTCATCAACGGCTTACGTCACCACATCGAATGTATTGTGCTACGCACGTGCGTTCGTGAACTTATTCTGGGCTGAGGCTTCCTACATTTCGCCTCCGCTGTCGTATCATGTAAAGAACATGGCAATCACGTCGCGTATACAACGGATGCATCTCTGTCATAGCCGCTTTCATTGATCTTCAACTTGACTGTCGCTGAAGACTGTGTTTTTCACCCTGGCCATGAACACGTGGTAGCTGTGGCATCTAGCCAATTAATTGATGGTCAAGCCTTAGTTGCCCTTGCTCCTCGCTGCACTTCTCGTGGAATTCTCGTCGCCTCCTCTCTGCTCCGGTTGTCCTATGGCTGCGCGCTTCTGCCCATTGCAACACAACTGCAGAATCAATTAGGTTATCCAAGGGCTTGACTGTAGCTATGATGGACGCCTCTCCACTGACCTCCATTGCAGCACTTAGCCCGTATTGATCGTCACAACCTACGTCAGGTGCGAGTTCTTCCTCTTCCGGCGAAATCATCGGTTCCGATCTAACATCCGCCCAGTCCGCAGCGCTATTGGCGCTTTTAGTTAAGCATATGGCCTGCTTTGATAGCTGTGCCCTTATACTGAGTCGGACTTTCGTGGCTGTACAGCGCATTGAAACTGGTAGATCTGGTGTTATTCGCCGTCGGCCCTATGTCTTGCAATCGGAAGGAAAGCTCATTGAAGAAAAAATTGATGATATGTTATCACGCAAGATAATACGGCCATATTTAAGTTCCTAGGCTTCTCCGGTCGTCTTAGTGAAGAAAAAACATGGCTCCGTTCGTTTCTGCGCTGATTATGGTGTGCTAAATAAGACCACGCGCAAGGATTTATCCTATGCCTCAAATAGATGAAGCCTTCGACACATCAAAAGGAGCAAATTCTTTTTTCAGCCTTGAACTACGGTCGGGTTACTGACAAAATCCTATGAAAGAGGCTGACATGAAAAATGCACTTTTGCTACGCCGGACGGGCTCTACGAATTTAGCGTAAGGCCATTTGGCCTGTGCAACGCTCCGGCAACAATTTAGCGCAATATAGATACTTTTCTTCGTGGTTTAAAATGGGAGACCTGCCTTTGTTATTTACACGATATTGTTGTGTTTTCATCTACCTTTAACCAACATCTTTAACGATTAGACAAAGTACTTCAGTATCTTTTGGACGGTGGTCTTCAGACAAACACAAAAAGGGCATGTCTGCCAGCAAAAGTAATAAAGTCATCGGTCACGTCGTTTCCGAAGACGGCGTCCGACCAGATAGCGACTGGGTAGCCGCTGTATTGCAGTTTCCTCAGCCTTCTACCCAAAAGACGTCGCCACTTTTCTTGGTCTCGCGTCCTACTTTCACCGCTTTATGCGCATCTCTGCCATAATAACGGCTTCACTTGACAAGATATTTGTCGCCTGTGCTCCTTTCGCTCGGTCTGACGAGTGCGAGTTCACATGTCAAGTCCTTAAAGAACGCCTGACTTCCGGACCAGTGCTTTGCCACATTCACGAGAAAGTGCCTACTACTCTACACACTGATGCAAGTGTGCAAGGTATCGGAGCTGTACTTTTGCAGCCTGATACCGCCTCTAAAGAGCAGGTTGCAGAATACACCAGTCGGACTCTGTCGACAGCGGAGAGAAACTACACGATCACAGAGCAAGACTGCCTGGCTATTGTCTGGTCAATACGGAAATTCCGTCCGTACCTCTACGGTCGGCACTTCACTATCGTCTCAGACCATCACGCACTTTGTTGGCCGTCCTCGATGAAGAGTATGTCGGGACGTCTAGGGCGCTGGGTGCTGCGCTTGCAAGAGTATTACTTTACCATCATATATAAGTCTGGCAAATGTCTTCATGACACCGACGCGCTGTCCCGATGCCCACTTTCACTTTCTCGTGACAATACGCGCTTCGCATCGCATCCTGCGAGCTCCAACATCCCGCCTGTCTCCCGACACCTGTCAATCCCCTCACTGGACAAAATTTGACCTTCTTCGCAATCTGGTTTTCGTTCACTTCAGCGGGCTGACTGCTACTGTTGAACTTTCATTGACTACACTCGCGGCATCAATAAACCACCCAACAGCTGCTTCAGATGCCAGCTTCGACAGTTTAGCCTCGACGATGGTGTGCTCGAAGGCTGTAATTATTATCCCACGGCTAACAAGTGGGGGCTAATTTTTCCCCGCTGCCTTTGTGTTCGCGTTTTAAAAGCATGTCACGATGACATTGTTACCGGTCATCTGGGTTTTCGCAAGACCTATGACTGCATCAGAACCCACTGTTTCTGGCCTGGCTTTTCCACGTCGGTAGCCAAATACGTCGGCTCGTGCGCGCCATGTAAGCACCGTAAGCTATCCACGTCTCCGCCTGCTGGTTTTCTGCAGTCTCTTTAATGTCCCACAACACCTTTCGAATTTGTCGGAGTTGACTTGTAAGGCCCCTTGCCGTTGACGTCTAATGGTCACCGTTGGATCGTGACTGCAGTAGGTCATTTTACAATATACGCCGAGACAGCGTCTCTTCGGTCTGGTACAGCTACAGAAGTCGCCGACTTCTTCTTGCGGTCTATCGTCTTGCGCCATGGAGCTCGTCGCGTTTTTCTGAGTGACCGGGGCAAAGCCTTCATTTCGCACGTCCTCGGGGAAGTCCTACAGCCTGTAGAACTACGCATAAAACCACTTCTACGTACCACCCACTGACGAACGACCTTAAGGAGCCCTTTCACCGAACGCTCTCTGACATGATCTCCATATGTACCTTCGTCCGGATCAAAAAAGCTGGAGCAATGTTTTACTGTTTATGACCTTCGCATATAATACCGCTACACAATGATCTACCGGCTACAGCTCTTTCTCTCGTGTGTATGGATGATCTGCATCCCCAGTCTTCGACAAGGCATTCTTCTTTGCACAAGATCCATCCAGTACTTTCCTAACAACAAAGTTTGCAAATCGAGCCCCGCAATTTCGTGAAATCGCTCGGTGAAACACGGAAGCCATACCTGAAGGACCCCCGCAGGGGCGCCTGCTTACGCAGGCGTTTCGTATGTAGTGACACCACGGACTCGAGCTAACGGGGGGGGGGGGGGTTGACTCCTTCCCACGCCTAGCCGTGCGTGGCTGAGCCATGTCGGAGGCAACACACCCCTTTGGCCTGGTTTCACGTAGACGGCACTCCTGGGCTGCCCCACCCAGGGGAAATCGTCAGTCGTCTTTCTCTCTCTCTTTCTCTCTCTCTCTACATCTTCGCCTTCATCTCTCACTTTTATTTGTCCTGTCATCTTCTATTTACTACGTACTTCCAAATTTTCTGGTGGCACGGGTTAACCTCGTGTGAATACCCGCTCTTGGCTATTCCATATTAGATTATAGCAGCGCTGTACAGCTGGCGTCGACAGGACTTGCCCAGCATCTCCTGCCACGTCCCCTTGTTGGGCTCGCTGGTGAGCAGCTGGCATCACTGCCGAACTTTATAGTAAATTATGGCAAATACTCCTCCTCCCCTTCCTGATAGCTCCCTGAAAAGGTGGCGAACCGAAGACACTTTCATGCTCAACACACCAAAACCAACCTTCCCAAAGTACCACGTTATTCATACCCAGAACGAAAAGAAGACAGTAGGTACTATTTCACCTTTTCTTGTGTCGAAAACCCTCACCAAAGTAATAGGTGCAGGCTATAAAGTCTCAAAGGTGGGAAGTGGCGATCTCCTTTTGGAAGTTCGTGACAACGCTCAATATGCGAAGCTGTCTAAACTTGTAGCGTTTGGGGAAACCCTTGTGTCCGTGGGCCCACACAGGTACCTGAACACTGTCCGAGGCGTCATTTCTGATGATGACCTTTTTCAACTCATAGAAAGTGAACTATTAGAAGACTGGCAAGATCAGAATGTGGTCAAGGTACAGAGAAATATTATACGACGAGACAAAAAAGAAACACCCACAAAACACATAATTGTCACCTTCGGTACTAGTGACTTACCAGAATCAATTGAAACCGGCTACTGTAAGCTTCGTGTGAGACCATACACCCCCAATCCTCGTCAATGTTTTAAGTGTCAACGTTTCGGGCATGGATCGCAGTTTGAGAAGGCGAGCCACTTGCGCAAAGTGTGCATCCACTTAACACATATCGGACGCCTGCGCCTCAGAAGCCACTCATTGTTCGAACTGTGACGGAAATCTCCCTGCCTACTATTGTGTACTATGTACATGATGTCAATAAAGTTCACTGTTCACTGTTTACTCATGATCCTGCCCCACATGAAAAAAAGAGAAACAAATAGTAGAACTCAAATGAGATTCAATTTATCTTTCCAAGAGGCACGCAAACGTTTTTCACTGCACAACCCATCGTATCCCTTCTTTGCAGATGTGATGCGCCGGGGAACCGCGCAACATATTTCTGCACCCGCGAATGTCACACACAGTGTGGCCATGGTCGTGCCACCAGCCCCCCCCCCCCCCGGCTGGAAGCCTGTACTGCTCCGCCACCTGACAAACAGGGCCAGCAGACCCCCTTTTCTTCTGAACCTCAGACCACTGCAAGCGCAGTTAGGTCCGAAACTTCTGTGAACAACCCTGCCGAGCAGGCATCATCCACCACCTCGCTAGAGGTGATGGATACAAGAACGACTCCTCCGGTGCCTCAGACGCCGAAGTATAGGCGCATTTGTTTGGAGCGCGCCAGGAAATGAAAAACCCGAATTACAGGGCCCTCAAAAGGCCCTGTAACCTAAGGCAACACTTTTGTACACACAGCACCACACAACACTAAAATGACACAAATACTGCAGTGGAACGTCAAAAAACTGCTGAAAATCCTCGACGATATCCAGGAACTCTTACACGAATATACACCAAAAGTGCTGTGTGTGCAATAAACACACTTAAAAGCAAAACACGCCAAATTTCTACGCAATTACGATATCTTTCGAAAGAACCGGAACGATACCATTGTGCCGTCCGGAGGTGTTGCCATTATAGTCAATCAAGAAATTGCATGCACACACCTACCACTACAAACATC
This sequence comes from Rhipicephalus microplus, assembly GCF_013339725.1. Taxonomy (NCBI): domain Eukaryota; kingdom Metazoa; phylum Arthropoda; class Arachnida; order Ixodida; family Ixodidae; genus Rhipicephalus; species Rhipicephalus microplus. The sequence continues at coordinate 90,836,369 of NC_051173.1, forward strand.
CCTTGAGGCGGTGGCTATTCGAGCAGTTCTTTTAAATAAGCTCATCACCATCTGCTGTTTATACAAACCTCCACAACACTGTCTTGAAAAGCATGAATTCCAGTCCCTCATAGACGAACTTCCCGAACCCTACCTTGTCCTAGGGGACTTTAATGCACACGGTAGCCTCTAGGGTGACTCTCGCTGTGATGCGCGAGGTCGCCTGATTGAACAGTTCTTTTTTTCTTCCGTTGCGTGCCTCCTGAATAGGAAAGAGCGAACATATTACAAAATCAATAACAACACGTACTAAACAATAGACCTCAGCATAACATGCCCATCACTCCTGCCTTTTGTTTAAATGGGAAGTCAATAATAATGCATACGGTAGTGACCATTTTCCTATCGTTATGAGCACATCACTAACAAATACATGTCCTGCACAGGTCCCCAAACTGCTCACTGACAAAGCCGATTGGAAAAAAATTCAAAAAGTGACTCTATTAGCTTAGACTGACATGGCACCGTTAATCATAAAGGATGCTGTGTGCTAGTCTACAGCTTTCTTGGTTGATGCAGCAACAAAGCGTATTCTCCAAACATGTGGACCATCAGGTAAACGACGAGTCCCATGGTGAAATAATAATTGTCGTGATGGGCAAAAAAACCAAAATAAGGCATGGAAGTCGCTTAAGGACTCGCCAACTGCAGAGAATCTTCCAAACATTAAGAACGTCAAGTCGCAAGGAAGGAGGAGGCGCTGACAGGCTAGAAGGGAAAGTTGGCACAAATTTTTATCAGGCATTAATTCATATACAGATGAGGCGAGAGTCAGAATTATGGTTGGTAAGGTGGCAGGACAAAAAGCACATTCACTTCCTCTAGAGAACACACAAGGGGAGAGTTTGGAAGACCAGGCTAACCCTCTCGAAGCGCACTTCGAACAGGTCTCCAGCTCATCACACTATAGTGAAGCGTTCCGACGATACAAAACCAAAATAGAAAAACAGAGATTACAGCGCAAGCCTACAACAGAGGCATACAATGAGCCTTTCTGTTTGGCTAAACTACAAGCCTCACTTACCTGCTGCAATAAATCAACCCCAGGCCTATACCGTGTGGCATATGAAATGTTAAAACACCTGCCCCCTAAAACCCACAAAGCTCTCCTCTTTCTGTATAATGCCATATGGTCTTCCGGCAAGCTGCCCTCAGCCTGAAAGGAAGCTATCGTTATCCCGATTCTAAAACAATGCAAGTACCCGACCTCAGTTTCCAGCTACAGGCCAATAGCGTTAACCAGCTGTCTCTGCAAGGTCTTTGTGAAAATGATTAACAGGTGCTTGATGCACTTCCTTGAAATTAATGGCCTACTTGAGCCATATCAGTGAGGGTTTCAAAAGGCTCGTTCAACACTGACCACCTTGTCTGTATTGAGGCAAAAATTCACGACGCTTTTGTTCATAAGCAATTTTTTCTTTCTGTGTTCCTCGATATAGAAAAGGCATGTGGCACTACATGGCCCTTTGGCTTTTTGCGAGACCTGTCACAATTAGGTGTGCGGGATAGAATGCTGACATTTATCGAAAGCTACCTGTCTAACCGTATATTCCGTGTCTGAGTTGGCACTGTCTTATCTCAAGTATTTGTCCGAGAAATAGGAGGGCCACAAGGAGGTGTATAGAGCTGCACACTTTTCATAGTTAAAATGAATTCCTTGCACCTGTCTCTCCCATGTAATATTTTACTGCATATATGTCGATGATGAACAGATTGGTTACAAATCGTGAAACATCTGAATGTGTCAACATCCAGTTCAACTAGGGTTGAACAGGGCATCTCATTGTGCAAATCAGAATGGTTTTATACTCAACGCGCAATAGAACACTTGGGCCTTGTTCTGCCGCAAAAGGGGCCTCCATCCTGACCTGCATGGTCAACCTCTGCCAGTGAAGACCGAGCACAAGTTTCTTGGACTAACAATAGACACGAAACTAACCTTCATCCCACACATCATGTATTTAAAAGACAAGTGCTTAAAAACAATGAATATTTTGAAAGTGCTGTCACGCACTACGTGAGGCAGTGACAAGAAGTGCCTGAAGAATTTATATAAAAGCCTCGTACACACACGCCTAGATTATGGTGCTCTAATTTATCAGTCGACGGCACCATCGGCCTTGATGTTTCTCGACCCTGTCCACCATCCAGCGATTCGGCGCTCTAAGGGTGCTTTCCGAACTAGCCCTGTAGAGAGCCTGTACGTGGATTCGAATGAATGGTCGCTCCACCTACAAAGTTGATACCTAGCTTTTTTGTACTTTCTGAAGGTGAAGGCAGAGAACAAACACCTCTCTCTTTTCACAAGTAAAGATTTGTCTTGTTCTGGCTTGTTCGAGAACAGTCCCTTGTTGCGGCAGCCCAACTAGCTCCGTGTGATGGGCCTGGCTGAAGAAACAGGTGTGCATCTTCTCGAACACAGTTTGATGACTCCTGCAGCATATCTGCCACCGTGGAAGTGGCAGCTTATAGACTCTGATGTCTCTATTGTTAAAGTCACAAAGCACGCACCTCTTGCACCCATACATACATACTTCCTAGAACTACAACATAATACACATACCCTGAGTTCTTTACCGATGCTTAAAAGTCCAAGCCTTCTGTGTCATAAGCAGTGGTAGGCCAATCCTTTTCCAAGGCAGGCGTTCTTCATAATAATGCAAGCTTTTTCACAGGAGAAGCTTACGCAATACTGGTGGTCGTAAAACACACCAAACAGATAAAATTATAAAAGGCGGTAATATACACAGATTCCCTAAGTATGGTGAAAGCCCTGAAAACTCCTGAAAATACAAGAACCGCGTGCTGGTGTCACTTTACCTACTTGTGTGCACACTGTACACATCAAAACAGCATGTTGTTGTCCTCTGGGTGCCAGGGCACCATGAGATACAAGAGAACGTGTTGGCAAACAATCTGGCTGCTTCCGCCCACGACACTACTTCCAATGCATCAATACCAATCACTGCACTTGACTTGAAAGCTTTTCTAAAACGAAAGCTCAGGGGGTGTTGGCAGAGTACGTGGGATAGGCACACAGACAATAAACTCCATGCTATTAAGCCACAACTAGGTAATTGGCTGCCACTATCCAAATCACGACACACAGAACTAAGACAACATGGCTTAGAACAGGACATACACACTCCGCACATTCATATCTTCTATCTAGCGGCAATCCACCATATTGTGAGAGATGTGGAGAACCACTTACGGTTCTCCACATTCTTATCTAGTGCGATGAGCTATATGCTCTTAAAAAGCACTTTTTACTGCCCTATCGACAGCAGCTTCCTCTACACCCTGGGATGCTAATCGGTAGGGATCCGCTTTTTAAACTGCAATCACTTTTAACGTTTTTATAAGATGTTCATAGCTTTAACACCATATTTAGAGGTCATCCGAAGCACGACCTTTGTACCGTGGTCATGGCTGCGCTAACTACATCTCTATCGTGGTTTTATTACCATAACATTTTGCCATCCGCTTTCACTGCACATATCTCACGCCACTGTCATTATTTTAAAACTTCCATGTTTCAACCCGCATTAGCACGAGGAATTTTAAGGCCCCTACACAGCCACGCATCATATCATTGTTCATATCTCTAGTCTATTGAAATGGTGCTCTTTGGCCATCAGTTGGCCCTTGCGCAACTAAAAACCACTCATCATTATCATCATCATCATCACTCAAGATGGACGAAAACGTCAGTGAGATAGCAAAAGACACGACGTTACCTTTAATTCCGGAGATAAGTTCTAACTATGGACCCCGATTTTAGCGTTGGGCCTCTGCGAAAATTTTCTTCACCGGTCCGTTGGCCCGTACACCCTTCTACGGCAAACTTTCCTGGTGAACTATCTCGTGATCCCGCTTCAGTCCGTCACTGACCGCCGTCGTCGCAACACGCAAATTGTCCACATGTCACGCATAAAGTCTTTCATTACTCGTTCAGCGGATCTATGAGCTGAGGCCAGGCTGTGCACTTCGAATAGGGGGGAATATATTGTAGCCACATTTATTGTACTTCATGGCTCTCTCTTTTACATAACCATTAACGCGATATGGCTCGTTCGTTGCTGCCGAGGCAATCATCGTGAAATAAACGCCCCGGCTGGTCTAGCCTGGTGAAGACTTCCTGTGTTTTTGAATATCTTTTGTATTATTTCTTAGCATTTTGCTATATAGAATGTCCCAGCTTTGCCGCAAAGTAGCATCAATGAATGCGACAGTAACAAATTGGAATGTCACGCAAAGATTGGCATGCAGATAGAAACGCGCCCTGCGTTGCTCACGCACTGATGACACGCGAAAAGTACTCACAGGTAAGGATGAACGTGAATAGGTGTCTCTGTTGCTACTTCGCTGTGTCTTCGCAAACGAAGATTGTGCTGCGAGTGCAGGGACTTTCTTACGCAGAGTAACTACAACAGAATCGCTCCAGTGGATGCCTAAAGCATACGACTTTTTCCTCACTCTAAGGCAAAAGGGTGTTAAAAGGGTGTGTGGTTCGTCCTTTTGGTGACTCATTGGGCTGCCACAACCATTATTCTCTTTAAGGACTAACAGCACCGGGTCTAACAGTTAGTTCCCACTGACGAGCTCAAGGTACTAACTTTAGTCCTAACATTTACACCTTAGTTAGTAATCGTTAGTCTCACAATTCACCTCAAAGGACTAACATTTCCTCCTCAGATTTGCACCTTATAGGGCAACTGTTAATCCCCACGTTTACACCTTACCAGGCAACCGTTAGTACTCACAGTTTCACCTTGATGGACGAACGGTTGATCCATTCAAATACTCCAATCGGATGGACTTTCTGTCCCCAGTTCAAACATTGTTTTTTGTTTAATTTCCGCCAGGCCTAATACTTTTTTCGCCTGTTTTTCTGCACTGTGAGCAAGAAAATGCGCAGAGAAGAACGCGCGAAAAAGTAGTTAGCCCCCTATGTGTAACTGCATTCGCAGTCACGGCAACAACGAAAGACAAAAGTGACACATCGAAATCTTTTATTGTTCTACATACGCATGAAATTTCTTCATTATTTTAAGTGAATTCCTGGTGGAGTGTAGAAGTCCAGTCCCATTGTCACATTTTGTTCACTCCTTGTGGAGCTCTTCCGACGGAAACGATAGATGACAGGCATTGCTGACGCCAGTGCACGCAGCCTTCTGCCTGTTGTGTTCCCACGGCTGCACGTACAATAAGATAGTAAAAATAGTTAGACAAACGTGACAGAAGATGAAGATACACGCATATGACAAGTACGTGCACGCTATTATAAAAACAAGCGTTAAAATATCACACACAAATAACTTTACGTTCACATCTCACACAGTCCTTCTGAAGCTGCTCTGACGAAAGAGATGGATGACAGTCATCGCAGACGCCAGTGCACACAGCCTTCAGCATGGTGTGTGCCCACGGCTTTACAATAAGTATGTAAAATAGTGAGTCACAAATGACAGAGAATGAATACGACTGCATATGAAAAATACGTGCAAGGTGAAATAAAAACATACGTGAGTTATGACATGCTTATAATTTCACCGTGATGTCACACATTGTCAATGATTCATTTCTATCCCTATAGCGCAACAGCTTAGGAGCGGCGGCCGCAGCCACATCTCCGCGAACCACCGTGCCGCTAACAAGTCGGCGAGTCCTAAGCGAGCGATGTCGAGCACGCGAACGCGATACCAAACACGGCGCTGCATGCGGAGTGTCTGCCGCCACCGAACTTCGAACAGGAGAGCGAGCGTACGCTTGGCTCCCGCCACGAAATGCACCGAGCTGGTTTGAAGCTAGCGCCGAAGCAATCGATGGTAATGCAGCCCTTTTCCACAAACTCGAGCTAGTTCAGCGCGCCAACGCGAGTCCGCCGCAGCGGCCAACGGATGGCGCCGAGCTCATTGCGACCGACTGACGAAAAACCAACTGTAATGGCGACCATTTATCACTAAGTTCCGCCGCTAGCGAAAGCCCCGCCAGCACGTGCTGGTGGACACACAGCGCGCGACATACTACAGCCAAGCTCGTTACGAGAACCCGCAACGTGTTTCTGACAACCCCAAACACAGCGACGAGGTCTCAGCCCAATATCGTCAGCCCAGAGCTCATCGCTGCGGCGGAGACAGGCGAGCACTCGATGAGCGACCACACGTAAAGCCGATGGCAATGGCAGCCAATTTCCAAGTGGTCGCAAAGCACAGGCGAACTGCAGACGCCCAAGCTGACCTTCGCGGTGCATTTCGTGCGTGCGATATACAACACGAGTGAGCCCGTTGCCGGCAAGGGCGATCCGTATCGCATACGCGACAAGTAGAGTAGTCTAAAGAATGACCACCTACTTTTGAAAGAATACAGTGCCGATTTCTGCCTTGCATTGGACGTAATGTATCAGATAGGCCTGCTGTCTTCTCGGCCGCCATGCGTCGCTCAGTGGCTATGCCACAAACTCACAGGCATGTGGTCGGACGTTCGACTCCGTGCGCAGGAGTTTTTTTTTTCTGGATAATTTTTTTCTTGCGTTATTCTTACATAGAAATGCAAATACATATACAATGAATGACGAAGGTCACCAGCGCCGGCGTCGGTGGCAAAATCCAGCCGAGAGTGTTTATATATTTGCTATAGCAATAACAAGTTACAACATAGTCCCTCCACATGCTTCGCATATTATTGATTCCTAATAATGTGTATTTTAAAGGCTGGGGTTCACATTCCCCATACCAAAAGGAGAGAAAAAAGGGTAAATATAAGGGCTCATTTTCATTGTCAGGCACGAAAATAAAGAGAGCTGACAGGCAACTTATGACAAGGATAATTGGGTTCACCAAAAAGCTGCTTTTTCGTCCTCTTTACCTCGGTTGAACGCAAGTCAATATTAGTGTTGAACAGTTGAAGTAAAAAATATTTGGCCACCAAGCTTTTCTTGTCCTGTCTATTGAATTCATTAGAGTTGTGTCAAACAAAGGAGCAAGCATCTTGGAAACAGTCCCCTTTCTACTTTAATTTATACCGCAGTCATGAATCTCATGAATATGCAGTGAAGTTGCTTTAGGAATAACCTAGGTTTGTTCTACTACATCATGGTGTATTCGGCTCAATACAGCTAAGCTTCCTGGCTGAAGAGCGAACTTCGTGCACCACCAGGGTTTCGTTTGAAGATGCTTATGTGTACGGCCCCCAAAGAGAACGTATCTCAGCTCACCTTACATATAGTGTACACAATAGCCACTCCACTTGCACTGTTCACGGGCTTGACTTCACAATAAATTTTAAAGGAAACCTACCGAAAGACGTGGCGGGTGCCAGCTTTACACTGCTTGCTTGCATGCCCTTGTTACAACGCAGACACCATGGTATTGTCGTCAGCATGCTTAACTCCAAGGCTCCGCAGCGTCGCCTCGACTAGTCGCACTCATGCAAACTACGAAGCGCTGAGTGCTGCTGCCAGAATGTTGCATCAGTATCCTTGGGCAGTATGTCGTCAAGCATTGGTAGCATCTCGGCAACAGAATCCAAAGCTACACGGTGCTTGCGTCAACCGAACCGTTTCAGGGCACGCTGCGGAGCGTTAACCTTGCCTGCGCATCCAAAAAAAAAAGGCTACCGCTTCTATCTTTTCTTGCATTTCAACGGTTGAAAAAAAAAGTTGGCTAAAGGAGATGTATGGCAAAGTGTAAGCAGTAACGTCAGTGTACAGTCAGACATACTTATGTGCATTGGTAATATTTCGTCAAATTTTATGAGTGTGCTGCGACCTTCGGGAAAAACTCTCATTTTCACGTATCTTGCGTGTCTCTTTTCAGAACAGGAGTTTATACGTCCACGGGAGCGAAGTGGCCGCGACAACAGTCACGGCAACTGGGTCAACTGTAAGTAACGCTTCAAGTGCGTTTTTCTATTGCCGTCAAGCGCACCTACTATATAAGGAGGCCGATATCTAGTCCACTCATTGTAACAATATTAAGACAAATGCTTTAAAATAAGATGGTACGCGATGTTCTAGATTTTGCCGAAAAAATAAAGACTACTCTATGGAGTTGGAGACAAACTAATGCTGAAGTCAGTAGTGACTTCACTGGTTTGACAATTAGTTTCGAAGAGACGCGCAGCAACATGAAGGAGAGCAGATCACACGAAAAGGCGTTCTGGTACTTGTACGAGAATAGCGTTGAGTCAAAGTTTACAAAAATATCATTAGCAAGTCTGGCAGTGTAAGCAACATGGTGAGAAGGAGCGTTCAACAAAATGTCATGCAGAAGAAGAAAAAAAAACTGGATGGCATAGAAGAAACCCATCTCTGAGTAACAAAATACAGCATGGGTACACACGGATTAAGCAAGGATACATTTTACCATAATTCAAGGCGAAGAGACTCGCTGCTTGAAGGAAGGTTGGTTGTATTAGAAGGCGTAGTTATAAATCGAGATAACATAGAGATCTCTTCTCGAATGAGCAAATATACACTCGAGTGTGTGTTAGGGTGCCAATTCAACTTACACTTGCTTCGGGTTTCAGGCACAAGCTCAAAAAGTAGACAGGTGGGCTACAGGGTAAAATATGACTGCTAGATTTGTGGCGAGTGTGTGTTAAGGTGCCAGTCTAACTTACACTTGCTTTGGGTTTTATGGACAATTCGGAAAACTAGCCAGATAGGCTACAGGATAAAATATGACTGCTAGATTTGTGGCGGAAAAGCACGCAGAAACAAAAAAGTTAACAGCACATAGTTTATTCTGTGATAAAACGCAAGATGTAATGGTGTGAATTTTCGACAGTTTAATAAGAACATTCTTTCAACTGGAGAAAAATCGCTCTAATATTGTCTAACAGAGAGAAAGCATGAGAAAAAAGAACTTTATGTTTTAAGCGCCAACGTGGCACCATCGCTTAGGCATTACTTCATTTTCTTTCTTTGTTTTTCACTAAACAGCCCATTCCGCGCCAGTAACTTCATCGGTATGATCCACTGCATACCGCCCTCTCTTCCCTGAAGTCCGAGCCAGATGACGAAATGACGTGAATACGGAAATCACGCGGCACATATAGTTTCAACTTGCTTGCATGGAAGGAAAAAAACACGGTTTCTCCTTTTCGTGTCCTGTTTGTAAATAAGTTCCAGGCGGTATGTAACAGGGCGGAGAGCTCTCACCACCTGAAACAGACCGAAAACCGGATAAGAAACTCCTGAAAACACTGTTTGACATGCCTGGTGCTTCAAATCATCACTAGGAATCCAGGTTTGAATGCGATGGTATTCTCGTACGAAGACGAGCTGTATTTCACATGGTGAAACGCTATGGCCAGGCGTGCTCTAAAGCGAGCTTTCTGGTGTATAGCTCCGAAGTACTGGTATGATCCGGACAGTTGTGCACAATCGTTTTCAAACCAAAGAAGCTCTCTTGCGGAAGCCTTAGCATCCTTCCATACACAAGCTTGAAATATGAGTCTCGTGTGATTTTCTGCTGTGACGTATTGAAGGTGAAGACGCCTGCGGGGACGCATTCATCACAGTTGTTATGAGTAGGGTTCACATGTGGCGACAGTAGGTAATTTGTGGTATGGTTTTTACGTTCCCCCAGAAATTTTGCTTATTGGTGCTGAGGAATGACTGTGACATGTCGAAATACATGATGATTCAAAATGTTCCTAAATGTGCGCGAGGTGAAAGCTGTACAACGGTCAGTAATGAGAAAGCGTGGCGTACCGTGTCGAAAAACGGCGTTCTCGTTGATGAACGTGAAGACGTGCTGCGCCGAAAAGTCAGGGACGTCACTTACTTCGGTTCACTACATTAGATAGTCCATGGACCATGATTTGTGGCAACAATGAGGAACTTGTTGCCGCGCGAAGTACGTGGAAACGGTCCCAGATGATCAAGATCCAGAATCTCAAAAGCTGTTTCCGGAGGAAGGACGAGTTGCACAGGGACTGGTTGCAGATTTGTGGTGGCCTTCCAAGCTTGACAGACTGTGCGTGACAAAAAGTAGCGGGAAATATCACTGTGCATGCGCTGCCACCATCACCTCTCTTTGATGCGTGCCAGCGTCTTGTGCAACCAGATGTGACCGGCAGTCGGGGCGTAGCGGCACATGACTAGTACCTAATGTCACATGGATAACGGTACAACAAACGCGTATGGTCTATTTCGATGATTCCACCTCGGACGACATACGATGCCGCAAAATTTTCACTACTACGTTTGGTAGTGCGCACTTTCCCGGTTAGTCATTGGGTTACATCGACTTTTGGCGTATTGTAGCTGTGCGGTTTGTAAATCAATCAGTGGAGTGACTGAGGAGATATTGTTCAAAGCTTTGGGTAGGTGAGACGGGTAGTGTTTTGTTCATGAGTGTTGCTGAGATGGGCAATAGGAAAGGTGTAATCCTGCATTTTGAGGGCCCACCTAGCAAATAAAGCAATGAAGTGTTTTTTGTTTGATTCCAGTGAAGGGAGATTTTGCCGGTAACGACCGTGAAAATTTACCTTAAACATGTAGACAAAAATACATGAGTGCCGAAACTACCACCAAGCACTCAATTTCAGGCGGCTCCCTGGTTCACTGAACCAGTGGCTTGCATATGCGGCTGGTTTCTCCTGCCCGTCCTTGTTGACTTGCAAGAGAAGAGCTCCGAGGCCAAGACTACTTGCATCAGTGTGCAGAATCGTTGGGGCATTCTCATCATAGTGCGCCAGCGTCGGTGGTGCTTAAATGGCTGTCTTGAGGTCGTAGAAGGCAGATTCTGTGTCGGGATCTCATTTCCAGCAAATTTCATTCTTCCGAAGCTCGTGTCGCGCTGAAAGCGAAGTAAGGGAGAAAGCTTATGAAATATGAAGCGATGCTCAAGGAACTTTTAAGAGCTTAGCCTTGCTGGGAGACCGAATACATGCAATGACTTGGAGCTTCGTGGGATCAGGACTGATGCCCTTGGCGCTGACTACGTGCTTCAAGTTTCTAATGTCCGAGAAGCCGAAGAAGCACTTAGAAGGCCTAATGAAAAGACGAGTGTCTTGGAGAGCACGCAAACCATTTCTAAACGCGTAACGTGTTCGGTAAACGCGGGAGCGTTTTCCGAACACCTTCAAACGAACCAAAGACATCGACTACTTGAGATACCCATCTATTAATTGCTGAAATGTAGCAGGAGCGTCGGAGAGGCCAAATGGCAGGCGGTTAAACTGGTATAGGCCATCCAGAGTTATAAAGACGGTTCTCTCAGTGATATTCGCGTCTAGCTTCACCTACCAATCGCTAGAAAAAAGATCCAGCGTAGCGAAAAAACGGGCACCATGAGGTTGGTCTGTGGCATCCTCAAGACGATGAAGGGAATATACGGCAGGCTTAGTGCCACTGTTCGGCAAAACCAACTCAACAGCTGATTGTGCCGTCTTTCTTGATCGCGCTGTTGTACTCTTGTATGATTTTGGCAGGGTACTGTATACTCGGGTTTCATTATGCACTCATCATGTTTTCATGTTTTTGTTTGTGAACTGGACTTCTGCCCACATACCATAGATTACTTAGGGCTGCGGAGCGGTCAAACCACCTCTCGGCAGCATTTTGTCTGTTATTCTTCATCTGTAAGATTGTAGATGATGAAAATAAAAAAATAACTTCATTTGATTTGATTTTTTCAAACAAGGACTACGGGGCTGACCAGTCACTCGACGAACACGATATGATTTGACGCTTGAGCATGTAATTCACTTGCTTAGCTTAGTGATTTCTGCGCGTTTGGAGGCGGAAACTCGCCGTGGGCAATGCCAAATAGGACCCTCAGAGCAGGTGTTGATTCTGTGTGGCACCAAAGGAGTGTGGTCAAGCTCACTGTGTGACATAGCCACGCAATCATAGAATTTTCGTATGAGTGTGTAAATCTCACCTTTCTGTGATGTAGTTAAGTTTGGAATGAAGAGGAATTTATTCCAGTCTAAAAGCGAAGCATTAGGTGGTGAAGGGGCTACGGGCTGTAGTACTGCCACGACATATGGTGCTTCAAAGTTCGTGCAAACACCCAGAACAGTGCTTGGTGGCATGCACAGGTTACTGTCGGACCCGTTGAAGACAAGCACTGCAAAGTGTTTGTTGGCAGAACGATGGAGATCACGCAGCGTTGTAAATTCGCCTCTAGACCGGAAACAAAAGGCGTTTTTACAAGAATGTCCGGGCAAACAAAAGACTATTCATAGCTGTCAAAGAGCCCCGCGCAGCTTACGACAAGGGTATGATAGCGGAGGTTGCCGCAATTTCAAAATGCAAAAGCTAGGTTGTTTCTCTAATTTCAGGTTATTCACTTCTGCAGGGGTGTAACAGGGTGCATGGGTTTGGAAACAGCTACAGCGTTTTTTGTAGCAAGCTTGAAGCATCCAGAATTATGTTTTTGAGCAGGCTTGTAGCTGCTAGAAGTGGTTTTTTGAGAAAGTTTAGAACAGTAGGAACATTCAGAGCAAATGTAGCCCCGTAAAAGCACTTTTGATGCAACATTGGTTCATTGCTGCACTTTTCAAACGCTCAGCTATACCGTGCAATAGCCTCATTATCGCGATATAAATTACATGGACACTCCTGATGGGCTTTTGCCATTGTTGTCATGTGTCATATTAATTTTAAACTGATAGCATACTCCCACGCATTGTGAGTATGTTATATCCACGAGTAAAAGCACGTCGGGGGGGGGGGGGGTGACAAACGCAGTCGAGCTAAAGATGCAACGACACGGCTCATCTCCGCCGCTTGGAGGGCACGTGCGATAACAAGCAATACCCCCACCCGGGATGCTCTAGTCAAAGCATAGAAGAACCACTCCACCCGTTTTGAAAGAGCATGAAAAAAATGAGGGAGGGAAGAAAGTAGGGAGGTATCGCTCGAGCAAAAACTATGAACTTTGCTTCTAAGAGCGTTAGCGTAATTGCTGGTGCGCAGGCTATCTCGGACGCTATCAGCGGGCGACTCGCATACGCGTGCTGCACTCTCATCGTGAAGAAACTCCGTGAAAAGTGTTTCCTTAATATGGCCGTATTCTCGTACATAAGCCTTTTGTACAGCTGCGTGAAATCAGATCTAAAAGAGTTAGCTGCCCGCCTATCTTCATATAACATTGCCGTTAGCTACTATCACATTCATTGATTCACCCTTATTGTACAATTGTGACCTTTTTAGTTCTGAACACCCACCAATATTTTTCGTGCCCGAATTTGGCAGACTCAACCACCGAGCGAATAAGCGCGAAGCACAGTGGCTGAATAAACTAGAATACCAGGCTGCGAATACCAGGCTGCTTACTGTCACCCCCCTGGACTTAGCAGCCTGGTGTCCTACCTTTTGAAGAGCAGTGAACCAGCTACCCACGACCCAACAGCAGCTTTCGGCAGGGCCACTTTCGCAACACTTCTCCGGCCTCCGACCGAAGGGTGACACTACCTCCAGCACCTCGACTGTGCCGGTTGTTGTCGCCCTGTCGCTGTTACCCATTCCCACATCAGAAAAAAACAAGGCAGCGCGGCTACTGCGGGTGAGGTCACTGGGGGCTCTCTGGAAGACGAGATACGCCCACCGGTGTTTTTTGTTTAAAAACAGTGCATGTTTGTGTTGATGGTGTACATACAACGGCTTTGGTGGACACTGGAACCACCGTGTCGATCACCGTGTCGTTCAAAGCTTTTTTGAGACGAAAAGTAATGTTTCTGTGCGATAAAGCGATAACGTTCTGTGCCGTGTGTGGCAACTTGCTGTGTCCGTTTGGTGTTTGTACTGCGGCAGCGTCGCTGAGTGATCAAGTGTTTGTGACTGAATTCACACCTTTTCACGAAGCATGCATGACATCATTCTGGGCATATATTTCCTGCGAATGAGTGGGGCCACTGTAGACTGTGCAAATGGCGAGTTTATCATTAGTGACGTTGTTCCTCATAGACTTATCGACAATTCGAACAGGGAACACGGTGTGCTCGGAGTCTACAAAGATACCGTTGTCCAAACCTTCTGTGCTGTATGTGTTGCAGTAGTTTCTTCGCATAATATTGACAACAATACTAGGTTCAACGTGCTGGTGGAGCCTTCCCATTCAAGTTGTAAAAAAAGAATACGATGTCACCCCTCTGAATGGTCTCACTGAGGGAAGGCCCTTAGGTACTTGGACAAATTATTGTTCATATGAACCGGTGCTGCTACAAGGAGGACTGAAGCTAGCATTGTTTAAAGAATATTCGCCGGCAACAGTAGCGGTCGTCAGCGACGTTCGACGTGATGACCAAGTGATAACCTGCTCAGACAGTTTGAAAATTTTACATATGGTTCATAAGTCACTGACTACCGACAAGCGCAGTATGCTTGTGGACGTTATTTTAAATTATTTGCAAGTTTTCAATTTTTTCTCAGATTGATCATATGCCTTCGTCTCCTCCATGTCGTACACGTCACCGCGTAAATACAGCACCTCCGACAAAAAAAATACCAAGTGTCGCCGTCCGAGCGCAAGATAATAGACAATGAAGTGCGTGAAATCCTCCGGAAGGGCACCATTCAAGAATCGTTGGGCCCTTGGGCAGCTCCTGTCATTCTTGTGAAAAAGAAAGACGGTACCCGGAGATTTTGTGTCGAATATCGCCGTTTGAAACACATCACGAAAAAAAAGATGCTTATCTTCTTCCACGAATCGATGACGCCTTGGACTGCCTTAATTCGTCATCCTACTTTTCGTCTACTGATTTACGTTCAGGCTACTGGCAGATTTTTATGCATCCAGTGGACAAGAAAAAAATTGTTTTCCTAATCCCAGATCAAACTTCTAAATTCAACTTAGTGCCGTGTGGATTGTGTAACGCTTCTGCCACATTCAAAAGGTGCATGGATAGGATTCTGCGTCACCTAAAATAGAACACCTGTATGTGCTACCTCGATATGACATCGCCATCACGAAATGTGCGCCTGATGATCGCGATGTCATATCGAGGTAGCACATCCAGGTGTTCTAAAATAGAACACCTGTATGTGCTACCTCGATATGACATCGCGATCATCAGGCGCACATTTTGTGAGCATAACGAACGCGTGGACATTGTTCTGGTACGCATTAGAAACACTGGCCTGGCTCTTAATTTGAAGAAGTGTCATATACATCCAAGCCTTGTGTTCAATAAACCCACGCACCCCTACTTCACACACACACACACACACACACACACACACACACACACACACACACACACACACACACACACACACACACACACACACACACACACATATATATATATATATATATATATATATATATATATATATATATATATATATATATGCGCACTTTCACATAACATTCGTCTATTCAGCCGACGTTTCGACGGGAGCCCTGTCTTTTGAAGGCATAATAATATTAATCCATTTTAGTGTCTTCTCGTAGGTTCTCGAGACAGGAGAGAAGGGTACAGAAGGAAAATATAAATAACAAAAACAAAAAAGCAGAAACAAGACAAAAAAACGTTAGACAAAAGCAAGAGAGACAAGGCGAGATTAGGAAGAGGCAAGAACTCAACAGACTAAAGTAAACGGAAACGAGCAATGTTATCTTTGTCAACAATACATCCCACGCACCCACCCTTCAACAAAGTTAACATCGTGATCACCGTTTTTGAATTTCACCTTCCGGTGCGATCCGCTGGTGGCTTGCCCTCCTTTGAAGTTTACGATAAATAGGTGGGGAGAGCTTAAGCGCTTCAAGTGCATGTCGGTTGCATCAGAAGATATGAAACAGCCGGTAATTGTGGCGCCGCCATCAATATTCATTATATGCATTGGCTCCTGTCAGTGAATGAAAAGAAGAAGAAAAAAAAGGGGGGGGGGACTGTACGACATCTGGGACCACTTATCTGTGCGTTTTGGCTGTGCTTGAAGTGGCAAACCATTTCTCTATTGTCAGATGCATACGCTAAAAGCTCTGTTACGGGGTCATATTATTGTTGCAATGGGAGGCTAGGGGCAGAGTACTGATTAGAGAGGAGCGCTTGCGTCTTTTAGTGATCGTAACGCTGACAGAGTGCCTGGGTGTTCATTTATTTCGTTTCTTGTCGAGTTGAATTTGTAGATAAAGTAAGATTCCTGTTTTTTCCGTTCTCTGATTGTTCGAAAATTGCTTTCCAAGAGTGTAACCCTGATGTCATCAAAGCTGTGGTCTTTCAATATACTGTGTTCTGAAAGTGAAAGGCCAGGCAGAGAACGTACATGCACCCGATAGTAGTGAAGTCTAATTATAAACTAAGTGTCTGTCTGGCCCACGTATTGCATGTTACATACCTCACGTTCGAGAAGGTTTTTGACGTTATTCGTGTCACAGTCCAGTGCACCTCTTATCCTGTGCTTAAAATACGAGTGGGTACTTTCTGTCACTTTCGATGTCTGCATGCGTTTGTATACTTTGCATCTGCTTTTCTCGCAATAGCGAAACCCTGTTTGAGGTTTCACGCCTATTTCTGAATTTATTATATTATCATTTATACTTTTCGGCCGCCTGTACACCCCACAAGGAGGAGAAGTGAAAAGTTTGGATAGTCGCACGCTCTATTCCAATATGTAAAGTGTTCTCATATGACCTTTTTCATGTTCGGTGAGTTGCTCGTGAAAGTTATTAGCAAAGTTTTCTTACGGTGCTGGTCAGCATCTTTTTGGTGGTGTAGAAGAGTGTGGCGGTCCTGATTTTTCGCTTTTCTGATGGCATCATCCATGATGGCTCGCGGGTATTTTAAATGGAGTACTTCGCGCATATGTGTGCTGTTTTTGTGGAAGTCCTCAGTGCGGGAGCAGATTCGTCGGAATCTGTGTGCTTGGGAATAGGGAATGCTGGTCTAGCAGTGTCGCAGGTGGCAGCTTTTGAAGTGCAGGTATTGTTGCCTGTCCTTAGGTTTTCTGTATACGCTATTTACCAACGCAACATCGTTCATTTGAATAAGTACATCAAGGAAGCTTATTTCAGTGTTAGAGTATGAATGTGTAAAATAAATGCTGGGGTGCACCTGGTTAAATGCCTGTATGAATTTGAGCAGCTAGTTTTCCGAATGTGTCCACATCTTGAATATATTGTCTAGGTACTGTTTATAAATAAAGTATTGATATCACAAGATGAAAGAAAATGGGACTCTATATGGTGCATGGATATGTTAGAAAATTGAGATTGCTCCAGCCACAGTTCAAATAGAGTCCGACGTTTCGAGACCGACTCAGTCCCTTCCTCAGGGGGTGACTGTCTTGGTCATGGAAGTGTCTTGGTCAAGTGTCTTGGTCATGGAAGTGTTTCCCGGAAAGAATGCGCCAACACAAGAACGACGTCAGGAAGATGGAAGTGCAACGTAGCGCTCTGGCGGAGCACTGCGAGAAGCACGACCATGAAATTGACTTAGACGGCGCTTCTGTTATTGAAACAGAACGGAATTAGGGAAAGAGGCTCTTGCTCGAGTCTTGGCACATTCAGCATACGCCTGCCAACGTGAACCGCTCGCTGGGAACAATGCCTTCGGTGTACGTTCACGGTCTCCGAAACGTGGTGGAAAGGGAAAGCCGGAATAATGGTGAGAGAACACGACGCGACGACACTTACATGACCAAGACAGTCACCCCCTGAGGAAGGGACCGAGTCGGTCTCGAAACGTCGGTCTCTATTTGAACTGTGGCTGGAGCAATCTCAATTTTCTAAACTTTTCTACCCAGCCAGACAGATTGCTGTCAAAATGGATATGTTAGCGTAGTCTTGTACCCAATGTCGTGCCGTTGTTTTGAAGCTAGTACTGATTGTTAATTTCAAAGATGTTCAATTCCAGTACAAGTCTCTTTAAGATTTCAAGTACTTTTTTGCTTGGATATGTGATGCGGTTGTTGTTGCCATATGATTCAACAAGTGGCCTTACATCATCGTCATGTGGGATATTTGTGCAGAGTGAATTAACATCCAATCTTACGAGAAATGCTTCGTCTGGAATTTTCACGTCCGATCGAAAGCGAAAAGTACACAAGGCATGCCTTGTTATCTGTGTGTGGGAGAGACCACCCAGCGCCAGCTGGTTTCAATCACAGGCGCTTCGGGGAGTGGTACAAGGGGGCTCGATACATGCAGGCAGTCATAGTGACGATATGTGTCTTATGACTCTAGATTTAGCCTTTTCTTCTCATACGGCATTGTGCGCCTTAAACATCTTCGCCCTGAAATCTGCCCCCCCCCCCCCCATATCGAACGTGTCAGTATAGTTTCAGTGAAAACAAAACGCCTGTTTCTCCTTTACTTTTTCCTAACTTACCACAGAAGAGGCCGGATCACGGCCCTCTCTGCCGGAATCTCTCGTTTCCCTACAATTTCCTGCCACCCAAGCTCACTAACAATGTCCCTCCGCGACCTTGAAAGACGCGCGGCGTAAGCCGCCCTATTCCCCTCCTTCTTTCTCCTTCCTCTGCCAATTTTGCTTATTATATTTTATTTTTCTGTACTTTTTTGAGTTTTCAGTCTGTTTATTTGCATCTGCTGTTTCATTTATTTATATTTCGCCCATACATACGACCCGTGCCGCACTCTGAATGAGGCTTCTCGCAGCTTTGTCTCTTTCTCTCTACTCTTTTTTGCTTGCTTCAGCAATAAAGATGAAGAGAACTGTTCCGCACAACTTATGTCACCCATGTAAAACACCATTAATTTGTCCCTCTCCCCCATTTCCTTCATGCCGCCATGTCAATGCGGCACGTTTGCATAGCGTCGCACTTGGTCGCAAACCCTGATGAAGACCGGTCCACCAGTCGAAACCATTGGAAATAAAATTAAGGTAACCGCTAAGTTGTGTCTCTTCTCTTCCCAAGTACATTTGGCCCATTGAAAAACTTCTTCACTATATATATATATATATATATATTATATATATATATATATATATATATATTTATTTATATATATATATATAGATATATATATATTATATATATATATATATATATATATATATATATATAAATATATATATATATATATATATATATATATATATATATATATATATATATATATATATATATCTATATATATATATATATATATATATATATATATATATATATATAGTGGGAGTAATAATTCGATGGGCCAGTTAGTCTTCGTGAAGGTATGGCATATGGCACAACGGGAGCGTTGTCAACAAGGATAAATACTTTTATTTCCCAACATTTTCGGGAGGTGTCCTTCCTTCATCAGGGGATGAGTAACTCATCCCCTGATGAAGGACCCCTCCCGAAACTGTTGGGAAATAAATGTATTTATTCTTGTTGACAACGCTCCCGTTGTGCCATATCCCATGTATATATATATATATATATATATAGAAATTGGCTTGAGCGGACAAACGTACGCAAACTTTTATTACTCCTACGTTTCGGCCGGGGTCCGGCCTTCGTCAGGGAATTCCCTGACGAAGGCCGGACCCTGGCCTAAACGTAGGAGTAATAAAGTTTTCGTACGTTTGTCCGCTCAAGCCAATTTCTATTTATCACTGGATTCACAGAAGCGACTCGCATGATATATATATATATATATATATATATATATATATATATATATATATATATATATATATATATATATATATATATATATATATATATATATATATATATATATATATATATACAATAGACAGGAACTCAAAGTGGAGGACTGTTTACTCAGCCACAAGTGCCATTCACTTCTTCGCTCTCGTCTTCTGCCGCCAACACAGCGTGGCATTTCCGTCTCCCCAAAGAAAAAAAAAAGAAGAAGCATCGCATGAATGCCGGGGCACCTAAAAACAATGAAAGGTGGTCAAAAATTTCTTTGTTCATTGAAAAAAAAAAGAATGAGATGAAAAATAAGCAAGAAAGAAGCAATCAAGAAGCTTACTGCATTATTGCTTCCCTGTGTACCGCGGACCGTATTGCTGGTCGCGTGTAAACTTTGTGTTCAAACTCTGCACTGTACCACTCCTGTCCTGGCTGCCAAAGTGCGGCTGGTAGTATTGAATAAATAAAAATGTATAATTGTCTAGAAGGCTATTGCCACATCACAAAGTTCTTGTCTTGCAGTCAACGCGAATATAAAGGCCTCATCCCTGAGACGTGAACCACATCCGAGGAGTGTGGTCTACGAAAACGGTGTGACGTGTCTGCTGGGACAACTTCGTAGATCACTTCGCCGAGGCGATTAAGAACTCGGTATAGTCCGAAGTACTGACATTACTATTTTTCTGAGCGTCCACATAGACGTATAGGAGTCCAAACCCAGACTAGTTCGCTGGGTTTGTATATTACTGCTCTGTGGTGGGTGTTGTACCGGCGAGCATCTTGATTTTGCCGCAATAAAATGCGAAAGCACGCCAGCTGCCGGGTGTCTTCGGCACGCTGAACAAATTTATCTGCGTCCGGGGTAATAGTGTCCGGCAGAGTTGGTTGCAGCATGGTGTCAAGCATTGTGGTGACGTCGCGGCCGTAAACCAGACGAAAAGGAGAAAGCCGGTGGTTTCCTGCAGAGCCGTATTGTATGCAGATGTTATATACAGGAGGATTTCATTCCAATTCTTCTAATTCTTTGCGACATACATCGAAGGCATAGTTGTAATCGTTTTGCTGAGGCGTTCGGTTAACCCGTTAGTCTGTGGGTGGTACGTTGTTGCTGTTCGGTGCGCCGTGCAGCTCAGCAACAGGATTTCTCGGAGCAACTGTGCCGTAAAAGCAGTACCACGATCTGTGATGACGACAGCGGGAGCACCATGGTGGAGAACGATGTTCTTGATGAAAACTTCAGCCACCTCGGTAGCAGTTGCTCGCTGAGCGGCTTGTGTTTCGCAGTATCTGGTCAAGTAGTCGGTGGCCACCCCAATACAGCGGTCACCAGCCGTATACTTCAGCAATGGGCTGACTAAATTCATCCCGACCTTTTCGAAAGGTGCGTGACGGGGTTGCAAAGGCTGAAGCAGACCGGCTGGTTTCGTAAATGGATTTTCGCGGCGCTGACAGGCTGTGCATGTCTTGACGTACTGCCGTACGGTTTTCGTAAGTTTCCACCAGTAGTATTTGTCCTTGATCTACACCAGAGTACGCACGAAGCCAAGATGCCCTGACAATGGCTTGTCGTGACAAGCACGCAAAATATCATTGCGGAGAGCAGCAGGAATGACGAGGAGGTAAACAGTTTTTGTTGAATGAATGTTGCGCTTGTAGAGGATGTCTTGGCGTAGACAGAAAGATGACAAATCACGCGCAAACTGACGTGGTGGTTGTGGGCGACGACCCTCAAGGTATTTTATCAATGGTTGTTATTCGAAGTCTTTGCGTTGCTGCTAAGCCACGTTTAATTATGTGAGAATAGCAAGGCAGCTGAAGTCTTTATCCTTGTCTTCTGCAGCGACGTCGACGGGTGCGCGGGAAAGACAGTCAGCGTCGGTGTGTTTCTGGCCAGACTTGTAAACCATCGTTTTATCGAGTTCCTGTAACCAAAGGCTCCATCTTGCAAGACGGCTCGAAGGATCTTTCAGATTCGCTAGCCAGCAGAGAGAGTGGTGGTCACTAATGATTCAGAAGGAGCGTCCATACATGTGGGGCCTGAATTTCGTTATGGCCCATACAACCGCCAGACAATCTTCTTCAGTCGTCGAGTAGTTCTCCACAGATGACAACGTGCGGCTAGCGTAGACGATGACGCATTCCACGCCATCTTGATATTGCACAAGAATAGCTCCATGGCCGAGGTTGAGTGTGGACTTCTGTAACTGCTTCGGTGTCGAAGTGACCAAGGATTGGTGGCGTGTGTAGGCGTTGTTGAAGGTCGTGGAAAGCGGTATATTGTTTGGGGCCCCAGACGAAGGCAACGTCGTCCTGGCCGAGTTGTTGTAGAGAGTCGGCGATTTTCGAAAAGTTTGCCACGAAGCAGCGGTATTAAGCACAAAGTCCCAGAAAGTGGCGTACATCATGCTTTCTTCTCGGTAACGGGAACAAAGCAACTGCCATAGCCTTCTCAGGATCGGGGCGAACACCACTGCTGCTAAGAATGTGGCCAAAGAATTTGAGTTCCTCATATCCAAAATAACACTTTTCCGGTTTCAGAGAGAGGCCGGCAGTGCGTATAGCCAGAAGAACCGCCTCAAGCCGCTCAATGTACTGTTGAAAAGTCGTAGAAAGATCGACTACGTCGTATAAACACACTAAACAAGAGTGCCACTTCAAATCACATAAAACTGTGTCCATCCCTCGTTGGAATGTGGCTGGAGCAGAGCACAGGCTAAAAGGAAGAAGTTTAAATTCATAGAGACCGTCAGGGGTAATAAACGCTGTTTTTTCTGGGTCCCGTTCATCTACTTCAATCTGCCAATATCCGCTACGGAGATTTATGAAAGAGAAGTAACGGGCGTGTCGCGGGAGATCCAAGGAGTCATCAATACGAAGAAGAGGATATACGTCTATCTTGTTCAGTTGGCGGTAGTTGACGCAGAGTCGTAATGAACCATCTTTCTTTTTAATCAGAACAACTGGTGACGCCCAAGGACTAGTCGATGGTTGAATTACGTCATCGTCGAGCATTCGTTTCACTTTATGACAGATAGCATCCTGCTCCTTTTTGCAGCACGCGGAAAGCATGTTGGCGCACGGGTAGGACGCTGGGCTCAGTGATGATTCTGTGCTTCAATAGAGGAGTCTGCTGGACTTTCGAAGTAGTGGCAAAACAGTCACTAAAGGATGAGAGGAGACGGAGGAGCCTGGCCCTCTTAGGTTCTTCTAACTGGCGATTGATGTTGAGGGGACTAGTCACGTCAGTATCACAGCTGTTCTCATTCGAGATTGTCGTATTCAAAGGGAAGGCGTCCAAATAATCCAATGCCTCCAAGTAAGCTACGGTTGTGCGTCTCGCAAAATGCCTGTATTCACCACTGAAGTTCGTAACTAAAACCGTAGTCTGGCCATTTCGGAGTTGAACGAGACTTCAAGAAATGGCGACTTCCCAATCAAGCAATAACATCAGAGTACGTTTGGCAATGCCCGTAATCGTCTGCTCTCGTGAACACTCAACAAGCAGGAAGATACTACTGCGAGGTGGCAACGTGACGCAAACATTGACTACGCGTAAGGCCACGCCACGATGTTCGTTCTCGATGTCAGAATATTGAGAAACACAGTTAGCAAAACTAACGAACAAATCACGCAGATTAATTATCGCTTTATACTCTCGCAGAAATTTCATGCCCAAAATGACCAGCCAAGAACAATTTGGCAGTACAAGGAAGGACGCTACAAAACCCGACGCACAAATTTCAAGCCTCGCGGTGCACTTTTCTATAGGGGATACGAGGTGTCCTCCAGCGGTGATTAGTTGAGGGCCGTCCAACGTTGTCTGCACCTTGTGTAGACGAGTGGCCAAAGAAGCACTCATCCCCGAATAATCAGCTCCCGTGTCGACAAGCGCAGTCACCGGATAACTGTCGACGGAAATGATAATCACAGCGGATGTTCTGTTGTCGGTTTCAGAAACAGGCCTTCACGGCACGCCGTAAGGCAGCGGCGGAGGGTACTTGTCGGTTCACGTGACAGCGGCCTCAGCTCCGGAGGTCGCCGTTTTCAGTTTCCCGGCGTGGGCTTGCGCCACTGACACCAGGGGACCCAAAGGCGGGTCGGGTGCAGTGCGTTGATACGGACGCACGGGGTGATGGTGACCGTGACTGACGTCGCGGCAGGACAGGAGGTTAATGACTACCTTCCAAGTAATCCGCATTTTCTTGTGGGCGCTCACCTTAGCGTGGACAACGGGCATCTGGGTGGAATCCGCGTAGGCCTATTCGTCGGTAGTAACAGTCGCGGTACATGTGTCCAACTTCGCCACAATGGTAGCACAAAGGACGATTGTCGGGTGCACACCAGATGGTGGACTTCCGCGGGCCAGGACGAAAATCGGCCTGAGAAGGCAGGCGATGGGCTGGACTTGGAAAGCGTCTGGGGGTACCAGTAGATTGATGAGTAAAATGTGCTGTCGACGGCGTAGAGGCGCGTAGGGCATCCGCGTAGGAAAGCGTGGGGGGTTCGACTTTCGATGGTGGTGAGGAGTGAACGAACTGCCTGATTTCGTTACGAACCACGTCCGTAAGAGCAGCGCTACTGGGAGGGGACGCTGCATGAAATTTCCGAAGTTCTTCGCGTACAACTCGCCGTATGAGTTCTGTGAGGACCTCCTTGTTATCACCTTTTGGTACAAGCGAGCACGCAGCAGACATGGCTGTCTGACGCTCATACTGCGACACCCGCTGCGGAAGCAGGCGCTCCATAATTGTGGCCTCACGTATGAACTCGGACACAGTCGTAGGAGGGTTGCGCACAAGGCCCGCGAAAAGTTGCTCCTTTACGCCTCGCATTAGCAGGCGCACTTTCTTGTCTTCTGGCATGTGGGGGTCAGCCAATCGAAACAATCGCAACATTTCTTCGACAAACATGGCGACACTCTCGTTCGGCATTTGAAATCGCGAAGAAAGTGCTTGCTCCGCTCTCTCGTTCCGTTCGGGGTTACTGAACGCCTCGCGAAGATGCCGATGGAATTCCTGCCAACTTGTGAATGAAGTTTCGTGGTTCTCATACCACACGCTTGCAGCGTCTAAGAGGGAGATATACACGTTTTTCAACTTACGGCGATTGTCCCAGTCGTTGATGGCAGCGACCCGGTCGAAATGGTCAAGTCAGTCTTCGACATCCTCAGCGGCATCACCATGAAATGGGTTGGGTGTGCGTGGCGTGTTGATGACATAGGTCATGCGAATGGGTCATGCTCTGTTTGGGTTGCGGATGTGGCAAACATTGTCCTGATGGAACTTGACAAGGGGCCGTACTGTGGTGGTAGTCCTTGAAGGCGGCGGCTGCTTCGATGGATATCAGCAGACCCAGGTGCACTGGCGTGGTTCCTTCTGGTTCAGGACCAGCAGGCATAAGACGTTGCCGTACAGTACCCAGCACGTCCACCAGTCTGTCGCGAAAGAAACCGATAGACAGGAACTCGAATTGGAGGACTGTTTACTCAGCCACAGCTGCCATTCACTTCTTCGCTCTCGTCTTCGGCCACCAACACTGCGAGGCAATATATATATAAGGGTGAAAATTCGTACCCAACAAGGGCTCGTTTTTCCGCGTTTTGACACAATAATAATGAGATATTATGAAATAACTTATATTATATATATATATATATATTTATATTTATATATATATATATATATACATATATATATATATATATATATATATATATATATATATATACTGTTGACGGAATCGCATCTATAATAAATAATCTTAAACTGTCCACGTCAGCATGCGTTGACGAGATTAACACTAAGATACTAAAAAGTACAGCCTCACCCTCGAGTAAAATATTATGTCACATCTTTCAGCAATCGCTATCAACAGGACAGCTTCCACATGACTGGAAAATTGCAAAGGTCATCTTCGTGTTTAAAAGCGGCAATAAAAACTCACCTCAAAATTACAGACCAATTTCTCTGACATCCATCTGCTGTAAAATGTTTGAGCATATAATCGCCTCCTGTATTTACAATCACTTAGAGCAGAATGACTTTTTCTTCCCAAAACAACATAGATTTAGAAAGGCCCTATTATGCGAAACACAGCTTTTCTAATTCACGACTGACCTACATCATCACTTAGATCAAAACTTGCAAATTGACTGTCTTTTTCTGAATTTTTCCAAAGCTTTCGATCGTGTTGCTCACTGCTGCTTAATCTCTAAACTCTCTTCTTTGTGTATAGATTCATCAACTCTG
Organism: Rhipicephalus microplus; assembly: GCF_013339725.1. Lineage (NCBI taxonomy): Eukaryota > Metazoa > Arthropoda > Arachnida > Ixodida > Ixodidae > Rhipicephalus > Rhipicephalus microplus. Next base: position 90,862,232 of record NC_051173.1, read on the forward strand.
TCATGAATACAGAACTTGCTTACTAACCTGCAGCAATTCGCCATTGTTAATGATTTTTCATCCCCACTTTCATACGTTTGTTCTGGTGTGCCGCAAGGGAGTGTTCTCGGTCCACTGCTTTTTCTTATTGATGTTAATGAATTACCAAGTATTTTATCCTCACAAGTGTGCATTTTCGCTGACGACTGTATAACTTACCGAGCAATAACTAGTACTTGTGATCACGTAATAATTCAAAATGACCTCGACCGCATCAGCAATTGATGTAATAGTTGGCTAATGTCCCTTAATTCAAGTAAATGTAAAGTAATGTCCTTCTCTCGCAAACATTCCAACTCTGAGTTTTCTTACTTTATTAATGGCGATCCCGTATCTAGTGTTGACTCTTTTAAATATTTAGGTGTAACCTTCACACATAACCTTTCTTGGACTACCCACATCACCAACATCTGCAGTGACGCCTCACGATCATTAGGCTACATACGCCGCAATCTACGTAAGACGCCCTCAAATATACGTGCTCTATTTTACGTAACATTTGTTCGCTCTCAGCTAGAATTCGCTTGTGCAGTTTGGTCCCCTCAATACAGCTATTTAACTAACACGCTGGAATCGATCCAGAATAGAGTCGCTAGATTCATCTCACAAATCTACAATCATAGCGCAAGCAAAACACAAATTAAAAAAAGCTTATCACTTTCCCTTTTGAGCAGCCGACGTGATCTAAACATCCTTTCATTATTCCATAAGTACGTACATGAAACAAGGCCATTATCAATCACATTGCAAACAGCTGCATTCACATAAAAGAGACTAAATGCTCATCTTTCATTCACACGCATATACGGTAAAACATACATTTTTAACTCAAAAGCACTCCCCCGTGTCATCCGCACGTGGAACAGCCTTCCAGATGGAATCGTATCAGAACGCAATCGGAAAAAATTGCGGCACCTTCTTCTCACCTAATTCAAGGAATAACTGCTCGTTTTATTCATATCAAAATCGGCACCTACGCGTTTATTCACTACTAGGATATCGCTTTTTTTCTCTTACTTCAATCTTATTTTCTTTGATGGTTTGATTACTAACATGCCATTCAGTTTGGTTGTGTTTTAATCAGTGATTTTTCTTTTGAATAAAAGAAAGTCTTATCACAATTTGTGCTTGTTTTTTAGCTTGTTTTACGTCATTATCTCACGCGTGTACTCTTCTGATGTTCATTGCCGTTATATTCTTATTAAAATATTACTAATATTTTCTCATTGTTATTTCTGTTAGGACTTTTATAATAATTGACATTTAGTTCATGTTATTGTTTGTATGGAAATTGTACCAATTCATGTATCTATTCCTTTTATGCTCCCCTTACACAATTCTCTGTTGGGTCTGTAAGGTATTTGAATGAATCAATATATATATATATATATATATATATATATATATATACACACACACACATATATATATATATATATATATATATATATATATATATATATATGTGTGTGTGTGTGTGTGTGTGTGTGTGTGTGCGTGTGTGTGCGTGTGTGTGTGTGTGTGTGTATTGTGTCATAACGGTGAAGGTGAAAATCAGCCGACACTGTCTATATACTATCTATCGCTGTATTATACAAATGTAAGTGTGCGTGACGAACATACAATAGTGAGCAGTATTCTTTGACACGATTGCCTTTATTTGCCTCAAAGCCTATCACTTTGGTGAAGAGGTAGCACCTCATGCAGCGCTTCACAATGCATTCATTCCCACAGCACGTGGGATCTACCGACTTTTCCTCGAGGAAACCACCAAGGTTTTGCGGAAGTACACATGCATGGAAATATTAACCCCAGAGAAGCATTTAAAAAGTGCGGTGCTAATATTTATTTGAATAGTATTTCATCAAGCGCACTATACAATCCAAGAAATAACAGGAAAACAATTATGAAAGTTTGCGATGAAAAAAAAAGGGAGATCCCACGTAGAGGGAGAATTGATGATATGCGAAGCACGAATAAGAAGTGTTGATATGCCACTTTAAAATCAGCACAACGTTACAAGGTGGAAGTATATGGTGCCGTACATGACTTTCGTGTAATGATTATTATGTTAAAATGTGTCGTTTACTTTAGTCATCTATTCACGTCACATGGTACCAAACTTAGTCTCTGTGGAGCTAGCGAAACGGCCGTGAGCAAGCTATTAGCGTGGCATGTTGTCATATTCTTACATGACACGCGTGTCAGGATTACCATGTTTGCACCAGTCATATCTTTCGTCATTTATTTACGTCACGCAACACCAGATTTGCTATATGTGGAGCTAGCAAAACGGCCGTGAGCGCATCATGAAGGTCCCAATATACTTCAATGTAGCGTTGACGCGCGCGCACGCTGGGCACAGAGACGCTACATTAGGAAAACGCGAACACTCTATAATCTAACGCCAGGTGCGACCAGCGTCCATCGGCACCAAATTCGACATGCTGCATTTCGCGCTGGCGCGTTACCCGACAACACTGCGCCTCCCTCTTTTCGCGACGGAGCGACGCCGGACGCACTGAAACGCGCATGCGTTAAAGCAACGCAGCGCTGCGCACGCCGGCGAGTAAATGGCACGACTGGCGCCTGGCGTGACAACGCAGGCGTGACGCGACGAATTGAACGCCGGCGAGAACGCGCAGCGCGTCACGTCGAATGGTATTGGCGCCTTGACTGTAGCATGAAGTCATGTTATTACATGACACGCATCTCATGATTATCATGTTTGCACCGGTCATATACCTTCGTCATCCATTCACGTACTCTAATACAAAATTTGGTATATTTGACGCTAGCGAAGCGGCGGCGAGCGCCTCATGAGCGTGTCATTAGTCATGTTGTTACATGACACGTATGTCATGATTTTTATGTTTGTATATGTCATTTACCTATGTCCTCCATTCACGTCGCGTAATACTTAGTTTGGTACATGTGAAGCTAGCGAAGTGACCGTAAGCGCATCATGAGCGTAACATGTAGTCATATTGTTACATGACACGTAATCTCATGTTTATCACGTTTTCATCAGTACCATACCTTTGTCTAGCATCCACGTCCCATAAGTGAAGCCAGCGAAACAGCCCCCAGCGCATCATAAGCGTGGTATATAATGTTATTACATGGCACGCATGTCATGATTATCATGTTCGCGCCAGTCACATACCTTCGTCATCCATTCACGTACTGTAATATCTCCCACATATGCCAATTAAGTCACAGCCCTCAGCCCCCAGCAGCTGCGAAACAACTGACCACGGCGGCGGTTAGATCTGCAACGTAGCAGAGGGTGCTAAGAATCTCTGGATCCGGATAGGCCACGATTGGAACCTGAACTTGGCAACGTTTAACGCTAAAACCTTACCTAGTGAGGGAAGTCTAACTGTACTATTCGAGGAGCTAATGGGTGTTAAATTGGATATATTAGGCCTCAGTGAGGTTAGAAGGACAGATGAAGCATATACGGAGACAAAGAATGAGCACGTCCTTTGCTATCGGGGCTTAGCTGACAGAAGAGAAGTGAGATTCATTGATTGATATGAGTGGTTTAACGTCCCAAAACCCCCTTATAATTATGAGATACGCCGTAGTAGAGGGCTCTGGAAATTTTGACCACCTAGGGTTCCTTAACGTAGACCAAAATCTGAGCACACGGACCTACAATATTTCCGCCTCCATCGGAAATGCAGCCGCCGCAGCCGGGATTAGAAGCCGCGACCTGCGGGTCAGCAGCCGAGTACCTTTGCCACTAGACCACCGCGGCGTGGCAAGAGAACTGGGAGTGGGGTTCCTACTTCACAGAAACATAGCTGGCAACACGGAGGAATACTATAGCAACATTGAAAGGGTGGTAGGTATAGTAATTATACTGAATAAGAGATACAAGATTACAGACTTACCCGCCTACATCCAGCTATGATGACGCTTCAGTTGAAAGCTATGAACACGTGGACTGGGCAATGAGTAAGATAAAAACGCAGTTTACTACACTGATGGAAGACTTTAATGCAAACGTAGGCAAAAAGCAGGCTGGAGATCAGGCAGTAGGAGATGATGGTATCGGTACTACGAACCCCAGAGGAAAGCTACTAGTAAAATTCGCAGAACGCAATAACTTACGGATTTTGAATACCTTCTACCGAAAACGAGGAAACCGCAACTGGACATGGAGGAGCCCTAATGGCGAAAATAAGAACGAAATAGACTTTATAATGAGTGCACACCCAGGCACCATGCAGGATGTGGAAGTGGTTGGCAAGGTACGATGCAGTGACCATAGAATGGTACGGTCTCGAATTTGCCTAGACTTGAAGAAGCAACGACAGAAACTGATACGCAAAAAGCCAATCAATGAGCTAACACTGAGAAGGAAAGTACAGGAATTCAGAGTCTCGCTTCAGAACAGGAATCGGCTCTTACTGGGGAAATAAACCTTTTTGTAGATACAATGAATGATAATCTGACGAGTATCATTACAGAGTGTGCAGTGGAAGTTGGAGGCAGGATAATTAGACACGACACTGGCAAGCTTTCTCAGGAAACGAGGAATCTCATTAAGAAGCGTCATAATATGAAAGTCACAAGTACAACAGACAAAATAGAACTGGCAGAGCTTTAGAAGTTGATTAATAGGCGTAAGGTATGCGATGTAAGAAGATATAACATGGAGAGAATTGAACACGCTCTTAAAAACGGGGGAAGCGTCACAGCAGTAAACAAGAAACTTGGGATAGGCGAAAATCGGATGTATGCACAAAGAGATAAAGAAGCCAAATAGCTACCAATATGGAGAGGATAGTTAAAATAGTGGAAGAGTTTTACAGAGATTTGTGCAGTAGCCAGGAAAACCACGGACTTAATACTATAAGAACTAGCAGTAACCCAGATTACACCCCACCAGTAATGATAGAAGAAGTTAGAAAAGCTTTGGAAAGCATGCAGAAAGGCAAATCTGCTGGTGAGGATAAGGTAACATCAGATCTGCTGAAAGATGGAGGACAGATTGTGTTGGAAAAACTAGCCACCCTGTTTACGAAGTGTCTCCTGACGGGAAGAGTACCAGAGTCTTGGAAGAATGCTAACATCATCTTAATACATAAGAATAGAGATTACAAGGACTTTAAGAATTACAGGCCGATCAGCTTGCTCTCAGTAGTACACAAGCTATTTACAAAGGTAATTGCTAACCGAGTAAAGAAAACATTAAAATTCAATCAACCAAAGGAACAAGCAGGATTTCAAACAAGCTACTCAACAATCGACCACATTCATATTATTAATCAGGTAATAGAGAAATGCTCAGTATATAACCGACCACTATACATATCCTTCATAGATTACGAGAAGGCGTTGGTTCAGTAGAAATATCAGCCATCATGCAGACACTGAGGAATCGGGCGTCAATGAAGTATATATAAACAACCTGGAAAAAGTCTACAGAGGATCAACTGCTACCATAGTGCTTCATAGAGAAAGCAACAGAATACCAATCAAGAAGGGTGTAAGGCAGGGGGACACAATCTCCCCAATGCTATTTACCGCATGCACACCGGAGGTTTTCAGATGTGTAGAATAGGAACAGTTAGGAATTAGAGTTAATGTAGAGTACCTTAGTAACCTGCGCTTTGCCTTTGCGTTGCTGAGTAACTCAAGGGACAAATCGCAATTCATGATTATGGAGTTAGACAAGCAGAGCTGAAAGGTGGGTCTTAAAATTAATCTGCCGAAAACGAGAGTAATGTACAACAACTGCGGAAGAAAGCAGCGCTTCGAGATAGGTGATTGTGCACTTCAAGTTGTAAAAGACTATGTCTACTTAGGGCAGGTAATAACTGTGGAGCCGAACCACTAGATTGAAGTAACTGGAAGAATAAAAATGGGGTGGAGCACATTTGGCAAGCACTCTCAAATTATGATAGGTAGATTGCCACTATCCCTTAAGAGGAAGTTATATAACAGCTGTATCTTGCCGGTACTTAGCTACGAAGCAGAAACCTGCAAACGTCCAAAGGGGGTTCAGCTTCAATTGAGGACGACGCAGCGAGCAATGGAAAGAAAAATGGTAGGTGGAACCTTAAGACACAAGAAGAGAGCAGAGTGGATTAGGGAACAAACGGTGGTTAAGAATATCATAGTTGAAATCAAGAAAAGAAAACGGACATGGGCTGGGCATGTAGCGCGTAGACAGGATACCGCTGGTAATTAAGGGTAACTAACTTGATTCCCAGAGAAGGCAAACGAGTTAGGCGAAGACAGAAGGTTAGGTGGGCAGATGAGATTAACAAGTTTACGGGTATAAACTGGCCGCAACAAGCACAGGACCGGGTTAACTGGCGGAACATGGTAGAGGCCTTTGTCCTGCAGTGGATATAGTCAGGCTGATGATGATGATCATGATGATGATGATGATGATGAATAGTGAATTCGGTATATGTGACGCTAGTGAAACGGCCACGAGACCATCATGGGCGCGGCATGTTAGTCATGTTGTTACAGACACGATGTCATGATTTTCATGTTAGGGTCTTTCGCTTGTGTTCGCCATGCATTTATGCGATACCATACCAGTTCTGCAACATGCCATGTGCTGTAGGACCATGAGATGTAAATTGTGACATTAATGACACACATGTCAAGATTTTCATGTTATGACTAGTTCTTCATACAGTCATGTTATGTGTTACCAAGTTTGGTATCGATACGATTATCTAAACGGCCAGGAGAGCTAAAAGTCGTCGGTGGCTAGATAGATAGATAGATAGATAGATAGATAGATAGATAGATAGATAGATAGATAGATAGATAGATAGATCGATAGATAGATAGATAGATAGATAGATAGATAGATAGATAGATAGATAGATAGATAGATAGATAGATAGATAGATAGATAGATAGATAGATAGATTAGCTCAAAGTCGCCGATGCTCGCTAAGAAATGCTTCGCATTAAAAAAACGCAAACAGGGGTTGTGGCTCGGCCACCAACCTCCTTGTACAGAGTTTTTCATCAAGCTAGGGAAGTGTTTGTTGGCGTAAATTCAGCAAGATCTCTTATGTGCGAAGCAGAAGGCGGCAAAAACAAATAAATCACTGTCATCCTTTCCAGCTCCGCAACCACGATCCTCAGGATTTCACAGATTTCCCGTAGAGGTTCACATCGTTTCTGACAAGGCGCACCAGCAATACTTCAAGGAGAACTCCAAGTTGATCGCATATTTGGCAGTGATGATGAACGCGGTAAGATTATCTTGTTTTGTTTTTCTAAAAACTTGTGTGAACTCCAGACTTCGAACATCTGCAAACATTTTTATGCTACTTCATATTAATACACAAGCTAGGCTCTGGCTTTTCCACAACGCTTTATGAAACACTTCCTGGCAACAATGGTCCCTTCTCAATCAACCGTGATAATATCAGCATAGAAAGCTTGCTTTCTGTGACGTAAGCATGTGGGTTATAAATTGTGTCCCAACATCGCAGACGGCCAGTTATCGTCATTGTTGTATTCGTCACCGCTAACTACGATACTCGTTTCACGCCAGAAAAAAGAACGCGTTACCACCCTCCGTTACCCATAAAAAAGCTACCATGTTAACATCATGATTACCGAAAAAAGTAATGGACGTTACTACTGACGTTACTCCATCATTTGACACTTTATTCAGCGTATTCCCACGTTACAAGAACCTAAGATGTAGCAACTTTAGAAGCACGATATTTTTTACATATCAAAGTTGTAATTCTTAGAACAATATTACTCAAAAGTCTGTATTAGCGAGCATAATTTGCGCAATAGTTCCACACGCTGGCAGTACTACACTGCCCTGAAGTTTTTGACACGATTACAGGGGCTGCTTCTCACCCTGTGGCGCCTGGAGAAGCTATTTGTCGCAATGGTACATTAAACACAAAGCATAGAGAATGGGAAACTGAGTAAAGAGCAAACACTTCTATAGAGCCATGCGACTGAATGAGAGAGCAAAGGCATAAAAAAAGCGCTTCTCCGTCTGCTGAAATGCATTGGGACACCAAGTTTGCAAGATTTGGTTTTGGTTCCACGCACGCGCAGATTTAGGTGTGTCGCACGTCTTTTCTTTTCCTTTTTTTATCGCAACATCCGGCCTGTAGTTCACACTTATTAATGACCAAGGTGAGAAATGGCTTTGTTATCATCAGCATAAACTGGATGGCGAAAATTATTCACGCGCCGTCATTGCATCTGGCCTAAGGCACGATTCCTTTAAATAGCCAGAAATAAAGCACGAAAAATCCCAGCTTATGCACGGAGTGAATGATGATGAGTGGGGCGAAACATGCCTGTCTGTCTGTCTGTCTGTCTGTCTGTCTGTCTGTCTGTCTGTCTGTCTGTCTGTCTGTCTGTCTGTCCGTCTGTCTGTCTGTCTGTCTGTCTGTCTGTCTGTCTGTCTGTCTGTCTGTCTGTCTGTCTGTCTGTCTGTCTGTCTGTCTGTCTGTCTGTCTGTCTGATACTGCCGGTAACGCCTGTTGCAGGGCACGCTTAGACTAAGAGCAGCTTCGTCGCTAAAAATCACACAGTGAAATATATTGAAGGCAGCCAACTCTTGCGTTGTAGCCCCACTAAACTACAGACGGCCTGTTGCCACGCCAAGCGCCACCGGCTTGCTTCAGCTGAAACAAAATTAAAGAACGTGTCACCTCAACCATTGTATCGTATGAATACAAATGTTCCAAAGGGCATGACCATCTAACGCTTGCCATTAAAAACAAATGCAATTTTTTTATAAAAATGACATTGCGAGAATTACTCTAGGTTCTCAATATGTAAAGCTATAAATACGCCTTATTATACGCGCCTGCACACTCACGAGCATTCGTATCTAAGTTCCAGTATCCCAGATAAAATGCCATACAGCCACAACTGGAACAGCGCGTTATCACGTTTGCAAACTTCTTACAACAGCTTGATTTATTGACTTATTGATTGATGTGTGTGGTTTAACGTCCCAAAACTACCACATGATTATGAGAGACGTCGTAGTGGAAAGCTCCCGGAATTTCGACCAGCTGGGATTCTGTAACGTGCACCCAAGTATGAGCACACGTGCCTACAGCATTTTTACCTCCACCTAAAACGCAGCCGTCGCTACAGGAATTTGATCCTGCAACCTGCGAGTCAGCAGCCGAGTACCTTAGCCACTAGGCCACCACAGCGGATCTCTTACAACAGCTTGAAATAAACGTGTGCGGGGAAATCGTTCTTGATTGTACCCAAACAAAAACTTTCGAGGCGTGCAGTATCTCGAATTCGTGCAAGTTATCTTGCCCCAGGCGAAACACACACCACATGCGTTTTCTTCATTGTACCAAACACTCCTTGCGTTTTCGACCTATTTGCCCATTTGATTACTCCGAAGTATTGTCAGCTCAAAACGCGAGTGCCAAGACAAATGCGCACCAGGGCAATGTGAAAGTCACCCCGTACCTTTTATATATGTTTATGTGGTAGCACCAGATTTCTAGCTGCGGCGCAGTTATATCCAACGTATCGTAAGCATAACTGCGCCTTGATTCATTGATATGTGGGGTTTAACGTCCCAAAACCACAATATTATGGGAGACGCCATTGTTCAGGGCTCCAGAAATGTCGGCCACCTGTGACTCTTTAACCTGCACCCAAATCTGAGCGCACCGGCCTACAGCATTTCCGCGTCCATCTAAATAGCAGCCACTGCAGCCTGCATTCAATCCTGCGACCTTCGGGTCAGCAGTCGAGTACCTTAGCAACTAGACCACCGTGGCGGTGCCTTAAGTATGCCATACCTTTCGATGCAGTACGTTAAGGTAGACAAAAGTGTGGGTTCTCACTTTGGTCTCTATATTTGCAGCAGACGACACCTTCTTGCCATGGTGGAAAGTGCCACCATCACGAAAAACATTGCTCAATACCCCAGATTATCGATGTGAATAATAAAAAAATCACAGCATACCCACATAGTGAATGGAGATGAGTGGGCGAAGCTCCGGAACTGCATTAGTAAACCTTCAGTCCCCCGTAAACCTTCCGCAATTAATCATCATGTAAAGACGGTAACCACACGTTGCAGCTGTTTTCTGAGTCCTCAGCTCCACCACCTTGTCCTCGTCGCTCATACTTGAAGCACACAGACTGCCGGCGAAAAAGGAAGTGGGCCAAGAGCGAACGCACTTTAAACCAAGAGCATCCGCGGTCTCTTGTCACGCGACAGCTCGCATAGAAGTGGATGGATGCATGAATGTATCCGGCTGTGCCCTTTAGATCGGGTGGCGGCTCACGCCACGTAGCTATAAAGTTAAGTGTATCAATATGTGTTAAAGGATTGCATTTCCCTCGTGCCTTGATTGTAGCAACAAATGGCTAGCGTTGTCTTGGTTATTTCTAACAATTTAAAGCCTATTTTCTGCTTTAGCTCTTCCTAAATCCAAATGCTTTGAATAATTCCACGCCATTATCTTAAACTATAGGGTGGAACACTTCACAGATCATTATCAAATGTTCAGCCGTTTCCTCTTCCTATTCACACGCACTACATAACGTGCCTGTGCCTTCGTATTTGGCTCGGTACGTCTTGGTCCACAAGACTCCCGTTCTGGCCTCGAACAGCAGAGAACTACCGCGAGAATCATCGTAGATCTTTTCTTTTGCTATTTCCTACTTGAACGCTTGGTAAGGCTCCAGTGATAATTTCGTAAGCATTCCAATCTTTCACCTGTCCCTCTCTGTTTCCTTCACCTTCTTCCTAACCAATGTTTCCTTTAGGCCTGGTATTCTGCTGTTGTCTAAATACTTGCTTTACAATTTTAGGGTTTGCTTCCTTCACTTATTATCGACATTCTTTATGTACAAGTAGCTGAAAGTTTTCCTAGCTGAACACTCCTCTCCCATTTTTCTCAATCGCTCCTCAAATTTTATCTTGCAGCTGCCTTCCCTGCACTCTAAAGATGTCCATCCCATGTCACCTTCTGCCCCCTGGTTTGGGATGTTCCCACGTCCTCCCAAAGCAAATATACCAATACCAGGTTGTTTATTTCCAATCTTGCTTGAACCTCTGATCTCATGCACAAGACCACAATACCGAACGTCAAACCTGGCAGCATGATACATTTTCAAATCCCTCTTACAACGTTATACCTAATGAAGTTCTACAAGCCCCATTTTTCATTACAGCTGCATTCCTGTTACCCTTAGTTATTACGTGTCTTTCGTGCTCTTTTAGGTCCTCAGCCACATTATTTATCCATGCGCCCAAATATTTCTATTTATCCACTATTTTTATCCCACGGTCACTGCCTTCGTTATCATAAAAAATCATGATTGCCGATTTTACCTTGCTGAACATCAACTTTACCTATCTCCCCCATTACCACATATGTCTGTCAATCCCTGCAGATTTTGCTTGTTCTCGGCTATTATTACTATATCATCTGCATACATCAATGCGAATAATGACTGATTAATGGGGTATGATTGCTTGGCAAAAGAGGCTGAAGTCGAGTCTCCTCTAATTAGGCTTCTAGTCCCTGTAGACACAGCCTAAATAACAAAGGTGACAAAGGACATCCCGGTCGAAGCCGGCGTTCTATCTGCATAGGTTTGATACCTGTTCTTCCCATTTTATAACTTTCTTGTTACTTTTAGAGATATCCTTTAGAAGATTAGCTACTCCATCTTCCACATATAGTTTGTCCAGTAATCCCCACAAGTCTTCTTCAATCACACTATCGTAAGCTTCTTTGATATCCATAAATGCCAACCACAAGGACCTGTATTCTTTTTCCGCAATTTCAACGCACTGCATCAATGAAAACAGAGTTGGCTCCAACCTCCTTCTTTACGGAACCCATTGTGTAGTTATCCCAGCACCCCCTCACTCTGCACCCATGTCTGTAGTCTTTCTTTTACTATCTGCATCACCAGCCTCTAAACACCTGATGCCACTGTTATAGGACGGTAGTTCTTTATATCAGCTTTGTCCCTGTTTCCTTTATAGATCATGCTCATCCTGCTTAGTTCACACTCACTGGGTGCTTCACCATTCATTGTTCTTATGCTCACTGCCTCTCCTAATGTTTGCTTAGAGTTTGATACTAGTTTTTTATTGGCCTAATTGGAATGCCCTCAGGGCCTGTAGATAAGTTATTATTAATCCTCTTTCTGCCATATCTCACTCACGTTGTTCCAGTGGATCCACTGTGCTAATTGGTCGATCCTCAAATGGTATGGTGCATGCAGCGCTTTCTTAGTGTTAAAATTTTTCGGTCGTCATCATTTTTACTCTCCTTGATGACCCAGCAACACATCTATACAGACTCAACAGCGGCAGTGCGATCCTTTGCGTCTGGATCAGTATCGGCTGAAGTAGCTCACATCTTAGGTAATAGGGACATTTCAGAACACGCCATAGTTTGGTTTCTAGCTCACCTCGGATCACAACTGGCCTCCGTGGCAAACCTAAACGAGATCACCCACGCCCGAGCACGCGAACTTACTCACCGTGCAGGGCAGCCTGGCGGACCTTCAGACTCCAACCTAATGGTCTTTAGAAATGTTCTGCTTACTTTCAACGAGGTAACCAAACATTACCAGCTGGACAAAAAGATTTTCCTCCTTCTACATATGCAACTTTGTAGGGCCCAGGCATCTACTCTCCACATAATTCAAACCAGGTCGTACCCCAGTCTTCATTCCCACAGCCAGTTTACTGAAAGCATTAATCCAACATGCCCAGATTGTGGCGCCATATCCACGTTAGAACACATGCTTTGGCAGTGCCCCTCATCACGCGATTATCGGCACATGACCGAAGAGGAATGGAGCTCTGCGTTCAGGAGCTCAGAACTTGGATCAACTTTGGGCTGTCCAGAGGGCCCACGGTGCGGCGGTGAGGCTCGGCCTACCCGTTCCCACGTGGGAGTGGGAGCTCATTGAGGTAGTGTTCCTCAGGACCCCAATAAAGTGCTGTGTCTGCCTGTAATCTTATTTATATATTTCATTGCCTCATCCTCTGCTAGTCTAACCCCTTGAACTTTAGTTACAAACCGATGTTCCATGCTAGTCCTATTACTCAAACGGCTGAGGGGGTTCTAAAACTTTGCAGCTGCCTTTCTATCATTTTTGTTTACTTCCGTCATTCGTTGGGCACCCTTCCGTCTCTAATTTTCACTGGTCAGATTGGATGCTTCCCTTCTGCAACTCAAAAAGTTATCCCTTTTTTTGACATTATTTTCAGGTTCACCCCTCCGTTTAACATACCTCTGTTCTCTGGAGGCTTCCTGGCGTCTTACTATGGCTCGCATTCCTCTTTTGAGAGAAACATACTTCTTTTTTGCACAGGGAACGTTTCGAAAGGAAGATATAACAGAGAGATAGGACAAAGCGCACACTTACAACTAACTTTATTGCATGGATGGCAGGAATATATATACAGTAAACAGGATGAGGAAATAACACGCAGAAAAAAGGACAAATAATAGCGCATACGCCAGACTACCTTATTCCAATCTTAAAAAGACAACTTAACTGAAACATACCTGTATTTATTATCCGACAGCTTGACGTACGAGGCACTCACACACTAATAAATAAGGAATAATTGATAACCAATGGAGGTATCTTTTCAGTTAAGTTGTCATTTTAGGATTAGGATAAGGTGGTCTGACGCATGCGCCAGCATTAGTCCTTTTTTCTGTGTGTTATCTCATCGCCCTCTTCACGGTAGGTATATTTCTGCCATGTGTGCAATAAAATTGGTTGTAAGTGTGCGCTCTGTCCTATCTCTCTGCTATATCTTCCCTCTTAAACGTTCTCAGTGCACTAGGAAAGTATATTTCTCTAAAAAATGCAATAGCAACCAGCCCAAGTCGCCACTCTTTTCCTCATCCCACCAGCTTTTGGGTTTGTGTCTCCCTTTCTTGGTTGATTTGACTCGTACCTTAGCAAGCTCAAACTCAAACAATCGAGGTACATTTTTATACGTCTTGTCTGTTTGTATATCCTCAATGATTATTTTCTCAATCTTTTTAGTTGCTATTTGTAATTGCCCTTCTGAATAAATAGTACCATGTGTGTTGCTCATAATGCCTCCTTCTCATTTTCACTTTTCTACTAGAATTCAGCTTGATACGCGTGTGATCACTACTTAAGCTTCTGGGCCCATATTCATCTATGTTTATCACGCTTAGCCAATCATACATCATATGTGACACCATTGTGTAATCTATTGTCGACTCCAGCCTTCCCATCTCCCATGTCATCTCCTTCACACTTCTCGGTACTATTGAAAACTGTGAAATAACGCCTGTCACACATATCCACTAGCATTCCACCTGTTTGGTCAGTATATCCATCCATGTGTGCATTCATATCTTTTAATATAATGCCTCACACTCTTATTGTTATTCTTCAATGTAATTTTCTATGCCCTGCATCATTTCTTGGTTTCTCTTTTTGGTCTTTGCCTCCGTCCAGAAGTACACTAATACTCAGGAGCGTCATCTGCCCTGCCATTTTCCCTTTAGTACATAATTGTTCTCTGCACTCCGGCTTGACCCTTTGCCAGTCTGTGCTTTTATGGAAGAATGCCCCAAATCCACCCCCCTTCCTGCTGCCTTTTGTTCTGTTACAATATTTCTATGCGTAGTACGGATCGCTAGGTGGTTTTTCCATTTCCCTAAGATGTGTTCATACAAACTCATATATCTTTAGCTTCTCCTCCCTGAGTTGTCCTTCTATACATTTCCAGTTCAACGTATTCCTGCCAACCTGCATATTAGTATACCCTACGTCTGAATTTGCGAGGCCCTCGTGCCTACGTTGAGTTTTCCCTCAGATTCTACTTGTCTTAGATATTGGTACCACTTTAGGCTCGTGCGTTTTCGATGGAGGCGGAAATGTTGTAGGCCCGTGTACTCAGATTTGGGTGCACGTTAAAGAACCCCAGGTGGTCAAAATTTCCGGAGCCCTCCACTACGGCGTCTCTCATAATCAAATGGTGGTTTTGGGACGTTAAACCCCACAAATCAATCAATCAATCACTTTAGGCTCGTATCTGTCTGTACCACATGTCCAACAGTCCCCCTGCTTCTTTACCTCGTTACTAGCTATCCCGGACCCCCAAGGGACCACGTGTTACAAAAAAGCTACTGCGCGTCCTGAAAATTCTCAATGAATAAAAATGAATATAAATTTAAAGTACTTAGTGCAAATGATCGGTACTTCAGTCGACAGGATGAAAGCATAAAAATTAACCCTGATATTTTTTTGGAAATACGTAAGGAACTGTGAGCTGACCCAACTGGAGGGAATGAAATTGCTCATGACAATACGATCTTGTCCAGCGACATTGATAAAGCAACTTGTCTCAACGATTTCTTTCATTCCATATTTTTACCTTTAAATGAAACTGTGAAACCATCCACGCTGGTTGAGCCTCCTCCAGCAACTAAATCATTAATGCTACCGGTTGAACTTTGTGTGAATGGTATCGAATCCACGTCAAGAAACAGATGAAATTAAGGCACCTGGCCCAGATGGCATTAACCCTGTGTATCAAAGCGCTGTGCTTGGCCGATTGCATCTTGTCTTTATCTAACATACAAAAAATCTGTCTTTACTGGAACTCTGCCTGAATAGTGAAAAATAGCCTGTGTGGTTCCTATTCACAGAAGTGGTTCCAAAAAAAAGGCATATAATCATAGGTCCATTTTGTTAACTTCAATTCGCTGCAAAGTATTGAATCATATACTATATAAAGACATATTGACACACCCACTCCCAATCAAATTATTAGTCGAACATCAGCATGGTTCTTGCAAGGACCTCTCTTGCACAATGCAACTGATTGAACTCTACCACGATTTAGTGACTGAGGTAGATGATTATAGATAAACTTATTGCTTTTTTAGGCTTCGGGAAAGAATTTGATACCGTGCCCGACTCCTTGCTTGTTTACAAACTTGAAATTGCAAATACTGATAAAAATTAGGCTAAAATGAATTGCCAGTTTACTATCTGTCAGAGCGTCGACAACGTGTTGTTTTGATTGTTATCACTTTGTCTACGGTAGAAGTAACATCAGGTGTCCCTCAAGAGTTTGTTCTAGGGCCGCTACTGCTTTAGCTTACTTTATTGATATTCTGGACGAGATATCCTCCGAAGTACGTTTATTTGCCGACGACTCTGTTGTATACAGCAAAATGTAAATGAACAGGGCCATATTGAATTGTAGGCTGACCTTGCCAGAATTATAAAATTGTGCGAGAAGTGGGAAATGCATCTTAACGTTAAAAAATGTGTTCAAGTGTATTTTACTATACCAAATAAAATAGATAACATGCGTTATTTTCTGAACAGTGACGTTATTCATCATCAACAACGTATAAATATCTGGATGTCATCTTTTCGAGTGACTGTTCTTGGAATGCGAATGTGCACGCTGCGGTTTCCAAAGCCACCAAACCACTTATATTCAGCATTACCTGAGATCCTCACCTGCTGCTTAAAAAACACTGCTTAGATTTTATTCGCCCGCCCGAATTTGGAATATGCGTGTTGTGTGGAATCCACAACAAATGTCTTTGATTTATCTCATTGAGAGAATACAGAAGCGAGCGGCAAGGTTTGCTCTAAGGTGGTACAAATGAGGCGGCACCTGTACTGAAATGAAAGACGTGCTGGGACAGGGAGCGCTGTCTGTTCGCAGGAGAAAATTGCGCTTTAATATGTTCTTTTAGATTCACACAAAAATACTGGCATTAACAAAGGCAAGTACATCAGGCCTTCACATTGTCTGTCCAAAAGATGCGATCATCTCTTTAAAATTCAAGAGTAGTGGACTAGAACGCACCTTTATGCTAATTCTTTATTTGTTCACACTTCAGTAGAGTGGAATTATTTTTCGTGTAACCAAGTGTGCTGTAATAACGAAGATTTTTTTTCAAGCTGTTACCCCCTGATTACACGCCACCATTTGGCCCAGCAGGGTATTTCTAAAAAAATAAATAAAAATAAATCAACCCACCTCATGACCTAGCCTCCTATCGAAGTGAATTTTGTCTCGTTAAACACCACCCCACATATGCCACTCTCTATTTCTTTCTGCGACCTCAAAGCCTTTCTCTCGACTAATCCACTATATATCTTTGTTCGCGTCGACAACCGCTTTTTGTAAGTGGCCGTCACGCATTGGTACCTCCGGTATTGTGACTATCACTACCTGTACCTGAGGGGAGAGAGAGAGAAAGAACAAAATGAGCAAAACGCACGGAGGTTAACCAGAAATTGGAGCATCCGGTTTGCTACCCTGCACTAGGGGAAGGGGGAATGGGGAAGAAAGATGGGAAAGAAAACGAAGGGGGAAATAGACGCGCGCAAAAAAAAGGGGGGGGGGGGGCTGGGGTGCTACAGTCTATATACTAGGCCGCTTCCACGCAAAAAGTGCAATAAGCTAGGCCTTCACTGATTTTCTGTGAGCACTCAAATCATGTCGCCTTTCCAAAACTGATTGTCCAGACAAAAGTCTGTCGTCAAGGCGAGCTAACGCAGAAGCTAGTTGCCGTCTTTGCACGCTGTAACGAGGGCAGTGACAGAGAACGTGCTCTATAGTTTCATCGCTGCCGCAATGACCGCAAGCCCCACTGTCTTCCATTACCTGAGGGGGGGAAATGGTGCGCATGTCATCGACCTCTTTTGCCAATGTGGTCGCTAGTCCTGCCATTCCTTAAAGACATCGTTCAGACCACCCGCAGTTATCACGAGGTTTCGCGCATTGGCTTTAGTTGTGAGTTTTCGCTCACTTGCCTCATGACTGTTTCCAGCTTATGTCCTGAGAACGTCCCGGACTACTGAAACGCTCTTGTCGCCACTAACCCTCTCTTTGATTGCTTCTGCGCATTGATTTAAATTTGAGCCCTCAGCACTTATAACGTGCTCCAACTTTTCTGCCCGCACCTGGAGGTTACTTGCGCGTGTACTGCCGCCTGCTCTGTCCCCTCCCACCCCCACCACTACTTCGCTGAAGCTACGTCTTGTGACCATTGAACCGGTCGAACCTGTTTTTATATGCGAAGCTTTTGTTAGAAAGCTTCGGCGACTTTGAATCTATCTATCTATCTATCTATCTATCTATGTATCTATCTATCTATCTATCTGCCTGCGACATTTAGCTCTCTGTGCTGTTTGGATAATAATATTGATATAAACTTGATATGGTATAACATGAATCTATGACGAGCATATTTCACTAGTCAAAAGATAAAAATTATGATATGTATGTCATGAATTGCATGATTTACATTTCTTAGTCTTGCTGCTCTTGCGATGGTTTCGTTCACTCGACATGTTGCAAAACTGGTGAGGTATGACATCATTGCATGATGAACGCAAGCGACAGACCCTAATATGAAATTTGTGACATGCGGGTCATGTAACAACATGACTACATGCCACGCTCATGATGTGCTCGCGACTATTTCACTAGCGTCACATGAACAAAATTTGGTATTATGTTACGTGAATGAATGACGAAAGTATGTGACTGGTGCAAGCATGATAACCATGAGATGCTTGTCATGTAACAAGACTACATGTCACCCCCATGATGCGCTGGCGGCCGTTTCACTAGCTTCACTTATACCATATTTGGTATTACGGGAGGTGAATGGATGAAGAAGGTATGAGATTGGTACAAGCATGATGAACATGAGATGTGTGTCATTTAACAACATCACTACATGCTACGCTCATGATGTGCTCGCGGCCATTTCACTAGCCTTACGTGTACCAAATTCGGTATTACGTAACGCTAACAGACGACATAGGTGAATGACATATCCAAACACGGTAACCACGATGTGCGTGTCATGTGAAAACATGATTGCATGCCACACTCATGATGCGCTCGCGATAATTTCGCAAGTTTCACATATGCCAAATTTGGCAGTACTTGACGTCAACGGATGACGAAGGTACGTGACTGGTGCAAACAGGATAATCATCACATGTGTGTCATTTGACAATATGACCACATGCCACTGTTAAGCCGTCACTTCGACGTTACGCGTTGTGCGTGCTCGCCGGCATTCGTTTCGTCGCGTCACGCCGGCGTGGCAACGTCAGGCGCCGGTCCTGCCATATACTCGCAGGCGCGTGCCACACTGTGTTGCTTTGATGCATGCGCGTTTCAGCGTGCCCGGCGTCCCTCCGTCACGAAAAGAGGCAGACGCAGTGCTGTCTGAGTAACAAATCGGCACGAAATGCAGCATGTCGCGTTTCACGCTGATTGCCATCGGGCTGCGCAGATGGACGCTGTTCGCGCCTGGCGTGAGACTAGAGCTCTCGCGTTTTGCTACCGTATAGGATTGCTGTGCCAAGCGTGCGCGCGCGTCAACGTCACGTTGGAGTATATTGGGCAGTCGGGGTAGTTTCGCTAGCTCCACATATACCAAATTCGTTGTTACGTGACGTCAATGTATGACGAATGTATAGGACTGGTGCAAACATGGTAATAATGACCCGCATGTGATGCAAGAACGTGACAACACATCACGTCTATAGCGTGCTCGCGGCCATTTCGCTAGCTTCGCATATACTAAATTTGGCATCACGTGACGTGAATAGATGACGAAGTTGAACGCCACATTAAAACACAGTAATTATGATACTATAGTGTTGTACGGCATAATTTACCTCCACCTCGTAACGTTGAGGTGATTTTAAAGTGGCATATCAGCCTTCCTCATTCGTGCTTCGCACATTATCAATTTCCATTGTGACGCCAGGTGATTGAACCTTTAAGCCCCCCCCCTTCCTCCCCAGAAGAGGCAACACACCCCTTCGGCCCCGGCTTCACGTAGACGGCACCCCTAGGCTGACCCACCCAGGGTAAATTGGCTGTCACCTTTTCCTATCTCTTCTCTCCCCTGATCTTCGTCTTTTGATCTCTTTTAATTTTTCCTGTTATCTCCTCAAGTCTGTTTACTTCCATCCTCCAGGCAGCAAGAATTAACCTTGTGTGTATGTCCTTCCTAGGGCACTATATATTCGGTTATAGTGGCCATGTACAGCTGGCGTCTGCGCTCCCAATACGTGTCACAGCGTCCCCATGTTGGGCTCGGTGGTGGCCGTCTGGCATGGCCGCTGAATATATTTCTATACATATCACCTCCAACGACTTTCCTAAACTTCCTGATTGACGTCTAGGAAAAAGAGGGCGCACCGAAGCAAAACATGACATCTTTGCTAAGCCAATAAAATTTTTTTCTCGTTTTCATGTGATTCACTGCACAGAGCCTCAGAAGACCGCCAGAACTCTGTCCCCATTCTATGTTGCGAAAGCTCCTTCTGACACAATAGGTCGCGACTATAAGGCCACCAAAATGATCAGTGGTGGCTTGTTACTTGAACTACGAGACATATCACAGTACAAAAAACTTTCCAATCTTGTGGCATTTGGCACTGTTCCTATCACGGTGACCCCTCATCGGTCAATGAACACCATCAAAGGAGTGATCTCTGATGTTGATCTTCTAAACTTGAGTGAAGAAGAGCAGCTCGAAAGATGGAAGTACCAGAATATAATCGAGGTACAAAGGATTAAGATAAGGCGTGAAAACAAAAAGATCTTGACAAAAATTCCTAACTATAACTTTCGCTTCAACTGCTTTGCCTGTGTCCCTAGAAACCGGTTAAAAACAAGCATCAGACCATACATTCCAAATTCGCGAAGGTGTTTTAAGCGCCAGCGTTTCAGCCATGGTTCGCAGAGTTGTAGAGACTGACTGGCCTGTGCCAAATGCGGTAATCACGAACACTCCTCTAATACTTGTGACAGTCCGCTCCACTGTGCAAACTGTGGTGGGCACACGGCATACTCGAGAGCCTGCCCTACTTGAATTAAGGGAAAAAAATCATTACACTGAAAAATAAAGAAAATATTTCATTCAAGGAAGCAGGAAGACGGGTGGCACCGTTTTACGGCACATTCTATGCAGATGCGGCGCGTCGAAAGCAGCACTGCACCGGTTATCGCCACATACCCAGTCCGCGCTAAGCAAGCTATTGGCTGTGGCTCCTGCACCCGTGGTGGAAGTAGTTAGATCTGCTCCACCTACCCAGCAAGAAATTCCCGCCGCTCTGGGACTGCTGGCGCCAACACCAACGGCGAAAGCCTGCGCCACGTGTACTGAAAGCTCAGTACCACCACAACCAAACACTGTGGGCACAGCCAAGGCTGCCTCACCCTCTCCGGCCCCAGCTGGCGCTGGTAACAGCCAGCGTGGCATGGACACCAAAACAATCCCATCGGATTCTGGGCGTGTGGATGTAAAGATCTCGCCTACTGTGGCAAGGCATTTTCGGGAGACCTCACGCTCGCCCGTTGCCTCACCAGAGGCAATGAACACAACAAAAAAGACGCATATTGCGCCTATGGAGCGACGAGAGTCCCTCGACCATTTTGAAAGAGATAAGGTACGTGTTGAATGGCCTGGAAAGAGCCCTTTAACGTAGACCCCAATTTTGTACACACAGTACTACTTTACACATACACTTGAGTGCGAAATTTTTAATGGAACATCAGAGGACTGCTGAGAAACCTCGATGATATCCAAGAACTTTTACATGAGCATTCGCCAAAAGTGCTGTGTGTACCAGAAACGAATCTAAAATCTAAAAAAGAAGTTCTAACGTCATTATGTTATATTCCGAAAGGACCGAGATGATGCAGTGGCATCATCTGGTGGCGTAACAATCATAGTCTGTCAATAATTGCATGCTCACACTTACCCCTTCAAACATTCTTTGAGGTGGTCGCTATTCGAGCCGTCATATTCAATACACTCGTCAGCTTTTGCTCTCTTTACATACCCCCGCATCACCAGCTCCAAGAACAAGAACTTCAGGCTTTAATCGATGAACTCCCAGAACCTTATCTGGTTCTTGGAGACTTTAATGCACAGAGTAGTTTATGGGGTGATTCTCGCTGTGATGCGTGAGGTCGTCTAATTGAACTGTTCCTTTTCTCATCTGGCGCTTGTGTCTTCAATCAGAAGCAACCAACATATAAAGCCTGGCCAACAACACCTACTCATCCATAGATCTTAGCATTACATCCCGATCACTCCTACCTCTACTCAAACGGAAGGTTAATAATAATCAATACGGAAGTGACCATCTTCCAATATTTCTGAGCACATCAATAGATAACGCATGCCTTCCACAGGCTCCGAGATGGCAGATTGATAAGGGTGACTGGGAAAAGTTTCAAAACACGACTCGCCTAAGTTCATTTAATTCACGTGACTTGAGCGTAGATGCAGCCGTTGAATTCTTCACAGCTTTTGTAAATGATGCTGCTGCAAAGTGTATTCCATAAACGGAACCATGCCCTAAACGACGCGTTTCTTGGTAAAATGGTGAGTGTAGAAATGCACTAAAAGAGCAAAATAAGGCATGGAAGTTGTTCAGGAATTCACTCACAGCCGAGAACCTTAATGCCATTAGGAACATAAAATCCCAAGGCAGAAGAACACGCAGACAGGCGAGAAAAAAAAGCTGACAGAAGTTTTATCTGGAATCACTTTATATACACAGGAGGCGAAAGTCTGGAACATGGTAGGTAAGGTAGTAGGACGGCAATCTCATTCGCTTCCTCTTGTGAACACACAAGGCGACAGTTTGGAGGACCAGGCGAACTCTTTCGGGGCGCACTTCGAACAGCTCTCCAGCTCGTCGCACTATACCACGTCGTTCCAGAGATACAGAACAATAATCGAAAAACAGAAACTTTAACGCAAACCTAAAAAACACGAACTATACAATGAACCTTTCGTCTTAGCTGAGCTACAGGCATCACTAAACTGCTGTAACAAATCCGCTCCCGGCTCCGACCGAGTAGTGTATGAAATGCTAAAACACCTGCCCTCTGAAACACAAAAAGCGTTTCTTTCCTTGAATAATGCAATTTGGTTTTACGGCGAGATTCCTTCTGCCTGGAAAAAAGCCATTATTATTCCGATTCTAAAACAAGGCAAAGATTTATCATCCGTCACAAGCTACAGGCCTATCGCCCTCACAAGCTGCCCGTGTAAACTTTTTGAAAAGATGAATAACCGCCACCTTTTACATTTTCTGGAAACAAACAACTTACTTTACCCATACCAGTGTTTAATTCATGAGGATATATTCACTACTGACCACTTGTTACGAATCGAGGCGCAAATTCGAGATAATTTTGTCCATAATCACTTTTTCTTTCATAATTTCTTGATATAGAAAAGGCTTAAGACACCACCTGGAGCTTTGGCATACTGCGAGACCTCTCGCACTTTGGTGTTCGAGGTAACATGCTGGTCGTAAATGAAAGTTACTTGTCCAACCACACTTTTCATGCCCGGGTGGGGAATATCCTGTGAGAAACACTTGTCCAGGAAACGGGAGTGTCGCAAGAAGGTGGCTTGAGCTGCACAGTTTTTATTGTAAAGATGACTACTTTATATTCCCGCATTCCATGCAATGTCTTTTATTGCACATATGTCGACAATGTTAAGATCAGTTTTAAATCCGGCAATCTTGGAATCTGCAAGCGGCAGCTCTAACTTGGTTTGCGCAAGGTTACTAAATGCGTAGACGAGAATGAGTTAACCCTTAACGCACAAAAAAGCACATCCGTTTTATTTTAAAGAAAGAGAGGTTTTCATCCCGATCCGACCATTCACCTTCACGGCCAGCGTCTTGCTGTGAAAACTGAACGCAAATTCTTTGGCATAAATTTAGATATGAAATATACATTCGTGTCACACATAAAAAAATCTCAAAACAAGTGCCTGAAAGCTTTGAATGTACTAAAGGTCCTGTCACGCACATCGTGGGGCAGTGATAGAAAATGTCTCATGAATCTTTATAAAAGCCTCATACGCAAGCACATTGTTATGGGGTGATTGCCTATCAGTCTGCCACACCAAGCGGTTTGAAAATGCTTGACTTGGTCCATAATTAAGGCATCCGGCACTCTACGGGTGCTTTTCGCCTTTGTCCTGCAGCGAGCTTCTACGTAGAATCGAACGAGTGGTCGTTGCAACTTTAGAGATCTTACATGTCCTTTCTATATTATTTCAAAGTGAATGCATAGAACATCCTACACATTCGAATAATATTGATATGTCGAGTTGTGCACTGTTTTACAATCGGCCTTCGTTGCGACAGCCCTCTTTCTATTCGTGTGAGGGGCCTTGCTCAGGAAACTGTTGTGGCACTTGACCACCTTTCGATAGCTTCTGCAGCACACTTGCCACCGTGGCAGTAACAGTCGTTAGACTGCGATGCGTCTTTCTTAGAAGTTGCAAAGCATGCACCTTTTGTACACAGCTACACATACTTCAGGAAACTGCAACATAAATACGCTTGTCCTGAATTTTTTACTGGTGTCTCAAAGTCTTACCTTACACTCCTGTCTCATACTCAGCGGTAAGTCCAACTTTTTTGGATGCTGGCACTCTGCATCCTAACACAAGCATCTTCGCTGCAGAAGCTTTTGCGATACTTGCGGCCGTTAAGCACATTAAAGAATTAAAGCTAGAAAAGGCAGTAATCTACACATATTTTCTAAGCGTTGTGAAAGCTCTGAAAACTCTTAAAACACGCAAAAACTCTGCCCTTGTCTCACTTTATTGACTACTATGCATAGTGTACAAGTCTGAACAGCATGTTGTAGTGTGCTGGGTGCCAGGACACCGCGAGATTCAAGGTAACGTGATGGCGGACCAGCTAGCCGCATCTGTCCACGACAGCACTGCTAATCCATACGTAGCTATCCCTGCTCTTGACCTAAAACCATATCTTAAACAAAAGCCTAGAGCATATTGGTCGAGCACATGGGATAGTCACAGAGAAAGTAAATTACACGCCATCAAGCCGTTCCTTGGTAATTGGCCGCCACTATCAAAATCACGCCACACAGAAGTTGCACTTACAAGGCTACAAACAGGACATACACACCGCTCACACTCACATCTATTGTGCGGTGGCGATCCACCTTTGTATGATAAATGTGGCGAATAACTTACCGTCAACCACATCCTCATTCAATGCATCGAACTAGACTCTGTTAGAAAAAAGCATTTCCCGATAGTTTACCATAAACACATCCAACTTCATCCTACAATATTCATTGGCGAATAACCACGTTTTAAATAGCACTCATTATTTGCGTTTTTCGATGAAATTCAAAGCTTCAGCACCATATACAAGGAAAATCTGTAGCATAACCTCTCCGCAGAGGTTGTTGCTGCGGTAGCTACTCTGAGAAGCACCTGCCTCTCATCCTTTGGTTTTCAAAAGGGTTGAGGTGGCATTCGTGCTATTTTACAATCGCTCACTTGTAAATATCACGGTCACTTGTGATTCATTCCACCTCCTACATCCAACTGTGCATCACTGTCATAATTTTAAACTTTATACCCATAATTTACACTTTTATACAGCACGTTATTTTAGGCCCTTATATAGCCGTAATATACTTTGTCATCGCAATAATTAGTCATCAAATACATCGCATCAAAGACATGGCACTGTTTGGCCACCCATAGCCGCTGCGCCACAAAACTCCACTAATATAATTGACGCCCACTGAACGTGGGATCCGCCAATTTTTCCGAACCTGTTTTCCTTTCTTCTGTGTTGTTTTGAATGCCGTTGCCCTCCCGTTTTGTACATCGGCCGCTCCTTTATTCACCTTTACTCGTGCCTCATCGGCTGACCTGAACCTTTCTCCTATAACCCTCTTTTCTTCTTACTCTGTCATCAACGCAGTCTCCAGCTCGGCAATTCGCACCAGCAGTTCGCTCTGGGCAAACATCATTTTCCCAATTTTTTTTTCATCAACCTCGAATTGCCTTCGCTTGGCGCCTGCCTCCTCTGCATTCGTGTCCGCACTAGCCTCCACTTTCAAAACCACCCCGCATCCTAAACATTTTACGGTCTTTTTACCATGTCTTTTTGACACCAATCGTCCTGCTGAATTGTCCCACTCAATTAAAACAAACCATGGTGAACGACGAACCCTGCCCTATGCAAAAAAGTGTAATCTCTACTACGAAAACTTGTGCGCTCAATATACGTGCACCCTCCCCCCCCCCACGAGGTTGCAGCAGAAAAAAACACACAAAGAGACAAGTAAATACCAGCTAACGGACCCCCTCAAAAGCTATACAATGTAATAAGTGTTGAAAGGGTTTGCACTGCTGCCTTATTATTTAAAACGTAAGCACGAAGCATGCAAAAACACTTATGTGCTCCGTCCATTGGGAGCCCTCGCAAAACACGTCCAACCACCATGCCAGTCCGAACCATCTCATGACCAATTCGAGTAATAGCGGTGTGAGCACCACAGTGCCATTTAGTGAGAACTTTGAGTACTAACGGTTGCTACTACAACGCGGGAATCGCCTACGCCTTACGTCGCTTTGCCCCTAAAAAAGAGATACCACCAAAATACGTAGTAGAGAGTGGCCTGTTTCACTAAGTGCCACAGCTAGTGTTGGAGCCGAGGTGATTGCAGGATCTCATCACTGTTATTTGTTGTTGAGTTGCGGGCACTTTCCTGTTACCGGCAACGGGAACTCGGAAGAAAAACGCCGAGCATGAGCACTGTGGTTAGGAAAACTGTGCCCACGATTATTCTACGATATATACAAGCGAGCATTTATTTCTTGCCACATGGCTAACATCTAGACGAAGATGTCCTACATCGCGACGATCTTTTCCAAGCCTCTCTCTGAGCCCACTGCGGCTGGTTATCAGGAGTACCCCTCTCCCTCACCGTTAGATGGGGGAAAGGCTTTAAAATTCACTGTCCAGCCGCCGGACACACATCACTTTCGGTAGTAGCAGCCACAGACTTCCCCTCCGGTGTCCAGTAGTCTCTTTCTTGGAGTGAGAATGTCGCTGGGTGCTGGGTTCTATGCTCTTACTACACGGACATTCAAATAAACCTTGCTGGCCACGCTCATTCTACAAGGCTGGTTGTCATTAATGCTTTCATCGTCCTCTCTTCAAAGAAGTTGTATCGACCGAAATCATTTTGGTTGTCTCGTTCTCTTAGTGGCGTCACGACTGCGCGCGCCTCTCTTCCTGGCTGCGAGGACCGTACCCATTTAGATGGCTGTCAGCAGGCACTTATACTTTCGGCAATTTGTTCACAGAACCACAACATTTCTTTGTGCTTAGCTGCAGGGCCTTTAACAATAGCTCCAGCACTGATCTTAACAGCTCGTCTGCCAGCGGGAAACCTGACCTGAGGGTCACCAGTTGCATACGTCGCCGAAGCGTGGTTGCTTGTTGAAGTCCTCCAGGTCACTGCCAATGAGGCTCAATTATATCTTTCTCGCTCTCTCCTCATTGTTTTCTTCTGTGTGAGCACCAAGAATCTGCTGGCCTCATAACTAAGAGGCCTTGGAGTGTATACGATGGCGGTAGCCTTGCCACTTGAACAAGCCCACACAAAGGGATGCAACAGAAAGATTGAACCTGGTGCTACAACACCGCCTCGCGGAAAGCACTCAGAATCTACCTTCAACTAACCAGGCTTGTTCAAATCAGGATGTTCATAAAAAACTCAAAATTCAGAGCCGCATCAAATTTTGACACATAGGAGGTACTCTCTACAAAGCAAGTGACTATCATCCCTCTAAAGTTTTACGCAAAACAGAATACATATTGACGCATAATTAAGTAACCGCATTTGGGAATCATTCAGTTCACGTATCAAGGAAAAGGCTAAGAAGGAAAGGCTCTGATTTTACGAATAAAAGTGAAGTACAACATTCGTCAGCAGTTCTATTACTTTTTCCTTTTTTGTGCGGGACAAAAAAGCTATACCTTGGAAGACAAGGCTCCCTCGGAGAAAGTGTTCTTTCTTCTCAGGAATCCATTACACTCAGACTACTTAGGAGCGCTGCGATAGTTATTAAACTACAAATAAAACGATTAATATCTCACAATAACGTTTTCAGTACGTGACTCCACTTCCCTGAACTTGCACATCTTGCAGTTCCCGGTTTATGTGATCACATGATCGTCAGGCATCGATACAGAAACAAAACGATTCAATCTGCCTGCCTACATGGACGTCTCGTTAGTTTATACCCTAGCACTTCTAACGAGAAATGCCCCGAAGCTCTTCTGAGCTCTTTAGTCGTATACTACTGATCTGCACTCAGGACACATTTGATTAAACGAACAAGCAAGCAATAAAACTGCCGCATCACCGTGCGACAATATGCAAGGAACATCCTTGCTTGCTTACGCTCACTCAAAGAAAAATCCACTCCTAAATGTCGCTGATATTATCATACTTGCAGGGACCACTCTCACCCACGCTTCAGTGCATGCCTCTGAGCGATGGTCCTATGCTTATCGTAAAAAAAAACCCTGAAACGCCTAAAGATAGTTTCAACCTAAGAGTTGTCTTGTAATGCTAGCTCGTAGCCGAAATAACGCAAAAACGTTCTATTTGAAAACCGAAAGAAACAATCAAACAGAAGTTTAAAAACAAAAGAAAAAACGATTGCAACCTTCTCTCAAAAGGCCACAGCTGTTCACTCAATTTTCAGCCTTACGCGCGGTGGTCGCTCTCTGTGGGGCTTTTTACCTAACAGGGAGGGCGAAAACTGCGAAACCAATTCGCTTCGCTTCTGAACCCCTCTAAGCTCCTCGCCTGCGAACCGCGTGCTTCCCCTCGTTCTTCTACATTATGAGGACCACTGAACTAGTACTCCCGCATCCCATCAAAGCTGTTGTGGATGCAACGAGAGAATTGACCGCTTCCCTCGGTTCGCATTTTTGTAGTGGTGGTGGTAAGAGCTTTACTAATAACTCCTAAAAAGTTGTGGCCTGGCCCTAGACCTGTGTGCCGGTACCGGATTACCGGTGGTGGTGTGTCAATGGCACGGGGTCTATCGGATCGGCGGCAGGGCGGCGTGGGGAAGGGGGTTGGTTATGATCACAATTTAGGAGTTGGTGAGAATGGCAACTTATTCTTTGAATTTAAAAAAAGCTGTTTCACGAAAGGGGGAACCACTTGAGGTGACAGCAGCATGTCTTAATGTTATTTGTTTGCAAATAGTGCTCCTTCGGTTTTAGCAACATAGCGAATTTAAATACAAATGTTCAGCATCTTCAAAAACACAACTTGACAAAATAAATGTTAAATCGGTAATACATGTTAAATGATTATCTGCCACTAACCTTCAAGAGAAAGGTTTATAACAGTTGTATCTTGCCGGTAGCTACCTACATAGCGGAAACCTGGAGATTCACAAAGAGAGTTTAGCTTAAATTCAAGGACCACGCAGCGAGCGATGGAAATAAAAATTTTAGCCGTAACCTTAAGAGGAAAGAAGAAAGCAGAATGGATCAGGGAACAAACCGTTGTTAAGGATATCATAGAGGAAAACAAGAACAAGAAATGAACATGGGCCAGCCGCGTGTTATTAGGGCAGCTGACTGAATCCCAAAGAAAGCAAACGCTCGAAGGGGAGACAGAAAGTTAAGTGGGCCAATGAGGTTAAAACGTCCGCAGGTATAAAGCGGCAGCAGAAAGCACAAGACCAGGTTGATTGGTGGATCACGGGATAAGCTTTTGCCCTTCTGTGGGCGTAGTCTGGTTGATGGTGATAGTGTTCACGCAATTACTTTTTCCAATTGGTTTGACCGAGTGTGCGCAGGTACCCATCTTTCTCATTCTAAGAATGCACGCTCAGTGGAATGATTGATATGATTTATTAATTTGTGGTGTTCGATGTCCCAAAACCGCCGTGGTGGAGGGCTGTGAAAATTTTGACCACCTACAATTTTTTAACGTGCACCCGAATCTGAGCACACGGGCCTACAGCATTTTCAACTCCATCGAAAATGCAGACGCCATAGCCGGGATTCTATCCCACGAACTGCGGGTCAGCAGCCCAGTACCCTAGCGACTAGGCCAGCGTGGTGGGGACGGCACGTTCCGCATAATAGCAAACAAAAAACATAAGAAAACGAGTATGATTCCTAATAAATCGAAGGCACAGAACATTTATAGAATCAAATCACCGGGTGCAGTGAACAGAAGATGCAAGAAAGGGTATGTGTGCTAGAACACTGGAACCAGTCTGAGCCATCTTATTCATGCAGGATAATCGCAAGATTGCAAGTGCACCGATGTACGAGAGGGGCTAAAGTGATAAAACATGCGCATGCGAAGTAATGTAAAACACTGATTAGAGCGACGGAATATAAGCAGCCTTGCCTTTTTTACAGATTCTCACATAGCTATGTCTTGTCTGTGGTCAGGTCACCAAACAACGAACGCTTATTCGAGTTTGGCCGAAATATCATGCGTTGTCCATCCGCACCCTTTTGCCTACTTTCTTAACGTATGTTGGAGATACCAATGTTTTCGAAGATATTGTACTGCTTCGAAATACTGGGCCGTTTTATATTTGTTGGGAGAGTGACACCAATGTAATAAACTTCATAACACGTAACTGGGCTTAGACCGTCATTAGTATAAGCCAAATGAAGAGGCCATTTCTTATTTGAAAATGTCATGACTATGGTATTTTCAATGTTACTATGGACAATTTTCATGCTTCACTCTTGTTACAACATGACGAAAATAATAGTAATCAGCACATCTTGATCATTAATATTTGAGATGATTTTTCAGATAACGCAATCATCTGCATAAATTTCAAATTTAGTTAGGGTGTTACTGATAAACTCGGCTACGTCAATTATGCACATAATAAACAAAAGCGGCCCAATCACTCACTTTCCAGACGCCCCTGACACGATCTGTACGTGACATGACTTCGCGTGTTTAAACGTACAAATTCTGAGCGCGATCACAAGTAAATTTGTTATCCAAACAACCAGCTTTTTGTCGCCAAAACTGTGAAGAAGGTAGAAGTATGGCATGCCAACCATGTCAAAATCCTTAGAAAGGTTAATCAATATGGCATAAATCTGTCTTCAGTATTTAAGGGAATCAACAATGTTGTGCGTCAATTCAAGCAACAGCGTAGCCATCAGGAAAATAGGTAGTGTGCGTTTAAGTGTACTACATAGTATTTGTTCATTATATGATTCAAAAGTGTGGAGCTGCTATAGAAAGCAAAAATATTAATTTAATATTTGCTATTCGCTGGTTTCCGGACTTGGGGACACAACGTTTGCTAATTTCCGCAGTTGGGGAATTTCGCAGAGATTTACTTTTTGAATATTGCAGTAAGACAATTAGCACATCATACTGAGTACCACTTAAAAAATATATTTAACATACCATCTGGGCAAGAGTGTATCGTAGCTTTGAAATTACTATTAGGTTGTGCACTTTAGAGGAGCTCAATTCAAGATCAGAAAGAGCAGGTACTTATTGCATGGGTAAAATGCAGGAGTGATGCCGTTAGTGGTACAAAAAACAAATTCGATGTAAATAAGAAAGCCATTTGCTATAGTGTCCAAATTTGTGGAGGATTGGCTTTCAAGAATAAACAATAAGGCATAGACGATATACGAGTAATTCACCTCACTTGGTTGAATTTTTTCGCTAAGGTAGTAGTTGTTAGGCTCTTGATTTTAGCTAAGAACTACTTACTTTTCAATGCATTAACTCGAGAGACATCAGTACACTTGTAATGACACTTCTTTCGTAGGTACTTTATGCGACGAGTGAGATAGATTAGATTATGTCTGGGGTTTCGTTTACCATATTTCTTTGGGTTAGAAGTACTTGTTGCTCGACCAGTTGCTCGACCTAGTTAGTCATATTGAGGGAAATGTCTAGACGCCTAATTCACCACAGGAAGAAAGACACACGGGAAAAGAGCGTCAACTCGTAACTGATTTTCGTGCAGGAGAAACGCAGAAAATATATAGCAGCACCACACATGCGCAAAGCACACTACTTCACCTAGTCACACGACCAAAAATAAAAACTGAGGACAGTCGAAAGGCATATCAAGCAATGAAGCGCAAAATCAAACTAAAAAATGTGCAAAACGACTGACGTGTCACCTATACAAAGTCAACTCTTTTCTTTATCCGGAATGCTCTCATTATTTCACGGGCCAGAGCAAGCGTCAACTCGACTGATGTTTGTGCAGGAGAAACGCAGAAAATATATAGCAGCACCACACATGCGCAAAGCACACTACTTCACCTAGTCACATGACCAAAAATAAAAACTGAGGACATTCAAAAGGCATATCAAGTAACAAAGCGATAAAATCGAACTAAAACATGCGCAGAACGACTGAAGTGTCATTTATACAAAGTCACCTCTTTTGTGTATTCAGAACGCTCGCATTATTTCACGGCCCAGAGCTTCTGAGCTTTTTGCAAGGGCAGAAACGTCTGAAAACCTCGCCTCACAAGAACAGGAACGGCAATGTGCAGGCAATTGTGGTCCTGAAATATTTCGAATTGGAAGCTTGTGTTTCCTAACTCTGAGGTTCAATTCCCGTCCAGCTTGGCCGATGTCCACCCGGCACACACTTTGATGAGCATTATCAAAAAACTTAAGGGGTTCTTGATAGTGCTCTTCTATACTACTTAGACGACATAAAGGTTTTTTCTGCAGATTTGCTATTTCGTATTGCTCGCATTGAAAAAGTTCTCGAGTGCCTCACTAATGCCGGCTTGCAGTTAAACCTGAAGAACAATATATATGCGGTGTAAGCTACGCGCATTCAAAGTCGGCGAAACATCGAAAGGTTTTTCGCGTCTTTAAAGTGTGTTTGCGCAGAGGTAGCGCTAGACCATGACTTTCAGACTGTTGGTTTTTTATGCGTTCTTCCATGTGATGTGGCCATGTGTGCTGGCTCGCCTTTTTAATGAAGAGTTCAAGAAATGGGAAGTCGCTAAGCCAGCGTTATTCAAGCGCTTCGGCGTTTCACTTGAGAAAGGGAAAGGTGACAGTTAGACACAGGTAAATCTTTCGTTCTCGAGAAAGGAGAGACAGGTTGCGAGCAGTGAGAACCTGCTAAAGAAAGATGCGTGCCTCTACAAATCGATTAATGTGAAGCACGAACAAGACGAGGCCGTTACTTTCTAGAGCCAGACACATTTGGGAAGAGTGTTCCTTGTGGG
Organism: Rhipicephalus microplus; assembly: GCF_013339725.1. NCBI lineage: Eukaryota > Metazoa > Arthropoda > Arachnida > Ixodida > Ixodidae > Rhipicephalus > Rhipicephalus microplus. The sequence goes on from NC_051173.1 coordinate 90,895,412, forward strand.
CCGAGTTTCGTTTTAAGCTAATCGAAAAGAGCTAATGTAGCTTGAGACATTCCTTGTGCCTGAACACGTAATAATTGTCCAAAAAGGCGTATCAAAGCCAACTCAAGCCTTGAGTATAGTACCAACGCCACAGTGAAGTCAGCTGAGTGTACTAAAGTAGTACCGGGTAGAGTAATGGTACAAAGCTCCCTGATATGCGAGTCAAGTTCTAGTGTCTCTGCGAACACAGTGGATCTATCATGCGGTGCCACAAGCATTTCAACCCACTAGGCACGCACATCACAGTGAGTTTAAGAGATGACAATAAGGAACAGGGTAGAGAGCACAACATAGTTGTGAACATCACCCAGTCGGGCGAGCTAGCTTGTTGAGCTAAGCTGTCCGCTAGCCCTGCTAGCAAAGAGGACAACGCCTTGCATGTAAATTATTCAGATTGTGCGGTAGTAGGCAAAAGCAGGCGTTTGTCATATTCCTTAAAAACTCGAGCGCTACGCGAAAAGAAAAAAAAGCAGGTTGGAGAAGAACTAATAGAAGCACACAAATATCACTACTAGGCAGACTAACCAGAAAACGAATGGGCAGGAGCATTCAGGACAATCTCGGGATAGCCTATCACAAGCAGCGTGACGACAAGATATCCCTCTTCAGCTTGGTCAGAGGAAAGCTCCGTGTGCCTCACATGCCCAAGAACATCCGTGCTTAACTAAATCAGGCTCGAAAATAGAGAACCCAGCCTCTAATACGAGCCTTGGGTAGGGACATATAAGCGCTGTTTTTAGACGCGGCAGAGTGTGCGGATCTACGTGCCTTCGCAGCGGCAGCCCTCAATACTGGCAAACAACTAGTCAGCTCATGTATTGTACGCAGCAGGCACCCTGCGGTAGCCTAAGAAGTGACAATAGCCCTAACCTAGTTTCTCCTAATAGCCGATGTATCCTAAGTGACTTCGAGACAGCGGTCAGAAGTTATGCACGAGACGAGGCAGAATTTCGCCAGAGGACACGGCTATCCTTAATTGCAATGGAAAGAATATAACCTTTGAAGACACAGAAACAGAAGAACGACAAACCTCACTGGGGAGCAGTGGCATACGAACTCTTTCGTAAACACAAATCACTATATATATATATATATATATATATATATATATATATATATATATATATATATAGGCAGGCATGGTGGTTGAGTGGCCGTAGCATTGCATATAGTCCAGTAGATCCTACGTGAGCGGTCACAACGTGGTTTATTTCGACATTTCGGCTTAGAGTCTGGCCTTCATCAGAATTAAAGATACAGTTTGTTGGTGCTCAGCTTTATACAATCTCAAATGAGAGGGCGAGGAAAGAGAAAAAAAGACAGAAAAGAAAAAAACGAAAAAAGAAAAAAGAAAAAAGAGAAAGAAAAAGAAAAAGGAAAGAGAAAGAAGGAAAAAGAGAAGAAGAAGAGAAAAATAATATACGGTGGACGCCCCTGGAGTGCCCCCCTTCCACTCTTCCTTCCACTTCCCCCGTCCACTCTTCTCTCCACTTTCCCCTTCATCTCTCTCCCCCTTCTCCCCTTCACCTTTCTGATGTCAGCGGTCTGTGTATGTTTCCGTTCACTAACACATTCCTCCCGATCAGACGGCCCCTTCTGGCACTGGCGGTTCGGTGTGGGGCAAAAAAAGAGCTTTTCAGGAAGTCCTAAGCCTTTAACTACTCGGAGTCCCGTAAACAATTCGTCGTAGAAGGAGGGTGCCGCGTGTTGTGGCAGAGGCTGGTAAGCGGGCATTTTAGGAAGTACTAAGCCTTTAACTACTCCGCGCCCTGTCAACATTTCCTCGTAAAAAGAGGGTTGCCCGGTATTGCGGTAGGCTGTGCAAGCGGGTGCAATGCGAATTCCTTGCTCGCTTCTGGATTACACGTGTAGTGGGGGCCTCCCGGCTGTGCACAGGGTTGCTGTTGGGCATGTCATGCATGGCACAATTGATTGGGTAGTAAAATAAAACAGAAAACAGACGACAGCTGCACTTAGGAAGAGTAGTTACACTTGGAATTGTTTTGGGTTGTCCAGTGCCCTTTGCAGCTGCAGTGCCATGAACTCAGTTACTATTTTCATTGTTGCCGTTATTGTTTTCTAATGCTTTAATTGCTGCAAGTGTACTAGGATTCTCATTTATTCTTTTATCGACGGTGTTAAATCGGTGGATAAGGTATGACTCTCGTTGTTCACGTTCTCGATTTGATTTAAATCCCGTCTCTAAGAGCGTTACTGATAGTTTGTCGAATGCATAGTCGGGAAGATTGAGATGTTTTGATAGAGGTAGACTTGGGGCTGATTTCGCATGGGCTCTGTGATTATTGAAGCGAATCCTAAATGGTGTTTCTGTTTGTCCGATGTACTGCATACCACACACGTTGCATTCGAAGAGGTATACCACATTAGAGGAATCGCATGTTAGGTTTCCTCGTATGTTAATCGAAAACTTGGATTGCGTGCTGGTTGCTTTGTCTGTTTCTCGCATCGCCTTACATACAAGACATCGTGGCTTTAAACAAGGGCGGCATGAAATATTGGGGGGTGATGTGTTAATTTGGGAATGGACAAGGGTGTCTTTTGAGGTTACGTGGTCGTCGGTAAACGACGCCTAGAGCGAATGGGAATGCGCGTTTCAGACGTTCACTTTGTTCCAGAATGTTGTAATGTCGTTTAAGGATTTTGTTTACATTGGGGAAGTTTGCGCTGTAAGTCAAGCAGAGGTTTGTTCGTTGTGGGTCTTCTCGTGGTGGTCGCTTCATACGTAAGTCTTCACGCTTTAGTTTTCTCGCTTTTTGAACAGCGTCATTAATTACATGTGGGGGGTATTTTTTGTTTCTCGAGCATAAGTTTTAGCCTCTGTGAGCTCGTGTCAAAGTCAGCGTCTCTAGAGCAGATTCGTTTAAACCGGTGAGCCTGGCTGTATGGAATACTGTTTTTACAGTGGCGTAGGTGATCGCTTTGGTAATGGAGGTATTGTTGTGGATCCGTTGGTTTGCGATATAGGGTGTACAGAGCTTCTCTTCTTCTATCGTTATGGTAACATCAAGAAAATTTACGGTAACTTACGAGTATGTGTGTGTGAAGTGTATGTTCGGATGTACAGCATTGTAAGTGTCGATAAAGCTGAGAAGTTCGTCCTCGCTGTGGGTCCAAATAAGAAAGATGTCGTCTATGTATCTTCTGTATAAAATTGGTTTCAAGGAACTTTGTGCAAGAAATTCAGATTCTAGCTTTCCCATAAAGATCTTGGCATAATTAGGTGCCGTTTCGTGAAACTTGACAAAATCTGAAGAAGTAAGTATGAAAATTTTGGAATCTAGGACAGACATAACAATAAAACCCGCTGACAAAGCAGGAGCAATAGTAGTCCTTAAAACAACTAATTAAAACAAGAAGCATACCGCCAACTAGACGACTCAAGATTTTACGAACGCCTCCCAGGTGATCCGACAGACGAATACAAACGTATCGTATCAACAGAACTAAAGAAACTGTTGGATGCAGAAAAGATAACCAACACTGACCACAAACTGATGCAAGCAGCATACCGTCGTCCAGGTCGCTTCTACATGCTCCCAAAAATTCATAAACCCGGTAACCCAGGTCGACCAATCATATCAGGTATCGGTACAATAACTCAACCCATATCAGGGTACGTGGACAAACTATTAAGCCACAATCCATGCACCCTCGCGTCGTACATAAAAGACACCACACATTTTCTTCGAGACATTGCAGGTATCTGTGTGCCGAAAAACTCGTACTTGGTTACTCTTGATGTCTCTTCATTATATACAAATATTCCTCACGATGACGGCATAGCTGCATTACAAAACATGTACACAAACCATAGACAATCTAACACCCCAGATTTTTCTGCCATTGCAACTTTGACGAGGATAGTCCTCGAATGAAATTCATTCGAGTTTAACCAAGAGTATTTTCGACAAATCAGCGGGACCGCTATGGGCACCAAAATGGCACCTAATTATGTCAACATATTTATGGAAAAGATAAAATCTGAATTTCTTGCACAAAAGTCCTTGAAACCAATGTTATACAGAAGATACATAGACGACATCTTTCTTATTTGGACCCAGAGCGAGGACGAACTTCTCAGCTGTATCGACACTTACAATGCTGTACACCTGAACATACACTTCACACACACATACTCGCAAGTTACCGTAAATTTTCTTGATGTTACCATAACGATAGAAGAAGAGAAGCTCTCTATAACCCTATATCGCAAACCAACGGATCGACAACAATACCTTTATTACCAAAGCGATCACCCACGCCACTGTAAAAACAGTATTCCATACAGCCAGGCTCATTGGTTTAAGCAAATCTGCTCTAGAGACGCTGACTTTGACACAAACTCACGGAGGCTAAAACTTATGCTCGAGAAACAAAAATACCCCCCACATGTAATTAACGACGCTGTTCAAAAAGCGAGAAAACTAAAGCGTGGAGACTTACTCATGAAGCGACCACCACGAGAAGACCCACAACAAACAAACCTCTGCTTGACTTACAGCACAAACTTCCCCAATGTAAACAAAATCCTTAAACGACATTACAACATTCTGAAACAAAGTGAACGTCTGAAACGCGCATTCCCATGCGCTCCAGGCGTCGTTTACCGACGACCACGTAACCTGAAGGACACCTTTGTCCTCTCCCAAATTAACACATCACCCCCCAATAATTCATGCCGCCCTTGTTCAAAGCCACGATGTCTTGTATGTAAGGCGATGCGAGAAACAGACAAAGCAACCAGCACACAATCCAAGTTTCCGATTAACATACGAGGAAACCTAACATGCGATTCCTTTAATGTGGTATACCTACTCGAATGCAACGTGTGTGGTATGCAGTACATCGGACAAACAGAAACACCATTTAGGATTCGCTTCAATAATCACAGAGCCCATGCGAAATCAGCTCCAAGTCTACCTCGATCAAAACATCTCAATCTTCCCGACCATGCATTCGACAAACTATTAGTAACGCTCTTAGAGACGGGATTTAAATCAAATCGAGAACGTGAACAACGAGAGTCATACCCTATCCACCGATTTAACACCCTCGATAGAAGAATAAATGAGAATCCTGGTACACTTGCAGCAATTAAAGCATTAAAAAACAATAACGGCAACAATGAAAATAGTAGCTGAGTTCACTGCACTGCAGCTGCGAAGGGCACTGGACAACCCAAAACAATTCCAAGTGTAACTACTCTTCCTAAGTGCAGCTGTCGTCTGTTTCCTGTTTTATTTTACTACTCAATCAATTTTGCCATGCATGACATGCCCAACAGCAACCCTGTGCACAGCCGGGAGGCCCCCACTACACGCGTAACCCAGAAGCGAGCAAGGAATTCGCATTGCACCCGCTTGCACAGCCTACCGCAATACGGGGCAACCCTGTTTTGACGAGGAAATGTTGACAGGGCGCGAAGTAGTTAAAGACTTAGAACTTTCTAAAATGCCCGCTTACCAGCCTCTGCCACAATACGCGGCACCCTCCTTCTACGACGAATTGTGTACGGGACTCCGAGTAGTTAAAGGCTTAGGACTTCCTGAAAAGCTCTTTTTTTTTGCCCCACACCGAACCGCCAGTGCCAGGAGGGGCCGTCTGATCGGGAGGAATGCGTTAGTGAACGGAAACATACACAGACCGCTGACATCAGAAAGGTGAAGGGGAGAAGGGGGAGAGAGGTGAAGGGGGAAGTGGAGAGAAGAGTGGAGGGGGAAGTGGAAGGAAGAGTGGAAGGGGGGCACCCGAGGGGCGTCCACCGTATATTATTTTTCTCTTCTTCTTCTCTTTTTCCTTCTTTATCTTTCCTTTTTCTTTTCCTTCCTTTTTTTCTTTTTTTTCTTTTTTTCTTTTCTGCCTTTTTTCCTCTTTCTTTGCCCTCTGATTTGAGATTGTATAAAGCTGAGCACCAACAAACTGTATCTTTAATCCTGATGAAGGCCAGACTCTAGGCCGAAACGTCGAAATAAACCACGCTGTGACCGCTCACGGAGGATCTACTGGACTATATATATATATATATATATATATATATATATATATATATATATATATATATATATATATATATATATATATATATATATATATATATATATATATATATAGTGAGGACCGCCGACATCAGAAAGGTGAAGGGGAGAAAGGGGAGAAAGATGAAGGGGGAAGAGGAAAGAAGAGTGGAAGGGGGGCGGCCAAGGGGAGTCCACCTCATATTCTTTTTCTCTTTTTTTTCCTTTTTTCCTTCTTTTTCTTTTCTTCTTTTTTCTTTCTCTTTTTTCTTTTTTTTCTCTCTATTTCCTCTTTCGTTTCCCTCTGATTTGAGATTGTATAAAGTTGAGCACCAACAAACTGTACGTTTAATCCTGATGAAGGCCAGAATCTAGGCCGAAACGTCAAAATAAACCACGTTGGGACCGCTCATGGAGGATCTACTGGACTATACATATATATATATATATATAAATATATATATATATATATATATATATATATATATATATATATATATATATATATATATATATATATATATATCATTACAGTGACGACTTCCTCAATGGCGGCAGGATCACGGGCCAGGAGCATCTGAAATGCGCCGCTATTGATTCATTTTATGAAGTACTGAATCCTGTCATGCTTCAACGTGGCGACGTTGAAACGGTTACAAAAATCATTAATGTCTTCGACGTAACTAGCATATGATTTGGAAGGCTTGTGTGCGTGATGGCGCAACCGTTGTTCGTCACGGGGCTTGCGGACAGCGGGAATTGTTAGCGCTGACTAGTTCGTCGTGGGTAAACCAGTCTTCGACGTCGGTCTCATCAGCCCCGCCGAAGAGCTCTGGCTTCCGCAGTCGACGGGCGCCGGGGCTGCTCTACAACAGACTTGAAGGGCAGGTTGCGCTTTGTTGGTGAAAATGTTGGGTAGAAGCGTTTTATTGAAGGCGAAGACAAAGGTCAGACGGAAGGACATTAAAGGAAAATCTAACATGTACTGGTCCACCGAGCGCGGTGAAGCTACGCACACTCAAACTCGCCGTTGCGGAACTCGTCACTGTAATTTAAAGTTTTGACTAGTTGAGGAAACAGCGCACCCTGATTCAGCCATTTTCCTCGCACGCTGACGTGCTCTCTAGTCTTACTTCCGTTTCCAAGCACACAGCAACCTTGCAAGAGATTAAGAACTTTGTATGCGAAGTTGTTCGGCAAGTTTCCTTGATTGCCTTCACGCAGCAGCCGCCGTCCTCTCGCCTTCCCCTACCACGCTGCAATGATATTGCCGAAGAGGTCACTCAGGCTGTTCCCGTCACTCCCCATCAGCAAACTATGGTCAAAGATGTTTTCTATGCGCTGGCTCTGCAACACCTCGCAGCGCCTCTTACGTATGCGCAGGTTGTACGCAGGCAACACCAGCAGCATTTTCTAAGCATGCATTCACAGGTTCCCCACTCTACCCCTCTTTCGACACCTTGGGTAGCACCGCAAGTCAGCGATTCTTGGCGCACTCCTGACAATCGCCCGATTTGCTACACCTAAGGCACTCTAGGACACGTTGCCCGATAATATCGTCGTAACTTCCAATCATTCCACAATGCTGCCCGGCTGTTTGCATACGACCCACAGCCCATGTACACACCCACCGGCTCTCTATCCCTTACTGCAGTTTGGCTACACTGACTTTCCCAAGTCTCAGTCGCCCCGGTTGCCGCCTCAGTCTCAATCTTCCTGCACCCTATCTTTTCACATGAGAACGCCTTCCCCAATGCATACCCTACCCGAACCTTCCAACTGAGAAAACTAAACGCTGCAGTTCCGGAGGCAAGACCTGCGCCTTCAATGAAATGCACAAGTCCTCACTCCTCACCTGCTAATGTTATCGCCATATCTTTCGATGGCGTTTTTAGATTTGCTCTCGCCGACACTGGTTCCACCGTTTCTGATATAGCCGCCAAGCTCTGCCACTTCTTGTGCAAAATGACAACACCACTTTCTGGACTACCACTTCGCACGGTGTTATGGCTCGCACCGCCGCCGACACTGTTGCGTAGTGTGTCGAGATCACGGGCCGCCAAGGTCACTAGCCGTTTGGTAGCGCTTGTTTCTCAGCTCGCGACTGCTTCTGTGCAGAGCTCATAGACGAGCAGACAAGACGACGGTCAGTTACGGCAAGATTTACATACAGCATAGGAATAGATGCGTTATATATTCTGCACTGGGTCCAACAGCTTAGAGACTCAAAGAGCCGGGATGTCTTTTCCCTGACGAACATGTTGCCTCTTTGTCAACGCGCCACTTGGCTTTTTTATAGGCCCTGGGTGATCCCTTACGTTACCAACGTACAATCGAAACCGCCGCTGATGGCGTCAGCTTCCTCACACCAGGACCCGCCCGTGGGTGGCGTCATGATTCTTCAATCCGGAGCTGCTGCGCTGGGTTGCACCCAAGGACGATTGATGTAGCCATGCTTTGCGTAAGACTCACTAGACTAGATGGCGCTGATTGCTTCATCGTTCTGCTATCCAGCCGGTGGGTTGAGGGAGCTCACCGTGCGTTGCGTAAGACAGACAGGCACCACCGCTTGATGACGTCGTTGAGTTGATGGCGTCATACAGATGGCGTCATACAGCCTTGATACAGATTGTCTTTGCAGAGGCAATGAGGTTCGGTCCGGACTCTCCGGCGTAACAGCACTCCTGCCGCCAGACAATGCGCCCGAAAGACGAGCTTCTTCCGCGTGGCTCAGATGACAGGTGCGCCATTCGCAGGTTCCTCCATGCACGCCTCAAGAGCCGTGGGGGAGGATGTAGCTACAGGCTCAGGTACGTGAGCACATCTCATTCCTGAGGACGGATCCAAGCTCCACTGGCCAGTCACCAAAGCTGGTCAACTAGCTCGCTCGTCTCTTCTGAAGATTTTTGGTTTAAGCACTTGTCGATGGTTCTGCAACTTGTCAAGAACGGTTCGACAACAGACCACAAATTACACAAGCAAGTGCCCTCTGTTACCCAACAGGACACTAAACGAAATATAGCACAACATATACCTAGCTACGTGTCTGAATTTTGATTCCTCTACGTGAAGAGACACATGTGGGACACAAGACTCTTAAAATGAGAACTCAACTTTTTACACGTACAACAACGTAATCAAATAGAATATAACATATTATTGACCCCTTGAGACCACTCTGAAAATTTCGCCCCGACTAGTGAAAGAACAAAAGGTAGAAAAGAGACTCCCTAAAACGCCCGGCTTGGTGCGTTTTCGTTAGCGTTTAGCTTTTCTTTTTTAGTGAACGGCTATGTTGTGCTTTTGGAGTATCATGCTCCACCTAAGTAGCCGGCTACTGTTAGGCGACATGTTATTTAATCAGGTAAGAGATCAGTAGTTCGTTTCGACCATAAATCTCGAACCAGCGAAATACCAGGCTAGCTTTTGAACGCATCACACGAGGCAAGCACATTATTTTTCTGAGGTACTGTATGCCTCTTCCCCGTAGCTCAGTTTTCGACTTAAATACAAAAATTGCCTTTTGTTACCAGCGCTGACTTCTTGGCATATGATAGCTTCCATGACGCAATCACTCGCGTCGCAATGAATGACAAAGCCCTTCGAGAAATCGAGTGCCATGAAAACGGCCTTTTCACTCAAGGCCTGTTTTAGTTTGCCAAACGCAATCTCTTTTTCCAAGTCCCATACTACATTAACCAGCTCGGACTTGCAAAGTGCGTCAGTTAGAGGACTGGCAATGCTAGAGTACTTTTGCACATATTGCTGATAGTGTCCAGCTAGGCCCAAGAATGCCTTTATCTCAGATTTTCTGGTTGTTCGTGGATAGTTCACGATGGCGGATACCTTAACTTCTGGAAGTCTTCGCCGGCCACCCCCATCAACGTATCCCAGGTAACACACCTCACTAGGTTACATTTAGCTGGTTTCGCGATAAGACCAGCTTCTTTCAACCTGTTGAGCTCTGCTCGCAAATGCTCTACATGTTCTCAGCTGTTTGAGAAAATGACGACATCGTCAAGATACGGCAGAACGAACTCAAAGAGGCTATTAAGAACTCGGTACATTAGGCCTGAAAAACAAAAGGGCGCAATTTTCAATCCAAAGCTCAGCTAAGTGGACGATACATTCCGAATGGAGGAACGAACGCGGCATAGCGGCTGCCGCGCTCCGTAAGGGGGACTTGCCAATACCCTCGCTTGGAATCTAACGTGGAACAATAACAAGACCGTGACACAGTTTATATCCTTTCCTCTAGATTAGGCGGGCCCTTCAATTACTTTGGAGGGCCCTTCCCAGTGAACTTCCAGCTTGTTCTTTTTAGATGGCCGCAGCAGCAACACCTAACTACACACTGAAAAGGTGTGTGTGTGTGTGTGTGTGTGTGTGTGTGTGTGTGTGTGTGCCTTTTTTTGCCTATTTGTCGTAGTGCTTCTTCGACACCACTTGTGCAGCCTTCATGCGGCTTTTCACAATATATTTCGTTTTTTAAGCCTCTGAAGGAGGTCGAGAATATACGCAAGTAGATTAGCGTCCTCATCAAATCCCTCGCAGGTCTAGCGTAGCATTAGCAACGGTGTTCTTAACCTCCTGCAACACAAGATCGGCAGGGCTAACACCTGTGCTCTCATGAGAAGCTGTTCTCAAAACGAACATAGCGGGGGGAATACATGCTTTCCAGTCGCATTTGTGCTCGTTGCATAGAGCTCTCAGTATCCGCTTCAAAGCAGAATGCATACGCTCTACCGAATTTTATTGGTAGAGGTAGATGGTGAAAGGTAGATGTAAGGCAGTTTGTTAGGACACTACCGTTGTCGCATTGAATTTCAGGTGGGAATCCGACGCGTGCGCATTTAGAGAGCAGAGCATCCGCGACGTGAGGAGAATCGAGCTCCTTGAGTGGTATTGCTTCTGGAAACTTTCTGGCTACATGGAGGGCAGTCAGGTTGTACCGAAATGCTTGCTTTGACTTCGGCAATGGCCCGACGATATCAATTACTAAGCGCCGAAACAATTCGGTGATAATTGGCGCAAGCTTCATGGGTGCCTTCCACTTGTACCTAGATTTCCCCACTCTCTGACAAGTGTCGCATGAGCGTAAAAGGTCTTCGATGTTCTTCCAGCATTCCGGCCAATTAAACTCGAGGCGAATTCTAGCCTTGATCTTCTTTATGCCGAGATGCCCTGCTCACGCGTTTTCATGCACCAGTTTCAACAGTTGGCAACGATACTATTGTGGCACCAAGAGCTGCTCATACTTGCGACCTTGCACATCTGTGTAGCTCTGATACAGGAGCTTTGCCTTCTCATACGAAGAAACATTCTTTTTCTTTGTTCGCAATTTTACGCTTTCCAATAGCGCTTTAATCGAGAGGTCCTCACGCTGCTCTCGAATGAGCGTTTCTCAATCAACCCTCGATAGCTCATTCCAACTTTCCGCTACCGGCGTGAGTTGCACCCCTCTCGCTCTGACTCAATGGCGCCACGTCGTCTTCTCCGCCGACAGAGACAGCGCCAGCCACTTCGAGGACGGGCCCCTCGAGTGACCGCTGGAGTGACTCACCCGGATAATTTCCCGTCCGAGATTCCGTCGACTCGCCGCCAAGGTCACGCAGATGAGCCGATTTTGCAGACGGTGCTTTACTACAATGAACGAGATCAAGTTCCTGCAAAAGCTTCCGCGCTTGCGATCGCATGAGGGCCATGTACGTTAGGTTAGAGAAAAACAATTTACCCTGCTGTTTGAGAAGCTGCTCATAGTTATTCAGAAAAAGGCAAGGAAAGCGATCGAGAAGCGCGGCAGCTACAGCCGCTTCGGTGGAAAGCTTACCGAACGAGTCCTCAATGACAACCGTAGCGATTGGTAAGCAAGCACTCTGGTCTTCGGCGACTTGCCGGATTCACGCGCATTCTCCTGTAATGTCGTCCAAAGACACAATCCAAGGATGCACAACATCCATGGTTCTCGCTGAGCCTCCAAGTGCTCGACACGTTTTTCGATTTAAGCTAATTTCCTGGAGATACGGCTCTAACAATCGCATTTTCTTTTTCGATTCTTGGATTGTTGCGAAAGCGAACTTTTCTTTACAGTATACTGCGATGTGCCCTTTATTTTTGCAGTTTTAGCAGATTAGCGGCTGCCGTGTGTGAAACGCCTGTGTGGTATCAGTGCGCTGTTTAGAAATCTTACTCTATTTCTCTGCTTCCGTTTGCCCTTGCCCTACAGAGTCCTTCGTAAGAGACGGGTCGTTTTGCAAATTACGGTGCTGAGTGGGTTTCCATACGTCAGGTGTCTTTAAAACGCTCTCTTTCCGTTCACCCTTCTCAACGTGCCCTGCCCTGCTATGCAACTTTCGGCGAGTAATATACTCCTCAGCTAACTCTGCTGCCTTGTATAGCTGTACTTCTCCAAGTTTATCCTGCAGCCAAAGCTTGACGTCATCCTCGATGCAGCGGTAAAATTGCTCCAATACAATGCATTCTACCGCCTTATCGCGGTCTTCATAAACGTATCGGTCCTTGAGCCATTCAAATAAATCGGCTTTAAGACGAAACGCGAAGTCAACAAGTGGCTCATTGCTCTTTTAGCATACCGGAACCTTTGCCTGAAAGAATCGGGTGACAACTTATAACGTCTCAAGAGTACTTCCTTAACCTCGTCATAGCTGTCAAACTCTACGCTCGACAAGCACGTTATCACGTCGGACACTTCACCTGGAAGTAGAGCTAGCTAATTGGTACTGCGCCCAAACGGACCGCTCAAGGGCATTTCGCTTACAGGCGTGTTTAAACTTGACAAGATACTTCGCCATGTCCTCGCCTACTACAAATAGTGGCAGTTGGTCCCGAATTCTAAGACCGCTGACCTGAGCCATCACAGAAGCTACGCTAGGCGCCTGCGAACACTGTATGATTGCCAATTCTATTCATTTCAACTCAAGACGCTCCTGTCTCTCGATTTCCTCACGCTCGCCACGTTCGCGCCTTTCTGCTTCTTCAGGTTGCCGAACTTTTCGCCTGTCAGCCTGCTCGCGGCGTGCTTTGATATCCACCCAGGCCACATAGACTTCCTCAGCCGTCACTCCTTCATACTTCATGAACTCAAGGATCTTGCTTTCGTTTCGCACGGTCCAAAGTAAGGCCAGTTCCTCACCAATTTTGATGAGTTCCTTCACTTTAAGGTTCTCCATCGTTCACACTAGCCTCTTCGTGCTTGCTCTTATTAAGAATCTACTTGCCGCACCCACTATGGGTCGACTAGCAAGACGTGCAAGCAATTTTTAACACTGCCGTGTTTAAGCCCTCCGCATTAACTTTAGTTTCAAAGCACTCCGACTTGGCTTCAAACGATCAAAGCTCACTCACTAATGCTTCAAACAACCCTTCTCGAAACTACTGTAACCTGCAATAGAGTAGTCTGGTGAACTGAAAGGAAAAAGTCAGACACTCACCGCATCAATGTCGCTGACGCCGGCGGATGCCGCAGCTGCCATCCACTGTTACAACCCCCCCCCCCCCCCCCCACCGACACTGTTGCATAGTGCGCCGAGGACACGGGCCGCCAAGGTTACCAATCATTTGGTAGCGTGTGTTTCTCAGCTCACGACTGTTTGCGCGCAGAGCTAATAGACAAGCGGACAAGACGATGGTGAGTTAAGGCAAGATTTATATACAGCGTAGCAATAGAGACGTTACATATTCGGCACTGAGCCCGACAGCTTGCAGACTCGAAGAGCCAAGATGTACTCTCTCTGACGCACACGTAGGCTCCTTGCCGATGCGCCGCTTTGTTTTTTTATAGGCCCCGGGTGACTCTTTGCGCCACCAACGTTCAATCGAAACCACCAGTGGTGGCGTCAGCGTCCTCAAATTGGGACCCGCCACTGGGTGGTGTCATGATACTCCAATACGAAGACGGTGGGCTCGGTTGCACCCAAGGACGACTGATGTTGCCACGCATTGCGTAAGACTCGCCAGACTGGATGGCGCCGATTGCTTCTTCGGGGTGTTATCAGGCCCGTGGGCAGAGGGAGCTCGCCATGCATTGCGTAAAACAGACCGGTGTCACCGCTTGATGACGTCGTTAAGTTTATAGAGTCAGGCGGGAGCACTCGCTGGCCTTGACACAGATTGCCTTTGCAGAGGCAATGACGTTCGGTCTAGCATATCAGGCGTAACAATGGCTAGCGCACAACCAGTCACACTTCTCAGTGCCTGTACTGCCCGGATATTCATCCAAGGCGTAGAGTTTATTGTCTTTTCAGTGTGCTCACGTGTGTTACCCTCGGGTAGGACTTTCTGTCACATCATAATGCTGACATCGACTGCGCGTGCCTTGAAGTTCACTTTTCATTCCTGTGTCAAGAGCCATAGCACGGCTCTTTTGATCGGCAGCCTAAACTGGTTGTGTGTGGACACCGACATTACGCCAGCCTCACTTGCCGTTGTCGCTGTTTACTGCGATGGCATTAACTATGCTACGGTGCTGCTCACACCTTCTGACATTTTCATAAGCTACGGAGCTCTTCCCCTGCCTTTCACTACTGTTGACGTCACTGCTGGCCGAAGCAATATTTTCGTACACTCGCCCTTTCCACACCACTCACGCTACTTGTCGGCGAATTTCGCGGTTGTGTCAAACACTTTGAAACTTCTTTCTTCCTACAATACCTTGTCTCTGCTATAGAACGTCACCTCATCAACGACAAGGTGGAAGAGATGCTGTGCCGTGGCGTTATTCAACCATCAAGCAGCCCTTCGACATTTTCTGTCAAGATAGCATAAAAAAAGAACGAATCCATTCACTTTTACATCGACTACCGTCGATCAAATAAGGTAGTGCGAAAACACTTCTATTCATTACCTCATATAGACGACACCGTCGACTGCCTCCAATGAGCCGAATTCCTCTCCTCCTTAGGTTTACGTTACGTACTAGCTACTGGCAAGTTCCCATGGCTAAAGCATGCCACCAGAAAGCTGCCTTCATCACACCAGATGGCCTCTATATATTTAACGTAATGCCTTATGGACTTTGTAATGCTCCTACTGTGTTTGAACCACTCATTGACAACGAATTGCGTGTATTCAAGTGGTCTGTGCGTCCATGCTACTTTGACCGAATTCTTCTCCTCTTTAGGTTTACGTTACGTTCTGGCTACTGGCAAGTTCTCATGGCAGAAGCATGTCACCAGAAAGCTGCACTCATCACAGCAGATAGCCTGTACGAACTTAAAGTAATGTCTTTTGGACTTTCTAAAGCTCCTACGGTGTTTGAAGAACTCAAGGACAACTAATTGCGTAGACTCAAGTGGTTTGTGCGTCTATGCTACTTTGACGACATTGTCGGTTTCTTTACAAATTTTTCTACCTATCTGCATCGGCTGCGGCTGGTTTTAACGTGTTTAAGCAACGCTGGACTTCATCTGGACCTTCAAAAGTGCCGCTTCGCCGTGCAAGACCTGAATATTTTAGAGCACATTGTGTCCAATAATGGTTTTCTACTTTACCCTGCAAAGCGTCGTGCGGTCGCCGATTTCCCAGAGCCTGGTACGCTCAAAAAACTAAACGGTTTCGTCAGACCAGGCTCTTACTTCCGGCACTTCGTTCGAAATTTCGCATCGATCATGCCACCACTCACCAATCTCCTACACGGTGACGCAAACCTTTTCTCCTGGTTTTCTGACTTTATTGTCATGTTTGTCAAGCTCCGTAGTCCTCCGCTTTTTCGGCATCTCAACCCAACAGCTGCAACAGAAGTTCACAGAGACGCTAGCGGGGTTGTCCTTGGTGCTGTCCTCGCCTAACATACACCGAACTGTTCTGAATACCGTTAAAGGTCGGGGTCGATGGCAGGTATGGCGGGTGTCTTCAGTGTAGCAGGCTCCCCGCCATTGTCTGCATAGCCGATCTTCGCCAGTGAGGGGACGCGTCTATAGAGACAGAAGTAAAGTTTATTTAGGTGATAGTTTAAAAAGAGAACTGTACAGAGATTCAGCCGAGAATCAGCTATGTACGAAAATTCAGCCCATGATTTCCCCTCATTTACAAAATGCTTCGGCTTTATAGCCCGTTGATTCTTTACATGGCAGTCCGAAGAAGGCGATGACCACCATTTCCGTAAATCAGGTGACGTGATGTCTCAATGGTCCACCCATCAGAAAGGGTGAACAAATTGGGCCACTCGGGAGAAGAAGAACGTGGGTGAGAATGTCCAATGATCATCACGAGTGCACCACACAATGACACACCCGGCCCACGCCTTGACGGCACCTCAGAGCGAGGAGGTAGAGTCCGGAGAGGGAAGGTTGAGCACCTCCTGGGGGATGGCCGCTGACACGAACGCCAGCAGCGTTCCATGGCTGCTTTCGGTTACAATCTTCCAAAACTCTCTCGAACATGGCAGTCCAAACGCTCGATCCCTGAGAACGGCTTATTATTTTTTCTCTTCTTCTTCTCTTTTTTCTTTTTTTATTTTCTTTTTCTTTTTTTCGTTTCTGTCTTTTTTCCTCTTTCCTTGCCCTCTGATTTGAGATTGTATAAAGCTGAGCACCAACAAACTGTATCTTTAATCCTGATGAAGGCCAGACTCTAAGCCGAAACGTCGAAATAAACCACGGTTTCACCGCTCATGGAGGATCTACTGGACTTTATATATATATATATATATATATATATATATATATATATATATATGTATATATATATATATATATATATATATATATTGACACAATGTGACTTCAAATTACGTGCGCTAGCAAATACTTGTGCCTTCTAGATGATTTGCGACGCACGAGCCTGCGGGACCCAGCTGCACGCGAACCATGTTGGAAAAAAGAAGAACGTAGAAGAAGAGGCAGAAGTGAATCCTCGAGACAATCTAGCTGTGTTATTATTCTCGGGCACAAGTTCGCCCTGCCTACGTTAGCCTACTAAAAGAGTTAATTGGAGACTGCGTTACAAATCTGGTGGAGGTGCTGGGTGTGATGCCAAGCCCCTGTCGAGTGACGGAGCACAGCCCAGAACCACAGCGATTTCAACCCAACGAGCTGACGCCTGTTCATCAGCGCTGCAGTCGACGCCTACGTGGTGAGCGTCCTAAATTTTCACCTTCATCGACTTCACTTGGAACATCAACGGCTGTGTATGGGTACGCAACCGACATGACAGCTCAGGTCACTCCAGCCAACATTGTAGTAAACCAGCCAATGCTACCAAAGCCTTTCCACAGCGAAAGCTACGAGGACGCAGAGGACTGGCTTGAGCACTTTGATCGCGTCGCAAAGGCTAACGGATTTGGGGAAGAGCGCAAACTTGAAAGTGTTTACTTCGCACTGGAAGATAGCGCACAAACGTGGTATGAAAACCACGAAGCTATTTTCCGGTCATGGAATGATTTTCGATGGGAGCTGCTCGCTGCTTTCCCGAACACAGACCGCAAAGAGAGAGCTGAAGCGGCGCTCCAGACAAGAAATAAGCGAAATAACAAAACTGTCGCCAAATATTTGGAAGAAATGTCTCGCTTATTCCACCGAGCGGATTCTAATATGAGCGAACACAGAAAGCTGCGCCATCTAATGGGAAGCGTGAAGCAAGAACTCTTTGCCAGACTTAATCGAAGCCCACCGCGCACCGTCGCCGAGTTTTTTTCCGAGGCGACTACAATGGAAAGGACGCTACAACAGCGAGCAAGGTTACACAACCGGGATGCGATCGTCACTTCCTTGGACATATTGCCACCAGTCTTCGGTAACGGCATGGAAGCACTACGCGAGCTGGTGTGGTCTGCTGTGCGAGAAAAGCTGCAGAAGCAGCGTCTTAATAAGAACGCTCCAATGCTTTTGTCTCTGGCCGATGCGATCCGTGAGGAGGTCAGGCAGGTGGTACGCGAACCTTCGAGCAACGCACAGCTAGGGCCGCCACTACAACAGAAGACGAGAATGACGTATGCTGATGTGCTACTACGATGACCTCCAGGACGTGTGGACGTCGCGGCGGCTACACCTATGCAGTACCCGATGCCGCCGAGCACCCTGCAGTCAACGCCAGAGAGGAGACTAAGGAAGAGCGATGTCTGGCGCACTCCCGAAAAGATACCGCTGCGTTACCAATGGGGGTGCCCGGTCATCTCTACCGAACGTGCCACTACAGCCAGGCAGGACTACGTGGTTTTCCTGTTAATGCACCTCGACCACGAAATGGTGAACGTCCCTTTGAAAGTGAAAAATACCTGTCAGGTCGTCAAACATCAAGTGGCTTCCAACGACACCAACCTCGTGCAACGACAACGGGGAGGTATAGATCACCTAGCCCCCGACCTTCAGCAAGCTCCCCAAGGTCTCGTTCCCCAAGCCCGCGTCGGGAAAACTAGAGTCAGCGACCTGTGGAGGTAAGGCCGCTGTCGACGCTAATGCAGAAAAACCTCCATTGCTGATTCTGAACGACGACCGATTCAGAAACCGGTGCTTCGATAGTGACGTTGCTTCCGATTTACGTGTGTTCGTTGACGGCTACGAAGTCTTCGGACTGGTAGATACCGGCGCAGATTATTCAGTGATGAGTAGTGGACTTTCTAAAATACTAAAAAAAGTGCTGACTCCTTGGAAGGGACCACAAGTTCGCACAGCAGGTTGACACCTCATCGATCCTACTTGAATATGCGCAGCAAAAATCGCAATACGGGGTTTCACGTACGCCGCCAGTTTTATTGTGCTGCCGGAATGCTCAAGAGACTTGATTATCGGCATAGATTTCTTACGAGCTAATAGCACTGTAATTACCTTGCGAGAATCTTCCGTCTCATTCTCGACTAGGCACGTGATTGCTACCTTTGAAACGGAAGAAAACGTATATGACCTTTGTATTGCAGATGATGGCGTCATGGTGCCACCAAGATCGAGCATATCTGTCGCAGTAACCAACAAAGCATTCAGTGAATTCGAAGGATTTGCTGAGAACAATACTGCCTTACTACTACAAAAAGGGA
Organism: Rhipicephalus microplus; assembly: GCF_013339725.1. Classification (NCBI taxonomy): domain Eukaryota; kingdom Metazoa; phylum Arthropoda; class Arachnida; order Ixodida; family Ixodidae; genus Rhipicephalus; species Rhipicephalus microplus. The sequence continues at coordinate 90,914,474 of NC_051173.1, forward strand.
TCTGCATGGCACGAGGCCTTGTTAAGTTACGTAATGGATGTGCAAATGTTCCACTCACAAATTTTGGACATGAGGTGCAGCACGTTGCAAAAGGAACCGTCATTGCCAGTCTGATTGATTTCGTCCAGGTTACGGAGCTGCGCATTTTCGAAACCAATGAGTCTGATTTCGAAGATGTGGAGTCTGTCCTTGCAGCCATCGACATCGAGCCAGGCCTACTACCAAGCGAAAAAGAGCAAATAGAGGGTCTTTTTAAGGGAATTCGCTGAATGTTTCTCGTTGTCATCTAAGGTTCGACGCACTTCTACCGCAAAACATCGCATCATTGTCGACGAGTCAGTGAGGCCACTACACCAGCATCCCGATCGAGTGTCACTAAGAGAAAGAGAAGCTCTTGGTAATCAGGTTAAAGAAATGCTCAAACACGATGTAGTCCAGCCTTCATCAAGTCCATGGGCGTCACCTGTTGTTCTTGTAAAGAAAAAAGACCAAACCTTATGTTTCTGCTTTGATTAGCGGAAGCTGAATGCCGTCACCAAACGGGATGTTTATTAGCTGCCAAGAATTGATGACACTCTAGATAGGCTGCGAAATGCCAGGTATTTTTCCTCATTGGATATTAAAAGTGGATATTGGCAGATAGAAGCTGACGAAAGACATCGCGAAAAGACAGCGTTTGTGACACCGGACGGTTTATACGAGTTCAAGGTACTCCCTTTTGGCCTTTGTTCAGCACCCGCCACATTCCAACGGATGATGGACACAGTGCTTTGTGGTCTTAAATGGCAGTCATGCCTGGTTGATCTCGACGATGTTGTAGTTTTCTCTGCTACCTTTGAGCAACATTTGGAAAGGCTCCGGGCCGTGCTCACTACGATCAAATCAGCGGACTTCACGATAAAACCGCTGAAAAGTCGTTTCGGCTTCCGCGAGCTTCTTTTTCTCGGCCACGTCATCAGTGCAGAAGGCGTCCGCCCAGACCCTGCAAAAACTGAGGCCGTAGCATGATTTCTGAAGCCAACAGACAAAAAGGCTGTTAGGCGATTTTAGCTCTCTGCGCCTATTATCGACGTTTCGCTAAAAAAATTTCACGAATTGCTGAACCACTGACGCGGCTGACAAAAGAGGAAATGCCTTTCGTATGTCTTGCCGAACAAGAGGATGCCTTCAATGAACTACGAAAGTGCCTTCAAAGCCATCCTGTTCTGGCGCATTTTGACGAGGAAGCGGAGACCGATATCCACACAGATGCAAGCAATTTAGGTCTTGGGGCCGTGCTCATCCAATGGCAAAACGGACTAGAACGAGTCATTGCGTATGCCAGTTGCACTCTTTCAAAAGCTGAGGTGAACTACTTAGCGACCGAGAAAGAATGCCTCGCCGTGGTATGGGCTATCAACAAGTTTCGACGATATTTATATGGTAGGCCTTTTTGAGCTATAAGCGACCATCATTCGCTATGCTGGCTGGCTAATCTCAAGGACCCATGTGGACGGCTTGCACGATGGAGCTTGCGATTACAGGAGTATGATATCATGCTTGTGTACAAGTCAGGTCGCAAGCACAGTGATGCGGACTGCTTGTCACGTGCTCCGATTCATCCTGCTGCTTCTGCTTCCACCGATGATGGTGAAGATATTATTTTCTTGGGGGCTGTGACACCATTAGAAATGGCATATCAGCAGCGATCCGATCCTGAGATACTCCTCTTAATCAAGTACCTACAAGGACAGTCTGTCGATGTTCCACGACCTTTTGTCCACGGCTTGTCAGCGTTCGTCCTACAAAACAACATCCTGATAAAAGGAACTTTGACAACAATAGAGCGACATTCCTGCTTGTGGTCCCTTCACCTCTGCGACCAGAGATTTTGGAGGCTTGCCACGACGATCCATCAGCTAGACACTTAAGAGTAAGCAGAACGTTAGCACGCATCCGCACTAAATACTACAGGTCGAAGTTGCTTAGCTCTGTACGACACTATGTCAGAGCTTGCCGGGACTGCCAAAGACGTAAAACGCCACCGTTACAACCAGCAGGTCTCCTTCAACCGATAGAAACACCAGAAGCCCCATTCACACAAGTGGGAATAGACTTACTGGGCCCATTTCCTACGTCGTCTTCGGGAAAACGGTGGATAATAGTTCCGACCGACTATTTAACCAGATATGCCAAGACAGCGACTCTTGTTAAAGGATCAGCCGTTGAAGTAGCCGAATTCTCCGTCTCCAACGTCGTACTGCGGCACGGAGCTCCAAAAACGTTGATCACGGACCGAGGGACTGCATTTACGGCCGACCTGATGAAATGTATTATAAAATTGATGCACAACAGTCATAGGAAAACGACGGCATACCATCCTCAAGCAATTCGTCTTACGGAACGACTGGACAGAACGCTGGCTGATATGTTGTCAATGCACGTTTATATAGAACACCGTACTTGAGATAAAATATTACCCTATGCAACGTTCGCCTATAACACTGCGATGCAAGAGACAACACGGATGACGCCATTAGAACTTGTTTTTGGCCAGACAGTAACGACACCTTTAGATGCAATGATACCTATTGATGAGACGCCCGAGAATTACTATGACGTTCATGACTACAAACAAAGAACAGAAGAAGCCAGACAGCTGGCACAATATCGCATTCTCCAACAGCAGAAAACCAATACGCATCGATACAATCTGCGAACAAGAGACGTCCAGTACGCACCAGGAGACCGAGTATGGGTGTGTATTCCTGTACGAATACGTGGCCTGTCAGAAAAACTGCTTCGCCGCTATTTCGGTCCGTACAGAGTGCTCCGCTGCGTCGGCTCGCTCAACTACGAAGTTATGCCAGAGGGACAGGATATTTCATCCCGACGGTGGCATCGCACGGAAACTGTGCATGTCGTCAGAATGAAACCATATCACGACAGGCAATGAAACGCTGAAGATACAACGTTCTTTGACGTTAACGACATCCTCGACGAGGATTTGTGAATGTCTGCCATGCAACCAGTTCGGCACAAGCATCGAGACGATGCACTCTGAAAAGGGGGGCAATGGCACAATCTGACTTCAAATTACGCGCGCTAGCAAATAATTGTGCCTTCTAGATGATTTGCGACGTACGAGCCTGCGGGACCCAGCTGCGCGCGAACCGTGTTGGAAAAAAGAAGAACGTAGAAGAAGAGGCAGAAGTGAATCCTCGAGACAATCTAGCTGTGTTAGGGATGTATGCTCCGCTGTGTTTGATTAGATCAACGCAACTAAAAGATTACCATGCTTGTGAACCACTACCTTTTCAGATCTTTAGTTTATAATTCGTAGTTATGTCTTTCAAAAACAAAAGATGGTTTGACCGCTTGCTCAGCACACATTTTTGTTTTTTGGTAGTATTATTTTAAGCAACTTTTTCAGATTGGCTTCATTTTCAGTTTAGTTTCATTCAAGTATCCTGCTGCCCGGTTCCTGGCCCATCCCCCTTTGTGGGTAAGCGCCATCCATCAGAGGTGATCAGCATCAGCATCAGCTGTGTTATTATTCTCGGGCACAAGTTCGCCCTGCCTAAGTTAGCCTATTAAAAGAGTTAATTGAAGAGTGCGTTACAATATGTATACATATACGGTGCATGACATCGACCCCGACGTCGACTCGACGCCGGCGGCAAAATACAGCCGACCGTGTCTATATAAATGCTAATGCAATAAACTGAATAATGAAAAAAAAAAACACGAAGGCTCGTGAAAAGACGATATTCGTTTACTGTTAGCTTGACCTATCTACTGCACACGTGCTTCGCCCGTTGTGAACGCGCGCATTCGCTCCACATGCGAGCATTCTGCTTTATGGTATAGAATAATGAGAGCACAGTAAACGTCACTTCGCGTTTTGATTTCCGGTGCACGAAAATGTTTTATCAGTTGCAAGAGCTCGTGAGGAATGCGTGCATGTGTGTTTTAGCCTGGTTCATCCTTGGCAGAACAGGTTCTTTTCTAGTAGTCTTTGGCAGCCGCAACAATCAGTTCTCATGCATCTGTGTCGGCTGATGGTGGACATCTGACGAAAGCAATAAACGGTACCGACGTGGTGGTGTGCGGTAGTTGACCCTAGGAATGACCGATTTTATCAAATAGTCCTAGCTTCGGTGTTACGTTGTTGCAGTTAATCTTGACTCTTTTAAATACGTTGGCTTTGTTCGTGGCCGTGATATGAGATTTACACAGTCGAGCACTCGGAGCAAACTACGACCTGGTGGCTGGCGTGTCTTCCCTCCGGCTCCGTGGACGTCAAAGCTTGAGGTCATGCGAAAGAGGGCGCTCCAGAACTTGACCTCTGCCAGACACTCGAGGCAAAGGACGACGATGACACTGACAAACTGCTTCCAGCCTGCTTCTCCTCGAACGAACCAAGAAGCCCTTTCCGACTTCTAATCTATTTATTTTGCCTACCTTCACAACAACTGTTTCTAGGCAAGTTTGCCTCAGTGATAACTGTGCTAAGGGTCTCGGAACTTTTAAACACGAATGATTCTTCACGAATCTGCCTAGTATCTTGCTCCCAATGTTGTCCTCCTCTTTCAGCGGCTTGAATAGGCATATTCTTGTTTCTTGCTGGCCAACTTTAATAATACCCGGAGCATTCAATCTATGTTTGGGCGACGGCTGCCATGTTGGCACGCTGTCGAGCACCCTGAATGAATCTGCAAGATCCCCTTGTTTTTTTTCAAAGGCGAGCTTTGTTTGTTCAGAGCATACTTGTCATGACAAGGAACGCTCAGTAACAATTGAGGCGACATCGCACCTACCACAACGCGCCAGCAGGGCGGCGCTGCGAGAGCGTGACGAAGCAAGACGTGTAGCGCATCGGCTGCATCGATTTTCGGGGTGAGCCACGGCTCAATCACCTGCACTCCGGCTCGACGTCCATTGACGAAGCAAATTATCTGGACCCCGTTCGAATCAAGTTAGACCCAGCGGGTTCAAGTTGCAAGTTTTTACGGCTTAAGTTCACCCGGCCACGGGGGCGGCGTCATTACGCCTAATGGCGACGCCGGAACCTGGTGGCCTGGAACGCCGACGGCGTTGCACCGGTCAGCTAAAGTAACATGACAGCCACTGCGTCTCACCGGCGGGGTGACGACCCTAAGACATGACCTGGTCTTCAGTTCCATCCTCTCAAGACGACAACTCCGCTGTTCCTAGTTTTAGGCACCAATCGCTGAATGAGCGGTCGCACATCCGTTTAAGCAAATACGTCAGCGTCCAACGCCATTCCGGCCTTCACAACACCAGCCGGCAAGAGGCAGCCTCCAGTATCGCGCGCTGCAGGAGGCAAAGGCAAGGCTATTACGAACTCGAGGCCTCACGCAATCCTCAAACTAGGCCCGGACGACTTCGTGGTCGTGCTCAAGCCATGCGAACATGTGTCGCTGCACCAAGCCTTCTTGGAAAACCACTACGGAGCCGCCTTTACAGCCTATCTCTGACCCGAGTGTGCGAAGTCGGTCATGCTTGGGCCGTCTCTTGAACAAAACGTCATCTTGATCTACATCCCGAATCCGGTGGCAGCAGATCTAATTCTCGAGGAATTTTTGGTGAACACTCAGCGTGAGGTGATCCCGCTTCATAGATACCTCCGACAAGACGGCCGCCATGTGTGCCATGGCATCATCGTCGTCAGCAACTCAGACACCACTAATTGCTTCGAGGGCAGGTGTAATGGAGAGCAGGCACCACCATCAAGGTGAGGAAATTTGGATCCTTTATTCCGCACCTTCGCCGGGAAGGTGAAAGCACGTTTTGTGCATTATGAAAACATGCTTACTTCGGTGCTAAAATATTACCAGACTAATCCAGCCTGCGGCTTGTGTGGGTTTGTCGGCCATCGAGCATGTCCCAACACGCATGTCTCAACACGCAGCCTATCCCGTGCGGTCTCTGCGGCCAAGAAGCTCCGCTTGTGGAGGGGGTATGGGCCCCTCACGAGTTGGTTCCGCGGTGCTCAGTATGTGGGGTTGAACATGCGACCAACTCGAAAGAAGGTGCGTCAAAATTCTATACCGACACCAGCCAAGGATGAAACAAAAACCAAATTGGCAGCTAAGAAGAAGAGCCGCAATCTGGGCCTCCCCGCAAAGCCACCGAGCCGGGGCTACGACAACACTGCGAAGCTGGTACCATCTGCTGGCAACGACGGCAGGTGGCCGCCGACGCAGCCACCACCACAAGGAGATAACGGAAAACTGTCGACGACGCCACAATGTGGCGAGACCAGGACCTAGGCCAACGTTGCAAAACATGGAACACAGGTGAGCGGTACAGACAGAGCCGCCCCTCTTCCCCCCCCCCCATGCGGCACGCACTGCCGAGCAAACCAAGATAACAGCTTTCGGGGGCGAAATTGAGATGTTGCTCAAAATAGTGATCGTAGAATCTAAATCAAAAACAGCTAACCAATTCCTCCTCACCCGCAACTGAGGCTATGGAGAGTGAGTCCACGGCCCCGGCGGCAGCACTGAGCGGGGAAGCTGCACTTGAGGCCCGTCTAGAGGCCTGCATAGGCGCCCGTCCTAATGCCTTAGAAAATCGAATTTCCGCGGCCATGACTTCTTCTATCACCAAAACGAAACGATCCCTACAATCATCGCCCAGCACTTGGTACAGTCGTCGCGTAGCGTCTGACGATCCGGTGGTCTGATTAAAGAAGTGTCTGGGTGCTATCCCGAAACCTCGCGTCACGCCTTAGAAAGTGACGTAGATGATGATGATAGCTGCACGCTTACAGAAATTTAGGACGCCACCCTCGGCGCAAATGCTGGCTCCACAGCTGCGTTCCTACAACCGCTTTTTAACTTGAAAGACCATGGCGGGAAACCCTCAAGTTAGACGATTTTCATGTAACAATTAGGCCACCCTCATTCAACTTACTCATGCAATTGCTGAGGATTCCGCTCCCGCGCCAAGCGGGCTCACCTCTGGCTTAGCTTATCGAACCTCACTACATTTCCCGCTATGGTTGCCCTCCAGGAGCCAGGGAGCAGCGTTACCCTTCCAAATTATTCCACGTTCCAGCAGGACCCCTCTTTCTGCATATTCGTGCAAAAAATTCTACAACCAACCAAGTGTAATTGGAACTTAATACTGAATATTTTCTGTGATGGTCACCCTCCTTCCGCTCAAGAAACGAGATTCACCATTACACATACTCGACATCTACTGTTCTCTAAAAGTTGAAAAATATTTTTTCGCAACACTTTTCAGTCGCGCCCTGAAAGCTGTGAGCAGAAATCACCTTGCAATTGTGGGCAATTTCAATGCTCAAAGCACACTCTGGGGGTACGTGCGTGGTTAGAAGCATGTGCGCAAGCTAGTGCGGCTTTAATCCACGCTGTACCTCACTTCACACTGATCCTGCATATCCAACGCGAGTGGGTAACTCCCTGAGTCGGGACACGTGTCCGGACCTTACCTTCACCAAAAACAATATAGACACGCCGACTGGGCTAACACCGAGAAAAACCACGGCAGCGACCACTGCATACTCAACACAACCACCAAACCACAACACTGGCAAGACCCCACGGCCAAGCCTGCCTACCCCACTGGACGAAGTTCCAGAAAAACTACACCAATCAGGCCCCGATTCACGAAACAGGTTACCACGCGCGGTCACAAGAATCGGTTACCCACCTTCATTCGACGAAAAGTGAAGTTTAACTCTCAGAGGCTACTCCAGGAGTTTCCAACCACCTCCTTCACCTCTGGGAGGCGCGGCACAGCTTCATCCGCAGATGGCGCCGCCAAAACACAATCGGAAGGTCAAATTTCGCATTGCCGAGCTCACCCAACGAGCGCCTGAGTACGCGGCCCAGCTCACCGACTCGAATTGGGTGGAACAATGCAACACGGCGGAGACAATTGTCCAGCCGGAACACTTGGCGTCTCTTTCGCGCCTTGATTGATCGGACCCAAACCAGAGCTGAAACACAAAAACATCTCCAATCGGCTATGCATGCCTTCGATAGAGACTCTTCAAAATTAGCATACAAACTACGCGATCATGACATCTGTGTCCGACGTGACATACAAGGGCCAGCGTACTCGTATGCAGGTTCCGAGAACGAGGACATGGATCAGCCATTCGGGCTCTATGACCTGAAGGCGGTCCTGGCTAAAATGAAGTAAGGAACAGTACCGTGAAGAGACAAAGTAGCAGTGAAATTACTTGCAAATTTTCCCGAGCACGCGTATGACGCACTCCTCGCGTACATAAACACTATTTGGCTTGGTGGGACACCCCTACCAATCGAATGAAAGACTGCCCTGGTCACTTTCATTCCAAAAGCCAACAAAGCCGTAAAACGGATAACCTTCGCCCCATCTCTCTCACGTCTTGTGTGGCAAAGCCGATGAAGATTTCGGTGCGAGATCGGCTATCCGAGTTTTTGGAAAAGCAACACGTATTTGCTGACACCATGCTCGGGTTCCGCCCACACAGGTCCACACAGGATGTCTTGCTTCAGTTAGACCACTAAATTTCAAGTCCCATTGGTCACCCCCTAATGACAAGGCAGTAATCGCTCTTCACTTGGAAAGAGCTTTCGACAACATTACATATGGCATAGTTCTGACGCACCTTTCCCAAATCAACTGCTGACAAAGTACGTTTCGATACATTAGACAATTCCTCTCAGAGTGACAGTCATACAACCCAATACAAATTGAAGGACACGGCCCCTATCAAGTAAGAATAAGAGGTACCCCACAAGGCGCGGTCCTCTCACCTTTACTGTTTATTCTGGTTATGATGAGCCTACCGGCTCAGCTGGAGAGTTTTGAAGGCATACAACACGACCCTTACGCCGCCGACATTACTATATGGGCTAAACATGGATCGGTAGCAGACATATAAGCCAACCTGTAGCAAGCAGTGGAGATTGTGGATTCCTACGCCCGCCGCTGCGACCTTCAATGCTGTCCGACCAAAGCGGAATTTGCGCACATTCGCTCTTCGCCAAAGCCTAACCAAAATTGAACTGGCCTTGCAAAGCGGACCCATCCCAGAAAACGAGGAGATCAGAGTACTGGGTCTGTTTATTCACAAAAAACGCCGACTCGTTTTTACATTGACAAAAAAGGGGGGGGGGGGACCAGGTGGGCCGTATGGTCCGCCGGGTTTCCAACAAGCTCGGGGGGTTACATTGCAGAGACGCCTTGTGGCTGACGCATGCATTCGTAACCAGTCGAGTCTTCTACTCGGCTCCTTACCTCTACCTGCGCAGGTTCGTCGAGGACACACTTGAAGTGATTCTCAGGAAGATGTACAAGCGGGCCCTCAATCTTCCTATAACCCCGTCCAATCAGCGCCTTATGAGCCTGGGGATGGTAAACACATTGCAGAGCTCCGGTAGGCACACTTGATAAACCAATACAGGAGACTTTCAAAGACTCCGTCGCGTCGCCGCCTATTAGCCCGACTACACATTCACCATCCAACAGAGACGGAGGAGCGCGCACGCAGTGCAGAAGTCTGGAGATATTCCCTGCATGTGCACTCTCTTGCGGTCAACATGACACGTCACGACCATAGTGACAGGCGCCTTGCGGGGGTGGAGGCACTAGCCTGACAATATGGGAAGAAGCATAGCTTATTTTACGTTAACACTTCCGGCTTTCACCTTGGAAAAGGGGGCTACACGGCTGCAGTCGTCCACCAAAATGTCGTGGTGAATGGCCTCATATTCAAAGCACAGGACATAACATATGCGGAGGAATTCGCCATCGCACTAGCTGCCGCAGACCTGGACTCACACGTCATCATCACAGACTCGAGAGGAGCCTGCCGACATATTCAACGCGGGTATGTCCAACACCTGCTATACCGCATCTTACAAAGCAGCAATTAAACCGGGGCCAGCGTGTCCCGAAGGATCATTTGTGCTCCAGCTCACATGGGCTTCGAAGGCAAGAAAACGGCTGACGCCACCCGCACACTCACTCTTCAGGTAACACCTCGAGACTATTCCGAAGTAGATCTCGAACTGAATTCGGCCTTTACATTTCGAAAAATTACTTAATTCTGTCAATTCAGCCATTAAATTTCTTATAAGCACTGTAAGGGCCTTACTACCAAAACACTGCTGTGCCCAGCAGTTTTTTTTAATATCTCCATCCTGCCTGTACAGGAAAATGCCCGAATTTTGCGGAGAAGCCTTCGGACATCTTCCACATGGTGTGGGCATGCTAGTAAAACCCTCGTCTCACACCAAAACCGAACCCCACACGGGACAACTGAGAGGCGGCCCTGCTCGGCTGCTCCGACCTGGCGAGCCAGAAGGCCCTAGTCAACCGAGCCCGAGTCGCACTGGACGCCAATGTACTTCTGTAATGAGGAGCCCACCTAGTTTTTGTGAAGGGTGGCTCACACCATGACACACCCACATACTCCCTGTATTTAGATTTATTAAAGTTTTTTTTTCTCTCTCTCTCGCCTCGACATTCGCTAGACGCAGGCAAAGGGGCAAAAGTTTTTCTCCAACACCACCTTTTCGCAAGCAAGCTCCGCCTCTATTTTCAAAGACGTGCGGCGCACTCTGCCAATTCACAACGTGCACGCGCATCGCGCTCGTCCTCCTCGCGTGAGGCCTTCTGCTAGGCGACACAATGCTCTACCTCACGAGCTTCCTGCTCTCGCACCCACTCACTCAATTGGTCTAGGGTCAGGCCTAACTCCTCAGCGACGCTACTTAGTTCCCTTAAATCCATGTTGTCGTGGTTGTTATGTTCCAATAGAAAGAACAAAAATCTGCCTCACCCCACGTTGGGCGCCAATGTGATGGATTTCTTCAGAATATCTGAATTAGACTCCATTGTCTCATTGAACAAAACGTTCGTGAGAAAGGCGGTGAGGCTGTTTTCAGTTTCCCTCACTTTAGTAAAATCCACACAAACATGAAACGCACAACACGCACCGATCACAACAAAATCCCCTACAACCTAAGCAAAGAGCTCCAAGGAGTCGCATAAACAAATATAGCTCAACCCCAGCTATAACAGTCTCACTGATGAGTGCTAATACTAGTAAGGTATTGTGGACGTTTTCGGAGAGCAGACACGAGCACAGCGATGCCGTCGCCGGAGAAACTCGGTGAGGAGGTGGACGACGCTCAGTTGTATGCCACGATGGAGCAGGTGGGTGCAGATTACAGGGTTGACGAAGGCAGACAGTCTTCTTTTCAACGGCCCACGAAACCAGCAGGAAGCTACTGCAGCCGCCAGGTTCACTGTGAGGCGTTAGCCCGAGTGCTTGGCTGTGACCTCCGGTCCGCGCGTCTAAGAAGGTAAAGGAAGTCGGAATTATCATACAAGCACTGCGGAGTTACTGTGTATTTTTTCCACAGAGCTCTAACAGATGATATCCAAGAAAACACCTGAGTTCTGACTGTTTGTTTTATTACCAATAAAGTGCAGTTCCTGGTTATTGACCCAGTCTCTAGGAAAAAAAAGAGAACAAACATGCCAAAAAAAAAGAAATTGGCAAATCCCACGCACATCAGGCATTGATGATATGAGAAGCACTAATGAGAAAAGTTGATATGTCACTTCAAAACCAGCACAACGTTACGAGGTGGAGGTAAAAGATGCCGCAGATGACTTCCGTGTCATAATTATCGTGCTTAGATATGCCGTTTACCTTCGTGATATAATCACGTCACGTGACACCAAATGTAGTTTTTGTGGAGCTAGCGAAACGACCGCGAGCACGCTACGTGCACGGTATGTTGTCATGTTCTTACATGACACGCGTTGCAGGATTATCATTTTTGCACCCGTCACATATTTTCGTCATCTATTGAGGTCACAAAACACCAAATTTGGTATATGTGAAGGTGGCAAGACGGCCGCGAGCGCATCTTGAAGGCGCCAGTATACTTCAATGTGAAGTTGACACGCGCGCTCGCCGGGCACAGCGACGCTACGTTAGCAAAACGCGAGCGCTCCGTATAGCGATGACTGACGCGACCGGCGCGACCAGCGTCCATCGGCGCAGCCCGACAGCAACCAGCGCGAAATGCGACATGCTGCATTTCGCGCCGATGCGATACCCAGACAACACTGCGTCTCCCTCTTTTTGTGACGGAGAGACACCGGACGCGCTGGAACGCGCGTGCGTCAAAGCAACGCACCACGGCGCGCCCCTGCAAGTATATGGCAGGATCGGTACCTGGCGTGGCAACGCCGCCTTGACACGACGAAACGAACGCCGGTAAGCACGCGCACTGTGTCAAGTGCAAATGTATTGGCGCCTAGACTCTGGCATGTAGTCATGTTCTGACATGACACGCATCTCATGATTATCATGTTTGCACCAGTCACATACCTCCGTGCTCCATTGACGTCACGTAATACCAAATTTGGCATATGTAAAGCTAGCGAAACGGCCATGAGCGCATCATGAGTGTGGCACGTAGTCTTGTTGTTACATGACACGCATCTCATGATTATCATGTTTGCACGAGTCACATACCTTCGACATCCACTCACGTACCGTAATACCAAATTTGGTATATGTGACACTACCGAAACGCCCACGAGCGCATCATGAGCTTGGCATGTAGTCATGTTGCTACATGATACGCATGTCATGATTCTCATGTTAGAGTCAGTCGCTTGCGTTCGTCATGCGATCATGTCATACCACACCAGTTTTGCAGCATGCCATGTGAACGAAACCACCGCAAGAGCTGCAGGGCTATGAAATGTAAATCATGACATTCATTACATCCGTGTCATGATTTTCATGTGATGACAAGTCTAGTATGTTCTTCCTACAGTCATGTTATGCCATACCAAGCTTTGTATTGATACCACTATGGAAACGGCCAGGAGAGCTAAAAGTCGTAGGCGGCTACATAGATAGATAGATAGATAGATAGATAGATAGATAGATAGATAGATAGATAGATAGATAGATAGATAGATAGATAGATAGATAGATAGATAGATAGATAGATAGATAGATAGATAGATAGATAGATAGATAGATAGATAGATAGATAGATAGATAGATAGATAGATAGATAGATAGATAGATAGATAGATAGATAGATAGATAGATAGATAGTGTTGTAGCCGGCGAGCAAGGCGACGCAGGACTCAGTTGGTGGCGAAGGTTTGATGTGATAAGCAAGCGGCTCGCATGCCAATACAAGTACACGCACATGACGTAGCCTGTGACGTCAGTACGGTGCGTCATACGTCGGCTACTACATTTCTTCCCCCTTTATTTAGCAGCATAGCCAAAACGTTCAGGAGGCTTTCGAATTCTTGTGCTTCGTCGCAATTCAGGTGGCGCGACGTTTTCTTGGGAGCTGGTGTCAGGCGCCTGCTGTGATGGCAGTTCCGTCACGCTGGCTCGGTCAGGTGGCGGAAGTCGTTGATCTGGTGCAGGCCCGTCCGGCGGCGATGCGGTGTCGCTGTCGCTTTGTGATGGAGTGGAACCCGGCGGTGCCATGCGGTTTTGCTCAGGAATCCACACGCTTCTGGGAAGAGGAGCAAGGCATGTGTTAGGAACAATATCGTCCGCATGCAGAAAGCACTCGTGGTCTTCGATTCGGACTATGTATGTTCCTTTGCTAACTCGTCGCACAACTGCTCCTTCTAACCAACGTGGATCACTCGGTCGGTTTCCTCGCACACGAACGTTGTCACCAACCTCAAACTCCCTCCATGAAGTATGGGTTTCTTACCCTGTCTTCGAGCTATATTTGCTTCGGCACGTTTCGCTAGCTCCGGATGCAAGATGCTCAGCCTCGTGCGTGGCCTCCATGAGAGAAACAGTTCGGCTGGCGTATTACCGGTCGTCGAACACGGTGTGTTTCGGTAGGTGAACAGGAACTGGTCTATACCCGATGTTGCATCGTCTGAGTCACTCCCGTGTTCTGCTCGTCCCGTAGCTGTTTGATGAAGCTTCGCTTGACGGTCTGGACAAGCCTCTCTGCCGTGCCATTTGAAGCTGGGTGGTAAGGTGGTGTCTTGGTGTGCTGCACTGCATTGGAGTTGAGAAAATTTGTGATTCAGCAGACACAAATTGCGGCCCATTGTCAGTCACAATTCCCTCGGGAAGCCCAAATGCAGCAAAAACAGTGCAGAGTTTTTCAACTGTCGTCTGTGCCGTAGTGGACTTCATGTGCAGAACATCCACCCACTTGGAGTGCGCATCGACAAGCACTAAAAATCTGTCGTTCTTGTAGTAGGCAAAATCCAGGTGAACTCTCTGCAACCTGCGGGTTGGCCATCCCCACGATAACATCGGCACGTGGGGCGCAGAGTTCTGCGTTAGTTGGCAAGTTGAGCAACCTCTTACAGTTTCTTCAATGCGGTCGCACAACTTTGGCCACCACACATGGCTTCTTGGTAGCATTTTCATGCGAGTGATGCCTGGATGCCCTTCATGCAAAAGCGATAAGACTTCAGATTGTACCGCTTCAGGTGTAATAACGCGAGTTCCCCATGTTATGCAACCACAGTCTACCGACAGTTCGTCTTTCCGCGAGAAGAATGGGGCTACGTTGTCTTCTGACACGTACGATGGCCATCCATTCAAAACATACATCAGCACCTTAGACAAAACTGGGTCTTTTTGGGTTTCGTCACTGATCCTTTTCGCAGATAGTGGTACGGCTTCTACTGCTGAAAAGAAGTGAACGTAGTCGCTTTCATCGGTGTCGTTCGGAAGCGGTAATCGGGATAACGCGTCCGCGTTTGCTACTTGGGCTCCCTTTCTGTACACCCATTTGTAGCGATATGCAGCTAGCACTAGCATCCAGCGCTGCATGCGTGCTGCTGCCATTTGCTGAATTGGCTTTGTTTGCCCCAGCAGTCCCTCCAGGGGAAGGTGATCGGAATAAATGGTGAATTCACGGCCGCAAAGATACTTGTGAAACCGTTTGATTCCGAAAGTCACAGCCAACGCTTCCTTTTCTATGTGTGCGTAGCCACTTTCGACCTTGCTCAAAATGCGTGACGCATAAGCTATCGGCCTTTCTTCCCCGTTCACGACATGAAACAACACTGCGCCAACCCCGTAAGGAGAGGCGTCGCAGACTAATCCAAGAGGCTTCTTTTGGTCATAGAATGTTAGCACGCTCGCTTGCGTAAGGAGGCTCTTACTCTCCGCGAAGGCTTTTTCTTCTTTTGCGGACCAGACCCACTTCTTATCCTTCTGAAGCAGTGCATACAAAGGCTTTAGCCTCAAAGACATGTTTGGCATGAACTTGGAGTAAAAAGTTATCACGCCGAGGTACGCTTTAAACTCACTGATGTTCTTAGGTGTGGGTGCTTCCCTTATGGCTTCAACCTTCTCAACGCAGGGATGCACACCATTTTCGTCAATGATATGCCCAAGATATTTGACAGAATTCAAGAAAAACTTGCTATTTTCGTTTCTCACTTTTACGCCGTGGTCCATGAAAACCGGCAGGACTGCTTCCACCCGGGCCAGGCATTCGGTATGCCATGCTCCCGTGATGAGGACGTCGTCGAGGTAGCATACCACTCCCGGTAGACCTTTCAACAGCTCGTTCACGGTTGCCTGGAAAACTGCAGGTGCACTTGAGATTCCGTACGGCATTCGAACATACTGGAACAACCCCATGTGAGAGTTTATATTCAGCAAAGGTCGTGAGTCAGGCTGCACCTCGATTTGCTGATATGCCGTTGAAAGGTCCAGAACGGTGAAAACCTTGCCCCCAGCCAGTGTCCTGAACAAATCCTCCACCGCGGGCAGTGGGTAATGGTCGGTCTTCACACATGGATTCACCGTCAATTTATAGTCTCCACACAATCGTACTGTGCTGTCTGGCTTGTGAACAGCTACCAGCGGCGTGGCCCAGTCGCTGCGGGTTACGGGCACCAGTACGCCCTCTTTTTGCAAGTTGCCTAGCTCATGCTCGACAGGTTCACGAATGGCATACGGCACAGACCGCGCCTTGCAAAAGACTGGCATGCTTCCTTCCTTAAGCACCAGTTTTGCTTGGTAACCCTTTATCAACCCTAAACCAGGTGAAAAAACGCTGGCATACCTTGACAGGATGCTGTCGACAGACGGTTGTGCGTGCACCTCGTGAATGCTGTTTAGGTCCATCCCGAAGTTCGCAATCCAGTCGCGGCCTAGGAGTGCTGGCTTCTCTCTTGGTACCACGATGATTGGCAAGACTTTCCGCTGTCCCTTATAATCGACCAAAACCTCCGCTTGGCCTTTCACTTGTAGCGTCGCTCCGCCGTGAGTCCTGAGCTGCATCTCGCACTTGGCAAGCTGCGGCGGCTGGTTTAGCTGCCGGTAAACGCATTCCGGAACGAGTGATACGGCTGCGCCCGTATCTACTTGCATCTTCACAAGCTGGCTGGCTATCTGTACTTCAACTTCATATGGTTGTTCCGTGCCCACCAGATACACACCGTGCAGCAGCAGCTCTGTGCCTCCGCTCGCTTCGTCACTCACGTTGTGGACGGTGCCAGGCGCCGGTTGCTTGCATCTGCACATGCGCGCCAAATGTCCCACGCGCTTGCAAAGATGGCATTTGAATTTACGATAACGGCAGCAACGGGCGTCATGCTCTTGACCGCATCGATAGCAGCTTTGCATTGAACTGTTCTTCGGCTTCCTGGCAAACTCCGGTTCCTTCCCCGTCTTCTTTAGAGCGTGAGCGTCGGCATCCGTATTCGCAGTTGGTCTGAATCCCCTCGACTCCTGCTCCGCTAGCTCAACGCTCTTAGCAAAAACGCAGGCCGATTCGAACGTCAGTTCCTTCCTCTTCAGTAAACCCGTCTGAATGGTGGAATTCCGTAACCCAGCGACGAACCGGTCCCGTAAAGCGTCGTCGAGAAACGTACCGTAGTTGCACTTGGCTGCCATGTGCTTCAGCATGACTGCAAATGCCGCGACGGACTCCCCTTCTCCTTGGTACCTCCTGTTGAATTTGAAACGCTCCGCAATGACTTGACTTGAAGGCTCGTAGTGGCCACTCAGCACTTTCACCAAGTCCTCGAACGTCTTCTCTTCAGGTTTTGCAGGTAGAAGAAGGTCCTTGAGCGTCTTGTACGCTTTCTTCCCTATGGCAGAGATGAAGGCTGACTTTTTAAGTTCTTCGTCTTGTACGCCGGCTACTTTGCAATAGTGCCCAAACCGTTCTACATATGAAGCTAAATCTTCGTCTCCTTCTTTTATGAAGGCGTCCAATTCCCACATCTTCGCCATATCTTGCCTTTCGCCTTCCAGCTGTCGTTGCTCACAGGATCCGCCCCCGTCGTTCGCTGCAGCCTATCCCATTCTCGTCGCCATCTGTTGTGGCCGGCGAGCAAGGCGGCGCTGGACTCAGTTGGTGGCGAAGGTTTAATGTGATAAGCTAGCGGCTCGCATGCCAATCTAGGTACAGGCACATGACGTAGCCTGTGACGTCAGTACGGCGCGTCATACGTTGGCTACTACAGATAGATAGATAGATAGATAGATAGATAGATAGATAGATAGATAGATAGATAGATAGATAGATAGATAGATAGATAGATAGATAGATAGATAGATAGATAGATAGAAAATTAGCCAGACAGCCCTGCGTCTGCCTCTTTTCATGACTGAGAGACGCCAGACACGCAAAACGCGCATGCATCGAAGCACGCAGCGCGGCGCGCGCCTTCGAGTTTATGGCAGGACCGGCAACTGGCGTGAAGTGACGACACGAACGCAGACGCGCACGGGCGCCGTGTCACGTCGAAGTGTATTGGCGCCTTGACTGTGACATGTCATGTTGTCACATGACACGCATCTCATGATTATCATGTTTGCACCAGTCACATACTTTCGCCATCCATTGACGTCACGTAATACGAAATTTGGCGTATGTGAAGCGAGCAAAATGGCCTCGATTGCATCATGAGTGTGGCATGTAGTCATGTTGTTACATGACACACATGTCATCGTTATTCTATCTGGACGTGTCATTTACCTATGTCGTCCATTCACGTACCGTAATACAAAAATTTCGTATATGTGACGCCAATGAAATGGCCGCGAGCGCATCATGAGCGTGGCATGTAGTCATGCTGTTACATGACACGCATGTCATGTTAATCATGTTTACACCAGTTTTCTACCTTCGTCATCCATTCGCGTCCCGTTAAACTATATTGCGTTTAAGCGAAGCTAATGAAATGGCAGCCAGCGCACCATGAACATGGAATGTAATCGTGTTCTTAAATGACACGCTTCTCATGATTATTATGTTTGCACTAGTCATATACATTAGCCATTTATTCACATACCGTAATACCGAATTTCTTATATGTGACGCTAACAAAATGCCAGCAAGCGCATCATGAGCGTGGCATGTAGTCATGTTGTTTTATGCAATCATGTCATACAATACCAGTCTTGCAACATGTTATGTGAACGAAACCACCGCATGAGCAGCAAGACCATGAAATGTAAATCATGACATTTATGACATACATCTCATGATTTTCATGTTATGACCAGTCAAATATGCTTGCCCACAGTCATGTTATGGCATACCATGTTTGGTATTGATACCAATACTCAAACAGCCAGGAGAGCTAAAAGTCGTAGGTGGCTAGATAGATAGAGAGAGATAGATAGATAGATAGATAGATAGATAGATAGATAGATAGATAGATAGATAGATAGATAGATAGATAGATAGATATATAGATAGAGCCCCGCCACGGTGGTCTAGTGGCTAAGGTACTCGGCTGCTGACCCGCAGGCGCGGGTTCGAATCCCGGCTGCGGCGGCTGCATTTCCGATGGAGGCGGAAATGTTGTAGGCCCGTGTGCTCAGATTTGGGTGCACGTTAAAGAACCCCAGGTGGTCTAATTTCCGGAGCCCTCCACTACGGCGTCTCTCATAATCATATAGTGGTTTTGGGACGTTAAACCCCACATATCAATCAATCAATCAATTAGATAGATAGATAGATAGATAGATAGATAGATAGATAGATAGATAGATAGATAGATAGATAGATAGATAGATATAGATAGATAGATAGATAGATAGATAGATAGATAGATAGATAGATAATAGATAGATAGATAGATAGATAGATAGATAGATAGATAGATAGATAGAGCCCCGCCACGGTGGTCTAGTGGCTAAGGTACTCGGCTGCTGACCCGCAGGGCGCGGGTTCGAATCCCGGCTGCGGCGGCTGCATTTCCGATGGAGGCGGAAATGTTGTAGGCCCGTGTGCTCAGATTTGGGTGCACGTTAAAGAACCCCAGGTGGTCTAAATTTCCGGAGCCCTCCACTACGGCGTCTCTCATAATCATATAGTGGTTTTGGGACGTTAAACCCCACATATCAATCAATCAATCAATTAGATAGATAGATAGATAGATAGATAGATAGATAGATAGATAGATAGATAGATAGATAGATAGATAGATAGATAGATAGATAGATAGATGCACTCAAAGTCGCCGAAGTACGCTAAGAAATGCTCCGCATTTAATAAACTAGAATGCATTCAGAGTATGTCAACTTGCCTCATCTACTCTAAATATCGAAGAAGGGATTCTGTAACTGAAATGTTGAAGGTATGAAAATCAGAACGCTAGAATTAACGTGAAAACAAAGAATGAAAAACTTTTTCCAGATTTTACATGCAGGGGTGGAAATAAACAAAGATGATTATTTGAGGTGCTCTTACAAAAAGTTTCCTAGAACAACGCTCAGTGCATTCATACAACTGATACACGCGCGAACTGATATTATCCAATTTTTCTTCTTTCCTGATGCTATTAAAATGTGGAATCAATCACCGTATAAGATGGTGCAAAAGTATACTTTGAGTTAATTAGAGGTTGCTCTTGAAAGGCATTTGTTGAAAACGTGTAAATAATTTGTGTTCATGTATGTGTTTCCTTATCAACGTTTTATAGGTAATAAATATTACGTTACAAAGGTTATGAGTGAAAGCTATGTAACTGTGTGTCTTATATAAACATGCTATATGTTACAGAATTTATTTTGCAAAAGGTCTTCAATTATTTATGTAATCTAGAACAACTCAATACTTCACACTTCCTGTAATGACACTCAAGTGAGGGTTAACAATATGACTACATAAATAAACTCCTGTTTTTGCATTCCTGGTCCCCAGACTCGTCAGTTTTTTTCGCCCCCCCTTTTTTTTTCCTGTAAGCGCCACAGCCCCCGTAGGCTTATCATATCAGAATGACTTTTCACCAGTGTGAGTGCGTGTACCCGTTCTAAAAGTGTGTACCAAACACTTCGTACCGCAATTCACTACATTCGTTAATAATTATAGCTGATTTCAGTTAGTCATTAGTTAAGATTACAATAAATAACAAAATAATTTTAATGCTGTTGTAGATCTCGATCGGGTGTTTATTGTTATGGAAAGCGGGCAAGTATTACCATTTATGTGTACAGTCAAGACCAAAAAGGTTTTGGACCAGTTACGTTTACTTATAACAATTATTAACATTTTGTAGAACAAACCCAAAACTCTAATAATTTCGAATGTTGCATATCTAAGCAGCGTTCCTAACATTACAGTGACTTGTTTTAGTTTAACAAAGTTGTTATAGCGTAAGTGTAGAGCGAAATAGGGCGAGATTGAGAACGCGGACACTAGAAGCCCTTGTGGTATTCACTTTCTGGACCTCGTCTTATTTTGCGCTAAATTTACGTCATGATGAATTGGTAACAACTCGCTCGCTTCTCTTGTCTTACTTTGCCGAAGTTATGTTAAAAAATGAAACACAAAGTCCAAACAACGTATCGGAATTGCGCTGACTTATTACTGACGTCCAGTAAAATTAGCCTAATGTTTGGACTGGGTAAATTAGTTGCATGTTTGGCTTACCAACCCTCGCGAGATTACGAAGTGTCGTTCGCTGGCGGGAACTGCTACACAATTTAGGTTCCCGCAACACTTTTTTGTCGATGACAACCTTCGTTTCCCCTTGTAGTCGCCTGTGATATCCAGGAAGCGCACGGAACATTTTCCTTTTCCCGAACGCGTCCGAAGGCTTCGCACAATCCTCACTGCACTGGCTTGTTCTGCGCCATGTTGGTTTGTGGAAAATGGTGGCCGCCCGGCGGCCATGCTGCTACGTCACTCCTCGAACAGCCAATGAAATCCACTGAGCGATGCGCGGGAGCAATTACATAGTACCCACCGGGGCAGTTGAGGAGGAGCCACCGGAGCATAATGAGGAAATAGGCCCCGTTTTCCTCCGGTTTCCTTCGTCCATCATCCACCGAAGTAAAAGAGACAAAACGAATGTATATGCTCCAGTACACTTTGGTTTGCATGCTGTCACCGGAGCCGAGTGAGAGCATCATTCTCAATTCCTCCCACCTGTGTACCTTTTTGGTTACAGTGTACTCAACGGTGTCTCTCAACGATATCGTGGTTTTAGGGGCGTTTAAAATCCCGATTACATTATTATTATTATTATTATTATTATTATTATTACTATTATTATTATCATTATTATTATTATTATTATTGTTGTTGTTGTTGTTGTTGTTGTTCATGATGATGATGATGATGTTAATATTATTATTGTCATTGTGCGAGTCCGGCGAAAATCCTAAGCACTTACAACCATCGGAATGACTCTTGATCTTGTTCTAACACTGCCAGATTATTATCACTGCCGTCCCTTTATTCCCGTAGGAATCTCGCGGACCTCTTACCGCAGTATTCATGAACCAGCCTTAAGTTGTGGTGCTAAGGCTAGTTACGACAAATGTATAGGAAATGTACATTTCAGAAACCTCCCTTATCTTGTCATAAGGGCACCTTTTGAAAGGCGTCCTCAACTTCTGAAACGTTCGCACCGAGATTGGGCTATAGGTAGCAGCACCGTCTCACGGAAGTGTGGATTGGCGGTCGGTGGCGCGTATACAAATAAACACAGCGGTGCGTCGTTGCGGGCGGTCTGAGCTGATTTTCGGCAGATAAAATGGGCGTTGACTACAGTTTACCTTTATTATCTACGCTCTTCTCTACTTAATCGATGCACGACTCCTATGAAACGTTAACATTACCCGCGAGTTAGTGCATTCTGCCTTTCATAGGGGTGCTCGCCCTTGGTTGCCTCCCTTCACGCTTTCGCACTAAATCACGCCTTTGATGTGTTGTTTGTACGTAGTTAGCTTGTGTTCCGCCTGCTACGCACTGCTGTACTGTGACTGAACTATTGTTTACATCTCTGTCGCCTGCATACTACAAAAAAGAGAAAGAAAGATTGTAGAAAGCCCGCATATCTGTGCGATTCGTTCAGTACCACCGTTCGCACCTTATGCGCATATGATGTTTTTTCTCAATCTGTTCACCATGAAATGTGGGACGGTCGATAACTCTACTCAGGAAAGCTTAGTGGCGAACGGCGCTTTGAGCTACACTGTGTTTACCACGTGTACGCACATGTTCTTGCACCAGTAAAACTCTTATATGAGAGTTCAGCATAAAGCTTTCAACAATAGATTACGTGCATGAGGGTGCTACAACGAAGGCTTGGTTAATAAGACAAGCATATTGTTTTTTTTTTTCAGGCAAAAATCACCACTGCCTTGCGTCGGTAAACAAAAATGCCACAGAAACACTGACAACAAAGTAAAAAAAGTTGAAATTCTCAGTGAAATCTTATGACGTTATATATAAGACATGCCATCTGAATTAATTTTTAATGTCTAGGGCGTTTAAAACGTTCTTAAATCTGAGCACACGGTTGCACACGGCAACTCTGTTCTAAGTACAGTTTAGGTACCGATGTATTACAGTTTATGTGCTGGTATTATTTCTATGAAGTGGTACCACGGTCAGATAAACACAACAAAGGCTCCTCACATGATCAATAAACTACAGTGCCGTATTTCTCCACCTACCAACAGCACGCAAATTCATGACCTCCAGCCTGATTTTTTTTTTGGGGGGGGGGGGTATCAACCGAGTCGATATAAGACACCGAATTCACTCAGCATTTATCATTTCTCCAGTTTGGGAGGATGCAAAAAGCGTTTCGTGATGTGCTTGAAATAGAAAGTGGTACGCAATTTGAAATTATTCTGCATAATGAAGGGTACGACGACAATAAACAGCACTCTCGAAAGCTGCACTCACCGAACTTATTACGATGCATTAGCAGCCGAGCAAGACCAAATGCTTTTGTACGCAATTTCCTGCATACCTAGGAATAGTTACACTCGCCCTGACATGACCGGACAAACCACACTTTGAAAACATACATGATGTACGCGCACTTAGAAACACGACGTGGCTAGCAGACGATGCGAGGAGCAATCCACACTTAACCGTTTCAGCCAGTTGTCGCCAGGCGGCGACTCTGCTCAATTTCGTGGCCGATAGGCATTGGATGCGAGGGTAGGTGAATTTTTTCAGCGAAATCATTACCTCGAGCAGCAATAAATCAGATTTACTCTAAGAAACAAAAATAGTATGCACATAAGCAGCCAAACGCAACAGTAGGGAGGTTTCTTAAGGCACCAGCAGCTTTCGTTGAAATACACGTTTTTCGTCTGGCCACTTTTCTGCTCCTCTGGTCGATGCAGGTGATCGTTGTTATTTTGACATCTTGGATGTTTTTTGTGTGTTTGGTGGTGTTATCACGCTCGCTTCAGCGTTCACTACTTTCTTTCACTTTTTTTATATATCACAAAATTTATTTGATAATTTTAGCAGTTTTACATCAATTTTAACGAAGTTGCATTTATTGCGGAACGGTGCACTGAAATGAACTTCATCGACAAAGTGGCTACGTCCTCACGGATTTTGTGAACAAGTGCCAAGACGGACGCCGTGTGCTTTCAGATAAAACGTGGAAGCAGCTGGCGATATAATGCAACACTCGACACACTGTGCATCCATGAATGACTGACCAGACATCTATAAAAGTGTTTGCGCCACTTCGAGAAGTTTTACCGGTACCGGAAAAAGTGTTTGCCACCATAGCAGGTATCCGCTTGTTTGTATACTCGTGACATGGTTGGCTACGAGACAGGGCCAGAGATGTCGCTTCGAGGTTCAAACGTGCCAGTTCCTCAAAAGCGCGAAGCGATGAGCAGCTGCATGCGGCATGAGACGGGGCACAATGAACCCACGACCATGGGTATTTTTCTCCAGAAACAGCACTGCGAGCAGGTTTTTAGCGGCACTTTTTGTGGAGTGGGGGCGGAATAAAAAATCTTGCTTTTCGTAGGGCTCAACAAGGTTCCGTCGAGCGTTGAGGCCTC
Source organism: Rhipicephalus microplus (assembly GCF_013339725.1). Lineage (NCBI taxonomy): Eukaryota > Metazoa > Arthropoda > Arachnida > Ixodida > Ixodidae > Rhipicephalus > Rhipicephalus microplus. The sequence continues at coordinate 90,938,775 of NC_051173.1, forward strand.
GCCGTGGCAGTGACGTGTACGCGTTCACGTCATTGCCGCGCCGAAATTTCGAACAGCATCCTGTTCGATCGTTCTTCTATGCGGAATACGCAAAGTTGTCATCCCCCGTCATGTTGTTTAAGGAAGCCTTAAGGTCAGTCATAGGCTACCTTAACCGAGCCTTACTTAAGTACGAGAAAAGTTACGCTATAACTACAAGGTAGGTTCTTGAAACGCGTTAACGGTGGACTTAGGGCTAATGTTGACTTAAGTCAGACGGTTTAGGTTGAGTTAGGTTCGTGAATACGGGGGTTATTTCTTTACAAACTAGTTCACGTTATCAGAACCTGCCCTAAGCTTTCCAGTTTGTAAAGTTTCAAATTCGGCTAAGTTAACCAGAGAGAATGCACCATTTCACGTACCTGCCAACTTCTTTCAACGCTCTACTGCTCACAGAATACCGCCTATGTAATAATATTTTCATGATCTTGATAAAATATTTACAGCGGATGAGATAAAGACATGGGTTGAGATAATTTTCGACACTGTACAGATTCTTCTTTTTTCCTCTTTTCCGGGAGGATATTCCCCTTCGTTTTTCACTGTCATTTCATAATTCACCTTTTCTTCTATTCTTTCCATTTTGTGGTGATTTCCTTTTGTCCGTGTATTCTAGTTTCGTCTTAATGATTTTTTGTAGACTGTATTGAATTGTTTATTTATATTGTGTCATTTTTGCGTACGCCTGCACCAAGACTTTATGGTTGTTCCTGGGCGCCTAAATAAATTCTCTGTCAATTGATTGGTTATAATAAGTTTCCCAGAATTTGATTATTATTGACTAAAGTGGCGCTTTACGCTGAACTGTGATGTTAATCATGAATTTTTTTTAGGTGAACCTAAGATATTTGGACACGACAAACCCCAAAATTGACTTTCTTCTCGTCGGCGTAACAAGGACAAAAGTAAGAATAACTTTTCTATATGCCATTTTGGCATGCCAATATCAAGTACGCAATTTCTATATAATTTAGCGCGAGAACTTATTTAAAGAAACTATAATCATGAATATTCATAAGTGCGTTTTGTTTCACCGGGATACATCAGGATTTTTTTTCGTGCTTTTATCCAAGAACATCGTTTTCACTAGTGCTGGTAAATAGCCTTATTTATCTCCACAGCGCACCTATAAACGCATAAAAACACATCGACTCACGGCATATCTCGAAAGGATAAAACTTCTCGGGGCCATTGTACAAACAGCGCAAAAGACCAGGGCAGACAACTTAAGTTGAATGTGGCAAAAACATAAATAAATACATATTAACGTATCAGCCATCGTGGGTGACGTAAAAAAACAAATAAAAAACAAAAAGCAAACTGAAGGCAAAGCCGAAAACAGAGCGAAAAAGTATTAAATGTTCACTAACGCAAAAAAAGCTTGATACCATTGCCTAACAGGACAAACGGTATGAACCTGCAGTATGAACGGGCCACATGATCGGCAAAGTCAGAAACCTATCTTATCATATCACAATGTCATATAGAATTACTGAAAAGAAAGTCGTAAAATAGTGTCTGTCCAATGAACTCGCGAATTCCGGTAATAATTGCAAAAGTGATAGCTGTCAAAGGTAGGTGTCAAGATGTATTATGACCGTTTATCTACGCAAAGTCGCTAAGAAGATTTCCCCATAGACAAACACCAGCAAAGTCATGTCACAAGAACAAAACGAATATGTGGATCAGAAGCACCGCCGGAAGGCCTCGGTAATTCTGTCTACACGAATTGCAAATAATTTGAACTGAATATGTCTACGTGCGAATACAGACGTATATTTAACCGCACCTAAAACGCTGTTCAGGCTTTCTAGTAACACGTTCATTGTAACGAAAAACATGGATACAGTTTGGTAAATGTGCTGCAAATGCTGTACATAGATTGACATGTGCACGAGAGCACGTGGCCAGTTTGGCCGCTGTATAAGCAAGAGGCTTCGTAAACACCAGTATAACGTAACAAGAGCCATCAGCAGTCATGTTCCAATTCACAGCAAATAATGAGGCTGCAATTGCGAATTCAGCAAGTGTGAAGTGTGAGGCACAAAGCCCAATCAACAAAAGCGTGAAATAATCGAAGCCCCGAAGGCTTTTATTTTAAAAGGAAGATGTGTAAGCACTCTCTGATTTATTAACTCGTTGAATCCTTAATACAATGAGTAACTAACAGTGAGATATGAAGTAGAGGAGTTAAGAGTTCAGCTTCAGAATAGGTTCGAGGCAATAAACGAGGTATTTGAGGTTAGCGTTGGCACAATGAATGATAATCAAACTGATCGTCAAAGAGTGTGCAATAAAAGTCTGAGGTACAGCACATGGGCAAGCTATGTCAGGAGACGAAAAATATTATTAAGGGACTACAAACCATGAAAGCCTCAAATGCAACCGACAAAATAGAACTTTTGGGGGTTTCGAAACTATAGAATCAATGGGCGTAAGGTAGTCAACATTAGAAGGCATGACATGAAGAGAATCGAGTGAGCTGCAAAAAGTGGCAGAAGCTTAAAAGCTGCAAAGGCAAACTTATGCATAGGCAAAAACTTCAGGTGTGCATTAATAAACAAGGAGAGAGAAAGAGAAGAAAATGACAGAAAGGTGGGGAGGTTAACCAGAAATAGGAGCATCCGGTTCGCTACCCTCCACTGAGGGAAGGAAGAACAAAGAATAAAGATGGGAAAGAAAGCAAAGAGCGAAATGGACGCGTGAAAAGGAAAAGAAAAAAAAGCGAGCTGAGGTGCTATAGCCTATTCACTAGCTCACTACCACGCAAAAAGCTCAATAAATCATTCACTGATTTTCCTCGCGAAGACAGATGATGCCACTTTTAAACACTGAGAGTTTTGACATGGTTATGTCGTCAAGGTGAGCTAACGAAGCAGCTACCGGCCGTCTTTGCACGCTGTAACGAGGGCAAGGACAGAGAACGCGCTCTATCGTTTCATTGCTGCCGCAATGATCGCAAGTTGCACTGTCCTCCATGCCGATTCAGAAGGCAAAAACTTTGGGGCAAGCGGCAACAAGCCACAGTTAGCAAAGCACCGTTGTCTCAAGCTGAGAGAGTCCGGACGGAGGCCGAAGTTGACGAGACGTGTCCAGTCTATGCAGTCGTGTGAGCCGTAAGCCCGCAGCGTTCCATGGGAATTTCACTTGTTCATATGCGACTTTTTTTTAAATTTTCATTGCAGCATCAGTCCTTGAAAATGAAATTGATGCTTTTCGCCATCTTCCTGTGCTGATTGAGCAGCTCCATAGGCATGTTCGTTGGCCAATATGCCACAGTGACTTGGAAGCAACTGAAACGTGATTTCATGTTCTTCGTCCAAGAGGTAGTGAAGCAACTCTATAATTTCCAGCAATAGTTGTTCATGGGGTTACCGGCATAAGGTGAACACCAAACACTGTAGCGCTGCCATGGAGTCCATGAACACGCTCCATTTCTTGGCTTCTTGGTGTTTGGTGACTTTAAGTGCGCTGCGTAGACCAGCATGTTCTGAAACTGTCCATGGCGTCTGGTGGGATAATTGAATCTTTGTCGTTGTCGCTGTTGCAGGAAAGATAACACCCTGCAGACCCATATACTTTAGTAGAACCGTCAGTATATAGATGGTTATGCTCACAGTGCCTCTCATACAACAAGAGAAAAGAGAGCTGCTTTAGCGTTGGGGATGAGAGCCGGGCTTTTGACCGTATGACTGGAACCGTGAGTTAAACATGTGGATTAGTCATACACCTTGGGGGAGTTGCGATTTTGGACAGAGTTGTATATTCGGGGGGTATGTGCGTACGATATGTCTAGACAGTCGTGCAGAATAGGCACGAGATCGGCCTTCTGGAAGTGATGCTAGATAATGGGCAGGGGCACGAGTAAGATGCATCACGTTTGCTCTGAGCACGTCCAATACGATATGCGTCTTGAGTTGGTAGTCCTTTGCGATCGCAATTGTCTCAGCTATTGACGAACATCACGGTAGCCCCAGACAAACCCACAGAGCCATAACCTGGATGCTTTCGAGTGCGAATGCTGGTTTGGCAGGTAATGGTCAACAAAAGCAAGCTGTATCTCAAAAAGCCGATCAAAAACTTCTACAATTGCATCACTGCATGTACTGAAGTCTCACAGGTTTTTTCTTCAAGGTACTTGAATAAGTTAGCAATGTCTGTCAGCCACTTCTTCAAGTGGGCCGCATATGGGCCCCAGCAGAGGTCTCTATTAATGAATACGCCTAGAAATCCGTCCTTCCTGACATATGGTATGTCTTGGCCGTCGATAGATATAGCGTATGGTCTCATTGACTTTCGACTAAAAGCAATCAATGCACATTTCACTGGCGAGATCTTCATACCCCGTTCAATGAGGTACACTGATACGAACGTCGCAGCTTTCTGAAGTCTTGCGCGTACCTGAGATCTTGTCACGCCAAGTGCGCAGACGCAGATGCCGTCGGCGTACATAGATAGCTTGACCACAATAGGTATTCGTTCCACAAGACGACTGAGAACGATGTTGAAGAGGGTTAAATTCAAGACGCCACCTTGCGGAACTCCATGATGCGTCGGGTGTTGGGAGGTTGGATCATCTGAAGTGTTCACAAACAAAGTCCGTCCTTGTGAATAACTGTGTGTCCAACAACGCAGTTGTCCACCTAGGCCCACTGATTCAATAGCTTCGAGGATGGCGTCATGAAGAACGTTGTTGTTTGCTCCTTTTACATCAAGGAACGTGGCAACAGATAATTGTTTACACACCTTTTGATGCTAGCCATATGTCACATGATCTATAACATTGTCTAAGGAACATTGGTGACGGCGAAAACTAGCCATGGCGTTCCAATATATCACGTAGTATTCATGGTACCAATCAAGTCTGGCCAAGATCATTCTCTCCATTACGTTTCCAACACAGCTTCAAAGTGCGATCGGTCGGTAAGAGGTAATGTCCAAGGGAAATTTGCCAGGCTTAAGAAGCGGTACCAAGCGGCTAATCTTCCAATCTTGCGCTACATCACCAGCTTGCCAGGATTCGTTGAAGATGTCAAAGAGCGCTTGCTCTGCTCGTTCACCAAGGTGGCACAGCATTCAGTAAGAAATGCCATCCGGGCCAGTCGTCGATGATCTATTGCATAGGGCGAGCGCCACATCAAGTGCCTGTGATGTAAACGGTAGATCTATGCGCGGGTCCGTGAGTTAGGAATATGGTTCGCTCTATGTAGGCTTTTGTACGTTGTATGGCCCAAAATCATAGCAAAGAACTCTTCTTCCACCTCAATTTCACGTCGGCGATGGAAAAGTACAAGGGTTCTGAAAGAAAAGCGCCGCTCTGGAACAGAACATAAGCCTCGCACAGTTCTCCATATCTGAGACAGTAGATTATGAGGATCAAGCGACGCACAAAATTTGCTTCATTGTTGGGTGTTTAATTTGTCGAGGCACTGTTGCATCTTCTTTTGCATGCGCCGGACTGCCCGTAGATCGTCCATGGAATCGGTGCGTCAGTACCTTCTTTCGGCACAACGGCGGATCACACGAAGTCTCTCTAGCTTGATGTCAAATTCAGAGTATTTCGCAGAGCATATTTTGCGCATAGCCGCCTGTGCAGTTTCCTTATTAGCTTGCTGAAAACCGTGAGAGAGGCCTTCCTCACGAGCATCCTCAAGTTGAACTTTGAACATAGTCCAATCTATTCTTCTTGTCGTGGTACATGAGTACGTGTTCAAAATACCTTTGATTATCAGGTAAGTGGGGATGTGGTCACTTCCATGTGTTTCAATGTACAAAAACCACTTTACCCGTGTAGCGAATCAGCGTGACACAAAAGACAAATCAAGGCTACTGCAATATTTGGTGTCTCGCAAAAACGTACGACTTACGTCACTCAGAAGAATGAGACCATGGTTGGAAACCAATGATGCTAGACGTCGTCCTGTTGAAATGAACCCTTGAGCTTTTCCAGATAGGAGGATGCGCATTGAAGTCCCTGGTGATAACCCACGGACACGGATGTACCCTCAATAGGCCGTCCAGTTGGTTAGTGTCAAATCGTTTTGATGGGGGGGATATATACACACCCAGGTGTGAGAATGTTATCTTTCCATTTTTTACAGTCAAGCACACAAACTGATTGTCGTTGTGAGGTTGCACTGGCTGTATGACGTAGGTAAGCTCCCAGCAAATAAATACAACAACATGGCTACTTTCGATGTCCCTTGGTGAGAAAAATGACTCGTAGCCTGAGAATCGGATTGAGTGCGACAATTTCGGTTCACATATACTCATGACAGAAAATTAATATAGACAAACGAACTGACGGAAATCAGAAATGCGAGATCTAAGACCTCTTGCGTTCCACTGAAAATTGACAATTCTCTGGCATGGAAGGCAATGTCATAACCAATATCGACAAGGTACCCGAAGTAGCAGAGTAGTTCTACAGAGAGCTTTACAGACGCCAAAACAACCAGGATGATAATGTGAGAAGCAATATTAGCCCAGTATAATTCGGCATCCTACCATCAACGACAGGGGAAGTAAGGAAAGCCCAAGAAGGAATTCAAAGAGGCAGTGCCGCTGGTGAGGATTAGCTAATAGCGTACCTTCTCTAAGATGGGGAACAAATTGTGTTGGAAAAACTGGCCACCTTATACGCGAAGTGTCTCTTGACAGGAAGGGTACCAGAATCGTTGAATAACGCAAATATCACCTTAATTCTTGAGAAAAAAAGACACGTCAAGGACTTGAAAGGATAAAATCCGATAAGTCCGTTCTCCTCAAACTATTTACAAAAATGTTACCTCCAAGAATTAGGGCAACATTAAAGTTCAGTCTACCAAAAGACCAAGCATTATTTCGTACAGGCTGCTCCACAATAGACCATATTTATACTATGAATCCAGCAACAGAGTAATTGGCGGAATACAACCAACTCTTATACATTGCCTTTATTGGTTATGAGAGGGCATTTGACTCTGTCGAGACGTCAGCAGCAATGCAGGCCCTATAGAATCAGGGCACCGAAGAACCTTACATAAACATACTGAAAGAAATCTACAGTGGATACACAACCACCATAGTTCTCCATAAAGAAAGCGATAGAGTGCCGATGAAGAAGAGAGTATGGAGACACGATCTCTCCGATGCTATTCACCACGTGTTTGCAGGAGGTTTTCAGTACCCTAGATTGGGAAGAGTTAGGGATAAATGTTAAAAGAGTATATAGGTTACCTGCTATTCGCTGATGACATTTCCTTAATGAGTAATTCAGGGTAAGAATTCTAGCTAATGAATACTAAACTGGGTATGGAAAACGAAAAAGTAGGTCTGAAAATGAATATGCAGAAAACTAAATTCATGTGCAACAGTCTCGGCAGAAAAGAACACTTTGTGATAGGCGCAGAGACGCTGGAAGTTGGAAAGTAATATGCCTGCTTAGGGCAGGTAGTAACCGCGGATCCGAACCATGAGAGTGAAATGGCTAGAAGAATGGAGATAGGGTGAGTAAAATTCTACAAATATTCTCGATTCATTAATGGTATTCTGCACTAACCCTCAAGAGGGAAGTATATAACAGCTGATACTTGCCAGCACTTAGCTACAGCAGATACCTGGAGGCTTACAAAGAGGGTTCAGCTTAAATTGAGAATGACGTAGCAAGCGATGGAAAAGAAACTTATAGGTGTAACTTTAAGAGCAGAGAAAAGAGCAGAGTGGGCCAGAGAACAAACCAGGGTTTAGGATATCATATCCGAAATCAAGAAGAACAATAGGACATGTTCCGGGCAAGTGTCCTTTTGTTTTTTGTTTTTTTTCTTAACGTCTTTTTTTGTTTATAAACTTTTACTTTGACCGGCACAGTGTCTCCAGATTTTTTACCTTCAATTCAAGATGTAAATGGCATTACCACAATGAAGCGATAACGTTGTTAGACAAATGGCTTGGTTTTGAATGTCTCTTAGAAAGCCACTGTATGTGTTGCCTCGTGACTCAATGCTGCAGTAAAATGAGTCTGAACGAAAGCATAATGAAGTTATATGAGAGTATGGAAGTAGAAATGCAACCAAGCGTTGAAAGCCCGCACCGCAGGTTATTTTCTTAATTACGTTAGAGACGTGTAGTTTAAATACGAGGTGGCCATCAAGTTCCCCACCAAAAAATGCACAATGATTAGTTGGGGAGATATTGTTAATGGTAATAGAAATATTTTAACTAAGACTGAAAAAATGCTAATGTGAGGAAAAGATGACAAATTTTGCCATAATATGGTGAATTTGCAGCTTGATATTTTTCACAGCGCGTATATAATATCACGGGTTGTGTTCACTTAAAAACCTGTTAGTGTAGGTGTGCCGCGATTAGATATAAAAATCGCTGTGTCCTCGGCATGTAAGTTAGAATTAGATAAGGAAAGGCAAAACGGCAAGTCTTTATATGGGTTAAAAACAGTAGGGTACGTAATATGAACCCCTCTGATACACCTATGTCTGTAGTTGCTTCAGTAGAATAAAAGATCAGATATATCAAATGTTTATTTCAACCATGTAAATAAATGTGCATAATGAGCAAAGCTGGGCAAGCTATTTCAAAAGCTTTGAAGTATGTGAAAAGAATTGGGGGCTTATTGGGGTCGATGCTTTACAAGGGTCTATGAATATGAATTTTGCAAATTCACTTATGTCAATTGCCTTTTAAATGTAATTGGTACGTTCTGTGAGAGCTAGATTTGTTGAAAAGCAGGAGACAAAGCCGGACTGATTGGGTGAAAGAATAGTGAGTTTATTTAAATAAATTGTGATTCCGTTTTTTGATATTTTTTGACTATTTTATTGCAAATTCGCAAAATCAAATGGCTCTTTTATTCTGTAATAGTGTAAGATCCCCTTTTTGGAAGACTGGTAAGTTGTGAGCGGGTTTTATATAGTAACTCAGAATTATTTATAATGGCGTTTTATTACTGTAGTGATTATTCTATGAGCGCAAAGGGCATTGCTAAATCGTGGCAGCTATAAATGCGCCGTGTCGTATTTTCGGTAGGGAGCACTTTAGGGGTCTAGGCTGTCGCATGCTTCCGTCTTTTCGCGTAACTCACGCAAAACCACGTGTAAATATAAAAATAAAAGACAGAAATTGGGAAAAAAACAGAAGTAAACTGAAATAAGGAGAAAAACAAACACAAACAGAAATAGAAGGAAACAAATAAAAAGAAAAGAAAAGAAAGAGAAAACGGAACAGAACCTAGGAAAGCTGCCCAGCCCTACACTTCCAACAAGCTTCTTGGCACCACTAGTGTGCAGCTGCCTTTATTTTTTTTGGGGGGGGGGGGGGGGGGCGTCACACGCATGGGTAATAAATGAACGCGTCAACAACGTGCTCCCACCTATAAAAAAAACAAATATAGGTCTAGCAGTACAGTGGTTCTCGAGTATGAATGTTTGGAAACCGCTTATAGACTGATGAAAGCTCTGAAGGATCCTCTGCAGTGGGAGAGAAGAATAAAAGAAGAGGTTGCAAATAAAGACACGATTCAGCGTAAAACAAGTGCTTTATTTCTACCTATCAAAGAAAAAGGCCAATTTAAAGTGGCACACCAACTAAATATCAACAGCTTTTGCGTCTGCAGCCACTATAAACTTATTTCCAACTATTTCTTCTCTTTAAATATTCAAGCCTAGAAACAGCATGGTTGTTTATATATTGGGGAAATAATAATAACAGCGCTAACACACGAGCGCCCCACATAGAAAAGACATGACACACACGAGCACTGACTATCGGCTGTTTTATTCTTGTAGTCGTCCAGGCCCAAGGCAGCCAAAGAATATAACAAAAATCCGCTCATGCGTGCTCAACAGCTGTTCGAAACATCAGTGAAACAGTGATATCGGTGTACTACATACATGAGGACAAGAATCCGTGCATGTCACGTTTTTTTATAATGAGTGAGTCGTATTGTGTGTTTGGGTTGGTACTTTTAAACTTTAAATATATACTCACAAGGCCTGCATCAAGCTTTATCGCTTACATGTGCCACGTAAAAGTGTGCCGAAATTTCACAGTCACATAATGCTAAAAGCGACACTCGAGTCAATACACCACACGGCTGAATTTTTACGTGGGGAATCCTACCATAATGCAGAACAGGCTGCGATCACGAAATTTTCAGTGGCTCCAGAAAACTTGTTTTTTTTTTTATGGGGAAGGGGGGGGGGGGTAGGTTTCGCGGACACTCATTATTGGATATGCTTACCCGCATTACATTCACGCTTATTTTTGCACCAATACAGTGTAAGCATACGTAGGAGTGGGCGGTAAAAGCTGTCCTTTAGACAGTTTTTCCCACCCGCCTCTTCGTATAACAAGCAGTGCGTCAGAGTTTGCGACGCAGCGTAGGGCTCGCGTACTATACATCTTCTTTTTTTTTTAACAGGACCACGAGTTCGCTCGAACTGAGGGCCGTTATATTGACGCGGGAGAAATGATAACCGGACTAAAGCATTACAAAAGTCAAGGAAGAATACCAGGGGCCCATGATGTGGTGTACCTTATCACTGGGTAGGTAAGCCATCTTTTTCTTTTCTATTTGTACATCTCTATGCAAATGAATAAAGACAGGCTAGCTTCTGAAGCTCTATACTTTTTTCTGAAACAAAAAAAAAGTCACAGCTTTGCCGCAAAGGCGAAGCAATGAACTCGATAGCAACAATTTGGAAGGTCACGTGCAGAATGGCAAGCAGATCGAAACGTGCCCCACGTTTCTGACGCACAGAGGACGCACTAAACGTGCTCTCAGGTACAGATTAACGCGAATAAGCAACTCAGTTGTAACTTTGCCGTGTTTGAAAAGCGCGCCCTTTCCGCAGACGAAGGCTGTGCAACAATTGCAGTGACCTTTGTGCGCCCGGTAACTACAACAGAATTGTTCCAACAAAACTCAAAGGCTACCCAAGACGTACGACTCGCCCTACTGCAAGATAAGGGCGCGCGATCGAGTGTACATTCTCCTATTCCCCCCCCCCAAATGCCCGCCAACAGCAGTAAGTAGTGCATATGAATAGCTTGCCGTTTGAACGTTGAAGGAGGTAGCTCTCGGTGGCCCAGTGGTTAACGCCTCGCATTCATGGCGCGGAGGTCCCACGTTCGATGCCGCGCATTGAAGTCATCTTTAAGGGATTTTATTGTACATATCTAGATACGTATACATATACGGTGCATGACATCGAGGCCGGTGGCGAAATACAGCCAAGAGTGTCCATTTAGTTGCTATCGCAATAAATTTTGACAACACTTGAGCTTTGTCTTCAAGACTAAGTAGCGACAGAGCCATCGTGCCGCGTTCACATTGTGTGCTCGATTGCTAGCCTCGCATCACCTATGGATTGACACAGCAACCATGTTTCAAGAAAAGAAACCTCGATGCCGTTCCCAGATTGGCAATTCGAAACTACCGCAGAATGCCTGTTTCATATAAAATGTCAATCGCCCTCTACACCGTAGTTTCTCCTTGTCACGAATTGAAAAGTGCCCGGTATACGCTTCAGCAAAACGTCACGGGCAGCTGCTCACTCTGTCGAAGGCGTTCGTGTGGCTGATGAGGATTATTCTTGCCTGCACGCTTTGTATTCGGCGTGCTATAGTGAACCAGAACCACTATATCGCATGCCTTTGTATCACCCACTCGTTGTAGAATACACACGTTCTGACGCCCTGTGCAATACCACGATTCTACCGCACAATAAAACTAGTGGTAAGGTGCACTCCCCGCGCTAGTGATGATGTTTCGGTGTAGGCTTTTCTAGGAGCAGAGCTATTTTAGCTTGGTGTCTGGTGGCATCGAAGACAGAAGACTCGGCGCGTATGCGTCATAGGAATCGAAAATATGCCGATCATCTTCTAACACGTATCATGTCAATGCATAGTAGAGTGTAGCAAGTGCGTGGTATAGGGAAGTCAGGTTCAGTAAAAGTGGTGTTAGGAAAGTATGATAGAAAAGAAGAGGGAAATTATAGCTATCCATATACAGTGCAAACACTTTTTATTTTGGTTTACAGCGTCTTAATGCCATGGGCACCACGCCATCGCAGTTCTGGTAACCCACCGGCTTATGCGAATCCCCGCGTTCGCATGACAGCTGAACGTGCAACTGCAGACCTGCAATCACTTTCTTTGTCCTTGCGCACTGCCTTTTGCAGGAAGTCATGCAGTATGAATAGGAAATGAGTTTAGAAGGTTTTAAGCGAGAGGTTAATCACTTGAGGGTGAAAGTTATTATATTCGGCATCATTAACGTGTCGAAAATAGTCCATGCCATATATTTTCGGCACAATCTTTTCTTTCGACAAATTCGCAAATATTTCGACTCTTTCTTGCAGTGTAGACAAGCTCTGCCCCCCTTCGAATATATAATTTTATTTATTCCTCGGCTGTACCCTAGTTTTTTCTTTTTTTTCATTTTTATCATTACTCCATGAGTTCATGCAGTCACATCGGCTACCGCTTGCAGACGTGGTCTTGTATGAGCGCGCCGTAGTCAGACACCATTTATTGGCACTGTAGGATTTTTGTTGTTGGTTTCACACTCTCGTCTGTCCTATTTCTTGAACAATGACACACGAGGCCTTACAGAACAGATTTATTACACATATACGCTCCAAATAAATATTTAACCTAACGGGGCCGACAGCTGATTTTTCTCGGCCCATTTTCGTTTTTACGGCATGACAGAAAACTAAACTTTCGTAGTGTTTGTAGTTGAAGTAGTTGATACCAAAACTATGTAGTAATTTTACAAGCAATATTTTTTTTATCTAAAGGCTTTAAGCATATATTTATCTTGCCTCCTGCAACGCTGACAATCGGTGGCGACGCCACCAGCCCTTCTTGTGTTTTGTGAAAGCTGTCAAGGTTCTGCTTTCGCAGGAGTACCTGTAACTATGCAATAACCAACGTTATTTAGAGTTTTTCAACTGGTTTTACAAATACCCAGGTAGTAAAATAAGATGATGTGGCGGTATAAACCTTACATGTATTTGAATCCCGTTGGGTCACCTACTCCAGCGTAATAGGCGGTTTGCCCCAGCGTCGTTACTCTTTCGACACAGAAGCCATGCCATTTCATCGAAACTATCACTGCGCATATGCGCGGCCGTGCCGAGAAGCAGTGCACGTCATTTCTTAGACGAAGCGTCAGTAGAAAAACTATCTCGCTTCAAAATGTTAGCCTCCTAAGAACTGCATGCACAGTCGCATGAGCACGCTCAAAACTTTTTGAAGAAACATTGACAAGTATGGTATTATTACGGCAAGTGAAGGAATCGCCATTTTAAGGCATAAAATTGGTGGATTCCACGCACTGTGGAAATCGAATATGTGCGAAGAACAAACGAAAAGGTTGATCTGTCAACTTAAAATAAGCACTACGTTATAAGGTGCAGGTAAATTATGCCGTACATCACTTCCAGGTGATGATTATATAGTTTGGTCGTGTCATTTATCTTCGTCATTTATTCACGTCACCTGATACCAAATTTAATACAGATGGAGCCCGCGAAACGGCCGCGAGCATGCATGAGCGTATCATGTAGTCAAGTTTATTATTCCACGAATGCCACGATTATTATGTTCGGACGTGTCACTTACCTTCATCGTCAATTCACATCAGGTGATACCAACTTTGGTAATTTTATTTATGGGAAGTTAGCGAAACGGCTGCGAAAGTATCATGAGCGTTATATGTTGTCATGCTCTTACATGAGACGCATGTCATGATTGTCACATTTGCACGTTTCATTTGCCTTCGCCATCCGTTGGCGGGCCGAACGAACGGTGAATTTGGTACACGTGAAGCTAGCGAACCGGCCGCGAGCGCATCCTGAACGTAGCACGCAGTCACGTTGTTACATGACACGCATCTCATCATTATCATGTTTGCACCAGTCACATACCTTCGTCATCTGTTCACGTCCCATAATACCAAATTTGCTATATGTGAAGCTAGAGAAATGGCCACGAGCGCATCATGAGCGTGGCATGTAGTCATGTTTTAACATAACACGCACCTTCTTATGATATTTGCATTAGTCACATACCTTCGTCAACCATTCACGTCCCGTAATACCAAGTTTGGTATATGCGAAGCTAGCGAAACGGCCACAATCCCATCTTGATTGCGACGTGTAGCCATGTTGTTACATGACACGCATGCCATGAATTTTATGTTAGGGTCTGTCGCTTGAGTTCGCAATGCCTTCATGCCATACCATACCATACCAAACCAGTTTTGCAACATATCATGTGAAGGAAACCACCGCAAGAGCAGGAAGACATGAAATGTAAATCATGACATCATTGACAAGCATATGATAATTTTCATGTTATGGCTAGCCACTTATGCTCTTCATACAGTCATGCTATATCATACCAATTTTGGTGCCGATACCATTACAGAAACGGCCTCGAGAGCTAAAAGTCGTAGGTGGCTAGATAGATAGATAGATAGATAGATAGATAGATAGATAGATAGATAGATAGATAGATAGATAGATAGATAGATAGATAGATAGATAGATAGATAGATAGATAGATAGATAGATAGATAGATAGATAGATAGATAGATAGATAGATAGATAGATAGATAGATAGATAGATAGATAGATAGATAGATAGATAGATAGATAGATAGATAGATAGATAGATAGATGTGCTCAAAGTCGCCGAAGTTCGATAATAAATGCTTCGCATTTGAAAGTTATGTCGCCAAGAGTCGAACTGACGACTCCTCACCCCTCAACGCGCGGTTCAAAATGACTCGGCCACAAAGCGTACGTTTTTCAGCTTTCTAGCGGTGATTTATATATATACATCATTTACCGTTAGGGATAATCAGAGGTCGGTGGCGATTCGCGTGTTCTCGTTAAACTATCGAGGTTGCAGAACAGCATGAAAGGCGCGCTTTAAAGTTCACGGCTTCGCGCGGTTCGATGCACGCGTGCCTCTACAAGGCGAGGCCTTTCATCCACACGTGCTTACCACGTGATGTGGATGGCTCGTACGTCACATGAATGGATGACGAAGATATGTGACTGGTGCACACATAATAAATATTAGATGCGTGTCATGTAAGAGCATGAATACATGCCACACTCAAGGCGCCAATACACTTAGACGTGACCCGATGCGCGTGTGCTCCAGCGTTCGTTTCGTCGGGTCTATCGGCGATGCCACGCTAGGCACCGATCTGCCTGGCATATACTTGCAGGCGCGTGCCACACTGTGATGCTTCGAAGTAAGCGCGTTTGAGCACGCCCGGCGTCCCTTCGTCACGAAGCTAGGCAGACGCGGTGCATTCTGGGTAACGTCGTTGGTGCGTAATGCAGGATGTCACATTTCGCAACCATTGCCGCTGGACTGCGGCGACAGGTCGCATCTGTCATCAGACTTTAGAGTGTTCGTGTTTTGCTAGCGAAGCGTCACTGCGCCCAGCGCGCGCTCTTCAAAGTTACGTCGAAGTATATGGGGCCCTTCATAAGGCTCTCTCCAGCGTTCCGCTAGCTTCACATTATCCAAGTTTGGTACTCGGGGCGTGAATGGACGACGAAGCTATGTGACTGGTGCAGACATGATAATGAAAGTTGAAATTGAAAGTTGAAATTTGAAAGGTGAAATCACGAGATACGCGTCATGTAACAACACGACCACATGTCATGCTCATGATGCACTCGCGGTCGTTTCTCTAGCTTCACGTATACCAAATTGGTATTGCCTGACCTCAATAGACGGCAAAGTTAAATGACACGTCCGAACATGATAATCATGATATGCGTGTCATGTAAAACATGACTACATGCTACGCTCATAGAATGCTCGCGGCCATGTCGTTAGCTCCACATATACCAAATTTGGTATTAGGTGGCGTGAACAGATGATGAAGGTTAATGACACGTCCAGACTTGATAATTATGACATGAAAGTTATGTATGGCATAATTTACCTCCGCCTCGTAACGTTGTTCTGATTTTAAACTGACATATAAGCCTTCCTCATTCGTGCTTCGCATATCATCGATTCCCATTGTACGTGGGATCTGCCAATTTTTTATCACTCGCAGTGTTCTCATTTCTTAACCTAGAGCAGGCAACGGGAGCACATGTCGGTGTCACTTCTCTGTGCAGTGAAGTGCACTAGAAAGAAGCCCACTGTGAGTGTACTGCATCGGTTTGTACCTTCGTAAAAAATTGAATAAGTGACAACGTGCAAAGAGGGCCTCTAGTATCTTGCACAAGTACCCCTGGAGCAGGCGCGCCCAAACTACACGAATGTTAACTATTCAGATGAGGTGCTTTCAAGAGGGCTCCTTATATCATCTCTTCGGCCTTCTTTCTACATTAAAGCAATTAACAGAACTGTCAAGAAGCTTTTCACGAAAACACCCTGGCTGATGACCTCTTTTCGATTGTGCTTGAAAAGTTGGGGTGGCTGCCATTGCATCTTTTGAGTTATACCTCTCATCATGAAAACGTAAGTGTAATGTTCGTGAATATTTGTTTTTTTTTTTATTTTTTGCCAGAAAACGAATCAGGAACTTTCTGAAAAAGTGGAAAATGCGAGAAAGGAAGTGAAGTTGCTGCCACAATTTGCACTCTGCTCGCGATTGGTAGCCGTCGCGAGGACTTGTTGATGAACAGTGTGAAGCACGGGAACTGTTTCTTAAACAAAGTCTTTTATTTTTTTGTAACTAGTAGAAAACATAAGTACTGCTTTTACAGAGCATTATCGTATTTCAGTAAGTCCACTTGTTTCAGGTTTTTACAGATGTTTTGGCCGTTCCTCGTCCAGGCCAGATCACAGAGGTTAAAATTTTAACGGTAGTCATAAAATTTTTACGCTAAAAACGCTCATTCATGTAGAATTTCTCGTACTTGGAGGCTAAACCAAATGCTGACAGCGCAAATATAGGCAATAGATTCTAAGTCAACTTGCAATGAGCAACATATCCGGGCCAATCTATACAAGATACCTTGTTTAATCCACAAAGCTAACGTGACCATGTCGACTGGAAGCGCCTAATGAATAGTTAAGTTCGATAACAGTACAACAGGAAGGCCAGCGCGAGGAACAGCGCAGTCAGCCGCCGTGTCACGCCGCCGTAGCCGACGATGTGCCTAGAGCATCCCAAGGTCAGACTGCAGCGCCGCTAGTTCTTGCGACCACCGTTTGGCCTATCCTCCTCCACTGACGCAGATTAGGAGCTTTGACGCTGACCTCAGTTCTAGTAACGTTGGGTGAAGCTAAGCGGGCGCGCCTGCAGCTGTCGCTATAAGAGAGAGAGTGAGAGCAGAGAGCTAACACCTGCCGGCGCGCGAACGCCACCGGATGCCTGACGTAGTCCGACTAATAATGTATTCGCATTTATAGTGGAAAAGAAAATCACCTCGCTCTTATACGCAGGATTATCAGTTCTGAAGCTTTGCCTAGACGTTTCGTTCTTTAACGATCACAGTTGTAGCTGACAGCTAAAATACGTGTATTCTCCGATCAGGCCTCATTCAAGTGCCCTTTGCATGCTTGCAGTCTTGAGCCATCTGTGTGTATTCCGAAAGTAACTCATTGATGAACTGTATCTCAACACTCGCAGACTGAGCAGCCGCACTCAGCGTTTGCTTACGCGCGTCGTATGCGTCAGACACGAGTTTCCTCTTTTCTCTAGGTGTAAATACAACAAAAAAACGGTGCAGAGCTTCTCGCTGAAATTTCGCTGTCCGACAATGCAAAAAACGAAAGGTAATTTGTGTGTTCACCTAAAGTACGCAAAATTTGTTCGACAGTGCCACATATACAAGCACCAGCTCGCACACTCGAAGCCATTGCACATATTCAAGAAAGCAAAAGCAAATTTAGCCACACCGGCTCTCTTGATAAGGTGAAATTGTTTACATCGCAACAAGCAATAGGAAAAAGTCAGAGAAAGGAAGAGCAGTGTCAGGGTAAGAATGAGTACAAGGAGAAATACAAAAGTGGTGAAGTAAATCCTTCAATATAGAAAGAAAGAACTCGATGTGCGTTCACCAAGTAGTGGCTCTTTGCGTGCCAGCTCCGATTTTTTTTTTCAGATTGCAAAAGCACAAAAGTGGCCTTACTTTTTTCAAACTGATTCGAACCACTGGCATACATCTGTGGTTCGCAAAAAAAGAAGAAACGCATTGCTTTGACGAACGACACCTATTTGACGTCTAGAGTGCGAGGGTTCAAATTCCAGTAAAACAAAATACTTTTGTTACGCATTTATTTGCGTCTGTCTTGAATTATCGCTCACAGACTACGCCATTTTCTTTTGACACAAGAAATGACTCCGACACCAAAATTTATGATATATCAGCTCTTTTACGCTGTTAGGTTAAATTAAGACTTTAAAAATTGGGTGTCAAGTAACTGCACATAATTGCATGATTACGCGTATTTTCCAAAAAAAATTGATATGTTATTTCAGGTATGACATGACAAAATGGCTCTCCAATGGAAAAAGGTACCCTGGCATTCGAGGTAAGCAGATTCTTTTTGAAAGAAAACGGAATATCAAATACGCTGCAAGTAATGTTTTTATTGCATTGACAGTTAAATTAGTTTAAAGGTACATTCACTCAAGCTTGAAATCTAAACACCTTTTAGACTGTCGGTTACACTATGGCACGCAGTATTCTTTTTGTGAAAAGGAGGCGCGAACGAAAAGTAGAGAATAACACAGTAAATAGAGCAGCAAACAATAACTTACGCTGCGCTGACAGATTCCGTTGGCAAAAAGGAAAAGTCGCAAAGGCGAAACAACGATCGTGATAGGAACGAATTGGAACGTCACGCGCAGTGTGGCAAGCAGATCGAAACGTGCCCTGCGTTTCTCACGAAGATTTGACGCACGAAACGTACTCGCAGCTACAGTTGAATGCAAATAGGCGTCCGAGATGTTAGTTCGCTGTGTATGAAAAGAGTGCCCTTTTCGCAAACGGAGACTGTGTAACAATTGCAGTGACCTTTGTGCGCCCGGTAACTGCAACATATATGCTACGGTGAAAGCTCAAGGCCAGCCAAGACGTATAATCCTCGCAACCGCAAGAAAAAGGCACGCGAGTGAGCGTCTACGCCCCTTCTCTCCACGGGGCATAGTACGCGTGGGAGATGAGAGTGCGTAATGAGAAATTTCTGAAAACAATTAGGTGTCAGCATTAAAGAAACATACCGATAGTGATCTCCAGGTTAACTCAACTTTGAACGCTGCTTCTGAAATATTAACTTCGGGTCACGCTCATGTCGTAAATAGGTGTCTGAGATAAAAAACAGAAACTAGTCGAGTTTTTCCGGCTTACCCCATAACGAAAGTAATAATCAAAATATTCGAGTAAATGATGTAACTATGCTGTTTAGCAAACCCACAAATATTTTATTCATTCCGAAGCTGCGGACCGCAAACAAAATGTGCGTGGGCCGCGTGTTTGAGACACCTGTGTTAAAGTGCCCGTAAACAACCTCACATTCCAAAAATTGGTATACAGAGATATATGTGCTCTTTCCTTTGTGAATTCGCTGCCGTAAGAATAATGCGAATGCGTGCTATACTAAGGGAGTTACAGGAGTTGGAACATCAGTTCCAGCTGGTTTCACATTTTTGTGCGGCTTCGTCGCCCTTCTCCCTCACCGGCAGGGCAAGGCGTAGCCCGCCGTCGTGAGTGATTTAGACCAATCGACAAGCTGCGTGCTACGTCAAATCTCCGATCAACATGGAGAAAGGAATACCATCACTCAGCGACGTTCTAACACTGCGCGTGAAAGTAGGTTTGATCAGGCGTAGGAAAAGAGCACGGGAGTTGTTTTTCAAATGGAAGCCCTGCACGGCGCGTGGTGCTGTAATCAGAAACGTGATCGCCGGGGCCTACTGTATGAATTTCCTGGCTTCTTTGGGAGGTGCAAAAAAAAAAACAAATAGCCACACCCAGTCG
This sequence comes from Rhipicephalus microplus, assembly GCF_013339725.1. Taxonomy (NCBI): domain Eukaryota; kingdom Metazoa; phylum Arthropoda; class Arachnida; order Ixodida; family Ixodidae; genus Rhipicephalus; species Rhipicephalus microplus. Next base: position 90,958,788 of record NC_051173.1, read on the forward strand.
GATAGCCAGAGCCAGAGCCGGTCTAAATAGCCAGAGCCAGTCCTTAAAAAGAACATACCACGAATGAACTTTGAGAAATATATGCTCTTTGTGCACTTTTCAATAGTCTTAACTCAATCATCTACGTTTTAATAGGCCGAAGCACTCCAAGGCTTTTCTGACTTCTATCGTTACTGGTGGGGTGTTATCTGGGTTACTGCTAGACCTTATAGTATTACGGTCGTGATTGTCTCGGCTACTGTACAGATCTCTGTAAAACTCTTCCGCTATTTTAACTATCCTATCTATATTGGTGGTTATTTTTTCTTCTTTGTCCTTCAGTGCATACATCTGATTTTTCCCTCTCCCAAGTTTCTTTTTCACTGCTCTGGCGCTTCCATCATTTTTCATAGCGTGTTCGATTCTCTCCATGTTATACTTTCTTACATCAGTTAGCTTACGCTTATTAATCAACTTCGAAAGCTCTGACAGTTTTATTTTGTCTGTGGTACTTGAGATTTTCATGCTTTGACGATTCTAATTGAGATTCCTAACTACCCGGCCTCCTACTTCCACTGAACACTCCGTAATGATACTCGTCAGATTATCATTCATTGTATGTACGCTGAGTTTAGTTTCCTCAATAAGAGCCGAGTACCTGTTTTGAAGTGAGACTGTGAATTCCTGTACTTTCCCTCTCAATGCTAGCTCATTGTTTGGCTTCTTGCGTATCAGTTTCTGTCGTTCTTTCTTCAAGTCTAGGCGAATTCGAGATCATATCATTCCATGGTCACTGCATCGTACCTTGCCAACTACTTCCACATCCTGCACGATGTTTGGGTGCGCACTCATTATAAAGTCTGTTTCGTTCTTACTTGCGCCAATAGGGCTCCTCCATGTCCACTTACGGTTTCCTCGTTTTCAATAGAAGGTATTAAAAACCATAAATAATTGCGTTCTTCAAATTCTACTAGTAGCTCTCCTCTGGCATTTTTAGTACCGATGCCATAATCTCCTACTGCCTGATCTTCAGCTTGCTTTTTCCCTACCTTTGCATTCAAGTCTCCCATCAGTGTAGTAAACTACGTTTTTATCTTACTCATTGCCCATTCCACGTCTTCATAGAAGCTTTCAACTGAAGCGTCATCATAGCTGGATGTAGGTGGGTAAGTCTGTACCACCTTCATCTTCTATCTATTATTATGTTTATTTAGGATACCTACCACCCTTTAAATATTGCTACAGTATTGCTCTATGTTGCCAGCTATGTTTCTGTGAATTAAAAACCCCACTCCCAGTTCTCTTGCTCCGCCGTGGTGGTCTAGTGGCAAAGGTCCTCGGCTGCTGACCCTCAGGTTGCGGCTTCTAATCACGGCTGCGGCAGCTGCATTTCCAATAGAGGCGGAAGAGTTGTAGGCCCGTGTGCTCCAAATTCGGTGAACATCAAAGAACCCTAGGTGGTCAAAATTTCTGGAGCCCTCCACTACGGCGTCTCTCGTAATCATATGGTGGTTTTGGGACGTTAAACCCCACATATCAATAAATGAATCCCAGTTCTCTTCTGTCAGCCAAGCCCCGATAGCAAAGGACGTGCTGATTCTTTAGCACCGTATATGCTTCATCTGTCCTCCTGACCTCACTGAGGCCTATTATATCCCATTTGACACCCTCTATATCCTCGAATAGTACAGCTAGACTTCCCTCACTAGATAAGGTTCTAGCGTTAAACGTTGACAAGTTCAGGTTCCCACGGTGGCCTGTCCGGATCCAGAGATTTTTAGCAGCCTCTGCTGCGTTGCAGATTTGACCGCCGCCGTGGTCATTTGTTTCGCAGCTGCTGGGGTCTGAGGGCTGTGAGTTAATTGACATATGTGGGAGGTATTACAGTACTTGAATGGATGACGAAGGTATGTGACTAGTGCAAACTTGATAATCATGACTTGCGTGTCATGTAATAACATTACATGCCACGCTTATGATCCGCTGGGGGCCGTTTCGCTTGCTTCACCCATACCAAATTTGTTATAATTGGACGTGAATAGTTGACGAAGGTATTGTAATGGTGAAAACTTGATAAACAAGAGATTTCGTGTCGTGGCCCCGCCGCGGTGGTCTAGTGGCTAAGGTACTCGGCTGCTGACCCGCAGGTCGCGGGTTCAAATCCCGGCTGTGGCGGCTGCATTTCCGATGGAGGCGGAAATGTCGAGGCCCGTGTGCTCAGATTTGGGTGCACGTTAAAGAACCCCAGGTGGTCAAAATTTCCGGAGCCCTCCACTACGGCGTCTCTCATAATCATATGGTGGTTTTGGGACGTTAAACCCCACAAATCAATCAGATTTCGTGTCGTGTAACAACATGACTACACGCTACGCTCTTGATGCGCTTACGGTCATTTCGCTAGCTACACATGTACCAAACTAAGTAATACGCAACGCCAACGGACGACATAGGTAAATGACATATACAAACATGAAAACGATGACATACGTGTCATGTAACAACATGACTACATGACACGCTCATGATGCGCTCGTGGCCGTTTGGCTAGCGTCACATATACCAAATTTGGTAATACAGTAAGTGAATGGATGACGAACTATATGACTGGTGCAAACATGATAAATATGAGATGTGTGTCATGTAATAACATGACTTCATGCCACAGTCAAGGCGCCAAAACGTTTCGACGCGACGCGGTGCGCGTTCTCGCCGGCGTTCAATTCATCGCGTCACGCCTACGTTGCCACGCCAGGCGCCAGTCCTGCCATATACTAGCTGGCGTGCGCAGCGCTGCGTCGCTTTAACGCATGCGCGTTTCAGTGCGTCCGGGGAGCCCCGCCGTGGTGGTCTAGTGGCTAAGGTACTCAGCTGCTGACCCGCAGGTAGCGGATTCAAACCCCGGCTTCGGCGGCTGCATTTCCGATGGAGGCGGAAATGTCGTAGGCCCGTGTGCTCAGATTTGGGTGCACGTTAAAGAACACAGGTGGTCAAAATTTCCGGAGCCCTCCACTACGGCGTCTTTCATAATCATATGGTGGTTTTGGGACCTTAAACCTCACATATCGATCAATTCAGTGCGTCCGGCATCTCTCCGTCACGAAAAGAGGGAGGCGCAGTGTTGTCTGGGTAACGCGTCGGTGCGAAATGCAGCATGTCGCATTTCGTGCCGACGGACGCTGGTCGCGCCTGGGGTTAGATTATAGAGTGTTCGCGTTTTCCAAATGTAGCGTCGCTGTGCCCAGCGTGCGTGCGCGTCAACACTACTTTGGGTATATTGAGACCTTCATGATGCGCTCACGGCCGTTTTGCTAGCTCCACATATAGCAAATGTGGTGTTGCGTGACGTAAATGAATGACGAAAGATATGACTGGTTCAAACTTGGTAACCGTGACGCGCGTGTCTTGTAAAAATATAACAACATGCCATGCTCTTAGCTTGCTCACGGCCGTTTCGCTAGCTCCCCACAGGCTAAGTTTGGTACCACGTGACTTGAATAGATAACGAACGTAAACGACACATTTTAACGTAATAATCAGGACACGGAAGTCATGTAGGGCACCATTTATTTCCACCTCATAACGTTGTGCTGATTTTAGAGTGGCATACCAACACTTCTTGTTCGTGCTTCGCATATCATCAATTCTCCATCTACGTGGGATCTGCCTTTTTTTCATCGCAAACTTTTATCATTGTTTTTTTGTTATTTCTCGGATTGTATAGTTTGCATGATGAAAGACTAGCCAAATAAATATTAGCACCGCACTTGTTAAATGCCTCTCTGTGGTTAATATTTCCATGCATGTGTACTTGCGCAAAACCCCGCTGGTTTCCTCGAGGAAAAGTCGGTAGATCCCACGCACTGTGGGAATAAATGTATTGTGAAGCGCTGCATGAGGCGCTACCTCTACATCAAAGTGATAAGCTTTGAGGCAAATAAAGACATTCGTGTCAAGCAATGGTGCTTGCTATTGTATGTTCGTCACTAATGTATGTTCCTCAACTTTTCGTTCTAACCCATCTTCTACTTTATAGCATTGTTCCACTCAATCCAAGGATACAGCACACCTTCTCTTTCATGTATATATATATATATATATATATATATATATATATATATATATATATATATATATATATGAGATATGGCACAACGGGAGCGTTGTCAACAAGGATAAATATATTTATTTCCCAACAGTTTCGGGAGGGGTCCTTCGTTCATCAGGGGATGAGTTATACTGACATGAGCTTCCAAACTTCGTTGCTGCCGCGTCCCTCTCGCCTTGAAAGACGTTTGCGAGAGTGAAAGGGAACTAGAAAAAGGAAAAAAAAGGGGGGGGGGAGAAAAAAGACGAAAAAAAAAGAAAGTAAAAAAGAGGAAGAACCACTGTCAACACTGAGAACGAAGCCAACTGTCCGTCTACATCCACATACGGTTCATATCACGTGCTGTTCAGTTCTTGACGTGTGTCGGGCCACCCAAGATTGTCGCCGCCGTGCCTCCCGGCACCGCGGCGACAATTTTCTTTCTTTTTTCTTTTTTTTACCTTTTTCTAGTTCCCTTTCACTCTCGCAAACGTCTTTCAAGGCGAGAGGGACACGGCAGCAACGAAGTTTGGAAGCTCATGTCAGTATAACTCATCCCCTGATGAAGGGAGGACCCCTCCCGAAACTGTTGGGAAATAAATATATTTATCCTTGTTGACAACGCTCCCGTTGTGCCATATCCCATACCTTTACGAAGACTAACTGGCCCATTGAATTATTACTCCCACTATATATATATATATATATATATATATATATATATATATATATATATGTGTGTGTGTGTGTGTGTGTGTGTAAGGTAACTTAAGGGGGTTTTTAATGAGCACTGAGTTCATGACCACAGTATGATGATGATGATCACACCACAGCCATGGCTCATACGCTCTTATGGGGATCGAAGTAGAAGCAACGTCATCTTCCTTCTCTACCCACGCTTCCCTTGTTTTTCCTGGTAGTGACACTTCGTATCATTCCTCCTGTCCCAGACGAAGCCCTCTGGGCGAGTCATTCATGTATCCTTCGTGTATATGGCTTCAGGCGGCCAACATGCGTCACCTCTGTCTTGCATGAACGTCGGCCTCAAGTGGTGACTCGTGCAATTTTACAGTCGACCTCGCTGAGACGATGGAGTATCACGAAAAGACCGGCGTAGTGTGCCAGAAGCTTTTAGTTCAGGCCGCGTCTGCGTATTGGGGTCCACACCCACACTGGATCATCGGGGGCAGAGCTTACATGCCGGTGTTGACTGTCGTAGCGAGTTTTGGAGGACCCTTGCGCTTCCAGTGAATGTAAGCAGGCGAGTCAACGTGTCTCTTCCGCATGACACAAAGTTTCCGCATTCGTTATATCGGCATGGACTGCGTACAGCTGGTCACGTAGTTCTAAATTGTTTTGCTCAATTTCGGCCAAGAGAACCGCTCTTTCGTGTGACTAAGTGTTCGTGCGGTGCCTAGATGGCCAGAGGTGGAGTCATGATGCGTGAGACGCAGAACAGACGTTCGGAGGGACGCAGGAACAAGCTGCAGAAAGCGGGCGCCCGTTGTGGACAAGTTTCTCTGGTAAAGAAGACCATTTCGGACGCATAAGCGGCCTTCGTCTAATGAATTTCTCGCTCCAGGGAAGAGAGCTTTCAAACTTGGGTCATTACGCTGCTGAGCGGCGTAAGTCACGGCATCGGGAAAGCCAAACGAGAGAGAAGCGATAATTTGGTCAAAGTTATCAGTTTCACAATCTGTGGACGGTAGCGGCAATCTGGAGAGGCAATCCGCATCAGCGTGTAAACGGCCAGTCTTGTATAAAATGGTGAAGACATGTTCTTGCAAATGAATGGCCCATAGTGCGAGGCGGCCGGATGGGTCACGAAGCTTGACCAGCCAACACAGAGAATGGTGATCTGTGACGATAGTGAACGGGAACCATAGATGTATGAGCTAAATCGTTGCACGGCAAAGACTTTGCTAGGCATTCCTGTTCCGTCACTGTGTAGTTGCGTTCAGGCTTGCTAAAGAACGACTTGCGTACGCCACAACGTGTTCCTTCTTGCCAGAACGCTGAACGAGAACGGCACCGATAGCGATGCCACTTGCGTCTGTGTGAATTTCCGTGGGCGACGAAGGATTGAAGTGCCGAAGTATTAGCTGCGAAAATAACAAACACTTCAGCTTCTGAAACGCGGCATCACACTCGGATGTCCACTGAAACAGGCTGTTCTTGCGTAGATGGCTCGTCAGGGGGTGAACGACGTCCGCAAACTTGGGTACGAACCGGCGGAAATACGAGGAAAGCCTGATTAATCTACGCAGTTGTTTCACAGATTTAGCTCGCTCGAACGATTGAACGGCCACTGTCTTTTGTGGGTCAGGTCTAATGACATCTTTTTCGACGAGATGTCCCAACACCAATGTCTGTCGTTCGCCAAAGTAGCACTTTTTTTAATTCAAACAAAGCCAGCTTTTTTAATGCAGCTGAGCAAGTGGTCCAAGCAAGTGTTGTGCTCCTCAAACGTACGTTCAAAAATTACGATATCATCAATGTAACACATGCTTATATGCCAATTTAAATTACACAATAAAGAGTCCATAAGTCTTTAGAATGTCGCAGGAGCATTACATATACCGAATGGCATAACGTTGAACTCGTAAAGTTTGTCTGTCGTAACGAATGCCATCTTTTCTTTGTCAGCTGCGTGCATCGGAATTTGCCAGTAACCTGATCTCAGGTCGACAGATGAAAAGTAGGACGCGGAATGCAGGCTGTCTAGAGCGTCATCGATGCGCGGCAGTGGATAGACGTCTTTTTGGTAACAGAATTCAGTCGGCGGTAGTCAATGCAAAATCTCCACGTACCATCCTTCTTCCTCAATAGAATGACGGGAGCAGCCCACGGACTTGCCGATCCCTGTAATATTTCCTTTTCCATTATTTCTCGGACTTGCTTGTTGATGATCTTGTGCTTCGATGGTGCCACTCGAAAAGGTTTCTGCCTAATGGGACGTGCTGACTCGGTGTGGATCTGATGACGTATCCGGGACGCTGAGATTAAGGGCCTTTGGCTGTTTTTAGAAAAATCGAACACTTTCGAGTGCTTAGATAGAACGTCGTGCAGTGTATGACATTCGCTTTGGTCAAGTGACTTGCTGACCATTTGTATCAATAATGCATCTTCTGAACCTCCTAAGCCTAGAGGTTCATTTTGGCTTGTAGCGTCAACAAGCACAACCAGCGTCGTACATGATTCGGATCTAAATACTGCAAGTTCATTGCCGCCTGGCAGAATGGCAGGCTCCATGTAACTGTTCATTGTCCACACACCTGCCCGTACATCAACGACTGACACTATATATACAATGGGGAATGAGAATGTTCTTTTTGAGGCATGCCAACGGAATCTGTTCGAGCATGGCGCCAAACGGGCCACAGTTGTTGCTGGAACATGTCACGGGAACACACACAGCAGAAAATGCAGGAATGACTGTGTCCACGGAGACGAAAAAAGATGCATTCCTCCAGACACATTTTTTCCAAGAGCGCCGTTGGGAAAGTACCATGTATATAAAGATGCCCACTTCTGCAGTCTACATTTGCCCCACACTCACACAATAAGTCAATACCCAAGGTAACGTCATGTGTAGAGCGCGGAATAACAGCCAACTCTGTGCAAAACACCTTGCCACACAGCGAGACGTCCACAGTACAATATCTCACCGGACACAACACATCACCACTTACACCACGAAATGTCACCCCACGGCTACGACGAAACATCACATCTAGTCCTAGCAGGTTCTTAAAATTTACACTCATCACCGGGACTGCCACGCCTGTATCCACATGTCCCATAGTAGCCACTCCATCGACAACTACATGAACTTTGTTCTTCAACATAAACGCTGACGGGGGTATATCTGTAGATAGCACCTGTGATATCGCGGTCTCACCCCCACTGGCCGCACAGACTAGTTTTCCGGCGGGAGTGTACGTGCGCGTCACCATGGCGACGGTGATCGTGGAGCATGGGCAGCTGGTGGTGGCGTCAAACTTCGATCAGAGGCCGGCGAGGGGTAGCATGACCCGGTAGGTGCGCGTGATTTCCGTGACGTGGAGAGCGGATGGTCGAAAGGCTGGTGAGACATGTGCAAAGACTGTCGCTGATATGGGCGGTGGTCAAAAAAACGTGCGATGTGACCAGGGACGCCACAGTTGTAGCATACCGGAATCGGTCGAGGGGCACGTGGCTGCTCAGAGTAACGACTCCTCTCGGAAGGCATGGGATAGTGGTGCCGCCCCTCAGGGGCACTGTAGGCAGGCGAAGTTGGATAAACAGGCGGGCGAAAGCTTCGTTCGTAGTTGGGAGTTGGATGACGGGGAAATCCAGCCTGCCGTGTGCCTTGATATTCATAAGAGTCTGCTGCGTTGATCGATGGTTTCCATGGTGGAAGAGAAACAGGAGTCCGCACACGTTCTGGTTCGTTTACGTACACATCCTGAAAATCGCTCGGGCGATGATAGGTCTGCTGACATCGAAGCAGCTCTTCTCTGACGATCTGCCGTACGGTCAAAGCAAGGTCGTTAGGTGGCACCTTTTCAACACTAGCCACAGTGGGGACGTTGGACGGGTGGCCAAATTTCGGAGAAACTCGTAGCATCTTGAGGGATTCAAAGGTACGACTATGCTTCATTACGTTGGACACAAAGTTCAAGCAGTCTTTCTCAGTTAAGAAACTGTACTCGTCTTCGGCTGTTCCCTAGAAAACGTGTTCAACCTTGTCTTCGTCAGAAATCCTTGCATTCAACTCTTTGCACAACTTCTAGATTTCTTCAATGTACGTCGTACATGCTTTTTCTGGAAGCTGTGCCCTTTGAGGCAATGTCTGCTCCGCGCGTTTCTTCTTTGCGTCAGAAGCACCGAAGCACTTCTGCACTTCTTCAACAAAACGTTCTCTAGTCGAGAACATGTCTTCGTGGTTCTCGTACAACATGGGGCGGTGTCAGTTAACGAGAATACAACATCAATGAGCTGTTCGTTCGAGTCCCAGCCATTGCTTCTGCTCCCCCGCTTGTAGCTCTTGAGCCACACGTTGACGTCTTCTCCTGAGGTCCCACCAAAGTTTGGTGGCACTCTGTAGTACAGCACGGAACCCATCGGAGTTAGCCTCGAAGCGTTGGATTGCTGCTCTTGTGCCATTACGATCGCCGAAGGTGGGAGTCCGGCGAGGCGGCGGCTGTGACGAAGTCCTGATAGTGAAGCTCCCGTCTTTCGGTTGGTCCTACACAGCACCTTCCACAAATTGTTTCGTAAGGTAAGGTAACTTAGCCCCACCACGATGGTCGAGTGGCTAAGGTAATAAGCTGCTGACCCGCAGGTCACGGGATATGAATTCCGGCTGCGGCGGCTGCATTTCCGATGAAGGCGGAAATGTTGTAGGCCCGTGTGCTCAGATTTGGGTGCACGTTAAAAAACCCCAGGTGGTCGAAATTTCCGGAGCCCTCCACTACGGCGTCTCTCATAATCATATGGTGGTTTTGGGACGTTAAACCCCACATATCAATCAAGGTAAGGTAACTTAAGGCGGGTTTTAATGGGCACAGAGTCCCCGTTCACAGTATGATGGTGATGATGATCGTTTTACAGCCATGGCTTGTACCCACTCAAGGAGATCGCAATAGAAGCAACGTCATCTTCCTTTTCTACCCGCACTTTCCTAGTTTTTCCTGCTAGTGACTCCGTAGCAATATATATATATATATATATATATATATATATATATATATATATATAAGGGAAAGAAGTGTATACCTATGGGCTCGTTTTTCCGTGTTTTCCCACAATATTAATGAGATCTAACAGACAGTAATGCCAAGGAATGTACAGGGGAATTTATTAGAACCAATGGAATGTAATTAAGAAGAAAGAAGAAAGAAAAGTGGATGAAAAAATAACCAGCCGTGAGCAGGAATCTAACCTAAGACCTTCGAATAACGCGTTCGATGCTCTAACCACTGAGCTATCACAGCGGCCTTCCCTCCATCCACTTTTTTTGGGGGTTTATATGTGAACTTAGAAGTAGGAGTGACAGTCAGCGCCATCTATAATCCGATCGACGAGTGTGAAAACACTCTTATTCGCATGTTTGGCGTCACGTAGCACGTGAACTTATTATGAGCGGGCAGCTGATTAATTGTCCATCTTATACAACCTAAAAACACATCAAGTCTGCCAATACGAGATCCTTGTTCAATGAAGTAAGGGAAAGAAGTGTATACCTAAGTGCTCGTTTTTCCGTGTTTTACCACATTATTAATGAGATCTAACAGAGAGGTTCGATTCCTGCTCACGGCTGGTTATTTTTTCAACCACCTTTCTTTCTTCTTTCTTCTTATTTACATTCATGGCTCAGTTGTTTGTTTTGCCGCGCTGAAACTGTACTGAGGAAGTTATTGTTACTGTGTGGCGATATTGAGAAGAACCCAGGCCCGGGTCTGGAGCAGATTGCCAAAATGTTAGCAGACATAGCAACTGATGTTAAAGGCATCAAAGAAAAGCGATTATCAGATATTGAGAAGAAGCTTGATGCCCTATCTGGGCTTGAAGGGAAGGTAAATGCCTGTCAGGAGCAGCTGTCTTCGTTGGCAAAAACAATAAGTGTTTTAGAAAATAAAATCGATCAACTGGAAAACCATAGTCGCCGGTCAAATCTAATCGTTTATGGTCTTCCCGAGGGAGCAAATGAAAACAACGAAACGCTTAAAAGTGCCGTCAACACAGGCATTCTTAAAGATATCATGAAACTTGAACCTGTCGGTATCGAGCGTATTCATCGTATAGGTAGACCTGAAACTGGCAAAGTTAGGCCAGTCATTTTCAAATTGCTTGATGAGCGAGACAAAGCTAGAATACTTAAAAACGGGTCCAAACTTAAAAATACCACGCTAGCTATCGGGGAAGACTTTTCTCCGAAGATACGAGATATTAGAAGAAAGCTTTGGGCAAGCGCAAAAGCTAACTGAGATAACAATGAGAAAGTAAACTTAGCATTTGATAAACTGTATATCGATGACCAGGCGTATGTCTGGGACAGTGATAAAGGCGAAAGAATTCCGGTAAAAAAAACGACGGAAGCAAAACCCGCCCGATGACCAGACGGTATGCCCAATCACAGAGTCACACGTAGGAAAACAATTAGCATTTTCTTCAAAAAATAATTCAACAAAAAATAAATTTTTTGTTACCGGTCAGCAGGGCGTTAAACAAAAATTCCTTCGCTTGGTTAACATAAATGCCCGAAGCGTCAATAACAAAACTGAACTAATGGAAATTGCCTTACTTCAACACGATCCACATGTAACAGTTGTGTCTGAGACATGGTTGCTCCCCGAAATAGCTGATGATGATGTATTTCCGCCCTCGTATAAGGTGTTTAGGAAAGACAGAACTACAAGGGGAGGTGGAATAGCCATACTTGTGAAAGAAACACTGCAGGCCTCATTAATTGGTTACATTGATGACTTAGAATGTGTATGCATTAAGCTGTCTTGTTGGAGCCACATTTTTGTATGCACTTCACAGACCCCCAGAGGCTGCGTTTGAATCTATGAAAAAGTTAGCTGAACATATGTCTCAATTTTGCAACAACAAAATTTTGTTAGCAGGTGATTTTAACCTACCTTCTGTTGACTGGGAACGTTATACGACAGGACCATTGTACAAAAAAGAGACTGAGATTGTGTTTAACATCATGCTAACCCACAACTTGATGCAAGTTGTGAGGGAGCCAACTCGTGTGCATGGATCCTCTAGTTCGATTTTGGATTTAGTATTTATAAGCCGTGAACTCGAGCTGCACTCTGTTTCAGTAGAACAGGGCCTGTCCGATCATGAATTGGTTACAGTCTCTTTTCCTCTTAACAATTTTCCAAGTACTAAAAAATCTTCAGTGCGTACCTTTAAAGATTACTCGCGAGCAGATGACGTATCTATAATAGAATACATGGAGTCGTGTTTTGCTGTCTTTGAGGTGGGCGATGTCGAGACAATGTGGAATCAATTTAAAGAAAGGTGTCATCATTGCATCAATCGTTTTATACCGAATAAACATAAAAAAGTGCACAAAACAACTCCCTGGATAACGCGAGATATAATTCACTTAAAACGAAAGATAAAACGCTTAAGGCAGAAGCATGCGCAGTCTCGTTCCCTCTCAGTCCTCAAAGACAGCCTTGCACAGGCTATACGCTCATCCAGAGATCGCTATTTTAAGACGCCTTTGCCCAACTTCATAAAAACTGACCCGACTAAATTCTGGAACTACATTGGTGACAGAAAGAAACCTCTCACCGAAATGGCAATTGATAGCATGATTGTAACCGATCAAAGAAAGATTGCTGATCATCTTAATGCGTATTTTCAAAGTGTGTTTTCCGGCTCTAGTGTTTATGTTCCAAACGGTAGAGTGTTCGACCCATGCGAAGTCTCTTTCGTGTCTTATTCTGGTGTTTTTTCGATGCTTCTGAATCTTAATTCTAAAAAGTCCTGTGGACCTGATAATCTCCCAAATATGTTCCTAAGAAGATATGCCGAACATGTCGTTAAATTCCTGCATGAAATCTTCCGTGTTTCATTGTTGTCATCAAAGCTACCATGTGACTGGAAAGCCGCACGCATAAGTCCTGTATTTAAGAAAGGTGATCGCTTGTCGCCTCAAAATTACCGACCCATATCCTTGACCTCACCCTGCTGCAAATTATTAGAACACATAATTGCTACACAAAATTCAAAATTTTTTGACTCAACATTCAATCCTGACCAATTTTCAACACGGCTTTAGAAAGGGATATTCGACAGTGACGCTACTGGTTACAATAATCCACTCATTTGCACTTAACCTGGATAACAATAGGCAAACTGACATAATATTTTTGGATTTCAGTAAGGCATTCGACCGGGTTCCACACGACAAATTAATCTTGAAACTTAAACGTATTGGCCTTCCCGAAATCCTTGTAAACTGGATTGCTGACTATCTAAATAACCGTGAACAGTTTGTTGCTATTAATGACCAGCGTTCGCAGTCTCTACAGGTCACATTAGGTGTACCCCAAGGAAGCGTCCTAGGGCCATTGCTTTTTCTTCTATACATAAATGATATTGTAAATGTCATCACCCCTTCTGTACAAATAAGATTATTTGCAGACGATTGTGTTTTGTTCCGGGTTATTAACTCTTTAGATGATCAAAATGAACTTAACTCAAACCTTCATAATATTCATCTGTGGTGCAATGAGTGGGGAATGATCCTTAATGCAGAAAAGAGTGTCTGCATGCGTTTGACACGTAAGAAAGTTCCACTAAATACTACGTACCAGCTTGGGTCTTCAACTCTTAGAGAGGTTACAAGCTACAAATATTTGGGCCTAACTATAACTAGCAATTTGTCCTGGAACATGCATGTAGACAACATATGTTCAGCTGCCTTTCAGAAACTTGGTTTTCTAAGACATAAACTGCGTACCTGTCCTGCCAATGTAAAGCTTCTTAGTTATTATTCTTTTATACGACCTAAACTGGAATACGCCAGCATTGTATGGGACCCTTACACTAAGCTTAATATTAACAAACTTGAGCGGGTTCAAAGGAAAGCTGTTCGGTTTATATATTCAAAATACTTACCGTCGGTTTCACCCTCCGCGCTGATGTCTGCAAACGACATTCAGACCCTTGAATCCCGCAGACGCGAACAACGGCTGGATTTCCTTCAATTATTACTTAATCAAAAACTCGCAATCGATTCATCGCCTTACTTATCTTTTCTGTCAACAAGGAACATACGACATCATCATCCCAATTTGCTAACCCCATTTTTTGCGAGAACCGATGCCTTTATGTATTCTTTTTTTCCTCGAACAGTGTCGGACTGGAACAACATATGCGAACCTCATTCATTGTAACGTATGTGTAACGTATTGTGAAGTATGAGGTATGCAATGTATTGTCGTTGTTTGGCGTAAGTTACTACTTGTGTTGTGGAACATAGTGTACTGTAGTGTTGTAGAACCGGGTGTGTTGTTGCTTTGCATATTGAAGTTTATTGTAATGTATAGAGCGAAGCGTGATGTTGTTACATAACGAAGTGTATTGTAGCGTGTAAAACAAAGTGTGTTTTTCGTATGATGTACGTCATTACGCCTGTGGTATACGTGACGTGCCCTTCCTGCTTGGACCACTTAGTGTCCGCAGTATGTAATAAATAAATAAATAAATAAATAAATAAAATAAATTCCTATGGTTCTAATAACTTCCCCTGTACATTCCTTGGCATTACTGTCTGTTAGATCTCATTAATATTGTGGTAAAACACGGAAAAACGAGCCCTTAGGTATACACTTCTTTCCCTTATTTCATTGAACGAGGGTCTCGTACTGGCAGACTTGGTGTGTTTAGGTTGTATAAGCGGGACAATTAATCAGCTGCACCGCTCATAATACGTTCGTCGTGCTACGTGACGCCAAACATGCGAATGAGAGTCTTTTCACAGTCGTCACTCGGCTTATAGATGGCGCTGACTGTCACTCCTACTTCTAAATTCACATATAAACCCCCAAAAAAAGTGGATGGAGGGAAGGCCGCTGTGGTAGCTCAGTGGTTAGAGCAACGAACGCGTTATTCGAAGGTCTTAGGTTCGATTCCTGCTCACGGCTGGTTATTTTTTCATCCACTTTTCTTTCTTCTTTCTTCTTATTTACATTCCGTTGGTTCTAATAAATTCCCCTGTACATTCCTTGGCATTACTGTCTGTTAGATCTCATTAATATTGTGGTAAAACACGGAAAAACGAGCCCTAAGTATACACTTCTTTCCCTTATTTCATTGAACGAGGGTCTCGTACTGGCAGACTTGGTGTGTTTAGGTTGTATAAGAGGGACAATTAATCAGCTGCCCGCTCATAATAAGTTCACGTGCTACGTGACGCCAAACATGCAAATAAGAGTGTTTTAACACTCGTCACTCGGCTTATAGATGGCGCTGACTGTCACTCCTACTTCTAAATTCACATATAACCCCCTCCCGAAAAAAAGTGGATGGAGGGAAGGCCGCCGTGATAGGTCAGTGGTTAGAGCATCGAACGCGTTATTCGAAGGTCGTAGGTTCGATTCCTGCTCACAGCTGGTTATTTTTTCATCCACTTTTCTTTTTTCTTTCTTCTTATTTACATTCCATTGGTTCTAATAACTTCCCGTGTACATTGCTTGGCATTACTGTCTGTTAGATCTCATTAATATTGTGGTAAAACACGGAAAAACGAGCCCTTAGGTATACACTTCTTTCCCTTATTTCATTGAACGAGGGTCTTGTACTGGTAGACTTGGTGTGTTTAGGTTGTATAAGAGGGACAATTATTCAGCTGCCCACTCATAATAAGTTCACGTGCTACGTGACGCCAAAGATGCGAATAAGAGTGTTTTCACACTCGTCACTCGGCTTGTAGATGGCGCTGACTGTCACTCCTACTTTTAAATTCACATATAACCCCCCCCCCCCAAAAAAAAGTGGATGGAGGGAAGGCCGCTGTGATAGCTCAGTGGTTAGAGCATCGAACGCGTTATCCGAAGGTCGTATGTTCGATTCCTGCTCACGGCTGGTTATTCTTTCAACCTCTTTTCTTTCTTCTTTCTTCTTATTTACATTCCATTGGTTCTAATACCTTCCCCTGTACATTCCTTGGCATTACTGTCTGTTAGATCTCATTATATATATATATATATATATATATATATATATAACGCTACGGCCACTCAACCACCATGCCTGCCTATTTATATATATATATATATATATATATATATATATTTCGATAACCTCCGTGCCCGAGGGCATTACAGAGGGGAGTGGGTTACACAACATAATGAAAAAGCGGAAAATTGGTGGTTACATGAATCGGTGAAGGAAATCAACAAGAAATAAGGCACAATATAAGCACAAAAACAGGTATGAAAGAACTACAAAGCTTAACAGGTCTACTGAAAAATGGAAATACTATATTCCTAAAAGTTATGGCGACAGGCTAGTTATGGCAGCCTTAAACATAGAGGTATTAGACATCTCGACTACAGATCGGGGAAGGTGATTCCAACTTGCTGACGTACGGGGGATGAATGAATTGTAAAAATGGTTAGTGTGGCATGTGGGAATGCCAACCTTATGACGATGGTCGATGCGAGTGGATACGTAAGAAGAAGGGGTTATCAATTTATTCTTAAAGACTGAATTGTGCTAATATATCTTGTGAAACAGGCAGAGTCGAGATATTTCTCTACGTTTTTAGAGCAGAGGTAATGGTAAAGTAGTTTTCATAGAAGTGACGCTGGAGGTGTGATGATAGTTGGAAAGAATGAAACGAGCAGCCCGACTCAGGATGGATTCAAGCTGATGAATAAGTGTTTCTTAGCTGGGGTCCCACACAGATGCAGCATATTCCATTTTGGGACGTACTAATGATTTATACAGAAGTAATTTTACCGGAAGGGAAGAAAGATGAAAATTACGGCGTATAAAGCCCAGCGTGCGATTAGCATTATCGGTTACATGTGTTACATGCATCTTCCAGGAAAGATCAGAAATGATGAGTACGCCTAGATATTTGTAACATGACACAGGTTCTAGGTTAGTATTATTAAGATGATAAGAGGTCAATGTTGTATCGCGACGTGAAACGCGCATGTGCTTGCATTTGTTAGTGTTTAACTCCATATTCCACGTGTTAGTCCAGTCACGAACATGGTTTATATCTGATTGAAGAAGATAGACGTCAGAGTCGCTGTTAATAACACGGTATATAACACAGTCGTCAGTGAACAGGTTTATTGATGAACATAGATTATCAGGTAAGTTTTTTATGTAGATGAGGAGAAGCAAAAGTCCCAGCACAGAGCCTTGAGGCACGCCCGATTCAACTGCAGAAGTAATGGATGAGGTATTATTCAAAGTGACAAATTGGGAACAATCAGTGAGGAAAGAGTGAAGCCATTGAAGAACGTTCGGATCAATGTTAAGTTTGCTGAGTTTTGAAAGAAGCAGTTGATGAGAAACCTTGTCGAGCGCTTTTGAGAAGTCTAGGAATATGCAGTCGACAATGGAACCCCTGTCAAGAATGGAATTTAGATCATGTGTGAATGTCAAAAGTTGTGTTTCACATGAAAATGACTTCTGAAATTCATTATGGTGATCTGTAAAAAAGGAGTTTGACTGTAGGAAAGATTCTAGATGAGAGCAAATAATATGTTCCATAACTTTACATAAAATACGTGTGAGTGAGATTGGTCGATAATATAGACTTGTGCAAGGGAATCACCTTCCCTACCTTCCAGTCTTCCGGAATGCAACCGGTATGAAGCAATACTGAAATATATTAGTGAGAATGATGACACTGTACACTTTAGTACTAATTAAAAACTTTGAATTGATGCCATCAACACCAGATGATGATGAAACTTTTAGATTTTTTATAATTTTTTCTATACCAGCAGCATGAAATACAATGGGGTCCATTGTTAAGAAATTTGAACTAGCATATGTGGGAGTTACGGAACACACATTTTGTGAAAAAGCAGAAACAAATACAGAGTTTAGAACATTTGCAGATTCTACAAGTTTGATTATGCGACTGTTTGCGTCTTTAAGGGTGACTGAGAAATTGTCTCTTTTGTTCACTACATTCCAAAATTGCTTAGGGTTGGTAATTAAAAGAGATGATAATGTAGTATTGAAAAATGAATCCTTAGCATCTTTTAGGGCTTCTTTGTACTCAGTAGCTACGGCCTGATAATCACTCCAACGTTCTTGAGTGCCAGTTACCTTTGCAGAGCTGAAAATGCGTTTTTTTTCTTATTGCGTAGTCGTTTAGGCGATTTACTGCATCATGGAGATTGCAGGTTAGATGTGATGACAAAGCGTGGCACATATTTTTCTATGAGTGATTGAACCTTTTCTTTGAATAAAGTCCAGTTAGTATTAACGGAGCGATCATAAAGGTTGTGCATGTAATCACTTAAAAAGCTGAAAGATCTTGATAATTAGCATCAAAATCTGCACGCCTATAGTCCCGGATATATTTTTTGTGGTTCCTACTGTGAGGTATGGTGCAGGTGAAAGAAAAATGAAGCAGCAAGTGGTCGCTTAGCCCCTGCCAGTAGGATATGGAATAGAAAAAATCAGGCGCAGTGGTGAGCACTAAATCTAAGATGTTAGATGGGGTAGACGTAATTCTTGTTGCCTGTGTTATTAGCTGGGACAAGTTAAAATCGTTGCACAAATTCAAAAACGCGTCTCCCGCTCCGGAGAAAGCATGACAAGTGGAATGCACGTTTGACCAAACTACATTCGGAAAATTGAAATCGCCTAGTAAAATGAGCGGACTATTCGTATACCGTACTGTTAGCGTGGAAATGACATTATGAAGCTCGTCCACAAAAGTGGATGAACAGGATGGTGGTCGATAACAAACGCCCAATATCAACTTCTTGGAACATGTTTGTATTTCAACAAAAACAAGTTCCAAAGCACTACTAAAATGAATTGGAAAAGACGAAATCGTATCTGCAACCGTGATAAGCACACCGCCTCCACACCGAACACCTCTGTCACAACGGTAAATGTTGTAGTGTTTTTTGCAATCAAATATTTCACTGTTATCAACCTGCACAGACAACCAGGTTTCAGCAAGGCAGATTATGTCGGCGTTAGAAGCATCAACAACAGAGCAGACATCACGTTTTGGAATAAGACTTCAAATATTTGTGAAAAGAAACGAAAGTATTTGCGACTGGTAGCTTTGATGCACTTCCCCTCGCGTGGCGCTATTCGTTGTTGTGTAGAGATGCATGCGGCGACTCATGCGAGAGAAGTGAAGTTTTGACTGATGACCTAAAGTAATCGGAGATTTCACACACGCAATCATCCGAGGGGTTGTAGATGTAGCACTTTCTATTTACGTTCAGTTTGTTAAAGCGAAGCTTAAATCTTGAGGATTGATTTTTGCCAAATTCAGCCAGTTTCTTTCTGGCAAGGCGAGTAGCTGGTGAGTAGTCTTCACTAACAGCAACATTTACTTCCTTCAGCTTCGAACTACTCAGAAGTATTTGCTGCTTGAGCTTGAAGGAAGAAAATTTGGCAATGATTGGCCGGCACTTATTGGGATGATAACCGCCAAGCCTGTGTGCTCGTTCGATTAGTATTTCAGAGGGTGCTATTTCTAATCTGGATGAAAACACATTTATAAGATTTTCTTCTGTCTGGGCCAAGGACTCTGACTGGGCATCAGGCAGCCCATAGAATAAGAGGTTGTCTCGCCGCTGCATATCCTCGAGCTCACCTTGCCGAGCACGGAATTGATCATTTTCGCTGCTAATATGGCTAATCGATTGGCGAAAACGCTGTATCTTTTCCTGGACTTGCACAATCGCCACCGTTTTGCGCTCTACTTCAGTTAATCGTTTGTCTAAAACAGTAAGGTTTTCTTGAAAACTCGCCCATGTTTCTTTGTGCTCATCAACAGATTTGATTAGATCTGTCTGGTCTCTCTCCCTTTTTTCGGTACGCGTGTTTACACCTTGTAACATCATGAACATATCATTAAACTTCTTAGTCTGTGAGTCAGTAAGAGGACTTTGCACTTGAGCTCTAGTGTTAGGTCCGGGATTGAGCTCTATATCACCGGACAACATAAGCAATTGAGTTACAACGTCAAAGCACTCATGAAAAACAGAAAACAAAACTCCCGGGCGTGGGAACAGCAACAAACAAACGTTATTCGACTTTTTAGCATACAGAGACGTAACCGAACTAACCTGGACGACAAACAGAATGGATTAGTGAACTGCATCGTAGTGCTGTTCACACGCCCACTAAAGGCGCCGGGATTCCGCCAGCTCTTCATATAGGCAGCCGTCGATGATGTTTTCATCGATCCGATTCTTTCGTTTGGTGGAGGGATGACCGTAGACACGTCGCTGTCGCATGGGCAGGCTGATACTTTCATATTGTTGAGATGGCAGGACAGCTCACTGGTGTCGCTTATCGCTGGAGATATCGGTACGGTGGTGAAAAGAATCCATGCCGTAACCTGGACGACAAAGCAGAATGGATTAGTGAACTGCATTGTAGTGCTGTTCACACGCCCCCTCCGCCCATATATATATATATATATATATATATATATATATATGTATATATATATATATATATATATATATATATATATATATATATATATATATATATATATATATATATATATATATATATATAGATGAAATAGAGTATCAGAGTTTCTTCTGGCTACCGTAATAAAAGTTATAAACTTCGAGAATGGTGCAGTATAGGAAACAAAACAATAAAATATTTATTTAATCCTAACAGTTTCGGCTGGTCCACCAGCCTTCTTCGGAGGATGTAAGTGAAATGGTACAAGTTCCCGTAGCAGAGGGTCACCCTCACAGTTTGAAGACCCTCAAAAAAAAAACGAGACAAACGGGCGAACGAGGTAGCAACAGACAACAAGAAGCAGAAGAAGTAGAGGAACTAGAAAGGAGCGACGGAGAGCTGCCGGGAACGAGCGGGTAATTCTGGCATTGTTACTGGGTATAGGTAAGACGCGCTTCCAGCGGAGGCGACCAAGAAAAACGGAAAAATGTGGAACATGTTGCCGCTTACTCGCATCCCACACATGGATCGAGTTTAAGTTCACGTGGTTCGGCGGCTGGCCCGCGGCATCGGGCCACACACACACACACACAAGAAGCATACGACCCTTTCCAGCTTTCGGAAAGTAATGGCCACGTTGGAAACCTAATGTGCCCTCTCTTCTCTCTCCACCTGCCCTCTCTTGCAGAAAACTGTACAACCAGTCATACTGAAAATAAATGAATGGGTATTCTTGTAAAGATTGAACAAACAAAAACGTAAAAAATATAAAAATAAATAATACTAAAAAATACTCAGAAATGAAAATAAAGTCTAATAATACTAACACACGCCGTTTTGATCAAGTAGCATCGAATTCGTTTAGTTTCACGCGCTATATTGACCAACTTACGTGTGCGACTTCACGTATGTATAAATAGAGTAATTCAATTTCTGTGTTTCACGAAACGTCGCGGAGGCACGTCAGTCGCCCAGGGCTCTCGTTGATTCCGTAGGTAAGTGATCTGAATTTCTTTATGAAGTACGACTCCAGCTGTTCGCTCTCCCGTGTGTTCTGGAAGCCGGATTGTAGGAGTATGACACTTACGCGTTCAAAAGAGTGACCCGGAAGATTGATATGTTTGGAGAACGGCAAATTGGGGAGGCCCTTTACGTGTGCCCTGTGGTTGTTGAAACGCAAACGGAACGCGGTTTCCGTGTGTCCAATATATTCCTGTGTGCACACCTCACAGCGAATTTAGTACACCACATTGGCTGAGTCACAGTTAAGGTCGTCTTTAATTTTGTACACATAGTCTGAACAAGAGGCTTCGGCCGTATCTGTGGTCACCATGTGTGTGCACACCCTGCAGCGAGGTTTCCCGCACGGTCTACAGCCCTGATGGTGGTCGGATTTGTGTGTTTTCGCCCTGACCACTAAGTCTCTCAGGTTTTTATTTCTTCGGTAAACCACCTTGGGTGGAGTCTGAAAAACGGCAGAGAGGCGACTACTCTGTTTAAGTATGTTGAAGTGGCGGTTTAGTATAGAATTCACCCGAGGGGCGGCAGCGCAGTATGTGAGGATTAAATTTGCCCCGGAATTTATATCATCTTTATTCCCGCCTTTTTCTCCCATTGTTGATTCTCGCTCCAAAGAGCGAGCGCGCTCAATTGCATTGTCAATTATTTTTTCGGGGTACTTTTGACACAAGAAGGCTGCTCTCAATTCCTGTGCGTGGGTGTCAAATTGCGTGATTTCAGAGCAAATTCTTCTGTATCTGTGGGCTTGAGAGTAAGGAACACCTGTTTTGCAGTGATGGGGGTGACTGCTATGGAAATGCAGATACTGTTGGCGGTCAGTTGGTTTTTTATACAGGGAAGTAGATATGGTGGTGCCACTGAGTGATACAGTGACATCCAGAAAGTGAACACGCTCCTGCGAATACGTGTGCGTGAATGTTATGGAAGGATGCAGGGAGTTGAAACCGGAAATGAATTTGGAAAGATTATGTTCACTATCGGCCCACACGAAGAATATATCATCGAATAAGCGTCGGTAAAATATAGGTTTGAACGAAGAATTTTCGAGGAAAGGAATCTCCAAAGAGGCCATGAAATAATTTGCGTAATTTTGGGCCATTTTGGTTCCCATGGCAGTTCCGTTTACTTGCAGATAATGTTTTTAGTCGAATTCAAAGTTATTATGTTTAAGTACAAGATTTAGGAGCACCTCTAAAGCGCTTTCGTCGAATTCACTCGTCGATTTACTTTTTCCATAGGCGGCGACTGTGGCGGCGATTCCTTCGGTGTGGGGAATGTTTGTGTACAGTGATGAGATATCCATGGTGACCAAATAGCACTCTAGAGGTACCACAAATTTTGAGACTTCTCGAAGGAAGTGACTGGTATCTTTGATGTATGATGGGAATAATTGTGGGATGTGTGTAATCAAAGAGTCAATGAAACTAGAGATTTGTTCAGTAGCAGTACCGTTGCTGGAAACTATGGGTCGGCCGGGATTGTTAACCTTGTGAATTTTAGGTAGTAAATAGAAACGCCCGGGAGGCGATTTGCCAGGTGACATCATTTTAAGCATAGGGTAGGTTATCTTACCACTTTTACGTAATGATATTAGTGAGGCCTTAATAGTACTTACATACTCTTCTGTCGGATCACAAGGGAGTTGTTTATAAAAATTTTCATCTGCCAGTTGGCGAAGCCCTTCTTTGATGTAGTCAGTCCTGTCGAGTACAACCACAGCACCACCCTTATCAGCTGGTTTAATAACGATGCTCTGGCTGTCACTTAAACTGCGCAAAGTCTCCCGCTCCTCTTTGGACAGATTGTTGCGAATGGGTCGGTGCTTTTCATATTCCTTGATTATATCACCTTGGACGGCTCAAATGTACATGTCTAGATATTTCTCTCGTTGATCACCTGGAGTCCAAGATTTATCTGAAAATTGATTTTGTTGCGTGCTGCTTCGATCATGAAAATATTCTTTTAGACGCATGGTTCTGGCAAAGTTGTCCAAATCTTGGTAAAGTTTAAACTCATCAATTTTGCCAGAGGCGGGGCAGAAGGTTAGACCTTTTGATAGCAGCTTTGTTTGCGCAGGTGTCAGAGATTTGCTGGAAAGGTTAGCCACATTGATGACATCGGTGCTCTTTTGTGGAGATTGACGAGACGTAACAGGTTGATCTGTATACGTTGTGGGAAGATTGCTGGCGGAGTATTTTAAAGTCGGCCACGCACCGTCTCGCCTCAATTTCTTGTCCTTCTTGCCCTGAATTGTCAATCTCTTTTTTCCTTCGTATTAGGCCAGCTCTTCTGTTTCTGACTGCGTCAAACTTGACTGTTTTAGTCGCGCCTTTTCTTCCTCTTTAAGTTCCGCGGCCTTACGTGTACTGTGTTGTATTACGACCTGTGTAAGCCCAATAGATGCATCATTTAGGATATTGCTCCACTGCCGCTGCTCATTTTTGTTGTAGTTATTCATTGCGGGTTGCAGTTGAACAGTGAGACCCTTTGGTGCGAATCCCTATGAAATATATGTTTTAAGGTTTGAAGCATGCATTTCAAACCTCACGCGCTTATCAACATTCTTTCTTAAGGCCATGAAATCACGAGACCAACATGGGCTGGAGCGGGCCGTACCTGACGGGATGTTGAGTCAGTCACTGCGTGAGGGAGAAGCACTGTCACCGGAAGCCTCTGGGTGGCCCCGAGTCGTGTTGTAGGGGCTCTTGCTTTTTGATCTATGAGGAGCACCCCTCGGCGCTCGTGGTGATGATCGTCGGCACGGGATCCCGCTTGCTTCGCGGATGCTGGGGTTCCCACTCCGGGAATGACAATGTTCTCTCGGTGGGCCCGGCAGACCTAATGGTGCATGGTCAAGCCAGGTTGACAGCCTCACCATATTTCGCAGAAGCAGTGATCTCAGGTGGCTGGCGATGAGGGCAACACCCTCAAAACTTGGGTGTATACCATCGGCCGCCAGAACCCGGTCAGGCGGAAGCCATTCCAAGGCGTGATTGATGTAGAAGAAAGTCCCGCTTCGACGACAGTGCAATCGAAGGAGGTGGTTGAAGTGGCCCGCTTCTCTGTTGAACCGTACGACGAAGGGCCGGTTGAGGCACGCGCGCCTGCGGTCTGGGGCCCTCGGCAGCTTGCGTTTCAACAACCGCAGGCCACACGTAAAGGGCCTCCCCAATTTGCCGTTCTCCAAACATATCAATCTTCCTGGTCACTCTTTTGAACGCGTAAGTGTCATACTCCTACAATCCGGCATCCAGAACACACGGGAGCGCGAACAGCGGGAGTCATACTTCATAAAGAAATTCAGATCACTTACCCACGGAATCAACGAGAGCCATGGGCGACTGACGTGCCTCCGCGACGTTTCGTGAAACACAGAAATTGAATTACTCAATTAATTTATTTATACATACGTGAAGTCGCACACGTAAGTTGGTCAATATAGCGCGTGAAACTAAACGAATTCGATGCTACGTGATCCAAACGGCGTGTCTTGTCTTGTCTTGTCTCCTAAGAGATCTTGGCTCATACCCACATGGGGGATTGGCCACTCTGTACCTCATAAACGGCGTGTGTTAGTATTATTAGACTTTATTTTCATTTCTGAGTACTTTTTCAGTATTATATATTTTTATATTTTTGCTTACGTTTTTGTTTTTTCATTCTTTACAAGAATACCCATTCATTTATTTTCAGTATGACTGGTTGTACAGTTTTCTGCAAGAGAGGGCAGGTGGAGAGAGGGGGAGAGGGCACATTAGCTTTCCAACGTGGCCATTACTTTCCGAAAGCTGGAAAGGGTCGTATGCTTCTTGTGTGTGTGTGTGTGTGTGTGTGGCCCGATGCCGCGGGCCAGCCGCCGAACCACGTGAACCTAAACTCGATCCATGTGTGGGATGCGAGTAAGCGGCAACATGTTCCACATTTTTCCGTTTTTCTTGGTCGCCTCCGCTGGAAGCGCGTCTTGCCTATACCCAGTAACAATGCCAGAAGTACCCGCTCGTTCCCGGCGGCTCTCCGTCGCTCCTTTCTAGTTCCTCTCCTTCTTCTGCTTCTTGTTGTCTGTTGCTACCTCGTTCGCCCGTTTGTCTCGTTTTTTTGAGGGTCTTCAAACTGTGAGGGTGACCCTCTGCTACGGGAACTTGTACCATTTCACTTACATCCTCCGAAGAAGGCTGGTCCACCAGCCGAAACTGTTAGGTATAAATAAATATTTTATTGTTTTGTTTCCTATACAGCACTATTTTCGAAGTTTATAACTATATATATATATATATATATATATATATATATATATATATACATATATATATATATATATATATATATATATATATATATATATATATAATATATATATATATATATATATATATATATATATATATGCAGACGTATAATATCGATTGCCGCAATGTAATTAGTATGAAAGTAGATGTGCTTTTACATAAAAAATGTTTATTCAGCCGACGTTTCGCCAGGATCCCCGCCTTTTTCAAGGCATAATTATTATCACACATTTTTCGTGTCTTCCAACAGGTTTTTGAGAGAGGCGAGAAGCAGACAGAAGAAAAATATGAAACAAACGAGGGGGACGTTAAAAATAATTAAAAGTTAGGAGAACCAGCAAGAAAAACACGACAGGATTAGAATGGGGCAGTATCTCAAGAGAGTAAGGTGAACGTAAAAGAGCTATGACATCCTTGTTAACAATACCTCCCACACCCCCACCCTTCACCCAAGTGGGCTGTGGGACAACCTTTTTAATATTGCACAATCCAGTGCAATCCACTGACGGCATGTCCAACTCTGAAGCCTCCGACAAATTGGTGGGGGAAAACTTGAGCGCTTCGAGTGCTTTGGTGGTGGCGTCAAATTACATGAAAAATCTGGTAATTGTTGCACTGCCATCAATATACATTATATGCATTGGCTCCTGTCAGTGAAGAAAAGGGGAAGTTGTCCTAGAAAAGTACGAAAGATTGATTGATATGTAGGGTTTAACGTTCCAAAACCACTATATGTATATGAGAGACGTTTTAGTGAAGGGCTCCGGAAATTCCCACCACCTGGGGTTCTTCAACGTGTACCCAAATTTGAGCACACGGGCCTACAACAATTCCACCTCCATCGGAAATGCAGCCTCCACAGCCGGGATTTGAACCCGCGACCTGCGGGTCAGTAACCGAGTACCTTAACCACTAGACCACTGCGGTGGGGCAAAAGTACGAGAGAGGAAGAAAAAAAACTCCAGGACAACCGGGACTACTTATCTTTGCATTCCGGCTCTGCTTGAAGCGGCAAAACAATTCTATAGTGAGTTTGAAGAACCACACCGCGAAAAGCTTCTGGAACTTCTTCACCAGTTTCGCGGCTCTTTCAATTGCCAGCAGACGTCGTTAGGCCGAACGCACACTGTTGTCCATCATATTAACACTAGCTCCCAAGCGCCTCTGCGACAGCGTCCCTACCGTGTATCTCCTGTTGAGCGTCGTGTGATCACCGAGCAGGCGGCCTACATGCTTCAACGTGGCGTCATTCGGCCTTCCAGCAGTCCCTGGTCTTCACCTGTGGTACTTGTGAGGAAAAAAGACTGCTCGATTTGCTTTTGCGTCGATTACCGCCGTTTAAACAAAGTCACGCTTAAAGACGTATACCCTTTACCACGCATCGATGATGCCCTGTACTGCTTGCGAGGCGCTGAATTCTTCCCATCATTACACCTAGAGTCCGGTTATTGGCAGGTCCCCATGGCACCATCCGATCGTCCCAAAACTGCTTTGGTGACGCTTGATGAGCTATAAGAATTTAATGTAATGCCCTTCGGCCTTTGTAATGCGCCAGCCACATTCGAAAGGTTGATGGATAGCGTCTTGCGTGGGCTAAAATGGAAGACATGCCTATGCTACTTGTATGACGTCGTTGCTTTCTTCCCTAATTTCGACAGCCACTTCCATCGTCTCAGCGAAGTCTTGAGCTGCCTCACGAGCGCAGGCCTCCAACTAAACATCAAAAAGTGCCACTTTGGAGCTCGGAAGCTCACAATACTTGGCCACGTTGTGTCAAAACATGCGTCCTCCCAGACCCAGAGAAGCTTCGTGCTGTCGCTGAGTACTCGAAACTTACGACTGTGAAAGCGCTTCGCAGCTTTGTCGGTCTGTGCTTGTACTTTCGCCGCTTTGTGAAAAACTTTGCTTCGATAATCGCACCACTGACACAGCTGATCACTGGCGATGTGCACCTCTCTGATTTGTCTATGACGCTTTTGCAATATTAGGCAATCTTCTTACTTCACCACCTATTTTACGCCACTTCAACCCTACTGCTCCCACCGAGCTGCACATGGATGCCAGTGGCATAGGACTTGGTGCTGTCCTTGTTCAACGCAAGCCTGGCTTCTCGGAGTATGTTGTTGCGTATGCCAGTCGCACCCTAACCGAGGCAGAGCACAAATACTCGGTTTCCGAAAAGGAATGTTTGGCCATCGTTTGGGCGTTACAAAAACTTCGCCCTGACTTATATGGATGTCCATTTTATGTAGTAACAGGTCACTATTCACTCTGCTAGCTCGCTTCATTGAAGGGTCCTTGGGGCCGGCTTGGACGTTGGGCGCTACAATTGCAGGAATTTGATATTCACGTCATTTACCGCTCAGGCCGCAAGCATACCGACGCAGATGCTCCTTCTCCTTCGCCCCTTCCTTCAGCCGTTGTACCTGTGTCCTTTGCCATTGACAGCATCGATACCGCTGACATGCCTTTGGAACAACGCAAGGACCCTTGGATAGCCTCGCTCATCGACGTTTTCTCCTCGTCTTCGGTGACACCACGCTAGCGTCTACCTTGGGCACTACGACGGCAAATTCCCCATTGTGCGATATGGGATGCCATGTTGTACCGTCGCAACTATCAGCCGTATGGTTGGAAATGGCTATTTTAGATACGGAAGCATCTTATACTCGCGCCTTGTAGTCCGCCGTCCGCGCCGTCTGCACCGCTTCTCGAACATTCGACAGCTAACGCGCGCGCATGCGCCGTCGCCCACCATCTGTGCCACGCGCGCTTCTCCTTCGAGAACATTCGACAGCTGACAGCGCATGCGCCGTCGCGCCGTCGCCATCTGTGCCACGCGCGCGCTTCTCCTTCGAGAACATTCGACAGCTGACAGCGCATGCGCCGTCGCGCTGTATATATACTCAAGGTCGGCGCTCGCTCGCTCAGTTGCCGCTCGTCGGTTGGTTTGTACGGCGCGTCGACGTCCAAGGTCGCGGTGAAATGAATTCCAACGAATCCACAAACACAATGATCGACGTCCCTTCGACCAGCGCCGCCCTTTCGCATACGTGTGTACGTGTTCACTCATTTAACACCCCCTCCTACAACCACGTTAACCAATTTAGCCATCGACCCAAGTAAGTCGCAATTTAACACCCCATTTAACAACCACGTTAACCAATGTAGCCATCGACCGAAGTAAGTCGCACTTTAACACCCCGTTAACCAAATATATGCTCCGCATCCTCCTGAGTGTTCCCCCGAGGGAAGCTGCTGGCAATTTTTTTTATACCTCGCCTTTTGCGCTCCAACATATGCGCGTATTTACATGCAGACCCTCAAAACGCGCACGCTGGCGTTTTAAAAACATACGACCGGCTTCGTCGGCGATTTTTCTGACATGGAATGTACTCGTACGTTCGCAAGTACATACGCTCCTGCACTGAGTGCCAGCGACGGAAAACAACTTTTCATGCCTCTGTAGAATTACAACCATTGTCGTGTCCAGCTCGGCCGTTTGATAGAATCAGCATCGACCTCTACGGCCCACTACTTTGTACTCCTGCTGGAAATCGCTGGATTATTGTGGCCGTTGACCACCTAACCCGTTACGCTGAAACCGCCACTTTGCCAGCCGTGCTGCTCGTGATGTCACCTTGTTTATCTTGCGTAGCTTTGTCTTTTGCCATGACACGCCATGTGAGCTGCTTAGCAATCGTGGGCGTGCATTTCTATCGCAAGTCGTCCAGGAGCTTCTCAGTGAGTGCAATATTATACATCGCACCACTACAAGCTATCACCCACAGACAAACGGTTTGACGGAGCGCTTCAACCGCACGCTCGGTGATATTCTCTCTATGTACATATCCTCCGACCATTCTAATTGGGACTTAGTGCTCCTTTTCGTGATCTATGCTTACAATACTGACACTTGCCGATGACAGACGATGCTGTGGTCGTGAAGCAGTCCACATCAGCCGCTTAAAATCTTGCTATGATCCTCTTGTGCATGCTTCCCCATGAGTCGCCAGGATGGCTCCTCTTCACCACCGGGGAAAATGTAGTGGGGAAGAGGGAGAGAGACAGTATCTAGTCGGAGCACTTGGAAGACGACTACGACGAAGAGCTGAGCTCGTGACAGTGACTGATGCCCCTTGAACCAGGCAGTTTGTTTTAGTCAATATATATATATATATATATATATATATATATATATATATATATATATATATATATATATATATATATATATATATATATATATATATAGTGGGAGTAATAATTCAATAGGCCAGTTAGTCTTCGTGAAGGTATGAGATATGGCACAACGGGAGCGTTGTCAACAAGGATAAATATATTTATTTCCCAACACTTTCGGGAGGGGTCCTCCCTTCATCAGGGGATGAGTTATACTGACATGAGCTTCCAAACTTCGTTGCTGCCGCGTCCCTCTGTTGGAAAATAATATATTTATCCTTGTTGACAACGCTCCCGTTGTGCCATAACTCATATATATATATATATATATATATATATATATATATATATATATATATATATATATATATATCTATATATATACATATATATATATATATATATATATATATATATATATATATATATATATATATACTCATCATCATCCACCTGGGTCTCTGTCCTCATCTTCACTGGGTGTCACCGCAATCATCATCATGTGTGTGCACGCTTGGTCTAAGACGGCCCGTTTGCTGCTGAGCCCTTGGGTTGAATAAACGCTCTCTCAACCCAGACGTCATATGTTGTGAAGGTGCAATTTCGAACCTCGGTCCTCTCCCACTTCGCTCGACTCCCTGGAGCTGCGTTCATACTGCCGATTGCCCCCACTGTCTGGCAGCATGTCACAGAACGAGCCTGCTAGCCCTGCTGCTATCGCTACTGCCATCTCTCCCCCGCTGTCTTCAGCCGCGCTTCCAGTTTACATACACAGCCACCAGCGTGATCCCCCTCTCTTCGATGGTCTTCCCGGGGAAGACGTGGGGGACTGGCTCGATGAGTAAAACCACGTGAGCGTTGCTAATCACTGGGACGATAGCGCCAAGCTCAGTTACGTCTCTTTCTAGTTGACCGTTGTGGCGAAAACGTTGTATTTCAACGACGTCATTGACTTACCCGACTTGGCGACCTTCTCGCACCAGCTGCGACATGTTTTGGGGGCACCGGCCATTCACTCCACCATCGCGAAGAGGACCCTCGATACTCGCCGGCCATATTCCGGCGAATCTAACACTTCCTACATTAAGGATATCTTTTCACTGTGCCGGCGTGTCAATTCATCTATGCCAGAATCGGACAAAGTACGCCACATCTTGAAAGGCATTGGGCATGTTGCTTTTAATGCCATCGCTGCGCAAAATCCAGCTGCTATCGCTGACGTCGTTGCTACATGCCAGCACCTTAATTCGCTAAACTCCGTTCGTCTCCAAATGAATATTGGCGACCACCGCTCCACATCCCATGGCACACTTCGTGACCTCATCTGGGCCATTATACGAGAAGAATGGCGGTCTATGAGCTTCACACCTCCTTCACCGCGTTCAACATAGTCTTCGGGAATTCCTATGTGTGACCTCATTAGGGATGATCTTACATCCCTGGCCGGCCTTGATCTCGTACAACCACCTGTTTCTCGCACCATATCAACCTACGCTCAAGTCGCTGCCGCGTCTCCGAGCAACTACACGTGGCATTGCCGCAACAATCCTACGCGTCAGTTGCTGCCGATCCCCCGTTGAACTGCTGTTCGATGCCAACTGACCCTTCTTAGGACAACTTGAGCACGCTATCTCCAGGTGCCCCTAACGTCTTATACTCCCCATCCTTGTGCTCATCCCGCACTGTCTGCTATTACTGTGGGTATCGTGGCCACGTTTCTCGTTTCTGCCGCAAGCGCCAGCAAGACGAGCGCCGCCGTTACGACATGTATGAACGAAATGTGTACTATCAAGGTCAACGCCATTTATCACCTCCTCACCGGTCTCCGTCTCCGCCTGCATCGAATGCACCTTGGAACAGCCGGAACTCCAGACGCCATTCACCATCTCCCTTTCGCCGCTCCTCCTCCCCACTTCGGCCTGCCTCATTCGTCACTGCCAGTCATTCAGAAAACTAAGTGATGCAGTTTCTGAGGGAAAAGTGCATTCCGAATTAGGACTAATATTCCTCCACCAGGCCCGTGCAACATGATTTCGGTGATAGTGAAAGAAGTGTACGTGCATGTTCTGGTGGACACGGGTGTGGCATTTTCTGTTATGCGTGTTGATTTAGGCCAACGTCTGCAAAAAAGTGATGACCTCTTACGATGGACCCACGTTGGTTGCTTCCCAGAGGTATACAACTCGCCCTTCCGCTTTCTGTACAACCCGCGTTTTTATTGATGGTATCCGACACCACATTCTGTTCGCCATCCTGACTGACTGGTCTCCGCAATTAGTTTGAGGGGGGATTTTCTTTCTTCTTCATCTGTGGTTATTTGCTGTGGCCAACGCGTCGTCCACCTCACCAACACGAACTGCACGCTCAACAACCACCACGAGAAGGCACTTCGTTTGAGAGCTGCGGAAGATACGGAATTTCCACCACGTCAAGAGTGAATTGTAACGATTACCTCCAAGGACATCAACCATTGTGACGTCTTGGCCTCACCACCATTTAGTTGCGTCGGTAAAGGCATCATTCTTGATTCTGGTGAAGTTTGGTGTCTCAATGGTTCCGCACTTGTCGCCGCTGTGAATACAACATCCGAAAAACTTCTACTGGCTCAAAACATCACGGTGGCCTGTGTGACGGATTCCGAGCCTGCGCGCATCGCGCCACTTCATGCCGTCTCATCCTACGACAGCCCTAGTGTTGAGCCTGCTTCTTCCTCCTTTAGTGCAGCCATTAGTGACCACTTGACACCTTGACAGACGCAACAGCTGCTTGCATTGTTAAAAAAACACGCAAGTTCCTTCGATGTTTACTCCTCGACGTTGGGCCGCACTACTACTACAGCGCATCGAATCCACACAGTCGGAACATCTGTTGTACGCCGCCAGCCCTACCACGTGTTTCCTACTGAGAAAAAATTATTGAAGAAAACGTAGCTGACATGCGAAAACAACAGGTAATTCGCCCCTCATCTAGCCCTTGGTCGTCGCCTGTCGTTCTGGTTCGTAAGAAGGATGGCTCCGTGTGCTTTTGCGTCGATTACAGGGCGCTCAACAAAATCATTCACAAGGATCTGTACCCAATGCCTCGCATTGACGACGTCCTGGATTCTCTTCAAGGCGTGAAATACTTTTTCAGCCTCGACCTGCGTTCCGGATACTGGCGAATACCTATGCACGAAGAGGATAAAGAGAAAACGGCATTCGCAAACCCCGACGGACTTACGAATTCAACGTTATGCCTTTCCGGCTGTGCAACGCGCCCGCTACATTTAAGCGCTTGATCGATACCGTGCTGCGCTGCCTCAAATAGACCTGCCTCTAATATTTGGACGACATCGTCTTTTTTTCGTCAATGTTTTTTCAGCACATACAACGCCTGGATGACGTGCTGACGTGCCTTGCCGGCGCTGGTCTCCAATTCAACACAAAAAAATGCTGTTTCGCCACAAAAACTATCAAGGTTTTGGGCCACGTCGTGCCCAAAGACAGCGTTTGGCCGGATCCAGACAAAATTGCTGTGGTGCTTAGCTTTCCGCTCCCCGAAACGCCGAAGAAGTTTCGAATTTTTTTTTGTCTGACCTCTTACTTTCGTCGTTTTATACGCAATTTTGCATCAAAAACGGCTCAACTGCACCAGCTTCTTGCTTCCGACGTGCCGTTTCTGTGGTCGGAAGAGTGTCAAACAACATTCGACCTTTTAAAGTGTGCCCTCACGTCCAAACCTGTGCTCCGCCACTTTAATGAGGCCGTACCGACCATCCTACATACGGAGGCTAGCGGCCGTGGTATAAGTGCTGTTCTGCTTCAACGTGATACCTGTTCACAAGAGAGAGCAGTTGCATATGCCAGTTGAGTTCTAACTTCGACCGAGAAGAACTACACCATAACTGAGCAGGAGTGCTTGGCTGTGATCTGGTCAGTGCAAAAGCTCCGTCTGTATGTCCACGGCGCGCATTTTACGATTGTTACGGACCACCACGTCCTATGCTGGCTTTCCCCGCTGAAGAACTTGTCTGGACGTTTGCGTCAGGGGATTTTACGTTTACAGGAACATAAATTCGAGATCACTTACAAGTCAGGTAGAAAACACCAAGACGCCAACGCCCTTTCGCGCTGCCCGCTACTAAATATCCAGCTCAGCATCTGTAAAAGTTCGGCCATCACTTCTACTGCAGCGTCTGCGCTCGCGTCAATAGACCAGCGATTCTCGGATGACAAGCGCGCATTTCACTCCTGCCAGTTGTCTTATTCGTATTGCAGGCGTATTATAGACCAGCTCTCAGGAGCTTCCCATCCCCTAACGCGCGACATCGTCGTCAACTTTTGCAATTTAGGCTGGAGAATAGAGTTCTGTACCATCACATCTACCACCCAGATGGTCAACGCTGGGTTCCCGTGCTACTATGCTCTCTTCGGCTTGACGTGCTTAAAGCCTTCCAGGACGACTTGACTGCCGGACATCTTCGTATTCAAAAAACTTACGACCGCCGTATTGCGCCGTGTTGGGTTCATGTAGCATCACATTAGGTAACCCTTCATTTGATTCGAGAAATAACTATGTGGGATGGGATTTGTGCGGCAACGGTGAAAACGGAGAACAGGCTGTAGAAGACGTCGTCTGTGTAAAAAAAGCGTAGACAGCATTGTACTTCCGTGGTAGAACATTTTCCAGCCATCGAATGACAATACCCGTGCCAGTACGGTGGATTTCTGTTAGGTGAGGCGGTCAGACAAGGAGCTCAGCGCGGGCGGCCTCAAACCACTCTTCTCCGAGGATTAGAGGCAAGGGGTTTCTAGTCTGAACGAAAACTTTAAGTATTTCCGAAATAGGCCCCTAGACATACGAGTACAAAATGCACGAGCTGGCATGACGGTGCCGCTACCATACAACAGTTATGGAAGGTTAGGTCCATGGTACCAGATTGGCAGATCCAATGATGTCTAGCGTTATTATGGGGTGCTTTGAACCACTGTCCGGAAATGCGTCTACAGTACCGATCAGTGGGATGTCAGCTTGAGTCACAGCGCACTGCACAAGAGGTTCTTCGAGTGGTTCTGATGTTTGAAGGCCTGCCAGGGAGGGAAATCTTGTTTGCTGGCTGGGTAGCGGGGCACTGGTTCCGGAATGGGGGCACTTCGATGCAAAATGGCCTGGTTGGCGACAGTTGTAACATATGGCCTTGCTTATATCTTTCCCAGCGTGATAAGCAGGTGCGCCATTTCGAGAACTAATTGCAAGATGACGGGTGTCTTGTTCATCTAGGGGTAGCAACGAAATTTCATGTGGTGCTGATGAAACAGGCGGATTGACTTGTGAAGAAGCTATGTCATTCCTAGAACCAATCTGCAGCACAAGCAAGGGAGGCACTTGTAGCGTTGACGATCTGGGTGCAATAGGTGGCTGACTTGGAAAAAAAGAGGCATGCTCTATAGTTCGGTCAAGTTGAGCGGCGATGGCAAGCAACGCCCTCACAGTTGGTGGTCGTTGTGCAGCGATAGTTGTTGCCAAGTGGGCGTCGCGCACCCCCTGCAAGGTATATTCAATGCGTTGAGGATCTGTCAGTTGGGCGGGACATCTTGAAAATGCGCAGAGTTTCGCCAAAGGGCAGTCAATGAGGCTCCCTCTGGGTGATTGGACGCGTCTGGTGACTACGTGCTGCCACAGCAAAAGCGTAAGGTTGTCCCCAAACTAGCTCTTGAAGGCAGTCTTGAAATTTTCCCGCGTGTCGAAACAGCTTTCTGCCACACTCTTCCAGTCTGCAGCAGGGCCACAGAGCTTGCCAAGCGCTATGGAGAGGAGAGTAGATCGTGTCCATGACGCCAATACTTGGGTACGCTCGAGCACTTCAAGCCACTGATGTGCTGAAATACTACTATCACCAATAAAGGTTGTAGTGAAGCCGAAGGGTCGGGCAACGTAGTAACAAACAGGAACCATCGGCCGTTGTGACAACATCAAAAACTGTTGCAGTAAGTCACTCAGCACTTTCGTACTTGAAAACGACTGCTAAGCTGTCCAGTCGGACCCACCAGACGGTTGACGGTTTTGGGCAACGTGATGAAGCAAGCGTTCAATCACTTCATCCTTCGAGCCTGTCGGCTCCAGATTACGGCGCGAAAACTCATGACAAATGAAGTCCGTCGTGAACACTCGAAGGTTTTCCACTATGGCCTCTTTTCATTTTACAGGCGGAATCACGGCCAATGAATGGGC
Source organism: Rhipicephalus microplus (assembly GCF_013339725.1). NCBI lineage: Eukaryota > Metazoa > Arthropoda > Arachnida > Ixodida > Ixodidae > Rhipicephalus > Rhipicephalus microplus. The sequence continues at coordinate 90,994,707 of NC_051173.1, forward strand.
GGTCAAGACTGAAGAAGGCTTGGGACAGGCAAAGGCAATGAGATGGGCAGCTAGCACAAAAACACCAATTCACATGAAATGGACGAGTGGCTCCGGTTTCCTCCACATGGTTCGTCGACGACCGCGCCAAATGTGAGGGCTAGGTAACGTAGACAAGGTGGGGATAACGTGAAAATGACTTTAATAAACAGCAACTACGACATCAATGCAGGCATGGAGCACGCGCGCGCCTACGAATGACGACTAAACCACGTCCTAACTAGCTCAACAAAAAGCACAGGGCTACCAGACTACGTGAAATCTCACTATATATATATATATATATATATATATATATATATATATATATATATATATATATATATATATATATATATATGAAATAGATGATCATAGTTTCTTCCGGCTACCGTAATAAAAGTTATAAACTTCGAGAATAGTACAGTATAGAAAACAAAACAATAAAACATTTATTTAATCCTAACAGTGTCGGCTGGTGAACCAGCCTTCTTCGGAGGATCTAAGTGAAATGGTACAAGTTCTCGTAGCAAAGGGTCACCTTCACAGTTTGACGACCCTAAAAAAAACGAGACAAACGGGTGAACGAGGTAGCCACAAACAACCAGAACCAGAAGAAGGAGAGGAACTAGAAAGGAGCGACGGAGAGCCGCTGAAAACGAGCTCGTTTCCGGAGGCTCTCCGTCGCTTCTTTCTAGTTACTCTCCTTCTTCTGCTTCTTGTCTGTTGCTACCTCGTTCGCCCGTTTTTTTTTAGGGTTTTTAAAGTGTGAGGGTGACCCTCTGCTACGGGAACTTGTATCATTTCACTTAGATCTTCCGAAGAAGGCTGGTCCACCAGCCGAAACTGTTAGGATTAAATAAATATTTTATTGTTTTGTTTCCTATACTGCACTATTCTCGAAGTTTATAACTATATATATATATATATATATATATATATATATATATATATATATATATATATATATATATATATATATATATCGGAGATCTAAGAGACTGTCTGTTAGATCTGACTATTATTTTGTAAAAACACGGAAAAACGAGCCCTTAGGTATACACTTCTTTCCTTATATATATATATATATATATATATATATATATATATATATATATATAATATATATATATATATATATATATATATATATATATTTCTTTATTTATTTATTTATAAATATATATATATATATATATATATATATATATGCTTCCCAAATTTTAATCGGTACATACTCATCATCACCACGCCTGTTTAGGTTGTTGGGCACATACTCGAGAAAATACTAAAGAAGAGCCTTGAGGGTTTTGGATGCCGTCTTACAAGTGGCGTAGAGTGCTGCACGGTTCCTGCGTCCTCTCGCGCTCTCGGACACCCCCTAGCGTCTTCTATAACACATCTCTGGAGCTCCGTTCAGGCTGCCGCTTAAACGACCTGGGTCCGGAAATGTCGCAAGCCGACCAGCCAAGCGCACCAGCTTCGCCACCGCTCCCACCGCCAAGAAACCCTTCTCACCTGGTCACCAGCCCTCAAAAGGATCCTCCGCTATTTGCAGGGCTTCCGGGCTAGGACGTTGAAGACTGGCTCGAGGACTATGACCGCGTGAGTGCCATCAACAACTGGAATGAGCCTGCGAAACTTACCCACATTGCATTCTACGTGAGCGGCGTCGCAAAAACGCGGTTTTTCAACCACGCTACAGATTTTCCGACATGGCCCGTCTTTACACATCAGCTCCGCCAGATTTTCGTCAACCCGTCAGTGCGCTCGCATATCGCCAAGAGGAGGCTTGGTGCACGTGTTCAATGCTCCAGCGAGTCTTACACATCTTACATTAAAGATGTTCTCACTTTCTGCCACCGCTTCGACAATTATATGGCGGAAAACGACCGTGTGTGCCACCTGCTAAAACGCATTGCGACTGTCGCTTTTAATGAACTTGTGGTGCGGAATCCCCAGACCGTAGCCGATGTTGTCACTACCTGTCAGCGTCTTGAGGAGCTTCAGACAACTCGGGTGCAACCTGATATGTCTGATCTGAGCTCGAGTCACGATACAACAGAGCTGCGTGCATTGATCCGCTCTATCATCCACGAAGAACTTCATGCACAGGAATCACCTCGCCACCTTGATATTCTATTGACGTCACCTGCTACTTGTGTGCACGACGTCATGAGGGAGGAACTGGCCTTGATGACTGACACACCAGTTCCGAGGTCACATCCCGTGCCCATACCAAGTTACGTTCACGTTGCTTCAACGACACCTGCGCCCCACCAAAACCTGGCCTCGATGACTGTCACACCTGTTCCGAGCTCATATCCGGTGGCATGTTCAGGTTTCTGCTAGACCACCTGCGCCCCAGCAAAGCCCGATGCAGCTACCAGCACCCGGAGTGCATGATTCGCTCAAATCACTCGCACCGCGACCATCTTCTTAGCCTTCCATCGCCTGGCGCACTAGGCGGCCGATTTGCATATATTGCGCCATTCGTGGTCATAATTTAAAGTATTGCTTACACCGTCAGCGAGACGAAAGACGAAGCTACGATGACTTTGATTGGGACGGCTTCTACCCCACTGGACCAGCCTATCACCGACTGTATCCGAACAGCACATGTCGGGCGCCGCCTCCGAGAACTTCAGCTTAGTTGGCCGTTCCCGTTTCTCGCGTCGTCGTTCACCTTCACCGATGTGGCGTTCCTCTTCTTCACTCCAATCTTCTACTTCAATTTCCAACGACCAACTAGAAAACTAAACAGTGCAGTTTCGGGAGGGAAAGATGCATCTTTCGAACTGCGTCAAACTTCCCCGGACCACCGATGAAATGTTTTTTTCGTGTGTGTTGAAGGTATACGAACAGAGGCACTGGTAGATACAGGCGCATCACTTTCCGTAATTCGTGTAGACTCTTGTGCCCGTTTGAGTAACGTTAGGACGCCATACGATGGCCCTCCCCTTTGTTGCGCAGGTGGAGTCCCTATTCAGCTTTCAGGTGTTTGTACAGTCCGCGTTTTCATAGATGGCATCCTTCACCACATTCAGTTTCTTGTACTTTCTTTTTGCACTCACACAGCCATTTTAAAATGGCAATTCCTTTTTTCACATCTGCTTTCATATCGTGCGTCAGCAAGTAGTTCATTTGTCAGCTACTGAGAGTTCATCCGATGCCAATCCATACAGCTTCCGTTTCGTTGCTGCCGCTGATTGTTCCGTTTCGCCAGGAGATCAACAAATTCTGACGATTGCTTCGGATACTATAGTTACCGTTGACGTGTTCATAGCTCAATCAGTTCACTCCAAAGCTGCGGGGCTTACCATTGCACCTGGCGGTGTGCGGTTTAACGATAACGCATTGGTCACTACCTTGATCCCAACTTCTTCGCCAGTGAGGCTGCCCCAGGGCACTGCTGCGAGCTGCTTCACTGACACCGAGCCTTTTCGCTCGTTCTTCTTCCCGCAGAATCAGCGTCTTTATCTGCTACAACTGATATCAAGGCTACCACTGTCGCTTTAAATCCTACCATAGGTCCTCATCTCACTGCCGAGCGAAAGCGAGACCTCTTAGACCTTCTTAAAAAGCACAGTCTTTCGTTCGACGTACACTCGAAAGTTCTGGGCCGCACCTCCGTTGCAGAGCAGAGCATCGAAACTGAAGGCAGCTCCGTTGTACGCCGCCGCCCATACCGTCTGTATTCGGCGGAACGGCAAATCATTGAGGAAAACATTGCCGACATCGTCAAACGGGATATTATTCGAGCTTTATCCTGTGGTGTTCGTCTGGAAAAAGGATGGCTCTTTCCGCATTTGTGTTGATTGCAGAGCGCTCAATAAGATCACGAAAAAGATGCATATCCGTTGCCACGCATAGATGATGCCCTCGACTCCTTACAAAGCGCAGAATATTTGTGCAGCCTCGACCTCCGTTCCAACTATTGGCAAATACCTATGCGCGAAGCAGACAAGGAGACAACAGCGTTTGAAACACCTGACGGGCTCTACGAGTTTCATATCATGCCTTTTGGCTTATGCAACGCTCCAGAAAAGTTCGTGTGCATGGAAGATACTGTCTTACGTGGTTTCAAGTGGAAAACCTGCTTATAGTATTTCGACGACATCGCAATTTATTCTTCTACTTTTCCTCTGCCCCTTAAGCGTTTGGATGAAGTTCTAACGTGCAGTTTGAATGCTGGTCTTCTGCTCAATACGCCCCGCCACGGTGGTCTAGTGGCTAAAGTACTCGGCTGCTGACCCACAGGTGAAGGGTTGGTATCCCGGCTGCGGTGGCTGCTTTTCCGGTGGAGGCGGGAATGTTGTAGGTCCGTGTGCTCAGATTTGGGTGCACGTTAAAGAACTCCATGTGGTCGAAATTTCCGGAGCACTCCACTACGGCGTCTCTAATAATCATATGGTGGTTTTGGGACGTTAAACCCCACATATCACTCAATTCAGCTCAATACAAAGAAGTGCCACTTTGTCAACACAAGCATCAAAGTATTGGGTCACCTTGTCAGCAAAGAGGGCGTTCTACCTGACCATGACAAGGTTGCTGCCGTAATTGATTTTCCACGTCCAGGTAATCAAGAACGATTGTAAAGTTTCGTGGGACTGGCTTTTTACTTCCGCCGCTCCATCAGTCACTTTGCTGCAATTGCGGGGCCGTTACACAAGCTTCTGACGTCAAGAACGGCCTTAACTGGAACTGATGAGTGCGAGTGTGCTTTCCAAGTCCTGACGCATGCTTTGACATCAGACCCCGTCCTCCGTCACTTCAATGAAAGTGCACCTACTTTTCTGCACACAGATGCCAGCAGCCACGGAAGCGGGCTTGACCTCCTCAAGCGCGATGACACTTCGCGTGAGCGCGAAGTTGCGTATGCCAGCCGCGCACTAACACCTGTGGAGCAGCACTACTCAATAACAGAGCAGAAATGTCTCGCTGTCGTTTGAGCCATCAAGAAATTTCGACCTTATCTGTATGGGCGCTACTTCACTGTGATTACCGACCACCAGGCCCTATGCAGGTTGTCCTCGCTGAAGAATTTGTCTGGGCGCCTCGGTCGCTGGATACTCCGTTTGCAAGAATACGCTTTTGACGTTGTGTAGAGGTCTGGCAAGCAGCATCAGGATGCCGACCCTCTCTATAGCTGCCCTCTGCCACTTTCATTTCCAACAATGCATCCTCAATACCTTTCAGGTGATCAAGCGGCTTCCTCTCCACTCAATTTATCACTCCTGGCAGTTGCTGGGTTGTTATTTTTAAACAGCAGCGCTGAGTTTGCCGCGTGCCAACGTGACAACTACTACAGCAACCGCATCAACGAATACTTCAATGACTTGCCTTCTCTACCTAATACGAGACCATGTCGTCAGCTACGACAGTTCAAGCTATAAAACAAGGTCCTGCAGCGCTATACTTACAATGAGAATGGGCATCCGTGGATGCCAGTACTTTCCCCTTCGCTGCGAAAACAAGTTGTCGAAGCATTGCACGACCACCCGTGAGCTGGACACTTAGAATTTCAGAAAACCTACAACGGCGTTAAGAGCCGTTTCTTCTGGCCTGGTTTTTCTACCTTTTTGGCTCATTATGTCACTTCTTGCGCACTTTGTCAACGCCGGAAATGACCTACTTCAGCTCCTGCTGGCCTATCATAACCCATTCCATGTCTAGATACACCATTTTCAATCGTCGGAACAGACCTCGTCGGTCAACGTCACGTAACGCCAGCGGGCCACCGCTGGATCGTCACAGCCATCGACCACCTCACACGATACGCGGAGACCGCTCCTCTACGCACTAGCTCCGCCTCAGACGTTGCCGCCTTGTTTTTAAAAGCCATTGTGTTGCGTCATGGTGCACCTCGCTCGTTGTTGAGTGACCGAGGCAAGGCCTTTCTGTCCACGACTCTTGACGAAATCCTAAAAAAACTTGTGGTACAGTTATAAGACCACATCCGCTTACCACCCGCAGACAAATGGCCTGACAGAGCGATTCCACCGGACTCTAATCGACATGATATCCATGTACATCGGACCGAACCACAATAACTGGGACAAAATCTTGCCGTTCGTAACGTTTGCACACAGCACCACTGTTCAACGAACCACCGGGTATTCAACTTTCTTTCTCGTCTACGGTCGTACGCCGACAATCCCCATTGACACACTTTCTTCAATGTAACGACAAAAACGTCCACGACTATGCGAGAACATTAGGTCTCCAGGCTCGCTGACACATGACAACGTGCTCAACTCAAAACGGAGGCCAGTCAACAAGACCACAAGCAACTCTATAACAGCTTTCGTCGAGCAGTCACCTTTCGTCCTGGCGATGAAGTACTACTTTGGACGCCTGTTTGCACACCACGATTCTGTGAAAGATTTTAGTCACGCTATCTCGGACCTTACGTTGTTTGTGAACGAACATCTCCTGGTAATTATATTGTCATCCCGCCGAGGGTTGCTTGGACTGTCGTTACCATGCCTCACAGATAGTCCACGTTTAACGTCTTTAACCCTTTGTTCGCCGTACCTTTGTCGCCTAAGCCTCGGCTCTGCCAGCCACTCAATGATTGATTGATATGTGGGGTTTAACGTCCCAAAACCACCATATGATTATGAGAGACGCCGTAGTGGAGGGCTCCGGAAATTTCGACCACCTGGGGTTCTTTAACGTGCACCCAAATCTGAGTACACGGGCCTACAACATTTCCGCCTCCATCGGAAATGCAGCCGCCGCAGCCGGGATTCGAACCCGCGCCCTGCGGATCAGCAGCCGAGTACCTTAGCCACTAGACCACCGCGGCGGGGCTGCCAGCCACTCAAGTGCGCGGTGAAAATTGGTGTAAGGATTGTTTCATTGTTTATGCGTCCCATCTTTTCAGCTGTACATACTCATTAGGACCACTCCAGTTTAGGTTGTGGGGTACATACTCGAGACAATAATAAAGAAGAATCTTGAGGGCTTGAGGGTCCTGGACGCCGTCTTACAATATATATATATATATATATATATATATATATATATATATATATATATATATATAATATATATATATATATATATATATATATATATATATATATATAGTCCAGTAGATCCTCCGTGAGCGGTCATAACGTGGTTATTTCGACGTTTCGGCCTAGAGTCTGGCCTTCATCAGGATTAAAGATACAGTTTGTTGGTGCTCAGCTTTATACAATCTCAAATCAGAGGGCAAGGAAAGAGGAAAAAAACAGAAAAGAAAAAAGGAAAAAAAGAAAAGAAGAAAAAAAGAAAAGAAAAAGAAGAGAAAAGAGAAGAAGACAAAAATAATATACGGTGGACGCCCCTCGGGTGCCCCCCTTCCACACTTCCCTCCACTTCCCCCTTCATTTCTCTCCCCCTTCTCCCCTTCACCTTTCTGATGTCAGCACTCTGTGTATGTTTCCGTTCACTAACGCATTCCTCCCGATCAGACGGCCCCTCCTGGCCCTGGCGGTTCGGTGTGGGGCAAAAAAGAGCTTTTGAAGGAGTCCTAAGCCTTTAACTACTCGGAGAACCGTAAACAATTCGTCGTAGAAGGAGGGGTGCCGCGTATTGTGGCAGAAACTGGTAAGCGGACATTTTAGGAAGTTCTAAGCCTTTAACTACTCCGCGCCCTGTCAACATTTCGTCGTAAAAAGAGGGGTGCCCCGTATTGCGCTAGGCTGTGCAAGCGGGTGCAATGCGAATTTCTTGCCCGCATCTGGATTACGCGTGTAGTGGGGGCCTCCCGGCTGTGCACAGTGTTGCTGTTGGGCATGCAATGCATGGCACAATTGATTGAGTAGTAAAATGAAACAGAAAACAGACGACAGCTGCACTTAGGAAGAGTAGTTACACTTGGAATTGTCCAGTGCCCTTCACAGCTGCAGTGCCGCGAACTCAGTTACTATTTTCATTGTTGCCGTTATTGTTTTCTAATGCTTTAATTGCTGCAAGTGTACCAGGATTCTCATTTATACCTCTACCGAGGGTGTTAAATCGGTGGATAAGGTATGACTCTCGTTGTTAACGTTCTCGATTTGATTTAAATCCCGTCTCTAAGAGCGTTACTGATAGTTTGTCGAATGCATGGTCGGGAAGATTGAAATGTTTTGATAGAGGTAGACTTGGGGCTGATTTCGCATGGGCTCTGTGATTATTGAAGCGAATCCTAATATGTGTTTCTATTTGTCCGATGTACTGCATACCACACACGCTGCATTCGAGTAGGTATACCACATTAAAGGAATCGCATGTTAGGTTTCCTCGTATGTTAATCGAAAACTTGGATTGCGTGCTGGTTGCGTTGTCTGTTTCTCGCATCGCCTTACATACAAGAAATCGTGGCTTTAAACAAGGGCGGCAAGAATTATTGGGGGGTGATGTGTTAATTTTGGAGTGGACAAGGGTGTCTTTGAGACCCAGCAAGGTGTCATACATTGACTACCAATTCGAGCAGTGTCCACCAAGACGCTTTCTTGCTGCGGATGGGCTTCATCCGAGTTTTATGGGTGTCGCTTTGATTGCCGAAACCCTCAAGAAAGCACTCGGTCGTGGAGATTTCGAAGTTACCACGGGGTGGTCGACTCAACCAGCAGCTCCCGTGAATATAGGTTCAACACAACAAGACACCCACGAGAAGACTTCTGCATATCAATATACACCAGGAGCCCCACACCCACCCAACATCACAGATGAGTTCTCGACGATCAGCAAAACTATGACTCCCGCGAGCCACAAGCACCCGCTCACCATCATCAACAGCGCACCACTACTAGGGGGGAAGTCTGCAGAACAGCCAACACGCGTCCCTCCATTGCAAATGTCGAGACCAAAAGCACTACACGACAGCACCACTACACCACTCCTCAAAGGGAAGCCTGCCGAACTACGAAACCACGTCCCCCTATTGCGGACCCCGGAACTGCCAACGAACACGTTCGCCGGGAGCCCAACGCCGAAATCCTCCCCACAACGACGAAGGCCTGGCGGACATAACTACAACCTGCGCACCTCATCAGTGCCATCCCCGCACCCAAAAAAAGATTGACTTCTGAAATCTAAGTCCAGCTCATCGCTTCCCAGTTGCAGTGCCACTTTCCTTAAAGTACGAAAACTTGCTGACAAACGAATCAGACATGAAATGCATAAATCAACATTGCAAGTGTACCTTCGTGCTAGAATAGCCCCCAAGGGTATGACACTCTCCCTCACACCAGCCGCTACAAATCTAGATGAACACGACCAAATAACATGGAAAAACGTCCTCCTTGAGGCATCTCTTAAATTAACAGAAATCGCTCTTGATTACAGTGATAAGCAGGTAAAGAAACTGGTCGCTATGACCAACACCATTCTCCGCCACAACACTTTATTGAACGAAGAAATCGCGCGATTAACAGAATTTGAACAGAATAAATACCAAGCCATCATGACCACAAAAATTCATAAACTCAAAAGAGACCATGTGCCCGAACCCGCGTTCCCTGATATAGTTCTTTATCACTACAACACCACCACCCAGGAAATCACTAATGGTACAAACGAGCACCCATCTAGGAACACACCCTGTGACACTGTGGTTGTAAGCTTATTGGACATGAGCTTGTCACCTGACGAAGAAAAACTGCTATCTAAGGGAATAAGCTTCTGCCCGACCACAAAATTTTTCGATGAATTCCACTTGCTCCGAGACCTCGACAACTTCGCTCGAAGCTTGAGGTTGCGCGAATATTTCTTGGACAGACCTTCTAACCACGAAACAATTCACTGTCGTAAATCAAATGATTGGACACCGAACAGCAATCGAGACAAGTGCTTGGACCTTTATATCACCGCAGTACAGAAAGATATAGTACACGAATACCGCAGACAGAAAGGAAACCGAGAAAACTTGACAAAATCTGAAAAAATAAGTATAAAAAATTTGGCATCTAGGACAGACATAACAATAAAACCCGCTGACAAAGAAGGAGCAATTGTAGTCCTTAATACAACCAACTACTTACAAGAAGCATACCGCCAACTAGACGACTCAAGATTTTACGAACGCCTCCCAGGTGATCCGACAGACGAATACAAACGTATCGTATCAACAGAACTAAAGAAACTGTTGGATGCAGAAAAGATAACCAACACTGACCACAAACTGATGCAAGCAGCATACCGTCGTCCAGGTCGCTTCTACATCCTCCCAAAAATTCATAAACCCGGTAACCCAGGTCGACCAATCATATCAGGTATCGGTACAATAACTCAACCCATATCAGGGTACGTGGACAAACTATTAAGCCACAATCCATGCACCCTCGCGTCGTACATAAAAGACACCACACATTTTCTTCGAGACATTGCAGGTATCTGTGTGCCGGAAAACTCGTATTTGGTTACTCTTGATGTCTCTTCATTATATACAAATATTCCTCACGATGACGGCATAGCTGCATTACAAAGCATGTACACAAACCATAGACAATCTAACGCCCCAGATTTCTCTGCCATTGCAACTTTGACGAGGGTGGTCCTCGAATTAAATTCATTCGAGTTTAACCAAGGGTATTTTCGACAAATCAGCGGGACCGCTATGGGCACCAAAATGGCACCTAATTGTGCCAACATATTTATGGGAAAGCTAGAATCTGAATTTCTTGCACAAAGTTCCTTAAAACCAATGTTATACAGCAGATACATAGATGACATCTTTCTTATTTGGACCCACAGCGAGAACGAACTTCTCAGCTTTATCGACACTAACAATGCTGTACATCCGAACATACACTTCACACACACATACTCGAAAGTTACCGTAAATTTTCTTGATGTTACCATAAGGATAGAAGAAGAGAAGCTCTCTGCAGCCCTATATCGCAAACCAACGGATCGACAACAATACCTCCATTACCAAAGCGATCACCCACGCCACTGTAAAAACAGTATTCCATACAGCCAGGCTCACCGGTTTAAACGAATCTGCTCTAGAGACGCTGACTTTGACACGAGCTCACAGAGGCTAAAACTTATGCTCGAGAAACAAAAATACCCCCCACATGTAATTGATGACGCTGTTCAAAAAGCGAGAAAACTAAAGCGTGAAGACTTACTTATGAAGCGACCACCACGAGAAGACCCACAACGAACAAACCTCTGCTTGACTTACAGCACAAACTTCCCCAATGTAAACAAACTCCTTAAACGACATTACAACAATCTGGAACAAAGTGAACGTCTGAAACGCACATTCCCATCCGCTACAGGCGTCGTTTACCGACGACTACGTAACCTCAAAGACACCCTTGTCCACTCCCAAATTAACACATCACCCCCCAATAATTCATGCCGCCCTTGTTTAAAGCCACGTTGTCTTGTATGCAAGGCGATGCGAGAAACAGACAAAGCAACCAGCACGCAATCCAAGTTTTCGATTAACATACGAGGAAACCTAACATGCGATTCCTCTAATGTGGTATACCTACTCGAATGCAACGTGTGTGGTATGCAGTACATCGGACAAACAGAAACACCATTTAGGATTCGCTTCAATAATCACAGCGCCCATGCCAAATCAGCCCCAAGTCTACCTCTATCAAAACATTTCAATCTTCCCGACCATGCATTCGACAAACTATCAGTAACGCTCTTAGAAACGGGATTTAAATCAAATCGAGAACGTCAACAACGATAGTCATACCTTATCCACCGATTTAACACCCTCGATAGAGGAATAAATGAGAATCCTGGTACACTTGCAGCAATTAAAGCATTAGAAAACAATAACGGCAACAATGAAAATAGTAACTGAGTTCACGGCACTGCAGCTGTGAAGGGCACTGGACAATTCCAAGTGTAACTACTCTTCTTAAGTGCAACTGTCGTCTTTTTTCTGTTTTATTTTACTACCCAATCAATTGTCCAATGCATGACATGCCCAACAGCAACCCTGAGCACAGCCGGGAGGCCCCCACTACACGCGTAATCCAGAAGCGGGCAAGGTATTCGCATTGCACCCGCTTGCACAGCCTACCGCAATACGGGGCACCCCTCTTTTTACGACGAAATGTTGACAGGGCGCGGAGTAGTTAAAGGCTTAGAACTTTCTCAAATGCCCGCTTACCAGCCTCTGCCACAATACGCGGCGCACCTCCTTCTACGACGCTTTGTTTACGAGATTCCAAGTAGTTAAAGGCTTAGGACTTCCTGAAAAGCTCTTTTTTGCCCACACTGAACCGCCAGTGCCAGGAGGGGCCGTCTGATCGGGAAGAATGCGTTAGTGAACGGAAACATACACAGAGTGCTGACATCAGAAAGGTGAAGGGGAGAAGGGGGAGAGAGATGAAGGGGGAAGTGGAGGAAAGAGTGGAAGGGGGGCACTCGAGGGGCGTCCACTGTATATTATTTTTTTTCTTTTCTTCTCTTTTTTTCTTCTTTTTCTTTCCTTTTTCTTTTTTCTTTTTTTCTTTTTTCTTTTTTTTCTTTTCTGTCTTTTTTTCCTCTTTCCTTCCCTCTGATTTGAGATTGTATAAAGCTGAGCACCAACAAACTGTATCTCTAATCCTGATGAAGGCCAGACTCTAGGCCGAAACGTCGAAATAAACCACGTTGTGACCGCTCACGGAGGATCTACTGGACTATATGAAACGCTACGGCCACTCAACCACCATGCCTGTATATATATATATATATATATATATATATATATATCATAACGAATATGAATAACGAACGCTTTGCTGTTACTGAAGAAGATGACGATCAGTGGCTGTAGTAGTAGCTTGCGCACGCCGTTCGCCAGTAGCAAGACCTGCTTCATAAAGCACCTTTCGCCAAGCTGCGTCTGAACCTTTCTCGACGGACAACACCTCTATTTTAAGTGGTGGAGGAGCCGGGGTTTCCATCAACCTGGAACTTCGCAATCGGGCGCTACGCTCAACATTCACCATGACTGCTCCTGGCCCTTCTCAAGCTGCCCCACCAACGACAGTTTTCTGTACTGACGTGCCTCGGCAACGCGACCCACCAGTTTTTCGCGGCAACGACGAACAAAACGTCGAGGACTGGCTCGTCGAATACGAAATCGTAAGCACTTTCAACAAATGGAACGCATGCGACCAGCTTACGAACGTACGCTTTAACCTCGCTGATGTGGCCAGCCTCTGGTTCAAGAACCACGAAGGCAAAATCACCAACTGGTCCGTCTTCAAGACCACCATCGCCGAGGTTTTCGGTCGTTCCGCCGTGCGCCGGCTTCGCGCGGAACAGTGTCTGCGTAGTCGAGTCCAGTGCAGAGACGAGACATTTACAAGTTACATCGAAGATATCTTGTCTCTTTGCAAGCGCGTCGATGAATCTCTAACTGAACACGACAAAATCAAGCACATCATCAAAGGAGTTGACGACGATACCTTCCAGATGCTCGTCGCTGGGAACCCACAAACTGTCACCAACGTTGTCCAGCTATGTCTGGAGTACGATGAGTTGAGTAAGCAGCGTGTCTCGACGTGCAGAGCCGCTGAAGTTACAGCTGAAGTTTCTGCCCTCTTGCAAGACATCGCTGCTGATCACACCGTCTTACTGCCCCACATCAAACAATTCAATCGTGAAGAAATTGCGCGTCATCCTTCTTTTGTGGCCGAAGCATCCGAGCGAGTGACCTCATCAGACCCACATCTACGCCAAGTCATTGAGACATAGGTCACGTAGGCCCTGCCTTCATCGCCATCTGTCCCTAGGCCACTCACATATGCTACCGTCATTGCTAGACCCCCAGCCCCACCTGTCTCTGGCGCATACCGGGGCACCGGGTCCTCCTACCCTATGACGCTGCCTACATACACGGCACCCCATCCTACTACACCCCCCCCCCACCTTCTGTCATCAACCCATGGCGCACCTTCGATAATCGACCCATCTCTTTTGCATGCGGCATTGTGGGACATATAGCACGCTACTGTCGCTGTCGTAACTTCCAGCCTCCGAAACATGGGAATTCTGCAAATTGGCTGCCCAGAATCCCCAGCGACCATCTTCTCCTATCGCCAACTTGTTGTCCCCACGATGCCCTGTCTACTGTCGTCGGTCATTACCGCCCCGTCGCCGATCTGTCTCCTCGGTGCTTCGGCGCTCGAGCCCCGCTCGAAAGGAAAACTGACAGCCGCCGTTCTGGAGGCAAGAACTGCATCGTTGTCGAACTCTCCAAGACCTCCTCTTTGTCCGCTCAACGAAATTGATGTGCTAGTAGAAGGTGCTGCTTTACGTGCACTTGTCGACACAGGCGTCGTCGTTTCTGTATTTAGTGAAAAACTGTGTCGCGATTTGAGAAAAGTTACAACGCCGCTTACGAATCTTGCTCTGCGTACAGCCACCTCCCATTTCAATGCACTGACTGCTCTGTGCACAGCACATGTCCTTTCTTAGGATGTTTGGTACGCCGTCAACATTCTTATTCTTCCATGTTCAACTTACGATGTCATACTAGGATGAGATTTTCTTTCTACCCATCAGACCCTCATCGACTGCGCTTATGCCGAACGCACGTTGACAAATTCGTGCCTTGGTATCGACCACCACAGTCCCTCAAAAGTGTTTGCCGCATCTCATGTCTGCATTGCACCTTTGTCCGCCGTTCTAGTGCCTGTGTTTTCGCCTGCTGCCATCAACTCGACGCTCCCGTTCCAACCAAGTATAGCTAGTGCGCACCACCGAACCATCGTCCTCCCGTTTGCTGTGATCAACATTTGCAATGGTTTGGTGATACTTTATGCATGCAACGTCTCTGCTTGTCCATACATCCTGCTATGCGCCGAGTGCCTGGGGAGCCTCGAAACCTTAGATAGTATTTTGGAAGACCCGATGTATCCTGACAAGCGATTTCTACCGACTTGTGCCTTTACACCCACAACTGGCGCTTATGACCCTATGGATGTATTTTCCGAATCCGCTGATCGCCACCTCACGCCTGGGCAGCAGGAACAACTATTGAAACTGCTCCAGAGTTTTTGAGCCTCGTTTGACCACAATCAGCCTTGCTTAGGTCGAGCGTCATCTGTTGTTCACCGTATAGATACCGGTCAAGAGACACCATTGCGACAGCGTCCATATTGTGTGTCAACTGCCGAATGCCGTGTCATCAATGAAAAGGTCGACGATATGCTGAAACGTAGAATAATCGAACTGTCAAGCAGTCCCTGGGCCTCTAGTTGTGCTGGTGAAGAAGGACGGATCCGTCAGGTTCTGCGGGGACTACTGACGTCTCAACCGAATCTCGTGCAAGGATGTCTATCCGCTGCCACGCATTTATGCCTTGCATTGATGCCTTGGACAGCCTACAAGGAGCCGAATCGTTGTTCTTTACATCTGCACTCTGGATACTGGCAGGTACGCATGACAAAGGCCGATCACGAAAAAACAGCTTTCATCACGCCCGACAGGCTTTACCAATTCACATTAATGCCCTTCGGCCTCTACAACGTTCCAGCTACTCTCGAGCGAATGATGGACTCTATCCTTCAAGGCCTCAAATGAAACGCTTGCCATTGTTATTTAGATGACATTGTCGTCCTTTCAACTGAGTTCGCCACACATTTAACCCACCTCGAGAAAGTCCTCGCTTGTATCTCTGCTGCGGGGCTGACACGGAATCAGAAGAAGTGTCATTTCGCCGCTCGAAAGCTTAAGATCCATGGTCACGTGGTTTCAAAGGACGGCATTCTTCCTGACCCTGCCAAGCGTATAGCCGTTTCAGCGTTTTCCAAACCAACCACCATGAAGCAGCTCCGAAGCTTCATAGGCCTTTGCTTCTACTTCCGGTGCTTTGTCCACAATTTTGCGACGATCATCGCTCCTTTGACAAAGCTCCTCGCCGGCTCTAGAGACCTTTCAGCCTGGTCTACTACCTGTTACGATTCTTTTAATCGTCACTACGACACTACAACCCTTCGGCACCCACAGAGATCCACACCGATGCTAGTGGTGTCGGGCTAGGCGCTATTATTGCGCAGCAGAAAGACAGCTTCCAAGAGTACGTAGTTGCCTACGCAAGCCGAACTCTTAGCAAAGACGAAACCAACTATTCCGTCACTGAAAAGGAATGCCTCACCATTATTTGGGCGATACAGAAATTTTTACTTAACGTGTGCGGGTGCCTTTTAACGTTGTGACCGACCACGATGCCCTGTGCTGGTTGTCGTCACTGAAGGATCCAAGCGGTCGACTCGCCCGATGGGCGTTACACCTTCAAGAATATGATATTCGTGTGGTCTATCACTCCGGTCGGAAACATTCGGACGCAGACGCCCTCTCCCGTTCGCCCCTACCCCCTGACCCAGCCTGCTGCGAAAGTCTCATCTGTGATGCCCCTGCCGTCACCATCGCCGACATGCCATCTGAGCGACACAAGGACCCTTGGGCTGCTTCTATTTTAGACATCCTGGCTGGGCGGACCGCTTCTCCCCCTACTCTCACGTTGCGTCGGCAAGTCGAGCACTTCACCACTCGCGACGACGTGTTATACCGACGCAACTACGCACCCGGTGGACGTCAGTGGCTACTCGTGATTTCACGTCATCTGCGCTCCGAAATTTGTTCCACAATTCATGACGACCCCCAACGTGGCCACGCAAGTTTTCTGAAGACTTATTCTCGCATACGGCTCCGATAATACTGGCTTAGCATGTACCGTTTTATACGACAGTACGGTCGGGCTTGCTCGACGTGCCAGAGACGACAGACTCCCCCTCATCACACCAGCGGTACCTTATTACCCTTACCATGCCCAGCCCGACCATACGACCATGTCAGCATCAATATCTATAGTCCCCCTCCCAACGCTGCAGACGGTAACCGCTGGATCATAGTTGCCGTCAACCACCTCACGCGGTATGCCGAAACTTCATCCCTTCCCTCGTCGACAGCAAAAGACGTTGCGACTTTCGTTCTTCACAACATCGTATTTCGTCATGGAGCACCTCGAGAGTTATTAAGTGATCGTGGTTGCGTATTCTTGTCAGACATCATCATAGCGTTGCCGCTTGAGTGCCACGTTGTTCGCCGTACTACAAGCGCCTATCATGCCCAGACCAATGAAATGATAGAGCGCTTCAACCGCACCCTTGAGGACATGCTATGTAAGTACATCTCGTCAGACCACTCTAACTGGGACCGAGCGCTCCCGTTTATCACCATAGCCTATTATACCGCCATTCAAAACACTACAGGGTTCTTTCCTTTTAACCTCCTTTACGAACGCGAACCTTCTTCCACTGTGGACACCATTCTTTCGTACAGACCTGGATCCTCCGAGTCTACGACTCTGTCTCAAGCCGCTACATACGCTGAAGAATGCCGCCACCTGGCAAGATCATTCAAAGCCCAAGACCAAGGACGCCAAAAACACTACCATGACGCATTAATTAACACTACTTTCTACGATCCAGGTTCACTCGTCTGGCTGCATTTCCCTTCTGCTACACCTGGCCTTTCTTTTAAGTTGGTCCCCAAGTATCTCGGCTCATATCGTATACTGTAAAAAACGTCACCGGTGAATTACCTCATCGAGCTACTGGAACCATGTTCTGACCAACGTCATTGCGGCCAAGAAATTGTCCACGTGTCGAGAGTTAAGCCTTGCTACGACCCTCCCTTGTTTTTTGGTCCATTGGTCGCCAGGATGGCTCCTTATTCCGCGGGGAGCAGTTTTATAGAATATGAATATCGGACACTCTGCAGTTACTGATGAAGACGATGATGATCGGTGGCTGTAGTAGTAGCTCGCGCTCGCTGGTAGCCAGACCTGCCTCATAAAGCACCTTTCGCCAAGCTGAGTCTGAACCATTCTCCACGTACAACACATTTATATATATAAACATGTATATATATATATATATATATATATATATTTATATATATATATATATATATATATATATATATATATATATATAATTATTGCGATCTAACAGGCAATACTGCCAAGGAATGCATAGGGGAAGTTATTAGACCAATTTTAATGTAAGTGTGAAGAAAGAAAAGTGGGTGAAAAGATAACTTGCCGTGAGCAGGACAAGTTATCTCCCGGCAAGATGTCTTTTCACCCACTTTTCTTTCTTCACACTACATTAAAATTGGTCTAAAAACTTCCCCAATTCATTGCTTGGCATTATTGTCTGTTAGATCACAATATTATTGTGTCAAAACACGAAAAAACGAGCCCTCAGTTATACACTTCTTTCCTTTATCCATTAACGAGGGTCTCGTACTGGCAGACTTGGTGCCATTAGGTTGTATACGAGGGACTATTGGTCAGCTGCCAGCTCGTAATAAGTTCGCGTACTACAAGACGCCACACAGGCTCATAAAAGAGTGTTCCACACTCGCTGCCGTGGCTACAGATGGCGCTGACTGACACTCCCACGTTCAACATTCACCAATAAACCCAATAAAGTGGCTGGGGGGATAGCCGCCATAATAGTTTAGTGGTCGAGCATCGAACGCGTTATTCGAAAGTCGCAGGTTTGTTTCCTGCTCATGGCAAGCTATCTTTCCCCAACTTTTCTTTCTTCGCACTTACATTAAAATTGGTCTAATAACTTCCTCTATGCATTCCTTGGCATGATTGTCTGTTATATCGCAGTAATATTGTGTCAAGACACAGAAAAACGAGCCCTTAGTTATACACGTCTTTCCTTTATCCATTACGAGGGTCTCGTACTGGCAGACTTTTGTTGTATACGAGGAACTATTGGTCAGCTGCCAGCTCGTAATAAGTTCGCGTGCTACGTGACGCCACACAGGCTCATAAAAGAGTGTTCCACACTCGCCGCCATTGCTACAGAGGGCGCTCACTGTCCCTCCCACGTTTAAAATTCACATATAAACCCAATAAAGTGGCTCGGGGGATAGCCGCCGTGATAGCTCAGTGGTCGAGCATCGAACGCGTTATTCGAAGGTCGCAGGTTCGTTTCCTGCTAACGGCAAGTTATCTTTTCACCCACTTTTCTTTTTTCACACTTACATTAAAATCGGTCTAATAACGTTCCCTATGCATTCCTTGGCATTATTGTCTGTTAGATCGCATTTATATTGTGTCAAAACACGGAAAAATGAGCCCTTAGTTATACACTTTTTCCTTTGTCCTTTAACGAGGGTCTCGTACTGGCAGACTTGGTGCCGTTAGGTTGTATACGAGGGACTATTAGTCAGCTGTCAGCTCGTAATAAGTTCGCGTGCTACGTCACGCCACACAGGCTCATAAAAGAGTGTTCCACACTCGCCACCAATGCTACAGATGGCGCTGACTGACACTCCCACGTTCAACATTCACCAATAAACCCAATAAAGTGGCTGGGGGGATAGCCGCCGTGATAGCTCAGTGGCCGAGCATCGAACGCGTTATTCGAAGGTCGCAGGTTCGTTTCCTGCTCACGAAAAGTTATCTTTTCACCCGCTTTCCTTTCTTCAAACTCACATTAAAATTGGTCTAATAACTTTCCCTATGCATTCCATGGCATTATTGTCAGTTAGATCGCTTTAATAATATGTCAAAACACGGAAAAACGAACTCTTATAGTTATGCACTTCTTTCCTTTATCCATTAACGAGGGTCTCGTACTGGCAGACTTTTGTTGTATACGAGGGACTATTGGTCAGCTGCCAGCTCGTGATAAGTTCGCGTACTACATGACGCCACACAGGCTCATAAAAGAGTGTTCCACACTCGCTGCCGTGGCTACAGATGGCACTGACTGACACTCCCACGTTCAACATTCACCAATAAACCCAATAAAGTGGCTGGGGGGATAGCCGCCATAAAAGTTCAGTGGTCGAGCATCAAACGCGTTATCCGAAAGTCGCAGGTTTGTTTCCTGCTCATGGCAAGCTATCTTTCCCCAACTTTTCTTTCTTCGCACTTACATTAAAATTGGTCTAATAACTTCCTCTATGCATTCCTTGGCATGATTGTCTGTTATATCGCAGTAATATTGTGTCAAGACACAGAAAACGAGCCCTTAGTTATACACGTCTTTCCTTTATCCATTACGAGGGTCTCGTACTGGCAGACTTTTGTTGTATACGAGGAACTATTGGTCAGCTGCCAGCTCGTAATAAGTTCGCGTGCTACGTGACGCCACACAGGCTCATAAAAGAGTGTTCCATACTCGCCGCCATTGCTACAGAGGGCGCTCACTGTCCGTCCCACGTTTAAAATTCACATATAAACCCAATAAAGTGGCTCGGGGGATAGCCGCCGTGATAGCTCAGTGGTCGAGCATCGAACGCGTTATTCGAAGGTCGCAGGTTCGTTTCCTGCTAACGGCAAGTTATCTTTTCACCCACTTTCTTTTTTCACACTTACATTAAAATCGGTCTAATAACGTTCCCTATGCATTCCTTGGCATTATTGTCTGTTAGATCGCATTTATATTGTGCAAAACACGGAAAAATGAGCCCTTAGTTATTCACTTTTTTCCTTTGTCCTTTAACGAGGGTCTCGTACTGGCAGACTTGGTGCCGTTAGGTTGTATACGAGGGACTATTAGTCAGCTGTCAGCTCGTAATAAGTTCGCGTGCTACGGTCACGCCACACAGCTCATAAAAAAGTGTTCCCACTCGCCACCATGCTACAGACGGCGCTGACTTACACTCCCACGTTCAAAATTCACATATAAACCCAATAAAGTGGCTGGGGGGATAGCCGCCGTGATAGCTCAGTGGCCGAGCATCGAACGTGTTATTCGAAGGTCGCAGGTTCGTTTCCTGCTCACGAAAAGTTATCTTTTCACCCGCTTTCCTTTCTCAAACGCACATTAAAATTGGTCTAATAACTTTCCCTATGCATTCTTGGCATTATGGTCATTATATCGCTTATAATAATGTGTCAAACACGGAAAAACGACTCTTATAGTTAGGCACTTCTTTCCTTTATCCATTAACGAGGGTCTCGTACTGGCAGACTTTTGTTGTATACGAGGGACTAGTGGTCAGCTGCCAGCTGGTAATAAGTTCGCGTGCTACGTGATGCCACACAGGCTCATAAAAGAGTGTTCCATACTCGCCGCCATTGCTACAGAGGGCGCTCACTGTCCGTCCCACGTTTAAAATTCACATATAAACCCAATAAAGTGGCTCGGGGGATAGCCGCCGTGATAGCTCAGTGGTCGAGCATCGAACGCGTTATTCGAAGGTCGCAGGTTCGTTTCCTGCTAACGGCAAGTTATCTTTTCACCCACTTTTCTTTTTTCACACTTACATTAAAATCGGTCTAATAACGTTCCCTATGCATTCCTTGGCATTATTGTCTGTTAGATCGCATTTATATTGTGTCAAAACACGGAAAAATGAGCCCTTAGTTATTCACTTTTTTCCTTTGTCCTTTAACGAGGGTCTCGTACTGGCAGACTTGGTGCCGTTAGGTTGTATACGAGGGACTATTAGTCAGCTGTCAGCTCGTAATAAGTTCGCGTGCTACGTCACGCCACACAGGCTCATAAAAAAGTGTTCCACACTCGCCACCAATGCTACAGACGGCGCTGACTTACACTCCCACGTTCAAAATTCACATATAAACCCAATAAAGTGGCTGGGGGGATAGCCGCCGTGATAGCTCAGTGGCCGAGCATCGAACGTGTTATTCGAAGGTCGCAGGTTCGTTTCCTGCTCACGAAAAGTTATCTTTTCACCCGCTTTCCTTTCTTCAAACTCACATTAAAATTGGTCTAATAACTTTCCCTATGCATTTCTTGGCATTATTGTCAGTTAGATCGCTTTAATAATGTGTCAAAACACGGAAAAACGAACTCTTATAGTTATGCACTTCTTTCCTTTATCCATTAACGAGGGTCTCGTACTGGCAGACTTTTGTTGTATACGAGGGACTATTGGTCAGCTGCCAGCTGGTAATAAGTTCGCGTGCTACGTGATGCCACACAGGCTCATAAAAGAGTATTCCACACTCGCCGTCATTGCTACAGATGGCGCTGACTGACACTCCCACGTTTAAAATTCACATATAAACCCAATAAAGTGGCTCGGGGGATAGCCGCTGTGATAGCTCAGTGGTCGAGCATCGAACGCGTTATTCGAAGGTCGCAGATTCGTTTCCTGCTCACGGCAAGTTATCTTTTCACCCACTTTTCTTTCTTCACACTTACATTAAAATCTGTCTAATAACTTCCCCTATGCATTCTTTGGCATTATTGTCAGTTAGATCGCTTTAATAATGTGTCAAAACACGGAAAAACGAACTCTTATAGTTATGCACTTCTTTCCTTTATCCATTAACGAGGGTCTCGTACTGGCAGACTTTTGTTGTATACGAGGGACTATTGGTCAGCTGCCAGCTGGTAATAAGTTCGCGTGCTACGTGATGCCACACAGGCTCATAAAAGAGTATTCCACACTCGCCGTCATTGCTACAGATGGCGCTGACTGACACTCCCACGTTTAAAATTCACATATAAACCCAATAAAGTGGCTCGGGGGATAGCCGCTGTGATAGCTCAGTGGTCGAGCATCGAACGCGTTATTCGAAGGTCGCAGGTTCGTTTCCTGCTCACGGCAAGTTATCTTTTCACCCACTTTTCTTTCTTCACACTTACATTAAAATCTGTCTAATAACTTCCCTATGCATTCTTTGGCATTATTGTCTGTTAGATCGCAATAATATTGTGTCAAAACACGAAAAAACGAGCCGTTAGGTATGCACTTCTTTCATATATATATATGAAAGAAGTGCATACCTGAAGTGCATATATAGACCGTACAGCACTCTGCATCCCCAAGAAAAATCCTAAAAGTCATTAACAGGTTAACCTGGTTTTAACCCATAACGCCTCGGCACCTAACATCGCATCAATTTTTCGTAAACACCACAACATACTTTTGCAGAGCGAACGCCTTGCAAAAGCGTTTCCAGAACCACTGCGTGTTGTGTACAGACGAGGCAAAAGTTTGCCAGATTTATTAACTTCCTCTAAAACCAGACAGAGCAATAACGACCAGACGCTTGGTTGCCGTCCTTGTAAAAAGCCCCACTGTAATGTGTGTGCACACATGACGACAACAGCACTGGCAGCCAGTACTGCGACGAACCTCAAGTTCAAAATTAAGGGCAGTTTTACTTGTGATACTGCAAATGTCCTATATTTCCTAGAATGCTCAATCTGTCATGTACAATACATAGGTCATACTGAAACTGCTTTTCGATACCCTTTCAATAATCATAAAGCTCATGTGCATGCCCTTCCTAACTTACCGATTTCAAGGCATGTCACCGAGGCAGGTCATTCATTCAGTAACATGAAAGCTACAATACTGGAATCGGGTTTTATATCACACCATGAACGCGAAGTAAAAGAGTCATTTTTAATTCATAAATTCAAAACACTATCTGCCGGCATGAACGAGAGCCCGGGTACGCTTACTTGCATATTGCCTTAGTAAATCGCTTTTTTTTTGTTTTACTGACAAGTGTATATTCTTCGCACGATGTTGGCCTATTGTCAAATATTACCTACATAATGTAGGTGGCCTTTGTCGCTTCACCATTTACTCGCATTCATTTTGCTCTGCCTGCTTTGTGATTTCGTTTATCTCTCTAAACTTCTTTTTTTCTTTTTTAAAGGCTTACTGAATGTTTTTAGGCTGTGATTATCCCGCAGAACGTATGACCAAGTGAGCTACTGCGTGCGCAGTCTGTTATTTTGCTGACCTGTTTCATTCCACACAAGTTGTAGGGTATCTAATACGTGCCAATTCACTATTGTGTAATGATACGCGTTTTCAGCTGCATATGCACTATAGCCACGTACCTTTGGTAATATATAATCTTGTTTCCTAAACTACTGATAATGACTTAGCCATGTGATAAGCAAAGAAGCGGCTTATATATGTGCCCTGTGTGCCATGTGTAACCATTCACTCCGACGAAGGCAGGCCCACCTGCCGAAACGTTAGTAAAACTAGTGTTTTTTCGCACGTTTGTCGACCTCTTTTCTACCGTATATATATATATATATATATATATATATATATATATATATATATATATATATATATATATATATATATATATATAGGGTAAATAGACGCCTGGGAGCCAGCCTGGCCGGCAGGCATGTCTAGGCAGGCCAGGTCCACCAGCCTCAACTCGTTATCTGAGCCAGTGGTGGCACGATGAGCTGCCTCCTACGAGGAAGGGAAGGATTAGGGATTCAGTCTCCTCCAGGGGCCCTGGCAGTTCCACAAGCAGAACAAAAGATCCGCCCGCGGCGCCTCACAGGGGGTGCAATGTGGTTGATGGAGAGCGAGGTAAAATAGATGCAACAGATAGATAGAAATCAATGCTTTTGTCTGAAGCAGGAGCCAAGCAGAGCTCTGAATAGAGGTGAAGGAGAATGATAGAGGAGACGAGGGCAACATATTTATCGTTAGCCCAAAAAAATAAACACTGGCGGCTGCGTAAAAGAATAACTCATGTCTTGTATCGCAATCACACCGGGCAGTCGTGTTTTAGATAAAGTTCCTTTTTTGATTTTTCACGGTACTATTCCTTCACCGCTGCACGTCTATAGTAGTCACCGATAGCCTGCTGAAGCAGTCTTTGTTCGTGGGCACTGTTTTATACTATCTTAGACTTACTTTTGAGGGCACTAAAAACGCTTCAGGTTAGGCGACACTAACGTGTCATTTCTTTATTTCGAGAACTTTGAACAAAGGCTGGAAAGAATTAGGCAGCGTAGTTATCTTGCCGGAGATTGAAAATTTCATTTATTCTGAACAAGCGGTTCAAGTTTTGCGCTGAAAATGTTTGCCTAGTCACTATTTAAAAAGGTAATTAAGCAACTTTTATTAATTTCATAGCTTAGCTGAGCAGAACAATATTCTGACAGGCTCTATATGGCCCAGAACAACACTGCGCTCATTGGAGACACGAAGCGCTTATGAATAATTTTTACTTGGTGGCTTATAGCTGTAACACAGTGTGTAATAACCTTTTACAATGCTTTGTCTCCGCTCAGCCGGCAGTACAGCGATGTTTCACGTAAATCTTAGCGTAAATCGGCAAAGCTATGAGACAAGGTAGATAATTCTAGCAAAATTTCAAAAATTCTTGGTAACTTCAAGTGGACTGAATGAGATATGTTGGGGGAGGTATGCTTCTAATAATCCTAATGAAGTGGATGTTCTTGAGTTGGTGGTATGTTAAGGCTATGAAAAATTCTTCGGAATAAATTCACTGCTTGAGACATTTCTACCATAGTTGCCTTTTATGGCTGCGCAACTGCACTGTTGCAGTAGAGTGTACTAGAACAAGAGAGGGCCGAGAAGATACTTCGAAAATGGAAGCCCTATCTGGATCCATTCCCTTGCGGTGCTCAAGTGCGTAGTCTGCAATGTGTTGTTTTTTTTTTAAGACTTGGGCGTGGCTCTGCCAAAGTGGTGCTATGGTAGAATGCTCACTTCCCGCTCGAAAGGCTCGCGTTAAATTTGAAGCTGTTCAGTTTTTAGTTCTTTAGTGTAACTCCTAATAGCTGCATTGTTTTTTTTTCTTGTTTCTTGAAAGTATCGTTAGTTGGCACGTATTGGTACAAAAAGTAACTCAATATGACAAGTGAAATGCAGTAAATTTGACACTGAGCGTAATTATTTGTAGCGTCAACGCACAGCATTCAACAAAAACTTAAAATATAGCCCTGCGACGTTTCTCATAAATGCAGAGATCTCTGAGCGATACTTTGCAGTTTTGTTGAATGCCGTACGGTGGCGTTGCAAATAATTATGCTCACTGTCAGATTTCTACTAAATTACTTCACATTTCAAATTACTTTTCGTTGCATTGAGTACCAATTGAAGATGGTTTTTAAGAAACAAAGAAAAACAATAAATGCATATAGACCCAGGACGCCATGCTCACCTCTTTCGATCACAGAAAGCACAAGGCCATCCTCGAGGCTCTCTGCGCACTGGTTCTGGACGAGAAGCTTTTCAGCATAGTCAAGTCGTTTCTTGGCAGTAGACAAACGAGCCTTTCACTAGGAGAACTAAATTGTAAAGTGATGACCCTGGAAACAAAGGCACCCCACAAGAATCTGTTCTCTTACCCATGTTTTTGAGTGTAGCAATGACCATAATTGTGAGGGAATCGGAGTTGATAGAAGGTACACACTTCGTAATATATGCCGACGATATAATCATAAGGATCGCCAACGGAAACATAGGCTAAACGGAGATTAGGCTTTGTGAAAAAACATCGTGGAAAGCACTCCCAATGAATTGGGACTAAATTGTTCGGTGGTGAAGTCAGAACTTTTGGTCCTAAAGCATCAAGTTAACGGTCCCAGACTGTAGAGTAATGTGCCAGGTGGGGAACCCAAGATGATCTCTTGCGTTCTCTCGATGAATCCGCGATCAAGCCGGTCGCAAAAAATTAAAGAAGCACTAATATCAAATTTACTCCTGCCAAGATTTTTGCGTTAACGCGTTGCTATAGACCTCGTAGCAGCGATTCGCGACATAAATTGTAACTTAGGAATGTATAACTATCAATTTATTGATATATATCACTGGTATGTAGCACAATTCAAAACGGACGGGAAAGCCGCCGTTTTTAGCGCTGGGATCACTACCAATGTCGCTACCTCACGGCCACCTCTAGATCGCGCCACAGCTGACCACTTCTCCACAGAAGTGAATGACGTCAGGCTCAGCTGCTCTGCAAACATTTTGTCTGCTAGGGGGACGCATAAAGTCATGCCTTGCCACCTGCATTGCCGTCATCGCCTTACAAATTGTCGATTCGGGTTCAGTACGATAGTATGAAACTTGGAATTCTCGCGATTCTTGACTTCGAGATTTATTTTTGCCTCGATCAACTGTTTACAGAACAGCGATTACGAAAAGGACGCTGTTCCAAGCAGCACAGCAGAGGTGCCCGAGGGTTCACGCTTCAGCCATGTTCTCTCGTGTGTCTCAGTTAGCTATATTGGTGTGTTTTGGCCTACACAGCATTCAGGTATGCGCAAGCGGGCCAATGGAAGATCGCTATCTCGGCATTGAGCATCAGCGGAGAAATAGAATACGTTCCCTGCTTCCCAGGTACTTCTTCGCGCCTCCGGATGGCCCCACCTATCAAGCCTCTCGCAGGTTGCGGCGGCCGTAACCCAGTATTACACGAACGCGAAGAAGTCTACAGACGAATTACAATTCAATGATCCCTGCGTGTTGCTAGTCAGCGATGCTACCTGTATATCCGCTGTTCCACTTCGATATTAGGGGTCGTGTGCGTGTAACATATACGTGACATAAAAAGACGCGTTCATTGCGCTTTTTCTGCGCTTCGAACAAGACAACTGCAACTTACATGCAACTCACAACGGTTCCCCGACATGCTGACCGACAAGCACACGTTTAACTATGCTCTTTTTTGTCGCCGTTGTTTTAAAAATGGTTTCCATCTTCGTAATTTCATGAAATCGTTCAAACCGGCGCGACAAAGATCAGACGTGACGAGCGAGTGCGTTTCCAGGCTTCAGCGCCACTTGGCGCCACGATAAGAACACTCGCATTGTAGACGTCATCGCTACTAGCACATCGTCCCTCAGGAAGTTATGTGTGGAATGTATTACACGGAACACGTAGCACTAGTTTCAATGTCGTAGGGCACCCCATTTTCAAGAAACTTCCGTACGCCATTTACCATCAAAATAAAATAACTTTGATGAGACGGATTCAATTGAAATTTGGTCAACACGTCCTATGCACACTGAAAAATCACAAATGGCTCATCTCAATTTGGAAATTTGATGTCGGTGCTCCTTTGAAGTTTTAGGCTTCCACATAGAAGCTGGAAGTGACAAACCTATTGTCATTCAGAAATTCCTCATTCAGAAAACTGATGAAGTCCTCAGAATACTAAGGCAAATCAACAACCGACAGAGGTATCTTGGTGAGAACAGCGCTCTAAGGCTACAACCCACCTTTACCCTCTGTCGTTTTACCAACGCAACAGGTCTCTCCATTAGTCGTAGGCCAAGCTGAACAAACTCAACACTTTCACCAGAAAAGTATTCAAGGCTAAGGCTGCCCTAGGTATACTCAAACGTGTGTCGAACGAGAAACTCATATGGCGTGGCGTGCACAATACCATAAAAGAGATGGCGCAGTAGCAAAGACTAACAACGACACGGGCGGGTGGGCTGGAACTCAGAGCGATTTAGTCAGTCCCCAATATGATCCGAAGTAGAATTGAATGCGCAGCTTAGAAGTGTGATCAGAACTACTCCCCTGCCGAGAAACATGCATTCGGAACCCAATGTTAGCAGGCAAAGAGTGAGAGCAAAATCCCTATTGAAAGAGAGTGAACAAGTAGGACAACGTGCGGCCCTCGTAGACGCATCCTGAGTAAAAGGCAAGAAGGCCTACACGGCTGTTGTGGTCGACAGCCAGGTACAGGTACGGGATATCCTTGCTGGACTCACTAAGGGCTCCACGCTGGCGGAGCAAGCCGCGATTGCTTCTGCTATCAAGAACAGAAAATGGTCATGCATATTTGTAGTGACAGCAAAATATAAAATTACGCGCTTTGATTAGGGTGAAGTCGCTGGGACTATGGTTAAAGGTATGAACGAAGTCAATGCTCTCGATACCTTCATTCGATGGTAAGTTTCGTGCACATATGGGAGAAGTGGACGAGACTCAAGTCAACCTCCACGAGGTGATGAATGACCTGGCACGAGGAGTCAATCGCTCCCCGGTCAGACCTTAACCAATGCCCACTACCATTCATGCAGATCATAAGTATCATTTATTCACAAACCATGACATTTTAAAAGATAACTTGGGACGTAGAAAATTACCACAGCCACACATAAAGTTCAACAGCGCTTAGGCAGTCACGCTACGTTTACTTCAAATCGGAACTTACGCCACTCCATATTTTCTAAATAAAGATAACATATTTTCTAAATAAATTCAAGACGAGTCATCAGACACATGCTGTCTCAGTATCTGTCATTCAATCAGACACACATTGTCGGGCTATCCCTTGACTCTCGCTGACCCCGAAGAACAATGGCTATATTGGCAGAAGTGGGTGCATAGCGCGTCTTATTAAGACGAGGTGCGGTCAGTACAGATGGTCGACGATGATGCCAAAGGCCTGGCCTGATGGTGCCGATGTGGACGTGGCCCGCCTCGGCCTGAAAATGCTGAGCTTCAGGACACTAAAAAAGTTTTGTGAATAAATGAATGAATAAGAAGTTACACTAAGAAAAGAAAACTCAAAATCTACAGCTGTGATTGCGGCCCGGGCCTTACGAGTGGGAAGGATACATTGAACGCCTGCACTACTTTGACTGAACCAACCCTAACTACAGAACAGAAAAAGATTGCAGACTATACCGACCACATGCTACAAGTAGAATGACCCTGATTGGCCTTTTCTATGTGTACATTGGCGCAGCGGCTACAGGTCGGAACATTCCCCTTTTCTAGTAAACTCTAGTGGCAGCTTCTAAAAATAGTCACCGGCTCTGTGCGTGCGTGCGTTTGCGTGCGTGTGTTTTTGTGACGTTATCTCATTTGATCTGGGGTCCTGTAATGAATGCATCTATACTATCTCGTGAGCCTCAGAAGTGAAGATCTTCTGGAGAATAGCTGGCGTTGTATTGAGGTGCTATTTTATTTTAATATATTTTCAGGGCGCGCAAAACTGGGCACCGTCTGCACGAACCTGGGATTAGGCGAGGGCGAAGACAAACCTCACGGGTACCTCGGTGTTAACACCATTGCCCATGAACTTGGCCACACGTAAGTATATTTTAAAGCAACAAGCACGTTTTATACGAGTTGCGTTTTAGCCATGTCACGCCTCTCTTCTTTCTTTTCGCAGGTTAGGGGCTGAGCATGACGAAACCCCCGAGTGCCCCTGGAAAGAGGGATACCTAATGAGTTACGAGGATGGAGGATTAAAAAAATTCCGGCTTTCGCAGTGCAGCGAGAGAAGCATAAGGCAATACGTGAGGTCAGCAGAGCTGTGCGAATACTTTTCACTATCAGTGGCCACGTTTGCGTGACTAATGTAGTCGAAACATCAAAAGTATCTGCTCGCATAAACGAGTTTAGGGAGGTTTTGTGAATAGTGCCCTCACTGATAATTTTAGCCATAAAGTAAAAAGAAAACGCTGTAGTGTTCTTTTATATTGAAGCACTGCTAGGAGATCCTGAGAAAGTAGTACCTTCCTTGTGTGGCGGTGCTCAGCTGATAGATCAATGATTTAATTCTGAAGGGCAAAAAGTATTTTCAATCACGTTCCCTAAAGGATGAACAAGCTGTGCAAGTACAACGCACGCGGTAGAATAACAAGAAAACATTTTTCACTGTGATAAGGTATGCAATCGTACCTTAGGCAGTTTCCCTTAACTATAAACAGGGAAGAAAACACAAGGAACGTTCTGAAAGGACGCAGAAAACGTCAGTACTCTTTTCAGAATTTCGAAAATGCTGTGACAGCGACTTTCATCACAACACATAGGAAGCATATAGACTGGAAGGATGGAAGAATGAATGCTATGAGCATCCGCTTCTTAATGGGGCCATGGCATGCATGCAAGCAGGCCCGAAAAAAAAAGGAAATGAAAACTTTCTATGCTGGCCTAATGCCTTATGCACTTTAATTACCTCGATCCTGTTATTCGTGGTTCATCATCCCTCTGTTTATGTTCTTTATCTTTTCTTTCGTGCCACCAGTACTTTAATCGTCTCTTACTTGCTTCTATCTCGGACTTGTGAAGCTTTCTAAGGTTGTTTTGTTGTATTTTACCTTTGTTAGGCTTTACCTTGTTATTTGACTTAGTTAGGTTTTACCTTATTGAACTGACAAAAAATTTTAAATACTCTATAAAATGGTACTCGTTAGGTTGTTTTAATGAAAAACACACGGCATCAAAGACATCTCTGTGGCAGTATCCCAAGCCTGAGGTACCGAAGCTTCAAACATTTTCCACCGATAAGGCTGTGTCTATTTTTTAAGAGGAGTAATGAGAAGTTGAGTTCTAATACAAAATTCCTCGAACATGAGAAAAAGTATTGTGATATACTTTACAGTTTTCGGCAGAATCGACAGAGGGTGATATTGTCAGATCAGCCCTGTACAAGCAAAATTTCAATGGGGGGACACGACATTGAAATCTGGTGATTGTCACTTCTGATTGTCGAGAGTGGCTCCACTGCGACATCCCTGCATATTTTAGATAATTATATTCTGTCCACGTGGTTATTGCTTCAATCCTCTGTTTATGGGTAACTAATCTTCTATACCTGATTGTGGTGAAGTACTCTACCACCGGGAGAACCTTGACCGTTGAGAGATGTAGCGGTAAGCGGGCTAAAGCGTCAGCCATTTGATTATTGTTAACCCACAGGGACCGGGGACCTATAATAATTTCCGGTACTTCAGCTGAGACGCAACTAAAATTGTAGCGTCGTGATAGCACGAGAGGTATGAGAAGCTGTTAGGGCTGTGCATACCAAAAGTGAATGAGTAATTATTGCTGCACTGTCCTCACTCATCGGAAGTTTTCGCAGTGCCGCGATGTCTGCCATGAGCTCCGCTTCAAGAACCGGAGTGAAATCGGGTAGCCTCACGACAAATGACCACCCAAATGATCGGAAAACTATTCCTACGCCTGCTTTTCTTCGTTCACAGATGCATCTGTAGTTATTATGTTACGTGTCTGTGTATGCACCAAAAAATTTTCTAACTTGTTACCCAAGAATTTGCCGGATTGAAATTTACATTGTGGAGGAAATATCTCATCGTAATCTCTCATGAGCATCTGGTTTGTGTTATCAGATGCAATTACCACCGCACTTGTCGCACACACCTGCTTGCGGGTATGTGCTACGGATGATTGAGTTTCAACGTGATAGCGTGAAAGAGCTCGTAAACAGAAACGAGACAGAGCAAAAATTCCTCATCTTACGCGTGAACAAAAATTGAGAAAAATGAACAAAAATAAACAATAAAAACTTCTGCGTCCACAGAAAGATCGAGCCCGGGTCATTTAAGTGGCACGCGGGTGTTCTACAACCTAGTCATGCGTCTGCTAGTCAATTCACTGGCAATAACATCTTCTGCTTGTAAATGAAGTGAAAATTACTTTCATACTTTAGAAACGCACACAACTTCTATACATGCTTCGCGATACAACGTGGTATGCCTATGATAAAGCCGTTGCATTGTTTTAGCTCAAATGGAGGTATGCGCCTTGCGCTGAATTTGATTTAGGCTGCAGTGTGCAGGACTACCATCCTCAAGGGCACCATCGCTTCATTTGACCTTTCTGCTTTTTGCCTTGGTAATGTGTATGTTGCATTTGGCTTTGTTGCTCAACTGCAAATAACTTCTGATAAAAAATATGCCGCTGCTTAACCGATGTCATTGTGTCTATCTGTACATATATATAGCTCCATTTCGTAATAATTTCCTAAATAAATTAGCGATATCCTCCCAAAAGGAACCCCGATGGAATGCAATGCAGCAGCGATGCGCACGGACGCGATCAGCGTTTTTTACTCGCACCGTATTGGTGTCGTTGGTCTTCCGCGGCCGACGCTTGCATTTGGCTTCCCTGGCTCGAGTTTTGTCGGTGTTGCAGGCACGACAACGCCATTCTCGAACACGGTCGTTTCTGCCAAAATTGGCAACACCAGCGATGGCCGGCTTAGACCAAATCACTTCGGCACTGGTTTCGATGCGCGCATGATCTTCGCTTTCCGGCATCCTCGCCATCGCAAACAAACGAGCCGAAAGAGTGTTCACTTTGTGAGTGAAGGAGGTGGTGAAGTGAGATAGAGGTCACATTCAGCGAGTGCGTGGCAGGCGAGAAAGAGAATGACGTCCTGCCCAGTGCGACGGAATGCGTTACCTACTTGGCACTGCCCCAACACTTGTGGCGAGGAGATCGCTGTGTGGTGCGTTGGCATGGAGACACGGGCGGACAGTGTCACACAGGCTATCAAAGAGCTGCTTCATATCTAATAAAAATTACAACACAGACTACTTCCATCCATAAGCTTCTCAAGGTACTTGGGATCTGTTGAAATTTTAAACTTTTTGGGTAACTGCCACAAGCACACTGCAGAGCACCTGTCAGGTTCTACTCCTCGTATGTCAACCGTGCGGAACAGACAGGTGACACTATACGTTATACAACTACTTTTTTCGTCGCTTTCTCAGTGCGGTCTTGGCTGTGCGCTTATCTTTGGAGCACGAACGGGTTTTCTCGGATGACTAATTTCGGGCCAGTCCATTAGACAGCTCTTCTACGCTCCAGTTATGTGACCTTGCTACTCCTTTCAGGAGACAAGCTCGGGTTGAATATCGCGCTGTGCGAACGCGAGGAGAGTGATGACAGGCAAACACCTCTTGCATCACGTAACTGCCCGAGAGCGCAGCGGCGGTGAATGCGGGAAGATGGTGTAAAGGCACCAGGGCTACCACACCAACGCATCTGGAGCGTGGTATGCGAAACCGCTGTCATTTTTAGTGTGAGGTGAGAGTGTGCCTGTGGACACTTTGTGCAAAAATGTGCAAACATTATTATTATCGTCATGAGCCTGACTATGTCCACTGCAGGACAAAGGTCTCCCAACTTGGTCAACTTGGTCGTGTGCTTGCTGATGCCACTTTACACCCGCAAAATTCTTAATCTCTTCTACCCACCTAAATTTCTGTTTCCCCCAAACCTGCTTGTCTTCTTTTGAAATCCAGTCAGTTACCCATAATGACCAGCGGTT
Source organism: Rhipicephalus microplus (assembly GCF_013339725.1). Lineage (NCBI taxonomy): Eukaryota > Metazoa > Arthropoda > Arachnida > Ixodida > Ixodidae > Rhipicephalus > Rhipicephalus microplus. The sequence continues at coordinate 91,028,524 of NC_051173.1, forward strand.
GTCCTGTCTAAACGCTACATGCCCCGCCCATATCCAGTTCCTCTTCTCGATTTCAACTATGATATCTTGAACCCCGGTCTGTTCCCTGATCCACTCAGCTCTCTTCTTATCACTTAAGGTTAGATCTACCAATTTTCTTTCCTTTGCTCGCTACGTCATCCTTAATTTAAGCTGAACCCTATTTGCAAGTCTCGAGGTTTTTGTCACATTGGTAAGTAGTGGCAGTATGCAACTGTTATATACCTTCCTCTTGAGGGATAGTGGCAATCTGCCAGTCATAATATGAGAGTGCTTGCTGAATGTGCTCCACCCTAATCTTATTATTGCAGTTACTTCAACCTTGTGGTTCAGCTCCGTGGTTATAAACTGTCTTTAGTAGACATAGTCTTCTACAACTTCAAGAGTAATATTGTCACGTAATACAAGAGGGGGAACACACACATAATGATTTATTGAGGCCAAACTTGTGCCCAGAAAGTAGCTATGACACGAAGAAGAGTCTGCTAAAAGCGTTCGGCCAACGTGTCTTTTTCTGAACAACAACTAGGTCCGTCTTCCTGCCTCGTGCTTGTGCAACAGAGGCATGCGCTACTCTGCCCAAGATGCGTGAGCACGCGTGAGGCACTGTAGACGCCCACACAGCGTCTCGTTGATTGCGAGGCACTGTAGATGCCCATATAACGTCCCGTTGGTTCTCTTCGTAAAATAATTCTTATGAGCAATCTCTGTGGCATTACTCCCCCTTCGTAATGCGCATCGTCTCGATGTGTGAAGTCAAAAGGGTAAATGTTAGGGGGTAGATGCTTAATTCTCTTTCGTGGTATGGCTTCATGCGGACAACGTGGGTGACCTCCACATGGTTTTGCCGTTTCGAGCGCTCTTGCACGTCAGGGATTACTTCATAAGTTAGGTCACTTAGCTGGCGAGGGACCTTATGTGGACCAAAGTACCGTCGAATGAGCTTTTCTGACAGGCCGCGGCGTCGTATTGCTGTCCAGATCCATACTTGATCACCTGGCTGGTACTTATTTCCTCTGCAGCGCAGGTTGTATTAGTCCGCATTCTTGAACTGTTGCTGGCGTATTTGATGCCTTGCTTACTGGCGTGCTTTTTCAACTTTCTGCAGAAATTTGTCAATGTCGGATTTCTTGTAGTGGTCATCGTCGACTGGGAGCATGGCGTCGAGAGTTGAATTGACTATGCGGCCATAGATAAGCTGAAATGGGGTGACGCGGGTTGTCTCTTGGAGGGCCATATTATAGGCAAACGTTGCGCAAGGCAGGATTTCATCCCAGTTTATACTCCAAGTCCATGTACATGGACAGCATGTCAGCGATCTGGCGATTTAGGCGTTCCGTTAACCGATTCATTTGAAGATCGTACGCAGTGCTTTACTTATTACCGGTGTTCGTCATTATCATCAAATACTGTATCAACCCCCGACGTGAAGACTGCTCCTCCGTCGGTGATTACGATTTTTTGGGCGCCATGTCGAAGAACTATGCTCTGCATGAAAACTTGGCTACTTCAGCTGCCGTTCCTCGCTCAAGGCGGGTGGTTTCAGCGTACCGCGTTAAGTAGTTGGTGGCGACGGCGATCCACCTCTTGCCCGATGATGACACTGAAAATGGTCCAAGAAGATGCATTCCAACTTGTTCAAATGGTGTAGCAGGCGGTTGTAGCAGGCTCGAGCAGGCCGGCCGTCTTCAGTGGTGCTGCTTTGCGCCTTTGACATTCGCGACATGTCTTCACATATTGCTGCATGGACGCCAGCAGCTTAGGCCAGTAATACTTCTGATGAACTCCGGCATATTTCCGGCTGACGCCCAAGTGACCAGACGATGGTTCATAATGACAAGCTTCTAGGATTTTGGGCCTCATTGCTAACGAAACGACGATTAAGAACTTCTCTTTGTTATGCCCAAAGTTCCTTTTGTATAGCACGGTTTCATGGAGACATAATGAAGATATTGTTCTCTTAAATACATGTGGGTTCTGGCCGCCACGCCTTTCAAGGTGTTCGGTTAATGGGATCAGTTCAGCGTCAGCTCGTTGATGCTCCACGATATCTGAGGCTTTTATCTCACAGAGAATTGTCAATTCGCCTTTTTCTGAAGGAGTAGACTTAAGTGGTGAGCGTGATAAGGAATCGGCATCACTGTAGTTTCGCCCAGACCGGTATACAACAGTATTGTCGTATTCTTGCAGTCGGAGGCTCCATCTGGCAAGACGTCCCGACGGGTCTTTTAAGTTCACCAGCCAGCAAAGTGAGTGGTGGTCGCTGACGGCACGGAACGGCCTTCCGAAGAGGTATGGTCTGAACTTGCTGATAGCCCATACCACTGCCAAACACTCTTTTTCTGCCACGGAATTGTTTTTTTTTTTTTTGGTTTTTGAGAGGGTGCGGCTGGCGTAAGCTATCACTTTTTCTTCTCCATTTTGCCATTGTACGAATACTACGCCGAGACCAATATTGCTTGCGTATGTATGGAGTTCCGTGTCAGCGGTCTCGTCGAAGTGGGCAAGGATTGGCGGGCTTTGTAGACGTTGCTTTAATTCGTTGAAAGATGTTTCTTGTTATGTACTTCGAACGGATGATTCTTCGTCTTTTCTGAGCTTCTTTAGAGGTTCGGTTATTTTAGAGAAATTTTCTACAAATCGTCTGTAGTAAGCACATAAGCCCAAAAATTGACGCACCTCTTTCTCTCTCTCGGCTTTCGGAATCCTGTGACCACCACCGTCTTGTCACGATCAGGGCCAATACCTTCCGCGCTGATTACGTGTCCCAGAAAGCGAAGCTTGTCGAATTTGAACTGGCACTTTTCTGGTTTCATTGTCAAGCCGGCCGACTGGATAGCCTCAAGCACTGACCGCAGCCTCTCTACGTGTTGGTCAAACGTCACAGAAAATACCACAATATCGTCCTAAGTAGACTAGGCATGACTGCCACTTCAGCCCCGTGAGGACACTGTCCATCGTGCGCTGGAATGTCGCTGGCGCACAACAGAGGCTGAAAGGTAGTGCTTTGAGCTCATACAAACCATCCGGGGTTACGAAAGTGGTCTTTTCACGGTCTCCTTTATTCACTTCGTTTTGCCAATATCAGCTTTTTAAGTAGAGCGAAAAGAAATATCTGGCGTGCTATAGCCGATCCAATGTGTCATCAATATGCGGTAAGGGACATACATCCCGCTTGGTTACGCCGTTTAGTTTCCGGTAGTCTACACAGAATCTCAACGTGTTGTCTTTTTTTCTCACAAGAACTACCGGCGATGCCCACGAGCTGCTAGGTGGCTGAATAACATCGTCCTGCAACATCTCTTGCACCTGACTCTTTATAACCTCTTGTTCTTCCAGGGAAACTCTGCAAGGGTGTTGATACACTGGCGTGGTTTTTCCTCTGTTATGATCCTGTGCTTCACGATCTGCGCACGACGTACTTTTGATGAGGTGGAAAACATTCTGCGAATTCATCTATGAGGTCTTGTAGGATTTTCCTCTCGGCTGGCGATAGACTTCGGCTGATTGAAACTGATGTTCCAAGGTCATGCGTAGTTTCCGAAATAGGTGGCTCTGACGCAATGGCACCTAAGTCGGTAACTTCAGTAAAGCTGTGTGGAAAAGCGATGACAGTGTTTTTGTGACATGCCGAATTTCAGTTCCGAAATTGGTGAGCAGTACGTTGGAAAGCCCACCACGCAAGCGAATAATGCCTCGAGCTATGCAAATGCTTTTCTTTAGCAGCAGCTCGACATTGCCATCCGCTATTCCTTCAGAGTCGACGAATGCGTCAATCCTTACGCCAACCAGGACGCTGCATCGTGGTGGCACAGTTACGTCGCCGTCGATAACACGCAACGCAGAACTTCCTGTCTCCTCGTCTATGGCCAGCTTTGTTGAGAAAGAAATACTAGAATTCTGCAGGTTCATTACGGCACCGTTAGCTAGCAGGAAATCCATCCCGATTATCACGTCTGTCGAGCATTCTGGCAGAACTAGAAAATCAGCGACATAAGTAGCACCTTGAATGCCAATCCTGGGGGTCATCTTCCCAGAGGTGTTATCAGATGGCCCCTAGCCGTGCGTATTTTTGGTCCACTCCATGGCGTCAAAACTTTCTTCAAATCTTTTGTGATCGCATAGCTTACTACTGAATAATCGGCATCTATATGAACCAATACGTTAAATTCCAGCCCGTTCTCTGTAACACGCAAGTCTGAAGAAATTTTTTTCTTTACTTATATTCGTCATCGTTTTCTGCTCGTCGCTGCTTCACTGAGTTCCTTGACGGAGGATATTTGTTTTGCAGGACATCAGCGGCCTTGCCTCCAGAAATCGCTGGCTTCAGTTTTCCTGACGCGGGCTCGTTGACCGATGGTTTCGTGAATTGGGTGGTGAACTTGAACATCGCGACTTGGCGATCGATAAGGATTTAATGCTGGTGACCTTGGCTGGTGCTGTAAGCTAGCGACTGGAGATATGTGCCTTAAAAGGTACTACTCTCTTTCTATAGGCCTTTCACCATTACGCGGGCGTGGAGCATACACAGAAAACCCACGCAGACAGACTGTTTGGTAAGTACAATGTCGCTAAAGATGTCCAGCTTCTCCGCAGTGAAAACAGAGAGGTGTCCTGTCAGGTGTGCGCCACACATTGCTTTTTCGTGGTTTATGCTCTCCAAGAAAAAGTGGGCTGGGTGAAGCTGACTGGCGGGCAGCAGTAGTCGCGTACGAGGCATTGTGGACGGCAGGTTGGCGTAAAGCGTCTGCGTACGTTGGTACATGGCGTTCCTGCAGTGGTTGTTGAAGTCGAAAAGGTTGTACTTCTGGTTCCTGCTAAAGAATGGCGTGCCGAACTTCACCATGGATGACAGATATGAGAGATAAAATGGTCGGCATGAAATGCGGTTGCAGAATGTTTCGAAGCTCCTCTTTTACGAAGGAACGCACCAGCTCCCTCAGTGCATCGTTACTGTTGTCTTGCTTTTCCAAAAGACTGTCCGCGTTGCTAACCACTGGCGTCCCAATTGTAGTGACGGGCACGCTTCTGCAGTGCTCATTCTTTGGTCGTGGCTTCTGTGCATATTTCAGCAAAGGTATAGGGAGGATTGCGAACCAGGCCTGCAAATAAATCCTGTTTGACTTCACGCATCAAATGGCGCACTTTCTTTTTTGCGGTCGTGTTCGGATTGGCAGGTTTAAAGAGGTGGGAGATGTTCTCATTATACATGCTGACACTCTCGTTAGTGCGTTGGTTTCTTGATTGAAGGGCATTTGGTGCCCTTTCCCGGCAATCCGTGCTGGCATACGCAGCAAGTAAGTGCTGCCGAAAGTCTTCCCAGGTGGCTATTGCCCTTTCGTGGTTCTCAAACCATATTCTTGCTCCATCCTCAACGCAAAGTACACGCGGCTCAATTTCCTCGTTTCATCCCAGGCATTGGTCCTTGCAACCCGCTCGAAATGCTCCATCCAGTCTTCCACATCTACGTGCGCGTCCCCATGGAAGGGTTCAGGTACGCACGGGGAGACACGATGAGTTCATATGTTGAAGTTGGATAGGCCATTTCTCTGAGATTGGTGGTTACCGCGGCCTGTGTTGCTGGAGCAGTGTGTAGGGGTCCGAATTCAGGTCACTCATCTCGGAGCCGGCGGTTTGAACCCTGGTGTACTGGGGTAAGTCCGCCAGGCTCCAATCGCTGAGGGTGAGGGCTTTTTTCTCTTGCGCGAAGGGGACTTCCAATCCTACCCCGCACCTCCACCAGAATGTCACGTAATACAAGAGGAGGAACACACACAATGATTTATTGAGGGCAAACTTGTGCCCAGAAAAGTAGCTATGACACAAAGAAGAGTCTGCTAAAAGCGTTCCGCCAACGTGTCTCTTTCTGAACAACAACTAGGTCCATCTTCCCGCCTCGTGCTCGTGCACCAGAGGCGTGCGCTACTCTGCCCAAGATGCGTGAACACACGCGAGGCACTGTAGACGCCCACACACCATCTCGTTGGTTGCGAGGCACTGTAGACACCCACATAGCGTCTCATTGGTTCTCTTCGTACAATGATTTGTAGGAGAAATCTCTGTGGCAATATTACCTATCTCAAGGCAATGTTCTCTTACGAGGTTGTTTTACATTACTCTCGTTTTGTGCAGATTACTCTCAAGACCTACCTTTCTGCTCTCTTTGCCTGACTCCGTAATCATGAGTTGCAATCCGTCCCCTGAGTTACTGAGCAATGCAATGTCACCGGCGAAGTGTAGGTTACTAAGGTACAGTACGGTCCACTGTTAGGGCGAACACGCGAGCATGCAGCCGGTAGTCCGCGGGGCGCCAACTGCTGGCGAGATTCGAAAATGCGGAGCAGGTCGTAGGTTCGGGTCTCAGCTGCGGCGGCTGCATTTCCGATAGAAGCGGAAATGTTGTAGGCCTGTGTGCTCAGATTTGGGTGCACGTTAAAGAACCTCAAGTGGTCGAAATTTCGGCAGCCATCCACTCTGGCATCGCTCATAGTCATATGGTGGTTTTGTGACGTTAAACCCCACATTTAAATCAATCAATCAAAACGCGAAGCATGCGCGCAGAATCGCAAGGGCGGTACTTGCCCGCGTCGTCTGCTACTTCCCCGCCCTACGCTTGGCGCGCACTAGCGTCAAGTTTCCTGTGCTCGCTATATCGACCATCAACTTCCATGTCTGTTATCAAAAGATGCTGGCTGGTTCGAACGGCTTTTGAAAACCTTACGAATAAATTTTCGATGAGCACCAACATTAGGCTACGCGATTGATGGGCTTCGTTATCGGTTTCACAGAATTCCACAGCTGGGGGCATATTTATTCGCTGATCGCATTTTCGTCAGAGCTAGTTTTAGAAGTGGCATGGCTAGAATACCCAAGGATGAAAGTCTTCGAATGGTCGGACTTTCCACCAAAGAATACACCCAGCGGGCTGTCACTGCCATTGCGAATTGACCACTTCGTCATTACCAGCGTAGTCATCGACATTACGAATGTAACTTTGTTCATTCCCAAGTTCTGTCACACGTAGTCCTATATTGCTCACACAGATTTGCATTTTATTGTGTGTTTCACAGGGCTCAGATGTGTTTCATTACTTTTGCATTATTCAAAAGTTTCGAAGCTACAGATCTGACCTCACTCAACCTGTCTAAGTTGTAAGAATTATTTTTCTTTGTTTACTCCATATTGTTCTACGTTCACGATTTTTCATTGATGAAATGTAATAATTTTCGGAAAAGTGAACGCTATCACATACTCGAAATAAGGAGCTTCTGGCGTTTTCGCTTCAACAAAGAAAACGAAATGTAACACGCGAGTTACAACTAACATTTGCTGGGTATTGCGATCCATAACAATTATATAATTCGCTACCGCGTAGTGGGGCACATTGAAGTATTTTCAAACACGTGTTTCCTTAACATGCTTTTAAATATTATAGGCACGCGGCTTTTTTTGCATTTCGCCTGTAATCTAAATCGGCTGCTATGGCCATGAATGGAATCACAACAAAGCTGCCGAGAAAGCACAACAACCGAATGGCACTTTTTTTCTACACGTTGATTACCCGGGGAGGGGCAGGTTGAGTGGCTGGGACATGAATTGCACCGCGGAAATAGGAACGCAGTATCGAGTGCACGGCAAGCGCCGGAGCGGCAAGTAGCAGACGAAAGGCGGCGAGCCCTATTCTTTCGCGTCTATGCGTATGCGCTGCGTTTACAAATCTCGCTGCAAGTTTGCGCCACGCGGGCTGCCAGCCACGTGTTGCCGTGTTCTCTCCAAGAGTGGACCGTACTGTACTTTCCATCAACCCTTATTCCTAATTCTTCCTATTCTAGGCTTCTCAAAACCTCCTGTGAACACGCGGTAAATTAAATCGCGGAGCTTGTATCTCGCTGTCTTACACGCTTTTTGATTTGTATTCTGTAGCTATATTTATGGAGCAATACGGCGGCAGTTGATCATCCGTAAAACTTTTCCAGAATATTTATATATGCTTCGTCGACGTCCCGATTCTGCAGTGTCTGCGTGAGTGCTGCTATTTCTACTGAATCAAACGCCTTCTGGTAATCTATGAAGGTTATCTATAGTGGTTGGTTGTATTCTGAGGTTTTTTCTATTACCTTATTGATAGCATCAATGTGGTATATTGTTTAGTAGCCCGTTCGAAATCCTGCTTGTTCCTTTGGTTGATTGAACTCTTATGTTGTCTTAATTCTGTTAGCAATGACCTTTGTAAATAGCTAGTATACGGTGGAGAGCAAGCTGATCGGCCGTTGATTCTTCTGGTCATTGTCATCTTTTTCCTTATGCTTTAAGATATTGTTAGCAGATTCTGGTACCCTCACCGTCCAGAGACAATTTGTAAACGGGGTAGCTAGTTTTTTTTAACATAATCTGTCTTCCGTCTTTCAGCATATTTGACGTTACCCGATCCTCACCAGCAGCTTTGCCCCTACACGCTCCCTCGAAGGCTTTTCTGACTTTTACTATTATTACTGATAGGTTGCACTCTGGGTTACTGCTGGCTCTTATATCAAGGTCATGGTTGTCGCAGCTACTGTACAGATCTCTGTAAAACTCCTCCGCTGTTTAAACTATCCTATTCATATCGGCAGTTACGTTGCCTCCCTTGTCCTGACCGTAGTTATAGCGCGAGAACAAAACAATGACACAAAGACAAGAAGGACACAAAGGGCATGTTTAGAACATGTTTTGTTCTCGCGCTATAACTACCGTTATGCCATACCAACTAGCAAAGGCTGCCACACCCCCTTGTCCATTAGTGCATACGTCTGGTTTTTGACTCTTCACCGCTTTGACGCTTCCTTCATTCTTCAGAGCTTAGTCAAATTCTCACCTTCTTGCAACGGATAACTTACGCTTAATATTCTAATTCAAAAGCTCTGCAAGTTCTATATTGTCTGTTGCATTTTAGACTTTCATGCTTTGAATTTTCTTAATGAGGTTCTTCGTCTCCTGGGACAGCTTGCAAGTGTACTGTCTGATTACCGTACCTCGAGCTTCCACTGCACGCTCCATAATAATATTTGTCAGAGTATCATTGATTGCGTCCACGCTAAGGCTAGGTTCCTCAATAGGAGGCGGCTATCTGTTCTGAAGTGAGACTCTGAATTCTTGTACTTTCCCTGTCAGGGCTACCTCATTTATAGATGCTTCTTGCGTATCAGCTTCTGTCGTTCCCTTTTCAAGTATAGGTGAATTCAAGAACGTACCATTCTGTGGTCACTGCATCGTACCTTGCCAAGCCCTTCCGCACTCTGCACGATGCCTGGGTGTGCACTCAGTGTAAAGTCTAATTCGCTCGTACTTTGTTCATTAGGGCTCCTCCATGTTCACTTGCGGTTCCTTTGTTTTCTGTAGAGGGCATCTAAGATCCGTAAATTATTGCGTTCTAACAATACCGCTAATAACTCCCCTCTGTAATTTATAGTACTGAAGTCGTAATCTCCTACTGCCTGGCGTTCAGCCTGCTTATTACCTACCTTGGCATTGATTTCGCTCATCAGTATAGTATAATGTGCTTTTACTTTTCTTATCGCCAATTCCACGTTTTCATCGAAGCTTTCAAATAGCGCACCACCATGGATGCATATAGGCGTGTAAACCTGTATCACCCTCATCTTGTATCTTTTATTGACTTTAACTACAATACCTACTACCCTTTCATTATTGCTATAGTATTCCTCTATTTCACCAGCTATATTTCTCTGAATAAGGAGTCCCACGTCGAGTTCTCTTCTGTCAGCCAAGCCACGTCAGAGAAGGACGTGCCCATTCTGTAGCACTGTATAGGTCTCATCTGTCCTTTTAACGTCAGTGAACCTAATTAAATTCAATTGAACACCTTCTAGCTCCTCGAATAGTACAGCTAAACTTGCCTCATTTGATAAGGTTCTAGCATTAAACATTGCCAAGTTCAGCTTTCAGTGGCAGCCTGTCCGGACCCAGAGATTCTCAGTACTCTATGCTGCGCTTCAGATCTGACCACCGCCTTGGTCAGTAGCTTCGCAGCCACTGTGGACCGACGGTCGAGAGTTAATTTTCGTACTGTTATAGGAGGTCGTGGCCTGATACTGCACCACGGCATGGTAGCAAATTCTTCTCTAGTGAGGGAGCACGTTACCGGTGATGGTCACAGGTGAGGCTTACCACCATGCCTCTTAGAGTAGTTCCATCATCACCCGGATAATTTTATCAAACCCGGTGGCGAACTGGGCTTCTAACCACGGACCTTTTGCACAGGAGGCAATGTCCTAACCACTACGCCATCGCTGTACGATTTTTAATAAATCCACACATCAAGGACTAACTGAGAGCGTGTGAAGAGGATAAAGAGAGCGATGATGAGAAAGAGGGCCAAGGCCTGGCGAAACTGTACACACTCTGTTTTTAGTTTAGGCCAGCCCTAAAAAGAGTGGCTATATATTGGCTAAAAAAAGTTGAGGTGGAACAGTAGTGGTCACTTTCTCTTTTTATGTTTACCGTAACGTAATAAAGACTAGATGGAATTCAATTTATTTGGGTCTAGGCTGCAATTTTAACTGATATATCTGTGAGTATCTGTATGATGCAACTTTCTCTTGGCCGTAAACACTCTATGGCCAATCAGTCAGACGCAGTTCTTCGTATAAAGTAGCAACGCAGAGGCTCCAACTTTATAGAGTTCAGTAGAAAAATAAGACGCTCTTTACTTCTATGATATAGTACATGCGGTTCGATAAGCTGTGAACATTTGCCTCAAAATATCGGTACAATATACCGCGAAGTTTTTGTTGCCTCCAACCTGCATCCTGCTTCATCATTGCCGATAATCATTTTCCATGACGAGATATTGATCTTCCTCAAGGCGAACACAACACGAACAATGACCTTGACTGTGCCCACTATACGCCCTTAGCAGTGTTGCACGGAACGACGTTCCAGGAACTAATGCCTGTTTTGTGTAAACGGAGAAATGCCACTGTTCCATTCAACAACGGTTGAGCTGTAACGGTAGCACGCAACGTTTAGGAAAGAACGGCAGAGACAAGGGCGTTACTATTGGAGACTTTCCACGACATGCAACTGGCACCGGCAGACAGCTCATCTCGCAGAACAGGGCGGATGGACAACCGCATGAGGCTCCAAACGTATCCCTCGCCTATCACTCACTAATGTATCCTGCTTTTCGCTTTAAGGCGCTTGCTGGTGGCGCAGGGTAGCGAAGGACGCTCAGATGGACCCCATGCTCTAGGAACAGGTGATTTTAGGGGCGACGCTCTTCTTGAACTAGCCTCGTCCTGCGTAAGGGGTAACAGGAAGTATCTGCCGATCAGTATAATAGACGGCACTGTCTCATCACTAATGATTGCCTCATTTACTAGATGGCGTTGGTCCAAGAGAAGTGTGTGGACGGACGAACGCATGGACCCAGGCAGGACAAGTGAAAGCACGAACGGATGGACGCACAGACGGATGGATGAATGGGGATGGATGATCGGACGAACGGACGCTTCTAGCCACTTATCATCACTTGCTTCATGGATATGCTGTGTTTCCTTTTTCCAGAGCTGCCTTGCTCGGGGTTTGCCGCGTGTCGCAGAAAGAAAATTATCGTCATCATGAACCGAAGGACTGACAACAGTCAAGTTGGTACGAACTCATACTACTGAAACGGCACCACAAGGTAAGACGAATGCGCACGAAAAATGAAACACGAAACACAAGCGTCGACTCTCAACTGAACATAAATTCACATGCGCAGAATATAAATTTGTTTGTATTAGTTGCTCACACTGGTTGTCTTACGTTTATAAACGGGAACCTGTGTGATGCCACGTGCGAACTATATTCATGTTTGGCGCATGTGAATAAATGTTAGGTTGAGAACCGGCGTTTCGCTTTCGTGTTTCCTTTTTCGTGTGCATTTGTCTTACCTTGTGGCGCCGTTTCAGTGGTACGAATCATGAACCAACAGGCGCTCTCTTCGCCTTATTCCCCTTCAGCTTCGCTCCCAGGACCCATGCCTTGGTTTCTCCAACGCAGAATGTAAGAACTGCAATTCGTGATATAGAGGTGGTGGTGAAACATATTTATTTATGGAAGCCAACTACAGGGAGCGTAGGGAGCGGTCCTCAAGGGGCCGCCGCTTACAAACATTAGATGAGTTCCCTACAGCCACAGGGTAAGCAAAATAGAAGAAAAGAGGAACAAGAAGCGACAAATCGGTATTTACTAACCTTTCTAGGGGTCATGAAGAAGTCATCCCGCAGTTTTAATTAAGAGAGGAACCCAGGCCGCCCCAGTGAAAATTAAAAAAAAACGGTGCGGAAGAATAAAAACCACATATCTACAATACGAAGCTGAACGTCGCAACCACTCGGCTACCTTATCCTTGTTTGCTTTCATGCTATTTATTCAACATAGGCGTTGCCCTATAAAGCGATTATGTACAGACAGAGAGACAAAATGTCCACGGTGCTCGTATCAAAGCGCATGCACGAGCACAAAGCAGAAAGTAAATTGCTTTCATAGAACAAATGAATCAAATAGCGGTAAATTCCAACCCAGTACACTAGAACGGCGGTAAGCATGACACCTCACTTATGCAAATAACGTTCCTACATACTATACATTTGCTAGTGTGCATCTATTAGCTGAGTGGCCATTCCATTGAAGTGCAGTGTTCAAGAACGTAATGGCTCTGCTCATCTCTACAAAGTGCTCGCACGCCTTCTGTTGTATAGCACAACAATGAGGCGTTAAAGAGAAGAGAGGGTGAGGAGGATGAAACGAAGGAAGGCAGAAATAGTATAGAGAAACAGATAGAGAGGAAAATCATTTATAAGCAAAAGAGAATAGTAGAGTTAAAGAACTGCAAGGAAGAGTGAAAAAGACAGCGAGCTTGATATACAGAAATTTGGTCGCTGAATACAAACAGGGATCATTACTTAGTTGAAAGTGTATATCTCGGACATCCTTTTCTATTCGCACTGAAATGTTGAATCTGCCTTGATTAAACATATAAGTATTGCATTTGAAGGAATTCTTTGCGTACTACAAGCACTTGTGGCATCTATCTGCGTATCTCTCTATTTATCTGGCTGCATATGTCTGGGTGCTCTCGGGTCACCTCCTTAACTTGGCGTGAACCACAACTTGCATAAGAGGGTAAGATGGTATGATAAGAAGGTTTGAGGAATATGATTCGCTGATTAGAACACGAATATTATCACAATCCCGTCACGTACGTCATCAAACACATTTCGCAAGACAGTGACACATACGCACGGTTGGGTTGGTGCCGTCGGTGACCGGCAGTTAGTATCTACAAAGAAGCAACGGCAAGACACATAGGTTAATTTAATGCAGAAACTTTAAGAGAACGTTGACATCGCTTGCACGACAGGCATCCACTGTGGTGCGAAATAAGAAAAAAAATCTAAGTAAATAAAGAAGAGTGAGCACGCAAGGGGATTCTAACCCAGGTCCCTTGCCTGCCAGCCTAGTATTCCACCACAGAGCCTGCTGACGTTTTGGTTTTCTATATTTTCGGTTGAACATCACGCACAAGGTCAAAAATGAATATATTACAATGCACAACAAACAATAAAGAACACTACTACGGCCATCAAGATTGCTGAAGGACACCGCGCTTTCAAATTCCTTCATAGTAAGCAGTGATTCAACCCTTTTTAACTATCAAGGCACAGATTCATTTGTTTTTACTACCTCGACAAACCTTGCTACACTTTCTTTAAAGGGCCAGTAAACAGGCTCCGACTTTTTTTTTACACCCCCCATACAAGCTCGGCAATTCGTAGATTAGACCAGAGGGATCACGTTTTCTGAATATTACAGCACTGCACGCCGCGCAGAGCCTGTATTTTGAAAACAATTCTCGCGCATCTTTTCTAAGCCTAACCGACCCCCTTGCACGCGCAGTGACCTCATCTCGGCAATCGGCGACGTCGCGCAGCTCGCCTATTGGTCTAAATCAGGAGTGAAAAACAGTACTGCAGTAAACGTCAGTTCCTGTTCCCACTCAACAGCTACGAAACTGCCCCTTGTTTCTTGGCACTGCGGTGAAAGAAGCAGTCTCGTAGTCGTCACGTGCACGTGTACACTCATCACTCAACTACAGCGCCTGTGCGCACCTACGAGCGTACTTCACCCTTGACATGAGCAACTCGGGTTAAGAGCGTTTCTCTGTCGTCTGCTGCAAATCGAGCGACTAGGCAGCGGAAAAGCATTAGCACCGGGTGCCTCACGATGGAGTCCTGCGCGCTGCATGGCTGAAGCGAATCGGCCATTCGGCGACGTACGTCGAGGGCTGATCCTTTGTGGTCGACACTTCGCACCTGACGCTTACATGGTTGACCAGGGGCTAGTCCGGCAAACAGTAAACAAACAACAACGCTTCGCAGCAAGAGGAAGTGCCTTACGACTGATCGAGTTCACCGATGACGTCCATCTCGGACGTGGTGTCACGTTGCCGAAGTGGGCAGAGTCACGACAATGGGAAACGCCTTCCCCTTCATGGAAGGGAGAAAGGGGGCGAGGCCGCGTGAAAATTTCAAACCAGCTTAAACAGATGTTCTAACCCCTGTAACTTCCTTTATATAGCATGTACTCGCAAAATTCTTGCGGCAGCAAGTTCGCAAAAAAGTGCACATATATCTCTTTTTAAATATTTTTGGACCTCAGGACTGTTCACAGGCCCTTTAAACTGCTGTCTTGCGGGTCTCCGGTGAGGGCCACAGTGAAATCCAGCTATTCTAGAGCTTCACCTAGCTATTCGATTACTTAAAGCAGTTACAATGCTGTGTATATTCAGTTAACATCATGTCATGTTTTATGCGTAAAAACTGGAATGTAACAGATTAATTTAGTATAAAATAGGCCGTATAACTCATCGGCTGTAAGCTCTTCTCACCACCGGCGAACGCCATTTTGCTATGATGTGTGTGACATCACGAACCATAAGCAGCAGTGCCAGCGTAAATAGCACCTACCACGCGCGATCAGTGTGTTCAATAATTTGCGAGTATTGCTTGCCGCGTGTCCGCACGTGTCAGCGGGTTGCAAGAGCTGCGGCGTGCCACCGGTAACATCGCCATGTCGTCGGCCCCATCACCTCACAATTGGGGCAATGGTTCACCGAGCAGCAGAAGCGGCGGTGACGTCGTGTGCCCTGTGCATTTTGACCCAGTGAGGAAAACAGCGTCGACGACAAGGTGAACCCAAAGGCCAACGATGACCAATCATGTACGTGTTGTCCGTTTGGTTTGGGTCCCAGGACACACTGGACTAACACCAAATGAAGCAGCAGACAAACTGGCGACAGCATCAGTTAAAGGTCCCGTCCTGAATACTCTAAGACTGTACTGCCTATACACAATCACGCGATTTCAAAATTTTTGTACACGTCAGGAACACGCCAACTCTTCTGTGCACAAAGGAGCAGACTTTCAGCACCTCAAGTTTCTATGGTACAGCTATTGGTGTGCAACAACATAATTTGAAGTGACATCTACTAAATTGTGCTGCATCATTTTACCTTTATATTTTGTTCATACAGACCTGGCTTTGTTAAATCCCCTCAATGTTACTATTGTACGCAAGCAGAAACTATAGGACACTTTTTTCGACAAAATACCACAGGTATCATATTTAAGGCGAGAACTTCCGACACCAGCTCCTTGAAAACATGGGCTCGAGCTGTCTGAAACGGTTTTACTTTCCCTATGGGCATCGCCACTGGGTCATTGCAACAAGGGCGTAAATGGAGCAGTATATAACTATTTATTGGAATTAAACCTGCAACTACGCAAACAAAACAAGTACCTATTTATTACTTTTTTCGCCATTATATATTTCATGTATTTACTATACACTTTGCTACTTCTATTTTTTTCTTCTATAACAGTTCATAGTAGACTGTTAGAACAACTTATATTTTCGTTTACCTAAAAAATTATTGAGGCACCCCCCCACCCCTGTTTTTTCCCGAAATTCCACTGCAGCATAAGTCGTGGCTAGTACACCGTGTTGCGTCAAGCCATTCCTCTTGAGTACAACCGACCAACCAACAACCTTGGTGTAGTGGCAGATGTTGCTGACGGCCTTCCGCAATAATAAGTAACTTTATTTCAAGCGTGTCAAGTTGACAGGCGAGCTCTAGGAACGGGGTTCTATTGACGCTACATTCGCTAGCAAGTCTTACTTTCCGCAGTGCAATTGGTAAAGCGTGAAGATTTTCGGTTGCTAGAATACATGCATGCGTGAGTTTCAGTGCTGAACATCATATATAAGTAGCCGGAACAATGTTGCAAGTTGCGACTGTTGTTTTTGAATTAGGTGTTGCGTGTGGTATTTGTACACATTATCCGAAGCGAACGGCAGGTCAATGCGGCGCTAGTGTTACTTATGATATAAATTTTGGCCAAATATTTGTCTAAACTCTGACGATTCAATTCGATTCCGGTAAAGTATTAGCAAGTGTGAGGCTTAACCTGCGAGGAGTTTTGATAAACGTTTATCCGTAGTGGCACGGTGCCCAACCAATACAGGTGCTGACAGGTATTTAAACACCCCGCAATGCTTTGAAAAGCGCAATCCCAGCGCGTCCCGGTAATGTTCGGGCCATTATCAGTTATCTCGTAGAAGGCGCTATGAGGAGTGGGGTCAGCTGTCTTGGTCTGGTAAGTGTTCTGTGTCTTGGAGTCAGCAACACGCTCGACAGAATGGTGCATGCTGCTGATCTTGGGTCTTTTTGTTGGCATGTGTGACCGCATTGTTTTGAAGCCAGGTTTTCTTCTTCGTTTATGTGCGATTCTATTCTGTCGACGATGGTGACATGAAATTTCTGAAAGGTTCTTGAAATGGCTAGAATGTGTGTTTTGTACCAAATCGACATTCTCAATAAGAACTTGTGTGGAGCGTGTTCCTCTATTTAAAGGGCCGTCTGACGGTGATCATTCACATAAATATGTATGCGAATTTGCATCGCATCATCTAGCCATGAAGAACCGCATTGCTTTACTGTGCTGTATATGAAATACTTGCGTGGTTCAAATATCTATATATATCGTGCAACATTTGCTTTGCTCTTGTCTCTTTGTTATGGAATATTTCCGCATTTTAAATATTTATTTATATCGCGTTCTCATTGAACAAGCGTAAATGCTTCAATAATTTCCTTAGTAAATGAACGCATTCCGAAGTTCCTTGCATTTTTTCGTACGGGGAAGTGTTTTGACGGAGGAAAAGCGCTGGCTACAATTTCTTAAATTTATTTTTTCTTTGCTTCGAGCAATAGTGCGAACAGACGAAAATACCTGTGCCTGTGAGAGGAACTAAATGTGTTAATGACGTTCACACCCCGCACAAGGCAATTTCGTGTCAATGAATTCTTAAACCAGGTAAAATTCTACCTTTTAATCTGAAAATGAAATTTAATTCGTGATTTAGGTGTTACACCACTTGAAATGAAAACGTTGGGGAGGCAGAGGAATTTGAATGCGCCAGCACTGCTCTCTGGGTACGTTGGCCACGGCACCATCTGATGGCTCGTAGCACAGCCTGCCGCGAGACCAAACACTATCTGGACGCTCAGGCGCGCTCAGTGTCAACACCTGATTACTCTTACACCATGGTAGCGCAAACGGCGTACGCGCTGGAAATTCACAGGAAACTTTTTGATCTCAAACAGATTGACGAAAATTCTTTGCTGCAAGTACCAGCGCTACATGGGTCACGTGGTAGAATTGTTTCAACGTTTCAACTGCTACAAGTTATCTAGTTCGAGTGGGAAGCTGAACAACGCAGAACAAGCTCGATTGCAAGCGCAACTGCCCGTGGAACACGATCGTCCTCCAGAATGCAGACCATGCTGCATATCGCGCAGCAAGCAGCTAGTTACATCAAGATTAGCGTGCACCTAAGTCTCGCCCAATTCTCAGGCTGCTAACCCGTTCAGAAAAACATGTGAATATAAATGAACTACACGACCAAATGCGCTAATATTTTGCCAGCTTGTCTGTGCACGTACAAGGACAACTCAGACAACGCAGATTATGGTCGAAAGTTTGGTGTCAAGGCCCCCTTAAAAGAACTCACTCTGCCAATAGTAATTGGCTACAGTTACAGCATGTGTAACCTAACAGTGTATCTACTATCAGGGAATTCCACATGTATTGATTAAAGTACCGTTAATTTCCAGAATTCATGCCTATTAATATTTTACCTATTTGTTTCTGAGTTATAGCGCCTCGCTCGCACCATTTGCCACGACGCTTCTCAGCTACCCAAATTGGTTACACGTAAATATCGAGACTAGATTTATGACGACGCAGAGTTGTCATCGTCTTCCATCATTTCTTCTTGAAAATGGCAATATTGCTTCCTGCAGGACATTGTCCGACCATTGCATTGGAGTTATGAATGCACAAAACTATCTGAGAGACATAAGGAAATTTCCTGGACAGACTATACGTAAGAAATATTACTGCCAGAAACTCATGGGAAACACTAAGGAATCAAAAAAGGTCTTCGTGAAAAAGGTGAGAATGAAAGCTAACCACTTTGCATCTTTCGTGCATCAGTGAATAAACCATACCGGTCGTGACACAATAATTATGATTCGTGCTTCAGATACGCAAAGTTTTAGCGAAAATACGTGGCAACGCGCGCTCTCGAATACAGGCTGCATAATACTCATATCAGCTTCGCCATATTTTTTATAGCCACGTACGTTAGTTAAATGTTGCAGTCTGACTTTCACAGTTGAAATGTTATTTTTCGTGTGTGTAGCATTCGTCAGTGCTTTTGTGAAAAGCGCAGAAATTCGTGCGGGCTCGCGATTTGCTCTTCCAAAACTTGGCCGAGGTTACGCCACTTGTTTTTGTGCCTTTGTTGATAAATGGTAGCACACTACAAGCAACTCGCTCTTTCGCGGATTTTAGAGCGAAATGTTCTCCGCGCCCAGATAAACGTGGTGAGTGACGCACTGTTCGTGTTGTCAAAGTCATTCAGTGGTGGGTATTCTCCAGATTGCTTTCAGCCGTGATGTTGAAAAAAATCATCTTGATGACGAGGGTTGTTTAGTAGACGTAGAAGGATGTTAATGCGTCGAGAGTGATAGCGGTGATGAACGATGACCTGCTAACTCGCAAGGAACGACTTGCACTTAACATCCCCTCGTGCGCTAATGTTTTGCACGCTCGTAAGTTTCTTCATATTTATTTTATGATATAGCTTAGTGAGGCAAAATAAAACCATAGTTCTTTTTCTGCGTGCATTGCATGCAGCCAAATTACTGTCAATATTATGGAGCACAGAATGCCGCCAAAACACTCGAGCTTGACCACCAAAACGAAATAGAGCAATCGAACGTGCAGTTACAACTACAATCCATGCCTCTCTGCTAACCTTTCCTGCACTTCACAAGTGCCTTCCGAGTGACGTTGCTGCTCGACAAAGTTTCTTGATATGTGGGGTTTAACGTCCCAAAACCACCATATGATTATGAGAGACGCCGTAGTGGAGGGCTCCGGAAATTTAGACCACCTGGGGTTCTTTAACGTGCACCCAAATCTGAGCACACGGGCCTACAACATTTCCGCCTCCATCGGAAATGCAGCCGCCGCAGCCGGGATTCGAACCCGTGCCCTGCGGGTCAGCAGCCGAGTACCTTAGCCACTAGACCACCGCGGCGGGGCTCGACAAAGTTTCTTAATTTCAACGCTGAGAAAAACATCCGTGTCTATTCTTTCCGGTATTCAGGTTTTGATCGCGCTTATAGAACCTTTATGTAACATGCGAGTACAGTCAAGTGCGCATGATCAGACTCTCAGCATGGCTGTGACACAAGTGGTACTTGATGAAAAGCTAAATTCTTGCGTTCAGTTGAAAAAGCAATTCCACGTTGCAGACAGCTCAAGTATTGACGACGGCGTCTTTCAGTCTCATGCAGTTGCAATGGCACGCTACTCACTAGTGGCCTACTACTGTGGCAAATCAGTCAGCCAGGCTCGGTAGTAATTACCCCGGAGTGCCATTAAGTTCACACGTCAGTTGTAGTTGGCGGAGTTTTTTGTGACATGCAAAGGAATACGCAATAAATCACGGATGCACCGTCAATTAGCTCAAAACAATATCATTTGAATTGCAGCAAACAATGGGATAGCGAACACTGCGCAGTTCCTATCAACTGGGGAAGTACATTGGTCAAATATAAATCATTTGACGATCAATTCGTTCGATGAAAGCCGCATGAGGCGTATGTCCATGCGTACTATCTTTACCTGGGTGACTTCACGGGTTGACCTTCCTTCCGCAGCTATCTTCGATTGCACAGTGCGCTACCTATAGCTCGTAAGCATATCGAATATCTAAATCTCAGGGTAGCTGATGTCCACTGCCGTGACAAAGGCAAGCAGCAAATGCTTAGGTATGCACTAAAAAGCAAAGCACATGAATGAACCATCGCGCCCCAGGTCTGACACACGGCTTCAGTGGAAGAAACTTCATTTTTAGCTGACGCAATCATCTCGCAAGTATCATTAGAGAGGGGCCTTTGTAAATCGGATGTACGCACGTTAGACAATACCCTGGAAAACTCTCCAACGAGAAAAAATACACGATTAAGAAGCGTCATTACATAAAAACCTTGAACACCCCAGACCAACTGTAAATTGCGCAGCCTTCGAAGTTCATCGATATTAGTAAGGCAGCCTAAATAAGGAAGTATATCACGGGCCGAGCTCAATACGGTTTAAATGTCAGAAGAAAACGAGGCCGCATAGACAAAACTTCGTTAAAGCAAGAGGTAGTTGAATGCTTTAAGATGCACTGAACGCAGTGACACTTTCGACATGCAGGATCTGTTATGCAAGTATAACATAACTACACACACACATACACACACATCTATAAATATATATATATATATTATTATGAGGAAGAGCTTTATTTGGGACGAGCTCGAGCTGGCAGCTATTAATGATGGTATCTATAGATGAGGAAATTATACAAATGATGATGACACGTCCAACTGATAACGAAGTGTTGGTGACTGCGCTCACACTAATTCCCTGTCCCGCTGGAAGCGGCGTCCTGGCCGCTCGTGCGACAATATTAGGAATTGCGTCGGGTATACAGCTGCAGTCGAGAAACGTGCACAATTTCTGTCCCACGGCAACGACAGTCGGAGAGAGCATTAAGTGATGAGATACGGTAATAAGCGGGGGACGTTTGTTCAATCATTATTTAAGGTCCTATAAAACGACTGAGGAATTTTTCACATAATCCTGGCACACGCACAAAAGTCCAGAGAAGAACTTCGTCTCCTGGAGAAAAGTGGACAGCACATTGAGTTGAGTCGTGGCAAGAATTTTGAGCTTCCTGAGACATGCTGGTGTTAATTCAGGTCAGATGATGGCAGTGCTTGATGTGGGGCAAAAAAGTGCGGATAAAGGGCCTGCTGAGTTAGCAGGAGCCGAAAGGAAGGAGAGGTCGCGAGTTACACTTGGAGAGCAGCCATAAACCAGAAAACAGGGAGAAAAGCCGGTGATGCGTTGCGTAGCCGCATTGTAGGCAAACGTTACGAATGGAAAAATGGCGTCCCAGTTCGTGTGGTCAGGGTTGGCGTACTTGACAATCATGTCCAAGAGAGAACAATAAAGCGTTCTGTCAAGCCATTTGTTAGTGGATGATAAATAGAAGTTGTCTTGTGGATGGTGTTGGCGGTGCGTAATAACCTCAGCAACAATAGAAGAAAGGAAGACCTTGCCGCGGTCGCTGAGCAGAACACGTGGAGCTCCACGGCGTAAAAATATGTTACGCAGAAAAAAGGGCTAATTCAGTGGCTGCAAAAGCGTGCAGCGAGGCAGTTTTGGCGTAACGAGTCAGGTGGTCAAGAGCCGTCACAATCCAACAATTTCTACTGGAGGTCACGTGAAGGTGGCCGTACAAGTCTATCCCGACGACTTCGAATGGCAAAGCGGGACAAAAAAGAAGTTGGAGAAAGCCAGAAGGAGCATTAGTGGGTCGTTTCCGCCATTCACATAAGGCACACGAATAAACTTTTGGCAATGCTGAATGAGAGGCCAGCCCAGGTGAACCCACTGCGTATTTTGTCGTACGTTTTGTGACAGACGAGATGCCCTGCAGCAGGATCATCGTGGAACGTCTCAAGAACCTGACGTTGTAGACAACGTGGTATAACAGGGACCCATTTGTTTCCTTTAACGTGGTAAATATAGCGATGTAAAACACCATCGTGAAGCTTGAATTGTTTCAATTGTCGACGAAGTCGGGCGTTCGTAGGAGCGGATGTGCCTTCTAAGCCTGCTGTCATGGAGCGGCAGTAAGGATCAATGCGTTGATGCGACACAAGGGTAGATGGGCGGCCGGATTTTAGCCAACTGAGACCCGCGATGGGTAACGCCGTGGTGGAAGTTGGTGACGGTGGGCTATCACGGTAGGGTAGAGGGAAGGCGAGTGAGAGCATCAGCATCTTGGTGCTTCTTACCAGACCTATACACAAAATCAAAGTTGTGCTCTGGTAAACGAAGCGCCAAGACGGCCCGATAAATTCTTTAGCGACGAAAGCCAGCACAATGCATTGTGGTCGGTGCCGACTGTGAAGGGGCGGCCGTGGAGGCGTGGACAAAATTTTCGTACCCCCAATACAAGAGCGAGGCACTCTTGTTCGGTTATTGTGTAATTTTTTGGCAACAGTCAAATCACGACTGGCGTAAGCGATGACACGTTCGAGTGTGGTGTTGTCACGCTTCAGTAGCACGGCACCGAGACCATGACCACTGGTGTGAGTAGGAAGAATGGTGGGTGCACCTGGAACGGAGTGACATAGTACCGGGTCCGATGTCAGGGCTTGTTTTACCGCCAGGAAAGCCTTTTCACAGTCTTCGGACCAGAAGAATGCCGTGTTACTTGCGAGCAGTTGATGAAGCGGAGATACAAGCCTTGCGCAATTGCGTATCAAGCACCGGAAGTAGGATGCCAAGTCGACAAAACTGTGAAGGTCTTTTCGACGCAATGGACGGGAAAACTTGAGGACGGCGGCAAGCTTCTCAGGATCCGGTCGAATACCATCATTGCTGACTGAGTGCCCTGGAACCTTGATCGTATTGCTTGCGAGTTAAGGTGCAGTTTTTTGTATTCAGCTGTAAACCAGCTTTTGCAAGGCATCATAGGACTTGTTCGAAACGTTGCAGATCTTGCGAAAACGTAGATAAAAACACTATGATGTCGTGGAGGTAGCATAAGCAGGTTTTCCACTTCAGGCCACGCAGTACGCTATCGATCATACTTTCAAAGGTAGCGGGCGTGTTACAAAGTTCGTAAGACTTTACGTTAAATTTATATAGCCCATCTGGGGTACTTAAAAATGTGTTCTCTTTGTCAGATGCGGTATTTCGCAGTAGTCAGATCACAGGTCAAGACTGGAAAAATACTCTGCTCCATGCAACGAATCTTGTGCTTCGTCGATTCCTGGGAGACGGTAAACATCTTTGCGCGTTATTTTGTTCAGATCCCGGTAATCAACGCAAAAACGTCCTGTTCCGTCCTTTTGCACCAAAACAACTGGCGAAGAGCATGGACTCCAGGAAGGACGTATAAGCATGTATGAGACGTTTTCATCGATTATCTTCTTTTATGCAGGAGACGCGGTACGGGCACCGGTGAATGATTCGGGAGGCGTCAGTCTGAATTCAGTGAGTCGCGGAAGTTGTCATACGAAGGACAGCAGAATGAATGTGAAACAAAGAAAGATGTCTGTTCAATAAATTCAGCAATTCTTGACTCTTGGCTGGTGTCAGATCAGCGCTTATCGCCACCGATAGAGTGGGAGAGTAGAGTGGCAGCGCGCTTGGCTCTGGTAGGTCTTTTTGACTTGGAAGGGCAACAATTGCAACGGGAAGCGGGTCAATAGCACATGTGACCGTTGATCCACAGGGCAACAATAAGGTTTCGGGCGTCTGAGTTAATGCAGTAATAAAAGCAGACCCTTCGGAAAAACGAACAAGGCCTGAAATGATCAGAATGCCTCGATGTAGCGTGTGGTCATAAGTTAGTAGAAGCACGTCGCCATCCACAATTTTGATGCAATTAACGCTAGTTTCTTCTTCTCAGGAGGGCCAAAAAACATAATCCGAAGTGTTGATGAGACGAATGCTTTCTTTGTGTTCTGACACAGAAAGTCGGTGGGATTGAGGTGCATGAGGCGCTGACGACAGGATACAGAAGCGCATGCAGATGAAAGGAAATTCCGCCCCAAAATGAGTTCGTGGGTACCCTCACGGAGAGCTCAAACGGCAATATGATGACAAATACCGTCTATGACAACACTAACTGTACAATAGGTGAGTGGGTGAGTAATGGCGTTCGTCGCAGCACGGAGAGACGGGCCCGAGTAAGGTGTTGTGACTTTGTGGAGACAAGAGCAAAGGTCAGAGCGAATAATTGAAATAGCAGCGCCAGTATCCACTAGAGCTTCGACGCGTATACCTTCTACTAACACAGTTAATAAGTTCGATGGTCTTTCAGGAGGAATTGCTGGCTGTCCGGTGGATGCAGTTTCAACTCCTAAAATGGCATATTGGGGAGTTTTCCGAGTGGACATTCAGAACATTGGAGGGGGGTCACAGAGGTGACACGGAACGGCGATTGAGACATGGTGAGCGGCAGCGAGACTCACAGGAATTCACAGGCAGACCCATACTGTAAAGTGGAGAGGGCGAACGCTGAAAGGAAGACCGGTAAGGCGTGTGCTGGTAGTACACAAGTGGAATGCAGCATCGGAGTTCCTCTGGAGCGTAGCCACGTTGCTCGTCTCGTTGGCACCTTCGACAAAAGTGAGATATGTGACCCCTATAGCAGCAATAATAACAGATTGGACGAAGAGGACGCTGAATGGTGTAATACGGCTGTGGGCGCATCGGTGGTGACACTGACGCCACAGGTACATGAACACCTGGTGTAGCCGCTGGGATAGTGGTGGGTGCTGAGAGCGCCGCAACTTCTGCGTACATTGGTACCTGACGAAGTCTGAATTCGGCGAACCAATTTGGATGTGACACAGATGCAATCTCTTTCCTAATAATATCCCGCAAGTTGGTTAGAGTTGAGGCTTAAGTAGATGGTGGAGCGCAGCGCCATGAAGCTCCTCACGAACGATGTCGTGGATGAGGGCACGGATGTCGAGGGCCGCAGGAAGATGAATGTCCGGGGCATCATGGCAGAGACGAAGAGAGTGAAGTTCTTCTAGTCTATGACAAATGGTGATGACATCTTGAGTCGTGGTAGAATTTCACGACGCAAGGGCGTTGAATGCGACGGTATTTATGCCTTTGATAATAAGGCGTATTTGGTCGCTTTGATGCATAAACGAGTTTACACGCTTGCACAAAGCAAGAACATCCTCAATGTACGAGGTGTATGATTCTCCCGCCAGTTGAATGCGTTCAGCAAGCTTCTTCATTGCTGCTTCAGCGCGAGCACTGGGTGAACCAAAAATCTGATGAACCTACTGTGCGAACATGTCCCCGTCAGGAAGATCTTAGAGGTGGTTCCAAAACCAGGTCTTGGCAACATTAATCACGTAGAAAGGGACCATACGTAATTTGTGTAGAGTATCCCACCTGTTCAACTCGCTGACAATGTCATAGGTGTGTAGCCATTCTTCAACGTCATCCCCCACTTTAAGACCTGAGAATAATGGCGGATCACGCCGGTGGCTGTGGATGGCCAGGTTTGACGGCGGAGGCTGCACTGGCCCAGTGGTGTTAGATGAACCAGGATTGTCTAGCACTGCCATGGCAGGTGGTAGTAGACAACGACCCGAACGGAGCTCCAGTTGTGACGTGCTTGCGAACTTGGGGGTCAAGAAGCACCGTCCATGACTTATGAGGAAGACCTTGATTCGAGACAAGCGCGAGCTGGCACACACTGATGATGGTATCTACAGATGAGAAAATTATTCAAATGACAATGACACGTCCAACAATTTATAAAGACGAGTTGGCGACTGCGCTCACAATATATATATATATATATATATATATATATATATATATATATTGCAGAGAAGCCGCCGAACACTACAATGGGTCGAACTTTCAAGTGCTTTCTAGTGGGTCTACCCAAATAGTGTTCCGATTCGTGTGGTTGGCAGCGACGTACATCATTCTATTGGAAATAGAGGCTTTACGGCTCTGCCTAGGACTTCCAAAGTATACTGAAAATGCAGTGTTATACCTTGAAGCACGCATACCAACCTTATTATGTCGCTTTAACATTCTTACTGTGCAGACCTTTTTACAACTACATGAAGCACTGTTTAACCCTGAACAAATTATTTTTATTTACAGTCCTGACCTATTCTTCTCCGTGCATAGGCCCAGATTTCACAAACCACAAATAGTATTTGTTCAATCGTTAGTTGAGCCTCTAAATGTACAACTTCGTAATCTGATTCTTTCAACTGAGCAACAAAATTCTCCAGAAATTGTTTACCAAGATATCTTCCCAACTCACGCTAAGCTATTACCTACAGGCATTTTAAATGGCTTATTGCAGGACGATTTAAGTACTCTGCCAACAAATGTTATTATAACAACAGGTGCATCTCAATCAAATGAAAAATCAGGCGTTAGAATATATTGCCCCGTACTTGATTGGTCATTTTCACTTCGCTTACCAGATTATCTTCCTGTCCTTCTGGCTGAATTCATGGCAATAATGTTAGCTTTGCGAAAGGTAAATATTTTCATTCCAGTCGTAGCAGTCATAACTCATTCATTATCAGTGTGCTCTTGTCTGTCTGAATCTGGTCGCTCACTCATACTGAAATTTTATAAATCATTGGTTTTCTGTCATCTCCGAAGTATTCATTTAATCTAGACACCAGGGCACAAAGGCTTGTTGTTAAACGAAATAGCTGATTCTCTTGCGAAGGCATCGCTTTCGGCACCAATTATTCCTATTTTCCCTCATACAGTATACCTAACGGTGGCGCGATTTCGCACATTTAAAATCAGGCAAAATTTATCAGACCCTGCACTGACGGCTTCTCCAGAGTACAAACACTTGTTATTCCCCTGGCGCAGTGAACTATCTAATTCAAGAATGATGGAAGTTGTCATCACGAAATTTCGTTGCCGCGTTACCTCCATCAATTTTTACTTGCATAGATCAGGTATATTGAATTCCCCTATGCGCATTTACTGTAATCAAGAGGAAACGATCAGTCATTTTTTATTACATTTTCGCCGTTTCGATTTATTCAGGCAAAGCATACTAGCACCACCTCTTCAAAGACTGGGCTTGCAATTATCACAACCTGATCCTCTTTCATTTGGAGCCTCTACACTGGGTTTCAGCCACAGGGATGTTTTATTCGCCGTTCAGCAATACATCACTGCGACTAAACGATTTTCTTTCTGAATTACGGTCTCACTATTCTTCTTTATTTTCTTTTATGCAAACTTGATACCGGCATTTGAAATCAAAATAAAGTTACAAAAGTTTTGTAGGAATGACGCAATGCT
Organism: Rhipicephalus microplus; assembly: GCF_013339725.1. NCBI lineage: Eukaryota > Metazoa > Arthropoda > Arachnida > Ixodida > Ixodidae > Rhipicephalus > Rhipicephalus microplus. The sequence goes on from NC_051173.1 coordinate 91,056,114, forward strand.
GAAAGTATAGGGCTAATTCACCTTATAATTGGCCAATCCCCTCCTTTGGGTACGAGCCATTTGCACAGGAAAACAACAACAACAACGACGTACATCGAAGGCATGTCACCGAGGGTGCGGTTATAGCGTTTGGTCAGACCATTCGTCTGCGGGTGGTAAGCAGTAGTTTTGCGGTGGACAGAATGGCACTCAGTGCGAATGGTGTCGACGACTTCTGACAAGATGACACGGCCTCGATCACTGAGAAGCTCCTGGGGTGGACAGTGGCACAGTATGAATCGAGGCAGTAGGAAGGACGCAACATCGCGCGCAGTAGCCGCAGGGAAAGCGGCGGTTTCAGCGTACCGCATTAAATGGTCTACGGCAACGATGGCCCAGCGGTTACCAGACGACGTCAGAGGAAGTGGTCCATACAAATCGATAGCTACGCGCCAAAAGGGATGGTCAGTGCAAGGTAACGGTTGCAGACCGGCGTGCGACATGTGTGCCGATGGTTCGCGGCATTGGCAAGTGAGGCAGGAGCGAACGAACTGCTGGACGTAGCGGGACATCCCGCGCCAGAAGTAGCGTTGTCGAATGCGATAGTAGGTTTTGAATACCCCAAAGTGCACGCATTGCGGATTAGAATGGAAGAATTCATATATCTCCGACCGCAGACTGCGGGGTATTACGGGTAACCACTGCCGGCCATCGGCGTCGTAATTGCGTCGATGTAGGAGGCCGTCACGAATGGTGAAATGGTGAGCTCGACGACGCAAAGCACGCGTGGATGGCGTTGCGGACGGATCAGAGAGCAAGTCGATCAGTGGGGCGATCCAATTATCCTTTCGCTGTTCGGTAGCGATGATGTCAACATCAATGGCAGAAACAGCAACCGAGGATACTAAGCAGAGAACGTCAGCTTCAGGCAGAGGGGAGCGAGAGAGGGCATCGGCGTCAGAACGCTGGTGTCCGTTGCGGTAGAGCACGCGGATGTCGAAGTCTTGTAAGCGAAGAGCCCAACTGGCACGACGGCCTGAGGGATCCTTCAATGATGACAGCCAGCATGATGCATGATGGTCGGTGACGACATCGAATGAGCGACCATACAATATATATATATATATATATATATATATATATATATATATATATATATATATATATATAGTGGGAGTAATAATTCAATAGGCCACTTAGTCTTCATGAAGGTATGGGATATGGCACAACGGGAGCGTTGTCAACAAGAATAATTAAATATATTTATTTCCCAACAGTTTCGGCAGGGTTCCTCCCTTCATCAGATATGAGTTATACTAACAATAATAACTTATTTCCCAAAAGTTATAGTAACTGTTGGGAAATAAATATTTTCATCCTTGTCGACAACGCTCCCGTTGTGCCATATCATATATATATATATATATATAAATATATATATATATATATTTATATTTATATATATATATATATATATATATATATATATATATATATATATATATTTATATATATATATATTGATATATATATATATATATATATATATGTGTGTGTGTTAATATTTATTTATTTATTTATATAATAAATGGGCCAGTTAGTCTTCGTGAAGGTATGGGATATGGCACAACGGGAGCGTTGTCAACAAGGACAAATATATTTCTTTCCCAACAGTTTTGGGAGGGGTCCTCCCTTCATCAGGGGATGAGTTATAATAACATGAACTTCCAAACTTCGTTGCTGCCGCGTGCCTCTCGCCTTGAAAGATGTTTGCGAGAGTGAGAGGGAACTAAAAAAAGGAAAGAAAAACAAAAAAGGGTGAAGAAAAAGATGAAAAGGAGAAAAAAAGAAAGAAAGTAAAAAAGAGGAAGAACCACTGTCAACACTGAGAACGAAAGCAACTGTCCGTGTACGTCCACATACGGTTCTTATCACGTGCTGTTCAGTTCTCGACGTGTGTCGGGCCACCCAAGATTATCGCCGCGGTGGCGGCAGGGTCCGTGGTGGCGTGCGTAAAGAAAGGGTTTCCTCTCAATGGGTCGGTCGGCGTGCGGCGTGCGTAAAGAAAGGTTTTCTCTTTAATGGGTCGGTCGGCTTTTTACCTTTAATCTTCGTCCGTTTCTCTTCAATGGTCATCAAGTGGTATCCGACGTAAACACTTTGTATGTGCAGGTAGAAAAAAGGAAAAAAGGAAGAAAAAAAAAGAAAAACAAAAACAAGAAAGGACAGTGTACACGTACGAGTCAGTCAGAAAAAAGCATGGTCTCCAGCTATCAATCTTTGTCACCAATTTCCTCCTGGCTTACTTCTCGGAGGCAGTTAATTTTTCCGGGGTTCTCGTTGATGCCGGCTACTAATGTTCTAAATTTGAAAATAAAGTATGCCTCACGCTGTTCGCGCTCGCGTCTGTTTGAGAAACCGGACTGCCAAAGAGTTACGCTGATATTTTCAAAACTGTGGTTTGGTAGGCGCAGATGTCTAGATAAAGGTATCTTCGGCAGTGAAGTTGCATGATACAGGTGATTATTGAACCGCAGCCGAAATGGCGTGTCTGTTTGGCCGATATATTCTTGTCCGCAGATGTTGCAATGTAGCATGTATATTACGTTACTGGAGTCACAATTAAGGCTTTCAGTTGTGCAGAATTTTAAATCCGAGAATTTCGCTTTGGATTCACGTGTTGTGACCATCTGTGGACATACCTTGCATCGAGCTTTTCCGCAGGGATGTCACCCTGATTGAAATTTGGAGGAGCTTGCTCTGACAAGAATGTCCTTCAGATTTTTATCCGTGCGGTACATCACGAGAGGTGGCTTCGTGAAAATAAAAGTTAGTCGTTTGCTTTGCCTGATTATGTTGAAATGACGGTAAAGTAAGTTGTCGATTCGTGGCGCTGATGAGGAGTAAGTTAGTACAAGGTTCGTTTGGGAAGTCGTTTTAGATACTCTGTTTGGTCCCTTGATTATATCATTCCTGTTCACGTTGCGAGTACGTAGTATGGCATCGTCAATAATGTCTTCCGGATAATTTTGTTTCAATATGCAATGCTTTAGGTGTTCCACGTGTCTGTCAAATTCCCGCATATCGGTGCATATTCTTCGGTACCGGTAGGCCTGAGAATATGGAATACACGTTTTGCAATGCTTTGGGTGGCTGCTGTTGAAATGTAGGTACATTTGACGGTCTGTAGGCTTTTTGTAAAGGTTTGTTGACAAGCGGTCACTTTTGACCGTGACAGTGACGTCCAAAAAGTTAATGCTAGTTTTGGAAATTTTCTGCGTGAATTTTATTGACGGGTGGCACTTGTTAATATCTTCAATGAAGCGGAAAAGACTTCCCTCCTCTTGGTTTCATATCATAAAAATATCGTCTAAGTATCTTCTGTAGTAGAAAGGTTTCAAGGTACGTCCCTCAATTAATGGGATTTCAAGTGAAGCCATAAAGGTGCTCGCGAAGTTTGGGGCTATTTTCGTGCCCATTGCAGTGCCACTGACCTGAAGGAAATGCTTGCCATTGAACTCCAAATGGTTATAATTTAGTACAAGTTCAAGAAGTGTAAACAGTACCTCACCACTTACACTGATTGATGAGTCAGATTTTACATATTCTGAAACTATAGCCGCTATTCCGTCATGGTGGGGTATGTTGGTGTACAGTGAGCAGACGTCCATGGTCACCAGAAAACTGCCGCCTGGGATGTCGAGACTTGAAGTTTCGCAGATGAAGTGGTTTGTGTCCTTTAGGTAATAAGGGAAACTTGGGGGGATGTTTTTTATTAAGGAATTGACAAAATTCTGATATATTTTCTGTTGATGTGCTGTTACTGGATACTATCGGACGTCCCGGATTGCCTGCCTTGTGTATTTTGGGGAGCAAATAGAATCGACCGGGAACAGAATGGGCCGGTAACATTGCTTTTAACATTTTGCCGGTAACTTTCTCGTCCCGGCGGAGATCGTTTAGGGTTACTTTTATCTCCCTTTCCAATTCGGGAGTTGGGTCCGCTGGAAGTTCTTTGTAGAATTTTGTGTGTGATAGTTGTCGTTCCCCTTCCCTTAAGTAGTCCGATGTGTTTAGAATTACTATGCAGCCCCCTTTATCAGCCGGTTTGATAGTAATTCCGGTGTTTTTTCGTAGTTCATCGAGTGCCCTTCGTTCTGACTTTGATATGTTGTTTCGAAATGGCCTATTTTTTTCATACTCTCTGATGATATCTTTTTGAACTGCTGATAGATACATATCGAGGTGTTTGTCCCTCTGCTCACCTGGACACCATGATCTGTCACCACCAATCAATCTATTCTTGGACTATTCTATTCTATTCTAAGATATTTTCTATGACCTTCGATAGAAAGGTGCTGCCATAGTTTGTAAGCACCTGGCATGGAGCTCCATGTTGCAACATGACGTCATGTATGAGGAAGAGAGTGACATTTGTGGCACAGCTGGTTGGAAGAGCTCGTGTGAACGCGTAGCGCGCAGCGTATTTTGTGGACACAGCTATCTGCCTGCTGCAAGAGGAAGACAAAGGAAAAGGGCCGAGTAGATCTAAGCGAGCGCAGAAGAAATTTTCTGACAAAATGTCAAGTCGTTGAAGGTGTCTGGCAAAAAGCGTTGATTGTGTTTTGTGGCGCTGACGTTTTTCACAGGCCGCGACGTATCTGCTGTCTGAGCGTGAAAGCCCTGGCCAAAAGAAGCGTCGGCAAATCCGGTAGTAACTGCCTGACACGCCAAGGTGACCAGCAGTCAGGCGTTCATGAAGTTCGTGTATGACTGCTGAGCGAGGGTGTTTCGGAACGACGAGCAGCTGGGCTGGTCTAGATTCGAAGTTTGACCGGTACAGTGCACCATCGTGGAGGACGAATGAACGTTGGGACCTGTCGGACGATGGTGATTTGAGACCTTCCAATAAAGCACGCAAGGTCGCATCATGGCGTTGCTCGTCACCGGTGAGGGTGAGTTGCGAAACGCAAAAATCGCAAGTGCTGGTGTCGGTGTCAGGGCTGACACTCGATTCATCAACAGGGTAGCGGGACAGAAATCTGTGTCCTGATGTAGGCGTCCCCACTTTTACATGACTGTGTAGGTATATTCTTGCAGTCGCAAAGACCTGCGCTCAAGCCGGCAACTAGGATCTCTTAAAGGGCCACTCACCAGGCCCCATACCGAATTTTAGTCAGACAGTGGAAGTTGTTGGGTGTCCGATGAGAAACGTTTTGCCACAAAAACTTTTCGAATCGGTTCATTACGAGCGGATGATGTTGATGATGATGAACAAACTTTATTTATTTATCAGAAAGGTCCTCTTCCCCTTTCAGGAGCGAGAGGAGAAAGGAGGACCAAACCTAGACGACGGTCATGATCCCATGGGCCGTGGCGGCGTCTTCGGCCTGCCGTATTAGGCCGGCTTGTAATTGAGAGTCACAGCTGAAGAGCGCGGCATCCCATCCACTCCCGTCTGGAAATTCGCGTCTCATGGAGGCCTGAGGGCATGCCCATAAAATGTGGCTCAAGTCCGCCCTGTTGTGGCAAAATTTACACTTGTCCGAATGAAGTTCCGGCACGCAGCAGTTCATTGTTACCGGGCTAGAAACGTGTTGGTCTGGTGTAGGCGCCACGCCACCGCCTGTCCTTTGTTCAATAACGAGTGGGCGAGAGAATGAATTTTCCTGCTTAGCCTGTAATACTGCGTAATATCTCTGTGGGTGGTCATCCGCTCAAATCTCTCATCGTCCTCCCCGTTCGACCAGGGCAATCCAGAGGCTCGGTCTGTAAGTCCTCGAGCTGTCTGGTGTTCAGCCTCATTACCGGGCAAGGAGGAGTGAGCGGGTGCCCAGGCTATTTCTATTGTTCGTTGGTCTTTGCATCCAACCAATATTCTTAAAGCTATTTGGGAAATTCGCCCTCGTGCAAAGTTTCTCACAGCCGTCTGCGAGTCGCTAACAATGAGTGAAGTCGAGGTGGATGCTATGGCCATTGCAATAGCTGCTTCCTCCGCATCTTCTGCAAAGCTCGTTCTCACCGAGCCGCCGACATTATGATTTCTTTTGTAGTCCACTACTGCTATAGTCATGTTGTCATTTCCTTTGTATTTGGCCGCGTCTACGTATGTTGTTTCCAGTAAATCTTTTACGTTGTTATGTATAATTTTCGCTCTTTCAGCTCTCCTTGCTTTCTGATGTTCGAATGCATGTTTTTTGGAATCGGTAAGATTACTAAACATTTCCTGATTTCATACGGGATATCCTTTTTGGCGCCAAATTGATTTGCGTAGTTTATACCCTGTTCCTCTAGTATGGCTCTACCTGTTCTACTCTGCGTTAGTCTTTCATATTGTGCGATTCTTTGAGCTTCTATAAGCTCTTCTGACATGTTGTGAAGCCCTAATTGAAGTAATTTATCATTACAGGTAGTAATTGGAAGTCCGATCGCCTGTTTGAAAACGCGTCTAATGATTCTGTCAATCTTTTCTCTCTCGGCCACTTGCAGTCTGAGGTACGGAATCACATATACAATACGACTGCTGACAAAAGCCTGTACCAGTCTTATCATATTATTTTCCTTCATACCATAGTGCCGGTTTGCAATTCGTTTAGGTAGACGCATAGTTTGCTGCGCACTGGTTTCAAGTATTCTAATCGCCTCTCCGTTGTTCCCGTTTGAGCTGATTCGGAGTCCCAGAATTGTTATGCTTTCGACCGTAGGTATTTGCGTTTTTCCAACAAAGACTTTAATGTTAGGTTTTTTCTGGACGCTTTTACGACCCCTACATGTCGGGTTATAGAAGAGAAGTTCCGATTTTTCCGGTGAACATTGTAATCCTGCATGAATGGCGTATTCTTCTACAACATTCACTGCTGTTTGTAAAGTTTCCTTTATGTATCCGTCACTACCCTCTGCTACCCATAAGGTAATGTCATCTGCATAGAGGCTATGGTGGAGTCCTGGAATTTCCTTCAGTCTGTTAGAGAGACCTATCATGGCCACGTTAAAAAGAAAGGGGAATAGGACTGAGCCTTGCGGCGTACCTCTGCTGCCCAGACTAAACTCTTGGGATTCTGCTTCACCTAGTAATATTCTTGCAGTCAGGTCAGTAAAAAAGTCTTTTATATAATTGTATACTCTTTTTTCTACCCCTAACGCTTGAAGATTGGCAAGTATAGCTTTATGTGATGTATTATTGAATGTCTTTTCAAGATCTAGGCCAACTATTACCTTTGTGTCGTGTGTATTGAGACCCGAATCAATTATTTGGTGTTTATTCTTAAGCATAATGTCCTGTGTTGACTGTTTTGCTCTGAAGCCTACCATCATATGAGGAAAGAGCTCATTGTCTTCCATATAATTTGACAGGCGAGTTAGGATGACATGCTCTAATAACTTTCCTATGCAGGATGTCAGGAAAGTAGGCGTAAGATTATCAAGATCTAGTTTCTTGCCTGGCTTGGGAATCATTATGATTGTGGCCGTTTTCCATTGCTTGGGTATCTTACCCTTTTTCCAACACTTGTTCATATATTCAGTGAGGGCTGTGATAGATTTGTCGTCTAAGTTTCTGAGCATTTTATTCGTGATTCCATCGGGGCCTGGGGCTGATGTTGTGCTCAGTTTCATTAGTTTCGATCGTACCTCGGCCTCTACTATGGGTCGGTCTAGGGAATCATTTTCTTTACCTTTGTACGAGCGTAATTGCTCTTTGGTTGTATTCCCAATGTGTCTCTGTCTGATTTCTTCAATCAGTTCTTCCTCCGTGCCTTTGTATTTGCGGACAAGTCTAATAAAGTTTTGTTGTTGTGCTTTCTTGCTCGCTTCCGAGTCTATAAGACATCTTAACAGGTTCCATGTTTTAGAGAGACTTATTTGTCGTTCTATCGATTCACACTTTTCCTCCCATTGTTGTCTGCGTAGTTGCTCCGCGTACTTCTCAATAGCTTTACTGAGGGTGGCTATCCTTTTTCTAAGGCATTTGTTCTGTTTTTGTCTTTTTCACCGTTTTTCTAGGCTCTTTTTTGTCTCCCACATATGTAGGAGCTTACTGTTTGTGCTTTCTAGTCCTTCTGTTTTTGGTATGGTCTTAGTTGCGATTTGAATATTTTGCTTAAGGTTACCTAGTCATTCATCTAAGTCTTCGATGACATCGCATGCTTCCTTCTCTCTGATTTTTCTAAAGCTATCTCATTCAACCATCCTTAATTCTTTGCCTCCACTTTTACGTGAAACTGCTTTAAACGTGGTCTCAATTATATAGTGGTCACTGCCCACATTTTCTTGTGTATTAAGCCAATAAGATTTGATGATATTCTTAGTAAACGTGAGGTCAGGAGACGTCTCTTTGGATACGCTGTTTCCAATCCTATTTGGGAAAAGGGGGTCGGTTATTAACGTAAGGCCCTCCTGCCGGGTGTCGATCCAGAGATTTCTACCTTTGATGTTTTCTTTGTCATAACCCCATGCCGCATGCAACGCGTTGAAATCTCCTACTATAACCAATGCTTGCTTTTTAGTAATGTTGATCGTTTTTTCTAAAAAGTGACCTAAATTTGATTTTTTGTCTAGGGCTGCTATAGACATTTAATATTATTAGACTTTCACCACTCTTCTGCGATGGAACTAACTCAACAAGAACATGATTGACATCGCAGATTTTTGTATCATGTTCTATCACCGTGAGATTTCTTCGCACGAGGGTTGTTATGAACGTTTTTTCGTCAGGGGTACCATAGGATTTGTAATTCGACAATTTAGCCATTCCTCCAGTTTCCTGTAACGTGATGACGTCTGGTGCCTCCTTTCCCTTTAGGAACTGTTGTAAGTTACCCCGTTTCTGGCGATACCCACGTCAGTTCCACTGCCAAATTTTATACTGATTACGTCGTGCCATGTCTAGGAACAGTCCCTTCCCCTGCGATTCAGATTACTTCGGTCGTAGTCGGCCGGTTGTAGGTTTTAGTAGTAGTTTTAACAGAGCCTGCTCTTATAGACCTCAAATCTGTTTGCGTGCTCTCCACCAGCGTTAGTCGATTTTCTATGCTTTGTTTTATTTCTACGAGCTGCAGCTGCAACCCTGCGAATTGCTGCATTACCTTAGTGAGTTCTCCGAGCATATTCTCAACTTTCTTTTCCAGGGGTTTTGAGAGGTCTTCATTTTTTACAGGAGATATTTCCTCTGCTCTTTTTTTCGCTGCATGCACTCCTAACTCCTGTGCAGGCGTTGGAGTTAAAATTCGACTGCACGATGTTATGGAGCTAGTTGACTTAAGCAGCTGATTTTGCCGGAGTTTAGAGTTCTCTTCCTTTAGTTGTTTTCTTTCGTCCCTCTGTTTCGCGTTTTCACGGGTGAGTCGCTTTAGCATTTTCTTGATATGGTTTAGCTCTTGACCTAGGGTGGACCCTTCTGCCACAACCTCAGGCAAACTCCCAGACCGAAGAGACTCTCCTAATACCTCGCCTACCCAGCTCACCATTTGTTGACTGCCCTGACCGCCACCAGGAGCCTCGTGGGACTGTCCTTGAGGTGATGTCGTAGCCCTTGTCTTTGATTTGGCCCGTGATCTGGATCTGTGCTGACGAGTGGATCTGGATCTGAATGTGGAACTGGGTTCGTGTCGAGTCCCTTCTCTTTCCCCTTCGGCGAGTCGCGGGAAGGAGCTGGAACGATCTCTGCGTCGTCCCCCTCTGTCCTGGGTGGCGTTGCCATTCTCCTCCGTTAGATTTTCTGGTGAATGCCCTTCCCTCCATGCCTGTGTTGCTCTAGTGTTCGACGAAATCTTGATTTCTCTTCGTTCATCACCTTGTTGTTGTTCCTTTTCCCACCATCTTTTCTTCAAAAGGTACGGGGTCCTAAACCGTTCTTTGCATTTTTTGTCCCCTGTAAGATGACCTTTCCCGAAAAGGCTGCACCTAGGGACGCACTGGTGGTTTTCAGTTTGATTGAGCACCCCACAACCACGACAATTTTTGCTGTCAGGCTGTGGGCAGACATCCGCCCGATGTCCAATTCGACCACAAGTATTGCATGTTTCATATTGCTTCTTGTATAGGAAGCACCTAAATTCAGCACCACGGTAGTATACAAAATACGGCACAAAAAACCCTTTGAAAACAATGACCACTGAGTACGTAAGTCCCATACGTCGTGCATGTAGAATCCTCGGGTTCCTCTGATTGACCAAGCTTTTTTCTATGTCTTCTTGATTATCATACTTCGGTATTCCGTTTATAACCTCTTTGGATGTGTTTTCTGGTGCTGATACATAAGCGACTGTAGCATAGCTCTTGTCATTGATCATAATTTTTTTGATGTTGCTGTATTCTTTCGCATTGGTCAGACTAGGTGTGCTCATGATCGTGGTATTTTGTCGCATGTTGATTCTGAGAGTATTTTCCCCAGCAATGTCAGGCTTTACTTTTGCCACTCGTAGAACACAGTCTCTTATCACCGCTAGATTCTGTCTGTCGCTTCAAGTCCAGACCTCCTCCTGGGCGTTTTACAACCTTGTAATCGTCTTCTGGTAGTTGCGGTTCTTTTGGCACTGGCCGGCGATGCAAAAAAAATTGCCCGCAGCTTCCCTCGGGGGAACACTGAGGAGGATGCGGAGCATATAATTGGTTAATGGGGTGTTAAAGTGCGACTTACTTGGGTCGATGGCTAAATTGGTTAACGTGGTTGTGAAATGGGGTGTTAAATTGCGACTTACTTGGGTCGCTGGCTAAATTGGTTAACGTGGTTGTAGGAGGGGTGTTAAATGAGTGAACACGTACGACACGTATCCCGTTTTCGAAAGTCCGGGTCCTCTTGTCAACGCTTACGTTTCAAAGCGGCCGAATCCGGTGCTGCTGCTCGACGCTGACGTCTCTCAGCGGCTTCACGTTCTCTAAGTTGAGCATCTTCCGCTCGACGCCGACGTTTACGTTCGGCGTCGCGAGCTCTTCTCCGCGCTGCCTTGTCTTCGGACGACGACTTGGTTGCGGTTCCGCCAACACTTTGGCCGGCGCTGGTCGAAGGGACGTCGATCATTGCGACCTCGGACGTCGACGCGCCGTACAAACCAACCGACGAGTGGCAACTGAGCGAGCGAGCACCGAGCTTGAGTATATATACAGCGCGACGGCGCATGCACTGTCAGCTGTCAGATGTTCGAGAAGGGGAGAAGCGCAACGGCGCATGCGCGCGCGTCAGCTGCCGATGTTCTCGAAGCGCGACGGCGCATGCGCGCGCGTCAGCTGCCGATGTTCTCGAAGCGTGACGGCGCATGCGCGCTACATTATACAGCTAGCGAATGTTCGTGAAGAGGAGAAGCGCACGCGGTGTGTAGAGGAGGAAGGGTGCACAGATGGTGGAGGAGTGAAGCGCGCGCGGTGTGTAGAGGAGGAAGGGATGCACAGATGGTGGAAGAAGGAGGAGGAAGCTTGCGGACGGCGCCGCACTACAAGCCTCGAGTATTAGATGCTCCGCATCTAAAAATCCTTCAGTCTCTGAGACGCCTCCATGGACGCACCTCCCGCGTTCGTGGCTGGTTCCGCGTCTCTCTTGTCTTTTGCCTTCTTGCGTCGTTCATGGGCCACAACCCATCCTTGAGTGTCGTTGTACTCTTTGGGAGACAGCGTCTCCCCCTCAATTTCCACAACATCCATTTCGCAGGCTTCGAACAAGCCGGATCCTGGCTTGTCCCCTAGTTGCGCGTCGACGGCACTGCGTCGGCACTGCGATGGCGTAGCTAGGGTGACGCCGTTGTGGGAACTTAAAAGAAGTGTCACGGCTCAAATAAAAAGTAGGCCCACCTGGTATATCCTGGCATCGGACGAATCGGGTGATCGTTTGGCGACCGCTGTGATGGTCTTGAATCCCGTGGTAGTCCTTATTCAGCCGTGAAAGTGAAAAACTGGCACAGCCCATTTGAGAGGCATCCAAGTGGCTCAGCCCCTCGCGGCAGTCCATTACGAGCGGAGAAAACAGGTTTTTTTGAAGCGGCGCGAAACGAGGGTGAGAGGAGGCAATCCCGAAACCCTTGCCCCTCCTTCGCGTAGCCTTCCAACACCACCTAAAGGAAATTCTTTCCAGGTCGGGGGGCTGCCTCAGTGACGTAGCCGGGATGGGGCCGACGGAAGCGGAGGAATGCTTGAACAGAATTCCTTATATTATTTCTTCAGACACCCTAAGAGCGCCGGAGGGCATTACGGAGGGCATAAGTTGTGCGCTTGGCTGACTTTTTTTTTTGCTGCTACACGTGTAATATACTTATATAATATTACCTGGGGCTTAACGTCCCAAAACCAAGATATGAATATGAGAGACGCCGTAGTGGAAGGCTCCAGAAATTTTGACCACCTGGGGTTCTTTAACGTGCACCTAAATCGAAGTACTACACGTGTAATATACAGAATAAAATTAGGAAGGAAAAGACAAAAGAGACCACTCATATTTACACTCATCGCTGTTTTATTCATTTATTTGTTAAAGTTTGCAGCTTCCGCTTCTTAGACTTGTTGTCCGGGTCCGAAACTTTGTTGTTCAATTGCCGGCAAAAGTTCTTCAGCAGAATGTTTGTGCTGCACCACATTATATATTTGAGCACCACTTCACTTGCGTGTCCCTTTCACAGACGTCGAAATCTGAAGGCTCCTCGTCGCTGAGCAGTTGCAGTGTTAGTTCTGTGGCCACTTGACGTTGGTTTTTAACTTTCGAAAATTCGGCACATTCGGAAAGCTCTTCCACAACAACGTAACTATGAGCCACTGCATTCACAGCTGGCATTGCTGGGTAAAGCAGCCCTTCCCTGTCAATTTCTTTGACTAGACCGTACATGCGATTTTCCGAAGAAACTGCGACAGTCTTGTCAATTGTGAGGAGCTCTCTGCATTTGTCACTATTTAACCTCTTCACAGCGATGTGCACCGAGTAACCAGCAACATAGTTAACTTCTGGAATGACATCCTTCAGTTTTGATAGCGCCTCCTGGGTCACAAAAACGTTGAACTTTTCACTTGGCACTGCTGCCTGCGTTAGGAGCTCTTCCCAATTTTGATTTTGGTCGTTGTCGATTGCGGACGCCGTGCTGATTTGTGGTAGTGTGGTTTGCAGTCGCAACTTGTTCTCGCACTCGTAAATCTGTCTTACGGACAAATGATACTGCGAGCCAGCCAGTCGTCGGTAACAACCAAAACGTTCTTCCAGAAGGTCTGTTTGGAACTTCCCAAGAAGCACAAAGGACATCTTGAGCTCCTCAAAACAATATGCGCAGAATTCAATGAACGCCCAAGTCGTCTGAATAAGAGCCCCATGTGTCTCATCAGACAACTTAGAGGCATCCGCTCTCCTTTCCTTCTACTCCTCCAACCAGTCCAAAAAATCGTTCAAGAAGGAAACCTTGGGGTCGAATGGAGAAGGGTAGACTGCCTTTTGCAAATCATCCCTTAGTCTCACTCCTTTGGAAGGAGTTTTTACGTTGACAACCTTCCACCATCTCATTATTACATCAATGAAACTGGTGGTTTCTTCGTAGTGCTTCAGGTTGTGCTTGGCTCCAATGACTCGAAGTGCATTCGGTCCGTGCTCGCTGAATACCTGCAAAGCAGGTTTCACATCCTGTTTCTCGATGTCTGTTGGGGAAACAGCTTTTCTGGACAAAGTGTAGCCGTACCAGAGTAACTGCTCACTCTCTAAATTATATGCGTCTTTAACTGTCTTGAAATACGCATACTGCATGCGCCGCTGTCCCGTTGTGCTTGGTTCGAACTGAGGTAACCAGAAACACTGGTCATTTTGTTTTAACCAGTTGTTGCGCACGCACTTCAGTAAATGCACTGGGTCGATGACGAAGAACAATGACCTGTGGGGATCTGATGGGTGCGGAAACACGAAATCATTTACCAGAGATTTTTTTAAACGGCTTGAGGGGCCTTACTCACCGAATACTTAAACGGCACCATTGCGCTTCGATTCACGGCGTTATTGTCGGTCACGACACACATTACTTTGTATCCAGTTTTTTCTAAGCCGCGAATGACATCGCTTAAAATGTTGTGCAGAAATTCTCCATTAGCCTTTTGAACGGGAACAATGTGCGCTACTTCCCTAAACTTACACATGAGGCTGTGTACCATAAATACAAATGCACTATTTGCTGCTTCTGCGTTGCTCAACGCGATACCAGCGATGTTCTCTCCCTTATGGTCAAAAGATGGCTTCAGATGAATTTCTTCTGCCATCAAAGTCACGTAGCGTTGCTGCTCATTCAACTCGGATATCTTCTTGGCCATGTAGCGGAGGAATGTATTGTCTTGATGCTCTAGTTGGGGGTTCATTCCGAAAGATGAACATATTGACCTAATGGTTTTTGGGTGTGGGATGATGATGCTCCCGTGACTGCGCATGTACTTGTACGCGTGAGGCGATATAGTAAATAGTATGCAGCAGTACACCAAGAATTCTACAGAGTGGCGCCGTCGTTTTTTCTTTATTGACAACAACTTCACTTGCTCAGCGAGCAGTTGAATGATCGGGGTGTTATCGCTTTCTTGTGCTGTGTATAGTTAGTTCAGAAGAGAAGCGACAGTCTCGAAGATGTCTGCGGTTGAGTTTTCAGAGCTTGACCTCTGGGCACTGTCGAACCCCTCGATTCTTTCCAGCAATTCCAGCTGCTGTCGTTTGCTGTCGATCGAGGACGGAACTACCATTTTGGACCCGAGCTGCTTCACTGATGCTTTTGCGACGTTTACCGTAAGAGTTAAGTTGGTTTTTACGACAACAGAGTACTTAATCCAAGGAGTGTCATCATTACAAATGTGAGCCAAAATGACGTGGTCACTGCATTCGATGACATGCCAAAATGTCAGCTTCTTGCCTCGAACGAAGTTTGTGACATCTTTCAAATCGCAAAGCTTATCTGCTTCTTCCTCTTTTTTGGCAGTGAGAATTGACTCGGCGAGCACTTCCTCAAGGAAAGCGACCTCTAAGCGCATTCGCTTGCTCTCTGGGTCCTCTCTTCTAGAGCTTTCTATAGACAGGTAGCTTGGGCAATAAGGGAATACCGTCGGTACTGCCTCAGCTCGAAGCCGCAAACGTGAGAGCGGTGCGGTCACTGTGCGGCCGGTAGCTTGCAATATAGCTTGTTTTCCGAACGATGTCTTCGGCTTTAAAGTGACGTTCGCACACCTAAACAAAAGAAACATATCCTAGCATCAGTACGGCTACCTCGTAGCAGCAACAGTACATTCAGGGCTTTGCGTTACGCGTTTAGGCGTAACTTGCGACGAACTACAAGGCTCGCCACACAACGGTAGGAGCAACCTCCATGAGAAAATTACAAAGCATTCAAAATTTCTTACCATGGCATTCGCTGACACGACCAGGTTTTCGCGTGGAATGCCACGTATCCACGCTTGTCTTGCTTCGTCGGCTTGAGGGAACAAAAAAACGTGAACCTTGGGGCCTGTCTTGTAATTGCCGTTGCACCGTGGCACACAACACTTTCCTGGCATTTCGGCGCTGATTCTAACTCTGCACGAGCCTGTTCGCCACAAATAACACGCGTTAAACACTTTGGTCACTCGCCGTTGCCCAACTACGCACAGAAATGAATATCCAAGCAGCAACGTGCATCCGCACCACAAACGCTCGCAGCGCGTCCAAACAGGTCACTCGCCGTTGCGCAACTACGCACAGAAACGAATATCCAAGCAGCAACGTGCATCCGCGCCACGAACGCTCACAGCGCGTCCAAACAGGTCACTCGCCGTTGCCCAACTACGCACAGAAACGAATATCCAAGCAGCAACATGCATCCGCGCCACAAACGCTCACAGCGCGTCCAAACAGGTCACTCGCCGTTGCCCAACTACGCACAGAAACAAATATCCAAACAGCAACGTGCATCCGCGCGCATCCGCGCCACGAACGCTCACAGCGCGTCCAAACAGGTCACTCGGCGTTGCCCAACTACGCACAGAAACGAATATCCAAGCAGCAACGTGCATCCGCGCCACGAACGCTCACAGCGCGTCCAAACAGGTCACTCGCCGTGGCCCAACTACTCACAGAAACGAATATCCAAGCAGCAACGTGCATCCACGCCACGAACGCTCACAGCGCGTCCAAACAAGTCACTCGCCGTTGCCCAACTACGTACGGAAACGAATATCCAAGCAGCAACGTGCATCCGCGCCATGAACGCTCACAGCGCGTCCAAACAGGTCACTCGCCGTTTCCCAACTACGCACAGAAACGAATATCCAAGCAGCAACGTGCATCCGCGCCACGAACGCCCACAGCGCGTCCAAACAGGTCACTCGCCGTTGCCCAACTACGCACGGAAACAAATATCCAAGCAGCAACGTGCATCCGCACCACGAACGCTCACAGCGCGTCCAAACAGGTCACTCGCCGTTGCCCAACTACGCACAAAAACGAATATCCAAGCAGCCATAGAGAAATAAAGGTTCTTCTTTCTCTATAAAGCAGCAACGTGCATCCGCGCCACGAACGCTCACAGCGCGTCCAAACGTGCCCGCCGCGCCGAGGCTGCCGAGGCCCCGCCGCTCAGGGGACCAACGTCATCTAGCGGAGACGTGGGAGTGGGCCCCTTACTGATGACGTATATTCACGGCCCCTCGGGAGCCCCGCCGGCTTTGAGTAATTCTCGGTGGCGTTGAGCCTTCGCAAGCAAAATCTCTTCCCCACACTCTCCGGCATACGACCAAGAGGTGACGTGCGGATGACGTCCCCGAACAAGCCAAGCCGCCGTGCACGCGCGCGGCGTTGCTTTGTTGACCAGCGTTATTTTGTGGTCTTCTGCAAGTTCCGGCGGGATTGTTTGCAAACACTGGCTTAGACGTGGTAGAGTAGATGAGTACAATGACTGAGCGAACGCGTAGGAGCGTTCGACGGTGGTCTTCTGCTCAATGCACTGACCATGGGGACCCAAACGCATGCGAAACGCTGGCACATTAGCCCCTCATCTCGTAGCATTTCACGGAAGGCGCTACCGTTGCCAGTGGGAGAAAACGCATCTCACATCGGCTCCATTGATTTGTGAATTTTTCCGGAGGTTTTTCGAACTCTACCCTTTAGAGTGGCACACCATCGGACAGATCAAGTCATCGTGAACCCACGGATGCCAGCTTTTTGGGTGAGCGTGAACTTTACGAACTTTAAGGCTCGTAAACTGCAAGAACTATACGAGTGAGCGTCTAGGCCTAACGGTGGTTGGGCCTGGCGCATACCGCATCGAACTCGAAGACTGAAAGAACAGCCGAGATGGATGTAGACGAGGACGGAACAGGGGAAGACACGGACCATAGAACTGAACAAACAAGAAGCATTTCCACGAGTGAAGACAAAGACGCTGACAGCGTTACAGATGGCTGGATTGAAGTTACACAAAAAAAGAGGACGCGTGAGCCAAAACAAGGCGGTGTGACAAGACGCCCGTTCACCAAGTACGATGCGCGAACGCCACTGAAGCATTGTCAGCAAGGTTCTACGAGCAAGCAAGATGCCCAGACTGCTCACGGACGATATCAAGGTAATTGTTCGACCGAGGAATGGGCTGAATATAAGGACTACGTGCGGTGCGAGTCTTAATGAGGTGATACGCAACGGAGCAGGAGTGGGCGACGACGAGATGATCACGATCTGCCCCAACCCCACGCAAAACATTTTGGTGATAAGCACACCCGAGGAAAGCACAGAGACGAAAATCGCCAAGATGAAGGTTTTGACTATCAACGGAAAGAGGTACGAAACAAACGCATATGTTTCGGCGCCTCAGAATATGAAAAAAGGAATCATACGCAGTGTATCTCCTTAATATAATCAAGATCAGCTCGTGGGAGCACTGGTGAACACAAGAAACACCTCTCTAGCGTATGCGAAGAGGCTTGGTAGTACAACCAATGTGATACTGCTTTATGAAGAAAACCAAGTTCCTTCGTGCGTTTACTTCAACAGCTTTATAATAAGAGTATCTCTGTACCGGAAACAGATAGACTTCTGCAAGAAATGTGGCACACTCGGCCACTGACCTGACGTGTGCCCAAGACCAAATATAAAAGTGTGGCTAATTTGTGGATTAAAGAAACCCATCAATGGACACGAGTGCACGTCTCAGTGCCAAATATGTGGTGAGGCGCACCCCACCCTTACCGGATGTGCAAGGCCATATACAAGGTACCGCACATAGTAAAGCAGAGAAGGTGGAAGGCCAGGTTAAGAGACTTTCAAGAGCGAACCCCGTCACCATCGGATAGCAATACTGGTGCGGTGGAAGGAAGCCGCCTTAGTCGCTCGAGATCCAGAACCCGCTCCCAACAGGTCATGGGTCGTTCAACCAGATCCGGATCCCCCTCGCCGATAAAAAGACGGAGCAAAAGTCGTAGTACGAGCAGAACTCGGAGTCGGAGCAGAAGCCGCAGCGAGAACCGACACCACCCCCAATAAGATATAGGAGGGGCCACATCTGGCGGGAAACAGAAAGGGCCGCGCAAAATCACCTGGCGTGACATAGTCACGAGAACAAAGATGAACTCCGCACAGGAGCACCCTCTCTCCGGCTGCCCGTGGGCAGCCGCCGACCCCGGCTTGGTGGCGAGGTTCGAGAACATGGAGAAAGAGAATAGGGAGCTTAGACAAGAGTAGACCAAGGCTAGAAAGCAGAATGAAAATTCAACGCGGAAATTTGAGGAGCTACAAAAGACACTGAACAAAATCTTCAAGCGAATGGGAGGACACCCCACGGAGACCCATCCTCTAGCGCCTCCTCGTCCCATGGAGCTACCACTGAACGCGACACAGCTTCAGCAGTAGGAGACAGGGACACGGGCATGTGCTGTGGAGGTGAATATGAAGCACCAGTGGCGGTGGGCTTTAAGTGTGAGAGCCCAAGCAATTCTCAACATTTTGATGGTGCTGAAAATCACACGCAAGAACCGAAGCGGGCACGACTGGCAGGTCGAAAGATAGACGTGATCGAATAAATGGTAGACAAACTAACCAATAAGACAGAGCGACTGTTTCAGACGCTTCTCATTCGACTGAACGAGTCTGATGCCGAAAGGAACGCACAGCATGCCGCGGTCAATAACCAACTTGCGGCCGTGAATAAGCGCATCGAATATCTGGAACGCGGGACGGTGCAGTTGCAGCAACAGGGACAAGGCCACGACAAATTGGGAGGGGACGCATCGACCATTCTCAACAGAAGCAGCAATGTCAACACCATCCACACTGAAAAAGCAGGGACGCACGGGCAGTCGTGTTCCCCCAACGCCTTTGAATAGCAACCATGGCTGCGTCACGCAAGTTTGTCGAAAGACTCACGGTCTGGCAATGGACCTGTAGGGGCTTCAAAAACAAAAAAAGCTACAATGAAGCAATATATGAAAACTCTCTCGAAAAGCAAACTTCCCGACGTGATTGCTTTGCAAGAACCTTTTTACCGGGCTCAGCTACCAGGCTGTGTGGCATGTGGCTCTCCGTGCGAATGCACGTGGAAGAACATAAAGTGTTTACCCTAGTTAAGAGTGGGACGGCCTTTATCGACCATGCACTTGATATCAGCGAAAGGTCGGACATAGACCACAACCTGATTGAGGTCGTGCCCTGCATTGGAAACAGGAAGACCGGCCTATTTGTGCTTAACGTGTACAGCCCCCCTTCAAAAAGGGCCTCAAGCACAACTTTGGCACCCTTTTTCGCGAAGCAATGGCGAAGGCCACCTCCAGTCCCCTTATAATCTGCGGAGAGTTAATGCACTGCACACGCAATGGGGAGACGGAGCCGACTCGCCCGAAGGGAATAGGCTAGCCGAACTGATGGACGAGCTTGGCTTGGTTCTACTCAATGAACCGGCATCTCACACCCGGATTGGACAGGGTGCATGCCGCGACACGTCCCCTGATCTCTCCATTTGGTCAGACGCGGGCGCGATCACCTGGTCGAACACCTTTGAGGATCTGGGGAGCGACCACAGAGTCCTGTGCCTGACAATGGGAGAGGATAGAGGCAAAATGTGCGGCTGCCAAAAAGCTAGAGTCGCGGACTGGGACAAGTTTTGAGAGCAAAGAGGATGAGAGAAGCTGGAAGGGCTGATCGAGGATATTGGGGAATGGTGCAGGTAGCTCCTCGCGGACTTAGAAAAAGCTACAAAAGAAATAGAATGGCCAGACAGGCGAAAAGAACCTGAAGGCGGTGACAGGCCCTGCGGAAGCGTCGACGACAGCGTTCCCGAGCTGTCCAGGGTGGACAGCCTGCTTACGCATCTTGTAGTGGCCAAGAAATCTATGCAGCGAAGAGCGAGTCACCAGAAACTGAACAGGAAGATACGCAAGGAGATTGCCGAGATCAACCGAGAGATTGAGGCCCACTGCGTTCGACTGTGCGAACAGAAATGGCCGGAGCTGTGCGATACGATGGACGGAAACACGAGTGCAGGGCGCACATGGAAGATTCTCAGGTACCTGCTGGATCCAATCAGCACGAGAATGGCGACTCGTGTCCAGATGTCCAAGGTGCGACACAAGTACAAAGACGACCCGCAGGCCTTCGTGGAGGAGACCATCCAGACGCACCTCACTCGCCCGGTAGGTGAGAGTCACATGGGATACTGTGGGGCTCCTAACGAGGAACTAGACGCGGAATTTTCCATGCAGGAAATAAGAGCAGTCCTCCAGCTACTGATGACTAAATCGGCGCCTGGTCCTGTAAAAATCACCTACCAAGTTCGGAGGAACCTCAATGATCCCGAAATCGAGAAGCTACGTCAGTATATCAACGCATGCTGGAAGGAAGGCCGTATTTCACAAAAGTGAAAGACCACGGATGTCATACTAATACCCAAGCCATGTAAACCACTTGTGGTTCGATATATGAGGCCGATATATCTGACGTCCTGTGTCAGGAAAGTCATGGAGCACGCCTGCTTCAACAGAGTGACGACGATCCTCGAGAAGCGGGATGTCTTCAGCGCTCACATCAACGGCTTCCGCAGAGGACTTTCGACGCAGGATGCTATGCTGCAAATCAGGAAACAGGTCATTAACGCACCAAGCACGCACGTACGCACCCTGCTTGGGTTAGACCTCAAAAGTGGCTTTGATACAGTGAAACATGCTGCCATTTCGAACAAGATCAGCCAACTAGGTCATGGTTCAAGGTTATACCGGTATGTCAGCAGCTTCCTGACCGGACGCAAGGCGGCGGTGAAGGTACACGGTGCCCCACCACGAACGGTTGACATGGGGGTGCGGGTACGCCACAGGGCTCGGTGCTCGCTCCCATGCTTTTCAACCTCATCATGATCGAACTACCGGACAGTCTCGACGCAATAGAGGGCATCAATCACACGATATACGCAGACGACGTGACCGTGTGGACCACAGCGAATACGAGCGTTGGTGAAATGCAAAAGAGTATGCAGCAGGCCGTCCGGGCCGTGGAGCAGCACCTAGAAGGCACGGGACTCGTCTGCTCTCCCGATAAATCAGAAATACTCCTGCATAGACAACGCAAGAAAGGACCTCACCCACAGGCTGTACTGGATGCCCGTCGCTTCGATCAACTGTCCATCGATCAACTGTCAGCCGGTGGTGGTGATGGGGGACGCTCGGAACTTCCGCCGCAACCCGTGAACGAGCGAGGCGAAGTCGAGGCGCTAACACTACCACCACTGCTACTGCTACGACAACAACGACTGCAGCGACAGCGGCTACGTCAACAGCGAGTCTGGTCAGCGCCGGCAGGACCTGCTTTCTCTATGGCGGTCCTGGATACAACAGGAAAGGTTCGAGTCACGGCATCTGCATGGCTGCCATTATCCGAAGCTGCAGAATAAATGGCCATAACTTTAGCGGTACTCCACAGCGGTGCAGACGACAGCCCGTTTATTAGCGATTCTAAATCAGCGATTTGGAGCTACGTTAAAGGCTGGGTGTGCGAGGACGTGGCCCACATGCTTAACGCCAGAGCTAAGAACTTCGCGTCAGGCAAGATTACAGACAAGGCCCTCAAGTGGTTTCTCGCTCACATGGGGGACAATGGAACTATCAACAACAACAGCCGTAAAACTAGCAGCAACAACGCCAACAGCCAAAGACTAACCGGCATCCCACCCAACCATAACGAGCGCGCCCACCTCGTCGCGAAGCAACTTACCCGCCGTGACGAGGCCACCCGGGAGCAGCCGCCACCGTGGTTGGGAGGAGCACCGGCCGAGGCACGGTGGTGGCCATAGGCACTAGCAATGCCGAAATTAGCACCCCCACAGCGTCCGTTTCTGCACCAACTTCAGTTGGTGCAGAAGAGATGAGACAACAGAGGTGCGCCGACTGCTATGGAGAATAATTTCCTGCCACGTACCACGACTTGCTTGTGCACTATAGGAAAGACCGGAAGAAATTTTCGCAACCTCACGTGCGCCTGGACAGGTCGCAGGTGGTGGACCTGAGAAGGCTGCAGACGGGCACGTTCACCAACCCGTGAACGTGCCCATCTGCACTGCTTATGGCCCACGCTACACCCGTCGCCTGGCTGCCCGTGGTGCGCGCACGAACTTGCCGATATGGCACATATACTTTGGCAATGCGAAAGAGATGAATATAGGCCACGAGAAAGAATGACGTCAACTGAGGGACCCACCGAAATGGAGCGCCTTGCTGAGCGATGACAAGCCGCCCTTCTCAGCGAGGCCCTCGAAGACTAAGTGTGGGCCGTCCTGCGGGCCAGGGCCATCGCCGAGGACCTCAAAAGATGTTCCTCGAATGATGTGTCCCTGGCACCCTAGCCCCGGGCACAGCAACAACGCTTGGGCAAATAAAGTTTATTCAACTCAACTCGTAGCATTTCACGGGAAAACATGCAAGAAAAACTGGCACAAATTTTATTGCGTCTCATTGTATATTTCAAGTTTTATTCATCTCTTAAACCAACAAATACATAAACTACGCATGTTGTGTTAAATAATTTTTGCCATGTCACGGGGTATACTGTTGACAACGTCAGAGCAGAGTCGTCTACGTAGACGACCAACGTCACTGCATTGCCGTGTACGTAAGGCTATTCCTACGCCTACGTGATGCCCTTATTCTCTATGCCTGGGCCGGCAGAGGGGAGGGGGAGCAGCTTTCATCTTGAAATTTGACCCATTTCCGCGGTGCGTAGCGTTGCCAATTTGGGCAGACGTGATCATGAACGCCTCGTCTACGCATTGCGCTTGTCAGCTCCAAATTGTCAAACCTGGTGAGTGGCCCTTTAATGAAGAAACCAACATAACACATGGAGGCCTGTTATCACAGAAAAAAAGTTCTATAGAATTGGCGGAACTTCGAGATTGCCCAAACAAGAGCATTCACTCTGTAATTGAATAGTTGCGGTCAGCAGCTGTGAGAAGGTGGCTAGCGGAAGTGACAACTCCGTCACGTCCCCATTTTCGTTGGGCTAGGACGGCTCCAACCCCGTGACCACTCGCATCGGCTCGGTCTTCTTTCGGAGCGGATGAGTAAATGTGGGCCAATATATGTGGAGTCGTCAAGAATGTGCTGAGGTGAGAAAAAGCGGCAACTTGAGTGGAACCCCAGGTAACAATTGCGTCTTTATTAAGAAGGCCAGTTAGTGGTCCAGCGATTGTTGCAAAATGTTTCACTAACCCTCCAAATTCTGAAAAAAATGGCAGCATATTTACGGAGTGAATGATGGAAAGTGGGGCGAAGCATTCCTCCGTCCATCCGTTCTTGCTTCCGTCCGTCCATGCGTCCTTCTGCCCGTCCGTGCTTGCGTCTGTTCGTGCATCCGTCACTGCGTACGTTCATGCGTCCATCCATGCATCTGTCTGTATGTCCGTTCGTCCATCTATTCAACACTCCAAGTAGGACCATCTCGCATCTTTTCATCATATATACCCTATATAGAAGCACCGCCATCCAGCGGACATTCCAAGAACAGAACGAGAAGTGGCACACGCACAATTTCTTACGGCTTGCGCTTCGGATCTACTTACCACCTTTAACCATCTCGAGTGCCCCGCCGTGGTGGTCTAGTGGCTAAGGTACTCGGCTGCTGACCCGCAGGGCGCAGGTTCGAATCCCGGCTGCGGCGGCAGCATTTCCGATGGAGGCGGAATTGTTGTAGGCCCGTGTGCTCAGATTTGGGTGCATGTTAAAGAACCCCAGGTGGTCTAAATTTCCGGAGCCCTCCACTACGGCGTGTCTCAGAATCATAAAGTGGTTTTGGGACGTTAAACCCCACATATCAATCAACCATCTCCAGTTCATGATATATAGTAGTTCACTGTATTCATGGCACTGCGGCGCAACGCTCGCTAAACCTTTCTGAAATTAAGGAGGTTACGCCTAGCGGGTATAACATTGCAACCTTTTCCTGTCAAATAGTGCTCATTGTACCATACGAGCACACACCGACGGCAACGAGCATCGGCTACTACAAACCTGTATCTATATGGCTTTGAATATAAAACCATTGCTTTAGAAAACACCTGGCGTCTTTCGTTAAGAAGCTGGTGTCTTCCTTTTGTTTTGCTTTAGAAACATCTGGCGTCTTTTCGTTTTGTTTTTAGAAAAAATCTGGCGGCTTTCGTTGGTTTATTTTATCAATCAACGGCGTTTCAAAAAATTTTTATTGTTTATTCACACACAGGACAAATCTCACCCTGCACTACCTTAGAGGTAAACAACGGCTGCTACTGGGAATGAGAGACATCAGAAGTCGGCTTTTAACACTTCTATTTCTACTAACGTTTCCTACTGGAACATGCCAATGGCTGCCAGTGTGGAATGAGAGACAGCACTCGGCTTTTAGTTAACACGCACGCCACGAACTTTTTCTTGTTCAAAAAGCACAGGAGAAATCTCCCACCAGCACCGCCTTGCAGGTCAAAATGTAACACCTGTTACACACAACGACTGCGACTACGACTACGAGAGTCGAACGGGTGCCGCTTTAAGGAGATTCGCGCCTAAAATTCCCACAAAACTCTAGACGTCCTTGACCAACAAAGGTACAGGAAAACTCGGGACTGCTCAAGTCGTCTCCAAGTCTGGTCGTACACCAAATGCGTGGACTACATGGCCCAACACCGTAATGTACCAGCAGCAGACAAGACACTTCGACGAGTTTAATTGAAGGCCAGCAGTGTGAGATATATCGAAAACAGCTCACAAACACTGAAGGTGGGTCGCAAATGTAGGCGAATATACAAGGACGTCGTCCAGGTAACACAAGCATAGTGACCTCTTGAATACATTTAGCAGTGAGTCAATAACACACTCGAGCCTGGTTGGGGCGTTTCGTAGCCTAAGAGGCACCCTCTTGGATTGGTACAGGCCGTTGGGAGCCACAAAAGCAGTGTTTTCTTGGCGTTTCTCGTCCAACGAAATCAGATAATAGCCAGAACACAGGTCTACTGAAGAAAAGTATTGCGCACCGTAGAGATAGTCGCGGGTGCCATCATTGTGGGGCAAAGAATAGGCGTCCTTTTTCGTGATTCGTTCAAGACGGTAGTACTAAACGCACAAGCGTCACTTGTGGTCTTTCTTTTTAACAAGCACAACGAGAGATGCCCAAGGGCTTGAGGAAGCCTCAATAACTCTTTTGGCTAACATCTTCTTGACTACTTCTTGAATTACCGTACGCTTCATGGCAGACACCTGGTATGACCGGCGGTGAATGGGCAGAGAATAACGAGTATTAATGAAGTGCCTTACAAGGGAAATCTGGCTCAGTGAACAGCTGCAGTCGATGTCAAATATGTCGCGATAGGAAGCCAGAGGGCGGCATAGGGCATCTGTTTGCTCAGGTATCAGATCAGGAGTAATTATGGGGCGTAAGGCCATATCGAGGGTTGTGACAGCCTGAGGGTGATATGTAAGGTCGCAGCATGCATCTGGCGCAAAAGCGGTGATATGGTAGTTTATTAAGGTCGCAGCGTGGTGACCGAGATTTTATGTGCTCCTACTTGTTTTGTAAAACAGAAATTGATCATATGGAGAGGGGTGTTTTTAGAGGTCATGGTTACGACAGAGTGTGGCGCAATGATGTCGTGCAGAAGCAGAACATCAAGAATAGGCCTGGCGATATGAGTGTTTCACTGTTGCGGTTCCAGGGAGCTTGGCAACGCAAAAAGTTTGCGACCCACCAGGGCGCATGCGCGAAATTCAAGCCAACCTTCTGCTCATGCGTTTGTGTTTACCGAAGGAGCAAAAATTGAAAACTAGCGTAGTTCCCCTAGGCTACTTCTTGGGTCGTCAGAGATATGAATCAGGCGCAGCATGAGCCACAGTGCCATATGGCCCACGTCTCACATAAATTTTAATTTCGCCACTTTGGCGCTGTGTGCGTTTTAACAAACGCAGCTTGCGTTTGGCCCAATTCAGAAACTCTGGTAATTCTCTGAACGCCAGAGCAATCTATGCCGCGTAGATTGGAGACCCAGTGTCTCGGGCACCAAAATAACGAACTCTCTGTAATCACCTTCAAGAACAGAGGACGTTGTTACAAATTAAATGTGTCTGAGGGCTTCAGGTCGTATCCTACGGAAGTATGCAGAACAAAGGCTGTTCGAGAGTTCAAGGTGGAGATCTGGAATAAGAAGAAGTTGTAAACAGAGTGTGATGGCGGAACAGTTGATGATGCAGAATGCGTCATTAAGAAGTCCATCCTGAAGGCGAGATCTTGAGGGCAAGTTTTGAGCTCCGCAAATAAAGCAGGAACGTGGGGGCCGCCGGCAAGGCTATGGGCACCGTTCAGTTGAGATTTCCAGTCCGACTGCAGCGGCAGAATACACAACCTAGCGGATAAAAAGAACAACCTTGAGACGGCGTCGGTGAAAATGGAACGCGACACGCGCGTCTCACGCCCCGCATCTGCCGGCGAATTTCGGCTGGGCTTAATGCCTAGTTCACACTGAAACATCCGCTTTCTACAGCGACTGAAATTCCCCTGCCGCCGAAACGCAGCGTCGTTCGCACTGGACGCGCCCCACGCCGCCGAATATGCCATCTACTACGGGGCTAACGCGGGATGGATGCGCTGTCACCCTGTTGTTGTCGCGGCTCGCAAACGCTACTACGCTATCCGGTGGTGTATACTTCGACGATTCTCGTACGCAAGAAGCAAGAAAAGACAGTACTGCTTACTTTGCTGGAAAGTGGCTGTCTTGTAACGCACGAAGAGCAGAAAAACCACCGACGCTAGCGGCGTTGGTGGGTTCGTTTTGCTCTGCAAGACCTCAGCAAGCTCGGTCACGCCAACAGCAAGCTCGGTCACCTCTTCCACGAAATACGGACTCGAAGTAGGCACAGAGTAGGTTATACTCCCGTTGGTTTAAACATTCAGTTACGTGCACTGAGTCATAACAAGTGAGTAGGGCTTGGCCACCATTTTTCAAAATTCCTTGACTAGCGCTCCTATTCGTCCGCAGTGACCAATTCGGCGGCAGACGCCGCAAAAATTGGTCCGAGAGCGATCGGCGCGGAGAGGGCCCTTTCGGCGGATCTCGCCGCCGCCGAACCGGATTCGGAGCACTTTCGGCGGCCGGAATGCTCAGTGTGAACGCGGCCTGATGCCTCGTTCACACTGAAACATCCGCTTTCTACAGCGACCAAAATTGCCCTGCCGCCGAAACGCAGCGTCGTTCGCACTGGACGTGTCCCGCGCCGCCGAATATGCCATCTACTACGGGGCGAACGCGGGATGGATGTGCTGTCACCCGGTTGTTGTCGCGGCTCGTAAACGCTACTAGGCTATCTGGTGGTGTATACTTCGACGATTCTCGTACGCAAGAAGCAAGAAAAGACAGTACTGCTTACTTTGCTGGAAAGTGGCTGTCTTGTAATGCACGAAGAGCAGAAAAACCACCGACGCTAGCGGCGTTGGTGGGTTCGTTTTGCTCTGCAGGGCCGCAACAAGTTCGGTCACCTCTTTCACGAAATACGGAGGTGAAGTAGGCACAGAGTAGGTTAAACTCCCGTTGGTTTCAACATTCAGTTACGTGCACTACGGCATAACAAGTTAGTAGGGCTTGGCCATCATTTTTTTAAATTCCTTGACTAGCGCTCTTATTGGTCCGCGGTGACCGATTTGGCGGCAGACGTCGCAAAAATTGGTCCGAGAGCGATCGGCGCGGAGAGGGCGCTTTCGGCGGATCTCGCCGCCGCCGAACCGGATTCGGAGCACTTTCGGTCACCGGAATGCTCAGTATGAACGCGGCCTAATGGGGGGGGGGGGGATGCGCCCAATCGTCTAATAAATGCGAAGCGTTTATTAGCGAACTTAGGCGACTTTGAGCGTATCTATCTGTCTATCTATCTATTTATCTATCTATCTATCTGTCTATCAATCTATCCATCTCTCTGACTAGCCACCTACGACTTTTAGCTCTCCTGGCCGTTGTGATAATTGTGTCAATACCAAACTTGGCATGGCAATACATGACTGTATGAAGAACATATTTGACTAGTCATAGCATGAAAATCAAGACATGGAAGTCATCAGTGCTATGATTTACATTTCATGGTTCTAGAGCTATTATGGTGGTTTCATTCACATGGCATGTTGCAAATCTGGTATGGTATGACATGATTGCATGGCGAACACAATCTACAGACCCTAACAATGAAATCATAACAAGTTTGTCATGTAACAGCATGACTACATGCCAAGCTCATGATGCGCTCGCGGCTGTTCCGCTAGCGTCACATATACCAAAAAAATTGCCCGCAGCTTCCCTCGGGGGAACACTGAGGAGGATGCGGAGCATATAATTGGTTAACGGGGTGTTAAAGTGCGACTTACTTGGGTTGATGGCTAAATTGGTTAACGTGGTTGTGAAATGGGGTGTTAAATTGCGACTTACTTGGGTCGATGGCTAAATTGGTTAACGTGGTTGTAGGAGGGGGTGTTAAATGAGTGAACACGTACACACATATGCGAAAGGGCGGCGCTGGTCGAAGGGACGTCGATCATTGTGTTTGTGGATTCGTTGGAATTCATTTCACCGCAACCTTGGACGTCGACGCGCCGTACAAACCAACCGACGAGCGGCAACTGAGCGAGCGAGTGCCGACCTTGAGTATATATACAGCGCGACGGCGCATGCACTGTCAGCGGTCGAATGTTCGAGAAGGGGGAGAAGCGCAACGGCGCATGCGCGCGCGTCAGCTGCCGATGTTCTCGAAGCGCGACGGCGCATGCGCGCGCGTCAGCTGCCGATGTTCTCGAAGCGTGACGGCGCATGCGCGCTACATTATACAGCTAGCGAATGTTCGTGAAGAGGAGAAGCGCACGCGGTGTGTAGAGGAGGAAGGGTGCACAGATGGTGGAGGAGTGAAGCGCGCGCGGTATGTAGAGGAGGAAGGGATGCACAGATGGTGAAAGAAGGAGGAGGAAGCTTGCGGACGGCGCCGCACTACAAGCCTCGAGTATTAGATGCAACGCATCTAAAATGGTATTACGATACGTGAATGGAGGATGAAGGTATGTGACTGGTGCAAACATGATAATCATGAAATTCGTGTCATGTGACAACATGACTACATGTCACGCTCATGATGCGCTGGCAGCCGTTTCGCCAGCTTCACTTATACCAAATTTGGTATTACGGGACGTGAATTAATGACAAAAATATGATACTGGTGCCAACATGATAATCATGGCACGTGTGTCATGTAACAACATGATCACACGCCACACTCATGATGCGCTCGCGGCTGTTTCGCTAGCTTCACACACGCTAAGTTTCGTGTTACGTGACGTAAATTGATAACGAAGATATGTGACTGGTGCGAACATAATAATCAAGAGATACGCGTCGTGTGAGAACATGACTGCACGCAACAGTCAAGGTGCCAATACATTTAAACGTGACGCGGCGCGGGAGGAGGGTGTGCTGGTCGCCGAAGAGAGCGGACGCGCATCACGTCGGCTCCGTCTTCCAAGAACTATTTGCCAGTTTTTCGGTCATTCAGCCCATGAAT
Organism: Rhipicephalus microplus; assembly: GCF_013339725.1. Taxonomy (NCBI): domain Eukaryota; kingdom Metazoa; phylum Arthropoda; class Arachnida; order Ixodida; family Ixodidae; genus Rhipicephalus; species Rhipicephalus microplus. Next base: position 91,086,072 of record NC_051173.1, read on the forward strand.
TTTGCAGCAACGCGTGCGGAAAGTGACCAGGATTCCACTGACACCGATATTAAAGGTGGGAAAGACTTTTTGCCGGATTTGATAGGTTTTCAACCCGCGCCCCTTTGGCCCCACGCTCACGAAAGCCGGCCACCCGACGAGACGCGCTGAGCGTCTCCTCTGACGTGGGCGCTTTCTTCGCCCAACAACGATGGAAGTCCAAGTGAACGGGGAGTTTATCTCCCCCGAAGAGTTTCTGGAGGGCACGGATTGGTGCACCATCGGATCTAAGACCAAAGTTAACCGCGCAAACGCGCAGAGCAACACCCAGAACGGAGCCCCTTCCTGCACCGGCGAGGGAGCGGACTTCAACCGACAGCATTCGCGTCGACAACCGCGTAACATCAAGCAGCAAGTCATTAGAAAGAGCAAAATGCCACTACTCCCACGGAGCGATTTTAAGATCGTGATACGACCACGAGGAGGCCTCGACGTGGCCACCACTGGAACCGTGCGCCTCGCATCGGCGATTTACCGCGCGGCCAACGTACCAGCTCATGAAGCAGGGGAGGACATGGTGTGTTCCAACAACCATCAAAACATCATCGTCGTCAGCACACCGCATGCCTCTCACGCCGATAAGTACAGACAGCTTCAAGCCATCACCATCGGCGATCGCCACCACGAGGTTAGTGCGTACGAGACGGCCACCGACAACACGATGATGGGAATAATCAAGGGCATCCCGTTGGAAGAAGACGCCAAGTTCATTCATACCAGCATCGTTCACGCACGTAACCCTTACGCCCTGGCAGCCAAACGGCTCAGTAACACCACGACCGTCATAGTGGCGTTTGAAGGATCGCGAGTGCCCACTTACGTCAATTATGGCGGCACTCTCCTTCGCTGCACCTTGTATCGCAAGCAAATCGGCATGTGTCACTGCTGCGGGAGACTTGGTCACCGCATGAACGTGTGCCCAAAGCCCAAAGACAAAGTGTGTCGTGGTTGTGACGCCCCTAACCCAGGCCCCAATCACCAGTGTTTTCCCCATTGCAAGCTGTGCGGGGGCGCATACATGACGGCGGACCGCAACTGCCGTGCAAGGTTCAAAACGCCCTACATCGTGACGAAGAGACAGTGGGAACGACGCAGGGCCAACGAGGAAGCAGAGGCCACTGCCACCAACTATTCCACCAGCAAGCCCCGCTCAAGATCCAGGACACCCAGTCGAAGCCACTCCCGATCTCGTAGCCGCACACTGGGACCCCGAAAGCAGCAGCAACGCCGAGCTCGCAGCCGAACACCTGGACGGACCCCAACGAGAGACGCGAAGATAACTGATTTGGTGAGCTTTTCAGATGCGGTCAAATAAAAAGGCGCAACAAACGCGGAGGCTGGCGGCAAAATACACACTAAGATAGATGCGGAGATAGCTCAGTTAACACAGACGATACAAACTATGCAAAAACAAATTGAATGCATGCAGGCACAGATTCACGCAAAGGACGAACTCATAAAAAAGCTCCAGTCTGCCGCTCATAGCGAGACTGATCAACAGGCAATGCAGGAAACACAAGAAGAACTCGTAGAGGACGGTGAGGTCGAAGGCCCTGATGCTAAACGCGGGCCGGCTATCTCCCTTAAAAAGTCAGTACGTTCCAAGCGTACGCGCGCAGCAACAGACGACACCCGAGTGAAGGCACTCGAAGCTCGCGTGAGCAGTCTCGAGGAAACTATTACCGCAACCATCACGCGTACGATTCAACAGAGCTTGGAGAGCATTTATCTCAGATTGTCCAGATTAGAAGCTGCCAACAGCGCGCTGGTGACGTCGCATAGCGAAGCGGCGCCACACTTTTAGTACCACATAACCATGGCAAGACACCCTTCGAAACAAAAACATACAATATGGCAGTGGAACTGCAGAAGTTACAAAAACAAACGAGCGCACCTACAACAATACCTGAAAACGATCCCCGAACGCCCAGACGTCATCATACTGCAGGAAACAAACGACCCCGCCAAACTTTCAGGGTACCAGTCTATACCAGGCAAGGAGGAAAATCCAAACGTCACCGCACTGGTCAAGCGAGAGCTCACGGTCATCGAACACGACACCTATGTCAAGGATATTGAAAACGTCCTCGTAGAGCTAATTCCACCGCGTAAGACGCCCGACAGCATCTTCGTACTCAACGTCTATAGCAGTCCGAGATGCTGCAAACACCGCTTTCACGTCCTCTTCAAACGAGCACTCGATATCGCCCAGGGGCAACAACTGTTCATTGGAGGCGACTTCAACGCGGTGCATACGGCGTGGGGTTACAAACAAGATCAGCCGAAAGGCAGGCATTTGTTGGAAACGGCGCAACTCACCGGCCTCGAGCTGGTCACTGACCCAGCGGCACCAACTGCGCAGGGCAACAGCGTCAGCACTGACACCACGCCTGACCTTACCTTTACGTGAAATACACGAAAGGTGACTTGGAGAAACATTATGCAAGACTTGGGCAGTGACCATTACATTATCTCTACAGAAGCAGAAGGCGGCCCACAGGAACACAATGCCAGTCGCCAAATAAAGATCACCAATTGGGAACTATTACGAAAAAATCGAGACAAGCAACAGATTGAAGGCATCAAAGACATTGAGCAATGGACCGAGCAACTTCGGCGTGACATCGAGAGGGCGACGCAAATGATGCCGTCAACAGCTGGGCTTGATAGAATAGACACCCGGTTACTGCACATGTGGCAAGCCAAGACCCAACTGCATCGCCGTTGGAAACGACAACGACATAATAGGAGACTGCGAAAACGAATAGCACAGCTCAACAAATAATTAGAAAAGCACGCACTTAACCTGCAACAACAGCAATGGGAAGAGAAATGCGCGCAGATGAATGGTCAACTCACTACGAGTCGCACATGGCAGATACTGCGGTACCTCATAGATCCCGCAAGCACCAAGACCTCACAGAGGCAAGGCATATGCAAAATCATACACGCTTACGGGGAAACAGAGCAAGAATTCCTACGGGAAGCGGAACTCCATTACATATCCCAAATGCCCCCGCAAGTACATCCGGACTACAGGGGAGAAGGCAATGCCATCCTAGACGCAGAATTCTCAATTTCTGAAATCGAGGCGGCCCTCGTCAAACTCAATACCAAGTCAGCCCCAGGCCTAGATCGAATATCGAACAGGGCACTGCGCAACCTCGATTACAGATCGCTAGAGAAACTCAAAGATTATATTAACGAGTGTTAGGTGAGTGGAAAGTTACCCCAGACATGGAAAGAAGCGCAGATCATACTTATATCGAAACCCGGCAAGATTGCAGCTGCAGAACTTGCGCCCTATCTCCCTAACATCATGTGTAGGTAAACTGATAGAACATGCGTTCCTCAATAGACTAACAGATTACCTCGACGACAACAACCTATTACCACACACAATGATTGGGTTCAGAAGACATCTCTCCACACAGGATGCTCTTCTGCAACTAAAACATCAAATCATAGAAAATCCTGGGTGCTCAACGAGAGCCATCCTTGGCCTGGACCTGAAGAAGGCCTTCGATAACGTTCGTCACGACGCCATATTGCGACAAATAAACAGATTGAACCTCGGAATGGGAGTGTACAACTACGTCCGAGACTTCCTCGAGGGAAGAACCGCACGCATGCGAGTGGGACAGCTAGAATCAAATCAAACCAACATTGGAAGCTCGGGTACACCGCAGGGCTCGGTGATCTCGCCGATGCTCTTCAACGTCGTCCTGCTGGGGTTACCCGAGCGATTACATCAAATTGACGGACTGCAGCACACGCTATATGCGGATGATATTACGATCTGGTCGACAACTGGCAGTGACGGAGAGATCGAGGATCGTTTACAGGCGGCCATAGAATGCGTGGAACATTACCTTGTAGGCACGGGACTCACCTGCTCGGCCGAAAAATCCAAATTACTGCTATATAGACCGGTGAAAAAAGGACGCCCGCCCAAAAACTACGTACCTTCAGAAAATCAAGAAATCAAACTAACATCATCAAGCGGCTCACCAATCCCAATGGTAAAGAAGATCCGAGTACTGGGGATGATGATTGAACAGAACGGCAGCAATGGTGAAGCACTGCGCAAGACAATGGCAAAGGCCACCAGCACGATGCAACTCATCCGACACATCACGAACAAACATGCGGGCATGCGCGAAGGCAGCGTCATACGACTCATACAAGCCTTTGTTATTTCACAACTAATGTACACGGCACCATTTCACAAACGGACAGTTGCGGAAAAAGACAAGCTTAACGCCCTGATACGCAAGACGTACAAGTTCGCGTTGGGACTGGTACCCGGAGTTAGCACCAGCAAACTTCTAGAGCTAGGGTTGCATAACACCCTCGAGGAGCTCGTGGAGGCGCAACAAGTTTCGCAGCTCGAGCGCCTATCCAAGACCCGCCCAGGCCGACACCTACTCGAAAAACTTGGCATCACGTACCATACGCAGCACGGCATCAAAGCCGAAATTCCAAGATCGGTACGCGAGCAAGTATACTAACCCCCATTGCCTCGCAACATGCACCCCCAACATCATACGGGACGGCGTAAAGCCAGGGCACAACGCATTACTCAAAGCTACTCCAACGACACTGAAGCGGTTTTCACTGATGCTGCGCGTTATACCAATAAAAAGAGTTTCGTGGCGGTAGTTACCGGCCATCGTGGCAAGTACGTCACAAGCCTCACTGTGAACACGGCACAAGCTGAAGTGGCAAAGGAAGCGGCTATAGCACTGGCCCTCACACAGACCAATGCCACATACGTGATTAGTGATTCGCAAACAGCAATTCGCAATTTTGCCAACGAACGCATCTCGCAAGAGGCGTTTCACATACTCCAACGACATCCCATACACCCAGGAGATGTCGACTTCGATAACCGAAGGCACCTGTTATGGATCCCGGCACATACCGGACTGAGCACCCCCAACGAAGCGGCTCACCACGTTGCTCGAGGCCTCACTCATCGAGCATCGCCGGAGGAGGACGGGCCCCCGCGGAAAACTGCAAACATCTGGGCATGAGAGGATCGTTTTACCAGGTTTCACGACATCACCACACATTACCAGTTACAAAGACGCATATACCCACCTCCTCACGAAAGGCTAAACAGAACGCAAGCGGTACACTTCAGACAATTACAAACAGATTCATACAGAAACCCTAGACTCATGCACGCCATGTATCCAGATATATACACTACAAACAGATGCACGTCATGTGGCTAGGTTGCCACCCTTAGTCACATGCTGTGGGAGTGTCAGGGCCTAATAAACAATTCGAACAGTGCCGATTCATCTCACTCTTCCACCACCAGCCTCCGCTCGCGTTGGAAGGCCGCACTGCTCAGCTCGAACCTGACAGCACAACTCTGGGCCGTCCAGGTGCTGAGGAAGCCGCTTCGAGACAAGGTATCGGAACCACATCCGCGGTGGGTGCCCAGGCCCACTAAAAAAATGCCACCATATTCACGAAGTGAATGATGATGAGTGGGCGAAGCTCCGGAGGTAAACCTGGTAAACCATGAATCCTCCGTACATTTTGCCCACTCGATTTTATTGCAACGCTCCCCCTAGCGTACGTCGCCACACTATATCGAACGATGACACGCGCCTTATGTGGCATCATTCCTATTTTATAACACCTTGCATCTTTCAAAATCAACTACACGTACTGCCGTCTAGTTTATAACATCTTGCATCTTTTGGACGGACGGATGGACGGACGGACGGATGGACGGATGGACGGACGGACGGACGGACGGACGGATGGATGGATGGATGGACGGATGGACGGACGGACGGACGGACGGACGGACGGATGGACGGACGGACGGACGGACGGACGGACGGACGGACGGATGGACGGACGGATGGATGGACGGACGGATGGACGGACGGACGGATGGACGGATGGATGGATGGACGGACGGATGGATGGACGGACGGACGGACGGACGGACGGACGGACGGACGGACGGACGGACGGACGGATGGATGGATGGATGGATGGATGGATGGATGGATGGATGGATGGATGGATGGATGGACGGACGGACGGATGGACGGATGGACGGATGGATATGGCTGTACCCTTTAGATCGGGCGGTGGCTAGCGTACTACTTAGAACTGAACGAGAGGTGGCTACATACAGGGGACGCACAGCCCACGCCTTAAGGAGCTTCGCTCCTAAAACGCCGGACTCGAATCGTCTGGATTCGACAAATAAAGTTTATGTTTTGACGCGGCGCGCGTTCTCACCAGCGTTCATTTCGTCCCGTCACACAGGCGTTGCGACGTATACTCACAGGCACGCACTGCGCTGCGTTGCTTTGACGCACGCGCGTTTCAGCGCGTCCGACGTCCCTCCGTCAGGAAAAGAGGGAGACGCAGTGTTGTCTGCGTAACCCATCGGCGTGAAATGCAGCATGTCGCATTTCGCACCGGTTGCTGTCAAGCCGTGCCAACGGTGCTGGTCGTGCCTGGCGTCAGACTATAGAGTGCTCACATTCTGCTAACATAGCATCGCTGTGCCCAATGAGCGCGCGCGTCATCGCTACATTGGAGTATATTGAGCTCTTCATGATGCGCTCGCCGCCATTTTGCTAGCTCCACATATACCAAAGTTGGTGTTAAGTGAGGCTGATGACTGACGAAAATATATGACTGGTGTAAACATGATGATTCTGACACGCGTGTCATGTAAAAACATAACATACCACGCTTATAGCGTGCTCGTGGTCGTTTCGGTAGCTGCACTTATACTAAATTTGGTATCACGTGACATGAATAGATGACGAAGGTAAACTACACATCGAAACGTGGTCATCATGACACGGAATTCATGTACGGCATCATTTATCTTCCCCTCGAAACGTTGTGCTGATTTTAAAATGACATATTTATCAACCTTTCTCATTCGGGCTTCGCATATCATCGATTCCCACTGTACGTGAGATCTGCGAATTTTCGTTAGGGGCGAAGCTTCTTATAGCGGCACCCGTTCATCCCTCGTAGTCGTAGTAGTAGTGTGTAACCAGTCTTACATTTTGACCTCCAAGGTGGTGCCGGTGGGAGATTCCTTGTGCGCGTTGTTGAACAATAAAAAATTTGCAGCGTGCGCGTTAACTAAAAGCCGAATTCTCCTGTCTTTCATTCTCTCTTAGGAGCGATTGGCATGCACATTCAGCACTATCTGACAAGAAAGGGTTGCTACGTTATTCTCGCTAGGCGTAACCTCTTTGGTTTTAGAAAAGTTTAGCGAGCGTTGTGCCGCAATGCCATGAATAGAGTGAACTAGTATATACCGTGAAGTCGAGGTGGTTAAAGGAGGGAAGTAGACACGAAGCGTTAGCCATAGTAAAGTGTGCGTGTTCCTCCTCTCGTTTAGTCCTTGGAATGTCCGCTGGATGGCGGAGCTTCTATATGAGGAATATATGATGAAAAGATGCGAGATGGTGGTACTTGGAGTGTTGAATATGTGGATGAACGGACACAAAGACAGATGAATGGACGGACGCACGAATGGGTGCACGGACGGATGGTTGCATGGATGGACGCAGGAGCGGATGCTTGGATGAACGCAGGAACGGACGCACTGATGGACGTGCGGACGCACGAACAGATGAACGCACGGATGGGCGGATGGACGCACGGGCAGCCACACAGACGCACGCATGAACGGATAGAAGCAAGAACGAATAGACGGACGGATGCTTCGCCCCACTCTCCATCATTCACTACGTGGATATGCTGCCATTTTTTTCTGCATGCCCCTAACAGTGAAAGTCAAAGACTTTGAGATGGAGCAGTGTGAGCAACGCAGCTCCTTCTGGGCAGCGTGTGGGGCCAATTACGAGCGTTAGACATTCCGATGACAGCCACTGTTCCCCCACTGCTGACAAGGATGGCTTCAGTTTCGGCAGGCGTGAGTACTTTTTTGGGGCAGCGGCAGAGATGAGCCCTGATTATCGATACCAGAGTTCTAGTATCAACTAAAGCCGTCAGATAATACCAGTAACTTGCACTTCAATCAAGTTCCTAATAGTAGGTTGCGTCAACAGAATTTGGGCCAGTCGCACTTGATGCAGCACTATCTCCAGGAGCTACATGAACTAGTTTTATGTTCGAGGGGATCCGTAGTTGGTAGGCGGTGAATAGAGGCGCGAATGGGGCGACAGAGGACGGCAACATTGCGGTAGAGCGGTTGTCAGGTGCGTCGGAAGCACAATACTCAAGGCTGGGCGAATGCCGACGAGGGTCTCCGTACGGGCGAGGAAAAGAGGAAAGTGGGCTCCAGCGAGAGGGGCATCCAAGTGTTGTGGTGGTAGCGAGAGACATGACCGACGCGGTGACAGCGGAAACAGATTGTGTTGTCCTTTCCGTTCACCGTTGGATTGTGAAATATAAGCAGAAAAAATGGATTCGCATCGGTCTGGAGTCGAGTCGAGAATCAGGTCGGAAGACGAAGCAGATGACAACAAAACCGAGGTTTTCAACTTCTTGCCGCACAGCTGCTTGAATAACTGGGACCACCGGATGTGTTTGGATGGTGTCCTCATCGAGTTCAACTCGATAAAACGGCGCTGGACTCACCGCCTCAAGCTCGTCCAGAACAATACCTGTCACATTCTCGTGCGAGGGTGGTGTGGCACCCAGATCGGTGCAGGTTGACATGACAGCCGTGCTTGGGAGCAGCGAAAATTGAGGCAGAACTTGGTGGCTTTTGCCCACTTCGAAGCAGCGGCAGTTCTTAATAATGAAATCGATAGTCGGGACGTTGGTCTGCACGAGCAAGTTTAAAGCGTCATCCACGATGTCTTTAAGTACGTGGCCCACCTTGTCACTCTTGGTCATTTGCTCACCCCTTTTCCAGCACAACGCGAGTACGTCTACATGTACGAGACATGACTCGGTTGATGAATGCACACAGGTGGCGAGTTCTTGTTGCGCGGCCAATCGGCAACCGGACGGGTCCTCAAAGATGTCACGCAGTCGTTCTTTGAAGATGTCTCTGCTGGTGAGCTCGGTCAGAAGAGTGTCGAACCGTACACCCGGGGCATCCAGTAAAAATATCACGTTGGCGAGCTTCATAGAAGGGTCCCATTGGTGAGTCTGGCTAACACGCTCGTACATTCGAAGCCAGTAGTCGACTTCAATACCAGGTTGGGCGCAGAATGTGCCGGGGTCATGGGGGTGGGACATCATAGGGCACGTAGTGGCTGGCGCCCCAGCTGGAGTGGTTATTGGGCTTGTAAGCCACGGCTGGAGGCTGATTGGTGCGGCCACTGCGAAGCTTCGTGGCGAGAACGTGGAACCTTTCACCTCCGCCAATCATGTTACGCGAGAGATAGAACGCTGGTTCGACGAGGCATAGAATACGATATATTTTAAAGAAGTGGTAGCAGTGTGACCGGTTTGCCAGCTACCGAGTGGATGATGATGATTATTATTATTATTAAGATGAGAATACGTTATATTTTAAACAAGTGGTAGCAGCGTGACCGGTTTGCCAGCTACCGAGTGGATGATGATGATGATGAAGAAGAAGAATACGATGATGGTGATGATTCCAAGAAAATGTTGGGCCTGAAAGTCATAAAGCTCGACGGCAGGGAGTACGAGGTGAAGACATATATGGCTGCGCCTGAAAGCTGTGGCAAAGGAGTGGTACGTGGACTTGATATCAGACTCTTTGAGAAATAATTGGAACTCGCTCTCTCACACGAACAGAATCGTCCTATTCTTGGTGTGCGAAGGATGGGCAACTCCCCTTCAGTAATCATCACCTTGGTTGACGATTACGTGCCGAGATGGATCATCTGCTTAGGGACGCCGATGAAATGTTTTCTCTACAAGAAGAGATATGAAGTGTGTTACAGGTGTGGTGAGCTGAGACATCGATCCGGCGTATGTGACAGCCCGCACGAAAAATGCAGAGGTTGCGGGGTGGCCTCCCCACCCAAGGACCATGAATGTACACCGAGGTGCCGTCTGTGTGGCAAGGAGCACATGACCGGAGACAAAAGGTGCAAAGAACTTTTTCGGACACATTTTATAGTGAAGAAGCGACAGTGGGAAATGAAGCTTGAAGAAGCGCGGGAGCAAGAAGAACGACGTAAGGCTGAAGAGGACACGCAGCGGCACAGCAGAACAGACGGGCTTCAAGATCGTTCGAGGCGCTAATCCAAGCATCGCAGTAGATCAAGAGGGCGCTCGGAATCCTTACCCCGATTGCCACCGCTGGAGAAGCCGGGAGTTTCTCACAAGGCACCCCATTATGGTGGTGATTGTGCCCAGGAGAAGTCAAAATCCACAGGACCACAGGTGGGTTGGGTAACTAAGGTCTCTCAGGATGCTAATACAGACATGAATAATGCTCTTAAAGAGCAAAACAGAATATTACCGGAGCAAAATGCGGAATTACGCAAACAGCTTGATGAGATTAAGGCTGATCTAACCAGTAAACCAGGGCAGGCACTGAAAACACCTCAGGTAGCAAACCAACCGCCTTTAAAGAAGAAGAGGGCTAAAGAAACCAAAATTGAAGAAAATTACGGAGCGAGAATTGAAGCGCTTGAGGTGTAAACAAAGTCATTACAAGGTATGCTCTAAGCTGTACTAGAACAGATCAAACAAGTAGGCAACGCTATTTGGCAAATTAAGGCTGAATTTGCTAGCAGGGACCGACAGATAGAATGGCTATGCCAAGCGCTCAAGCTAAACCATGATGGCTCTGCACCCTTGCACTCATACAATTTGGCAGTGAAACTGTAGGGGTTTCTCGCGCAAATGTGCGGTTTTACAATCTTTCCTTACCAACGCCGATCGACCGGAGATTATTGCGATCCAGGACTGTGGAAAAAATGCAAAATTAGCAGGTTACAAATATTTGGCAAGGTCAGGTAATGATACTCCACTTATGACCTTTGTAAAGAGAAACATTACGACATTGCAGCACGAGACGGGAAATTTGCAGATCGATCATGTTTTAGTCGAACTCGTGCCTCGCAAGCGCAAAGACAAGAGTCTTTTTATCCTGAATGTGTATAGTTCCCCCAGGCAGCGCAAAATTATTTTTGGTGATCTTTTCACGAAAACAAAGGTTATTTCAGCAAACGGTCTACTATTGATTTTGGGCGACTTTAATGCGCATCAAATGGCATGGAGTTATAAATTCACCCAGGTTAAGGGCAGAAATTTGTGGAACGAACTTCAACAACATGAATTCATACTTATAACGGACCCAATGCAGCCAACGAGGAAAGAAAATAGCGTATCTCATGACACGACGCCAGATCTTACCCTGGTCCGCAATGCCACCTCCACTACGTGGTGCAATACCAGGGAAGACCTAGGTAGTGTTCATAGAATTTTAGAAATTATCGTTGCCAATGGCCCGCTGGTGATCAATAAGAGAAAAGTTAAAACTACAGATTGGGTGACCTTTAGAAATATCAGGTCGGAACAGGACCCCATAAATGATATTAAGGATTTGAGTAAAGGGGTGATCCAGTCGGCTCAGGATGCTACCGAAGAGATTAACGCTGGCGATGAGGAAGTTATTGATAGACATCTTGTAAGCATGTTGAAGAAAAAGAAAAACTTAGAGCGAAAGATCAGTCAGAAAAGAGAAGACAGGAATTTTCGAAAGGAAGTTGCTGCACTGAATAGAGAGATCGAATATTATGCAGTGGAAGTTTCCAAGCAAAAGTGGGGTAGTATCTGCGATCAGATGGATAGAGAGATTGGCAGTGCTAAAACATGGCAGCTACTACGGCATCTATTAGACCCAGAAAAAACCAAGTCGTAGGCTCGACAGCAACTTCAAAAGCTTGTGTATAAATATGAAGGTCAGACGACGGAATTATTAACGGAGGTAAGGGATCGATACCTCAGCTGCGCAGAATTTCAAAAGCTGCCTGACTACGCCGGCTCTGAAAACCCGGACCTAGACAGCCCCATCACGGTTTGAGAAGTCAGGGCTGAAATTAACCGACTTAAAACAAAAACGGCTTCCGGTCTGGAAAAAAATCCACAACAGAATGCTCAGGAATCTTGACGACGGCTCCATTTGTCAACTTGCAGCTTATATGTAAGAATGCAGGGACAAGGAAGAAATACCGCGAGCTTGGAAAACGGCCAATGCGGTCTTCATTCCTAAGCCAGGCAAAAAGCTCAGTCTTGAACATCTAAGACCCATTTCCATCACATCTTGTGTAGAAAATTGATAGCGCACGTCGTCTAAACAAGGCTGACTAGGTTCATGGAAGATGAAAACCTGTACCCTGATACTATAATAGGCTTCAGATCCCACCTATCGACGTGCGATGTTTTACTACAGCTAAAAGAGGAGATAATGGACAAAAAGACTGTTGACACCAACGTAATTGAGGGTCTGGATTTCTCCAAGGCCTTTGACAATGTCAAATATGAAGCCTTATTTAAGAACCTAAGTGCGCTAGACGTAGGCGTCAACACATACAACTACGTGAAGAGCTTTCTCTCAAATCATACAGCCACTATCAGCATGGAAGGGCAGTCGCTCAAAAACATTAAATTGGGAAATAAAGGGACGCCACAAGGGTCTGTACTCTCTCCGACTCCATTTATTATAGCGATGATTGGACTTCCTGAAAAGTTGGAAGGAATCGAAGATCTGCATCACACAATATAAGCAGACGATGTGACGCTGTGGATAAACAGGGGTAGTGACGGACATATTGAAAGCACACTTCAGGTGGCTATAGATACTATCGAAGAATATCTCGAACCACTAGGGTTAAAATGCTCGGCAGAATAATGAGAGGCTCTTTTTTTACCATCGCAAAAAAAGGAAAACAAGCGATGCCCTCGCAAGGGGTTGTGACATCGCTTGGCGAGTGAATGGTAATGCTATTCCAACCATAGACAGTATTAGAATTCTAGGGATGTGCATAAAAGCAAATGGAAAAAACACTGAATCTAGCCAGAGACTCGAAGCTAGTGCGAACCAGACGTGCCACCTGCTTAAGCGCATTTCTAACAAGAAACAAGAATGTGGGGATGAAGGAAGCCAATCATTTAGGATTAGTTCAAGCTTTCGTGATAAGCCGTGTACTATATGTTGCCCCTTATCTTAAATTAAGTAGAGCACAAAAGGATAAAATTGAAGCCGTTATAACGAAAGGCATCAAGACTGCTCTAGGGATTCCTCCTAACACCTCTACAGGTAAACTTCTTGGGCTGGGTGTCTCTAACACTTTAGATGAGCTAATAGAAGTCGCCATGATGTCACAACACCAAAGACTTCTGAGAAGTAGAACCGGGAGTAAAATCATGGAGCGCTTGGGATTCGAGCTCACGGAGTGTTCCAGACAAACAGCTAGCATACCTAAATTAACTAGGGCAAGACTAAAGTTATACCGCTGCCAAAACATGCATCCGGTGTTTCATGCAGGCAGACGCAAAGCTAGAGCTGTAGCCCTGCAGGCGAAACTTGAAGGTCGATCTGGCGTGCTTTACACGGACGCAGCAAAATACGAAATAAAGGGAGCATACACAGCAACAGTGGTTCGCGAGAGTGGGGATCTGGTCTCGTGCTGCACTTCTAAGAACACAACCACCACAGAGACAGAAGAGCTTGCGATTGCTTTGGCGATAGCTCAAAAAGGCACACGAGTGATTGTTAGCGACTCTAAATCAGCCATTAAAAACTACGATATGGGTAGGATCCGTGCTACAGCTGCTAAAATTCTAAGACAAAGACCAGTACCCGCAGAGCTAATCTCACTAGTATGGTCCCCGGCCCATCAAGATCTGAAGGGGAATGAGAAGGCGCACGCGATCGCCCGAGGGCTCACTTTCCGGTCGATCGACGCTGACCCGCCACCTTCACGCGAGCAGCTTTCTCCACAAGAGACGAACTACGAACGTTTCAAGAAATCACCGCACACTATAAATTCCACCGTAAGATTTATCCAGAGGCAGCTAAACAGCTGAGCAAAAAGGAGGAAATTATGTGGCAAAAATTGTCAATCGGGGTGTTTCAAAATCCTCACCTGTACAGTAAATGGCACCGGGAAGTGTTCAACTACAGATGTGCGCACTGCAAGAGCACTGCGAGTTTAGTGCACATAGTATGGACCTGCCCATCCTACAATGATCCAAGTAGAAACGTAGAATCCTGGGAGGTCTTATTACACAGACGTGACGCTGAAGAACAGCGTTAAGTCATGGGTCTCGCCCTGACCACCGCCGAGTCTTAAGGAATTCCAGCCGATGGCTAGGGGGATGATTGAAGGCAGAGGCCGAAGCCTCCTCCCCCGTCATTCTAGACGGGTGCAAATAAACGTTATTTCTCTCTCTCTCTCTGCAGACAGCATTTAGTCATCTTTGTCAGGCACACACGCGCATCGTCACAGACAATGTGAACATACATGCAGGAATATAGTCGATATTATAGCCAACCCCTTGCTTTTTAAGCACCGGTAATTTTTTGCAAACATAAACTCATAAACTATCCATGCCTTTCTATCTTTCTATTGGAGTAGTTTAGGTGGTCGAAATTTCCGGAGCCCTCTACTACGACGTCTCTCATAATCATATAGTGGTTTTGGGACGTTAAATTCTACATATCGTCATCATTGGAGTAGATTATTAAGCTTGTGGCGACCACTTCGCACAAACCTGCGCAGCCTCCATCTTGTCACTGGTGAGCCCGACGTGACACGACTATATTTGTTGGAACCAATTTCCAAAAGAGACATCTTCACCGCAGCTTCACCAGAGATTGCGCATCATTGCACACGGCTAGCGTATGCATTGACGTGCTCGCAGTCATGCTGCCGTTGTGCCAAAACTGTTCCGATTCCGGGGCCGCTGGCGTCGGTACGCACTTTTGTTGGAGCGCATATATATCAAAGTGGCCGAAAATCGGTGGTGTCTCAAGCCTGGTCGTCACTTCAACAAATGCTCTGGCTTGTTCAGGTCTGCAACGTGAAAGTCACATTTTTATTAGTTTCGTGAGCGAGCGTGCGACGTCAGTGAAAGTCTGCACAAATCGACGAAAGTAAGAACAAAGCCCCACAAAGCCTCAAACATCGTTTGCAGAGGTTGGCACAGGGAAATCTTTGATGACGTGGCTATGCATGATCGGGGCGAACACCAGAAGAATCGACAAGGTTTCCGAGGACAGTGCGCTTCCGGTGGCCGAAGTGACATTTTGACAATTTAGTTCAAGCCCTGCTTGCGGAAAACGAAAACAAAATTCTTGAGAGACGCTCAAGCTTAGTTCATAAAGTCGGGGAAAAAACAATGACGTTTAATGTAGCATAGCAGATTGAGCACTTAAAACCGTGAACGAGAGCAGCGATCATTCGTTCGAATATAGCCGGGACATTGAATAACCTGAACGCCATTACTTTTAACTGATATAGCCCATTAGGAGTCTTTTCACGGTCGAGCTCATTCACTATTATCTGCCAGTAACGGAAACGAATTTCGATGGAAGAAAAATATTTTGCTCCACTAAGGCTGTCAAGAGCGTCATCTATCCGTGGAAGAGGATACGCGTCTTTTTTTTATTTCTTTGTTAAAATTTCGGTAGTCGACACAGAAGCGCCAGCTGTTATCCTGCTTTCTGATGAGCACAACGGGCGAAGCTGAAGGACCTGAAGAAGGTTCACTGATGTCTCGGGCAAGCATCTTGTCGACTTATTGCGGGATCACGTGGCGCTCGACGGAGGAAACCCGATATGGCCGCTGGTCTAAAGCACTTGCATCGCTGGTGTTGATTCGATGCTTTACGACGGTCGTTTTACCTAGGGATCGGTCATGGAGATCAAAGACGTCTTGATATGACGCAAGAAGGCCACGAAGAGCAGACATATGCTCGACCGGGAGATCAGAGGCGATTATTTCAGGTATGCATTTTCATGAACTGCCCGACCGACACAGCCATATGACGGTGTGATCATCATCAGCCTCACTCCTTTCACTGCAGGACAGAGGCCTCTCCCATGTTCCGCCAGTCAACTCGGTTTTGTGCTTGCTGCTGCCACACTATACCGACAAACTTCTTGATCTCATCTGCCCACCTAACTCTCTGTCTCCCCCTGACCCGCTTGGCTTCTCTGGGAATCCAGTCAGCCACCCTTATTTTGCTGTGGTTATTTTGCCTACGCGCTACATGCCCGGCCCGTGCACATTTCCCCTTCTTCATTTCAACTATGATATCCTTAATCCCGGTTTTTTCCATGATTCACTCCACTCTCTTCTTGTCTCTTAAGGTTGCACCTATCAATTTTCTTTCCATCGCTCACTGCGTCTTCCTCAATTCAAGTTGAACCCTATTCGTAAGTCTCCAGGTTTCTGTTCCATAGATAAGAACCGGCAAGATGCAGCTCTTATATAGCTTCCTCTTGAAAGATAGTGGCAATCTACCAGTCATAATTACGGAGTATCCTCTGTTAAGGCGGAGATGTCGTAGCCGCCCGCCGTAGCATGGGCTGCAGTTCCTCGTGGCAGCACTTCATAGCAAAGTCCAGTGTTCACAACAGAGACACATACTACGTTGTCCTTCATAGTGATTATTGTGTGGGAGAGCTCAACATTGAGATAACAGAGCACGGTAACATTAGAGGACATGACGTAATCGTCGTCAGCCACAGGTAGATCAGAAGAGAAGTCGATATACGTCACACTTCGACCAGATAGGCGAAAAAAGTCGGCGGAGCATAGCTTTGGCGGCACAGGACCAGGAGGGTCGGCGGCATGCGGTAAGACGAGTTGAACAACACCAGCACGTCAATAATGTGAAATGCTCCGACAGAGATTCGAGTCCCAATATTACGTCATGTGGGCACTGGTGCAGTAAGTAAAGCAGAACAGTGGTATTACGTCCAGCAACAGTGACACGGGCGACAGGCATCCCCGTGAGCGCTGGTGTTGCACCATCGGCTACTCAGACTACAGTGATCGGTGCAAGAGTGAGCACTTTCTTTAGTCCAGCACAAAGGCTCGTGTTCATGACTGATAAGGGAGCGCCGGTGTCAATGAGTGCTGCTACGGAAGTACCGTCGACGTTTGCTTTAATCAAGTTGTTGCGTCCGGGTATCGTGTGCCGAGGAATTTCGGGTCGGGTCGTCAAGGCATGCTCACCTCTAGGAGCTGCGTCTGTCAGTTTTCCGGGAACTAGCAGTAGGAGGGTGAGGGAGAGTGACGTCATTTAGTTGAACGGGACATACGTTCAGAGGGCGACGGGGAGCGGTTCGGTTGGGTGGTCCTGGATGGCGAAGTATCGCCTCATTCCACCTGGATCGGTATCAGGGAAGCAGCAGGTGGGTGCTCTGTGTTGACATAATGCGAGCATTGCTGCCAATTCATGGAAGTGCGGCAATGGCGTGAAATATGGGCGAATCGTCCATAGTTGAAGCAGATAGGCCTGTCATCGGAGGTTTGCCATTCTGCCGAATTCCGGTATCGTAAGTGGTTGTTCGGCCTGCGGTACATATCAGTTGCACTGGGCAATCGGTAGCCAGATCACATAATGGGGCATAGCGTCCGAAGTCTGGCGTTGGCTATTTTTTGGCGCACAATAGTCTCCATCAAAAAAATCGTTGCGCGAAAGTTATCGGAAACCTGTATTTGGTCAGAAAGCGGAGATGCTGCCTTGATTTTGCGGTGCACGATACCCTCAATTTTGTCGTAAGCAGCAGGGGCTGGTGGTTAACGGGCGTCCTCGCAGGTAAATGTTGTAGTCGGGTTGGGAAGATGCAAAAAGTGTGGAGTGATACGACGTTTCGCTTTATCTTAGCGTCGTCATTCACTAGTATGGTCGTCCAGGGTAGATGAGTTTCTAAACAAGAGGAATGTGAAGGCGTCAACCGCAATTCCTTTAAGGATGTGCGCGACCTTTTTCAGATTACGGCATGTTGTCGTCTACCTTCCGGAAGAGGGCGAGCATCTTGTATATATGTAACGTATGACTCAGTACACGACTGAAGTTGACACGCTAGTTCTTTCTGCGCAGCACGACGACGCCCAGTGACGTGCCGAAGAGGTTGATGAGTTTCTGTTTGCAGATGCCCCAACTCGTGATCTCTGTCTCGTAGTTAGAAAACTAAACATTGACCATGCCATCAAGGTGTAAAAGAATATTGCACAACATGAGCGTAGAATTCCAGTTGTGAAGAGCGCTTCCCGTTCGTACAACTGAAGCCATTACTCCATGTCAGTGCTGTCATTGCCCGATAAGATGCCTGGGTCACGTGGTTGTGTCCGGACGACAGTACGGCTAGTAGCGGTTGGATGCGGCGCTGTTGGTTGCTGCGTAGTTGGACGAGGCACAGTTCTGGTAGCTTCTGAAAGTATTTGT
Source organism: Rhipicephalus microplus (assembly GCF_013339725.1). Classification (NCBI taxonomy): domain Eukaryota; kingdom Metazoa; phylum Arthropoda; class Arachnida; order Ixodida; family Ixodidae; genus Rhipicephalus; species Rhipicephalus microplus. Next base: position 91,104,478 of record NC_051173.1, read on the forward strand.
TCTCGTCTTGATCAGGCATAGCAGACGCAGTCTAGGAACGTCCGCTGCACTCTAGAATCGTCGTGGATGCTGCCTGCTCTGGGAAGACCTGTACTCTCCACCAAAATGTTACCAAGATATTTTGTTGAAATTTGGGCTTGTTGGTGCATTGTGACGACAGAAAATAGCGCAAAAAAACGGGGACACAAAACGAGGACACATGGCACAGGTGCTGCCTGTGCCGTGTGTCCTCGTTTTGTGTCCCCGTTTCTTTGCGCTATTTTCTGTCGAAGATATTTTGTCTGTAAAGTAGATTTACTAAGGATGAACAGGCAGATATACAAGATAGAGCACAGCCTGCACGGGATAGCACTAAATATCTTCTTTCTTACGATGTTCATCTTTGGCACCCCGTATAAATATTTACATTAGGGTTTATCTGACACTTCGCTAAATGGCTGACTGCTTCGTTTTTCGGTCGAGAGCTTGTAATGGGTAAGGGAATATTTAGGAAATCTGCTTTCAGGGCTTGGGTCTCATTAGAAAAAAAACTTTGAAAACGACGCTTTCCCCCACCAGTTTCACCGGCTTTGTGGGGGCCTTGGGGGCGACCTGCTGCACAGCTGTATCGCACGTTTGGGGATAGAATTCGGAGAGAGGTAAGGAAGATGATGTGGCAGATGAGAAAGATAAAGATGGTTTGGAAAGTAACAGAGCACGCGGATATGTGGTTTAGCGAAAGCATGGGGGATAGTGTGGTAGAGTATATCGAAGAGTGTTGGATAGTGTTGAATGGAATGAAAAAAAATATTTTAGTTCAGCAGGACGTGCTTACCGCATGGCGGGAGTGTCCCACGTAGGGGCCGACAGAAAGTACCTGACGGCTGCTTCGTGGGCCTGCTGGACGGCCCATTGCTGGTCAGCGAGATGTGAGCTCCTGATGAACCTCTCCCATTTGTTTGAGGTAGAGTAGGCTGGAGTGTTTCTACACTTTCACAGCATGTGTGCGAGTGTCCCTGTGTATCCACACGAGGGGCACGTGGCGCTGAGATATGCATCAGGATAAGAAACGTAAAGCTTGGCAAGGTTTTACAACGTGTGGGCCGTGTGGGCCTGTTATAGGCGTAGTGTTGGCGCCTGTGGTCACTTAGGTTTCGGATGTAGGGTGGAAAACGCGGCGTTCAACGTAAAAGTGCTTTGTGATGTCATTGTACGTAATAGATGCATCCCGATTCACCTCCAACTCAGCGAGACGGGGTTGTCTTGTGGTGGCGCGGTCGGAAAGTGCGCACGCTGCATCACGGGTGATCTCGTTGAGGTTGCTTGGGGCACCCTGCACCCGGCCAAGATGGGCGGAAAACCAAATGACGGTGTAGTGCTTCAGAGCACTCGGGTCGGCGCTGCACAGGATACGTAACGCCTGGTTGGAGGTGAAGCCGCGTTCGAAGGCTTTGGCTGGTCTGCAGTCTCTGTAGATGAGTTCCCATTTGCTGTCGCGCATACCTATAGCTATAGCTACTTGCTCCGCTGCTTCGGGTGAGGATTGTATCAGAGTTAGGAATCTGCGGCCTAGATGATACCGCGACCGCGATGAAGACTCGATTGTTGTGATAGGCAGTGGCGCTCACGAACGAGACGTTGTCCACTTTCATGTCCATGCGCTTGAGAATGGCGGTAGTCCGCGCAAGGTGCCTGCCTGCCTCTGCTGTATTCGGGGTGTGCATTTCGCGGAATAGGAGTGATCGTGATGAGGTCACGGATATCACGGGGAATCAGAATCAACTCCGCGGGATCCCTGGCCATCGAGGAGAAGAATCCGAGCTCGCAAAGAATGTAGCGGCCTGTCTTGGCTGTCATGAGTCGGATCGATTGCATGCGTTCCTAAGCCTCAACGATCTCTTCTAGCATGCTATGTACGTCAAGCTCCAGGAATTTGTTCATTGAAGTGGGGATAGGGAGGCGGAAGGCTCGTTCGACCACATTGCGAATAAGGGCATTGAGTCAATCGCACTCAGCACCTAGCCATTTGTGTATGGCGGTGACGTAGGTAAAGTGGCACAAAACAAACGCATGTATAAGACGCAGCATGTTGTCTTCATTGAGGCTATGGTGCCGGTTCACTACTCTACGTACGTGTCTTACGGTCTTCTCAGTCTTAGACCTAAGCTTCCGTACTGTTTGGGTGTTGATTCCGTGGGACTCGATGATCATGCCGAAGACCTTGATGGTGTCTACCCTGGGGACTGTATGGGAACTGTATGTGCAGTGTGATATCACGTTCCGCCGGAGATTTTCAGCCTTCGGGCTTAGCACCCAGGCGTTTGGGAAAATATATCGACAGCTCCGACTTTGCGGGTGAGCACTGTTCGAAGTAGGACTCGACGGTTTCGATGGCCTCTTGCAGGGCAAACTCAATGAACCCATCCCTCCCTGTGGAGCACCACATGGTTACATCAACCGTATAGATAGTGTAGTTTAGCCCGTCGATTTTTTATATTTGTTTGGAAAGCCCGATCATCATATTGTTGAAGAGCGTCGGCGAGTGGACGGATCTCTGAGAAGTTCCCCTCTGTCCGAGCTCCACTTCTCTTGTCACTAAGTTTCCCATGCGAAGGCCGGCTCTGTGTCGAGCGGACAAAGTAGCAGAATAGATGTTCCAGGCTGAGGTCTGCGATCGCTTATAAGATGGATGAATGCGTTGTGGTATCGAATTCCTTTCTAAATCGAGACCGAGTATTGCATGAGTGTTCCAAGTGTTTTCTATACCTAGAATTTGATGCTCTAGAGGTAACATGGCGTCTTTGCATAATCCTGGTCGGAAGCCGATCATGTGGTGCGGGAGGCAGTCGTTATCTTTGAGGTCTCGACCAACCCTGAGGAGGCCCACGTGCTCAGACATTATGCCCACACACGTCATGAGCGATATGGGGTGTAGGTGATCTAGGCTCAGCGGCTTTCCTGGTTTCGGGATGAGGACTTCGTGAGCGAGTTTCCAGGCATCGGGTATCTCACCCTTTTTCCATATTTCGTTGATGATGTCGGTGAGGTAAGTGATGGAAGGATTATCCTGGTTCCGTAGGAGCTTGTTGGTGATGCCGTTGGGACCAAGGGCTGAACGTTCATTGAGCTCAGAAAGAGCTCTGCGCACATTTTTGGTAAAAAGTTGGCGTCTTTGTTGGTCTTGTCGCTACCAGAGTAATCAAAGTGAGGGGTCACGGCACCCGTGGGAAGTGAGAAATGTTTCTCCACGAGGTTCTTGACGACATTTTTCAGTGATACTGCCCGTTTAGCCTGATGAAATATCTTCACGACGGAATGACGCTGATTGGTGCGGGTGTTGGTTTCATTGAGGAGGTGTTTCAGTAAGTTCTACGTTTTGCCATTATGAACCTGTCCATTATTCGAGTTACGAACTTCGTCCCACTGCTGTTTTGAAAGGATGCGGCAAAGACACACCATGGTCTTCTTCAGCTGAAATATATTTTTGCGTAACCTCCGATTAAGGCGCTGGCCAGTAGAGACTGTTTGGCCTCGAGTAGATGGGCGAGACGACTGTCTTATTTTCTCGGTTGGTAGGTCTGTACAAATAGTTTTGGTTGCTTTGTTGATGTCAGCTTTGAGCTCAGCCATACACGTCTCGAGGCTTGGTGTGGTATTGGGAGGAGGTCATTCTGCGAAGGAGGTCCCAGTCGACCCACGTGTAAGACTTGATCTTCCCGCTGACAGTGGGGAGGTATACGGCCAATATGATGTGCTCGCTTCTAAGACCTATCACGAGGTTGTACCAGTGGGCGTCAGCGATATTCTTGACGAAGTAGAGATAGCGTCTCTCCGCGTCGACGTAGCGCTGCGAGTGGGAAAGTCCTTGTAAGTAATGCGAATAAAGTCCATGTCATTCGCATTTTGTCAAAGCTCGTTACCTTTAAGTGTGCCGTCCGCGTAGCCCCGGACGCTATGCGCGGCGTTAAAATCACCCGCAATCACTAGCGGGTTCGTCCCCGTGAGACGGGCGGCTTTCTGGAACAACCATGTGAAACTTTGTCTATGTCACAATGCAACATTAAATATTGCAGTAATAATGTGTGATACAAGCGTCCATTGCGCACAGGTGTCAAAATATGGTGCTTTAATAATGGCTTCATGGTTAAAACTGGTACCCCACTACAAAAGGCACACACGCTATTGAGCCTACTGCATTAAAGACACGTAGTGGGTGCTTAACAAAGTCGAAAAGGTTTCATGCACTAAGTGTTTGAAGTACGCACTAAAAAAGGATATCGCTATCGCGTTCAACTCCTAAAGGTGAAGCTTTAGCGTCTCAGTTTTTGGAGTGCCCACTGACTCACTAATGTAAACGTCTACGCAGCCTCATCTTCTATCTCCTTCCTTGAGCGGAAAATTATGTGTAAGACTACATCACCCGCGAAGGATCAGATATGTGCTCTTTCTGGAAATTGCGTTTGTAATAAATGATCTATTGTTAAATCCCAGTTGAGCGAGCTCAGAGGTGATCCCTGGGGGGAGGTGGAACCTGATGATGGTGTTTTGTTAATTTTCACTTTGCGTTTCTTTAAAGTTATGACCATTTTTCGTATGTTTTTCGTTAATTTTACTGAATTTTTGGGCCACCTTTGTTCTTCCAGTTTATGAATATTTATTTCAAGTTTTGTAGAGCGGAATACATTTTTATTATCTAATGCTATAAGCATGCTATTTAGAATGCCTAATTTTGCTTTTTTTATTCATTTCTCAGTTTATTTCAATGCAAGGGCTGGTGATGTGTCGAGGGTGAAGCCAAATTGTTTTGAATAGAATAATATTTTTCATGCAAGAAGGGGTAAATTTTATATTAACAGAATATTTGTTATATTTTGCCCAAAATCTAATTTGTAGAAACTATGGGGAGATATTTGTTTTCTTCGGTCTCTTCATCTGCTTTCTCTTTTGGTATCGGTATTATCTTTTATTCTTTCCGTTTTGTGAGAAATATTGGTGTTGTGAAGGAATTACCCTCGTTTGGTGGTTTTCTTCCTTTCGTCTCTGTGTCAAGTGATTTATTTTTCACGTCTTTGTTCATGTTACTTGTAATATTACTCTATTGTATTTTGTTACATCATGTTTCCTGTTTTGGTGTCCAGTTGCGGTATAGTGATCATAAAACACGTTCTATTGTTTCCTGGTGATTCTTCACGACCTCATTCCTATTGGAAATCCTGGGTGGGTTGGTGGATGCTGGAATCGTTCGTGTATATGGTGGAAAGAATAGTGGATATGGTGGAAATATTAGTGGATATGGTGGAAACTGTAGTGGGCATAATGTCTGAAGGCGGCAAGAGTGAAAAAAATGGTGGCGGATGGTGGCGGTGGTGGCGAGCCAGTGGTGGTGACGGTGGAAAATTCTGGCTGATGATGGCTAGAGTGAAAAAAATGGTGGCAGATGGAGGTGGTGTTGGCGAGCCAGTGGTGGTGCCGGTGGAAAATGCCAGCTCATTGTGGTGAGGCAAAACGTGTTTGGTGGAAGGCTTAGTGAATAAGATCGATTACAGTGGCATGATGGAAGCTTGTTGGATGACAGTGGCATGATGAAAACCACATGAGAGTATACATGTGAAATCGCTTATTTGTAGCGTTTCATTTCTGAATGCGCAGAGATATATGTTTACAGTAAAAAGAAACCAACGCTGCTCATTGTGCTTTCTAGTACGTTTTTTTTATTCCTGTGGTGGCAACAACGCTTCAGTTTTTGTGGAGCATAGAATATGGGACCGGGAATATGTTTACATTTCGCGCACGTACTTACATCAGTTTGACATCTCCGATGTGTTCCTTTGTTGTGATGTTTAAAGACTAGAGTTGTCATTGTGAACATGACAATTAATGTTTTACATCGGCGAGCCATTGTCGACAAATTAATGCGCTCCAGTTTGCAATTGCCCCTTTCAATGTTAGAGCAGAACACAGCTGTCACTTGATCTCGCCACGCCAAAAACGCAACTCTGGTAATTCTTGCACACTCTATTGTTTGAGCCGTACCTTTAAGTTAACAAAGTGCGTGCGAATATGCATATACTTTCACTTTAGAGATGCGTTGAGATGAGCCTCAGCGAATTTTACTTTCACCCTTCTGTTCTACCACCATGATTTCCACCAAAGGTTAGTCATACCGACCGAGCCCGTACAAGTGTTATCGGCGCTTCTGGGTTTCGGAATACACTATTTTGACGAGTAAAAATGTCAATACAGCACAGCTGCGGCGTCATTTACCCTAAATGAAGCCTTTTTTATTGCGTACGGCATCTGCGCAAGAAATGACAAACATTGATGTGACGCGCTTGCAGCACTTCAACCAAAGGTACATCTCGCCTCACCGACAGCCGCCGGTCGCACTCGCCGGCGCTTCATTGGCTCTTATGCGAGAACATAGACACGTCAATTCGTATGCTTACTGAACCAATACTATAGCATAATGTTTCTGGTGCACTGAATTTGTTTTGGACAAGCCGACATGTAGCTGTTTCTAGCGACAGAGCAACAGCGGTGTGCGTTGCGCGAAAAAGATCGAAATCAATTGTGTGGGTGTATCTACCGAATGAGCATAGAAGCGTCATAAAGCCTGAAGTGATATAACCCTTTGTAAGGAGCGAGAAATGAATAATAAGCTTGGCAGTAACCGCCGATAAACTCTACCTGCTCCTCTGTCCACTGAGTTGCAGTCCACTGAGTTACTTGCGGTTGTAAATTGTAACGAAAACATAGCGCTGTTCCCATTATGGCAGTGGCAATCATTGTAGGCAGCAGGCGTTCGTGTTTACCAAATGCGCAAATTTTAGTAGCAGGTGCAGATCTCGGCCCACCTAAGAAAATGACAAACAGAACTGAAGTTAAACAGTGACTTTGTGGGTTGACTATTCCTTTAACACCCGCACCACCACCTATCAGCGTAGCGCAGTGGCATTCTGCTTTCGGCCACGGTAGTGAACGGATGCATGATGCAGGGCTCCGTCGGAGCGGCTTCAGCGGCCCTTGAGGGCCGCGGTAACAGGTCAACTGAAGAGTACCAAGTGATTCTGCCTCATCTGCCAACAGGACGCGTTGCTTTAAATACTGTGTTTTTGCACGGAGACGTTCGAGCAAGACCCTACAGGGTTGAAGACTTCAGAGACGCGTTGGGCCCCACTGGAGTGCTAACGGACGTCATAGCACTTGGAGTGTACCATATTAATCACGTCTGGGCGGTTTCACTGAATGGAGAAGACGCGGCGAAGAAACTGCTGGCCCTCAAGGAACTTCAGGTGAAGGGGCACCGGTGTCTCATCGTTGACCCCAGGACCAGCAGATAAAACTGCGGCTTCATTGGCTGCTTTACGGAGTCGCCGATGAGGACGTGCGCACGGCGTTCGTGGCCTTCGGCAATGTTGTAGAAGTGAAACGAGAGCGCTGGAAAGTCGACGGCGTCAGCGACAAAGCGTCGACGACGAGAACCGTGCTACTCAAGTTAAAGAGCGGAGTTACGGTGGAGGACCTTCTGCACCAAGTGCGCGTTGCAGGGGAATTGGCCCTAGTTTTGGCGTCAGGTAGGCCTATGCAATGCTTGCGGTGCAAAGGAGTCGGTCGTGTACAGCAAGACTGCAGGGTGCCACGGTGTTCAATTTGTCGGCGATTTGGACATCAAGGCACTCAGTGTGTCCAATCATATGCAGCAGTTACGAGCGCTGCAACGTGCGATGAGATCGAAGAGCAGACAATGGACGCTGCTGAGGCGGATGACGCGGCTAAGGGGGCAGGAGACGCGGCTAGTTTTTTGGTTGAACGCGGGCCAGTTTCGCCTGAAGATTACGATACAGCGTCGGAACCCGAGGAGAAAGAAGTGGCTAAGGCGGACACCAGCCAAGAGAATTCAATTGAAGAAGCACAAAGCCACCGGTAAACATGTCGGCGCACGGAAGAGGAGGGACATACCAGCGCACGGAATGACCCGCGGGATCAACACGGGCTCGGCAGTCAAGCGTTCGCTGGAGAAATCTGCAGGCACTGCTCACGAGAGCAAAGTTGAGGGACCACCAGCAAAGGCGACACCAGCGCGGCACTCGGGCCTCAGAGCGAGGTCTAATCTACCTGTGGACCAACCGGTTGACACTCCAAGGGACCAGCAGCTAAATTATGCCGGACCACCGGATGGCCTGGGAGACGTCTAGCAGGGAGCTAGACGTACACGGTAAGCACCATGCTCCGGGTCTACCCACTCTTTTATTTTAGTGAGTAATGAAGGCTAGTCACTGGGAATTGAGCTTCACAACCTTAAATGTCCGAGGTTCGGCCTCCAGGAAAAAGCAGGCTCAAGTGTATCGCTTGTTAATTGACCAATATATTGAAGTGTTAGCCGTTCAGGAGACAAAAGTGGAAGGTAAGGAGGAGACCCGGAGCATGATGCTGCGGTTTACGTCTAAATAGTATGTCATAGTTAGTCACGAAAATGGAACTTCGGCTGGTTGTGTGCTTTTCGTTAAAAAGATTCAGGGATTGATTGTTGAAAGTCGCTTTCTTGTGACTCTGGTAGAACAGTGACTTGTGATTTTACTACTAGCGAAGTTGAATTGCGCGTCATTTGTGTCTATGCACCGAACGTGGAGGCAGACCGAGAAACTTTCTTTTCGTTAATAAAGCAACATTTACGGACACCAAACAGCTTGTTTTATTGGGAGATTTGAATTGTGTATTGAGCGCGAAGAATAGAACTAATAACTGCCATGTGCGAGACAGAAGTGTTGAAGTGCATAATGACTTGCTGAATAAATTTGACCTGGAATATGTTGCGGAGTGCCTCGAAGCAGGTCGCGAAGTTCGATTTACGCATTTTCAGTCACGCACCAGTCACGCACGTCTTGATAGGATATACACGGCAGGGGAGATGCTAGATAAAAGCAATAGTTACACAGTCTTACCTGTCGCTTTCTCTGACCATTGTCTTGTACAATGTAACGTGGGACTTTAACAAAAAGTAAACAAATTTAGTTCGCGTTTATGGAAGTTTAACGCTAAACTATTTCGGGATGCTAATTTTAATAATTTTGTGATTGAGGAAATTAAGAACAATAAAGTGATCGGAGCCTGTAATGTTGGTGAGGAATGGGAGCTCTTGAAGCAAAGCGTTAAAATGAAGGCCATATTAAGATCTAGTACTTTAAAATATCAAAAAAGAATGACAGCAAATGAAATCAGAACAACGCTTAAGAATTTGATAGCATAAGAAAGCAAGGAGCCCGGTGCATATAAGGAAGATATTCGAACGGTGAAACGACAAATTAAGCTAGTAGAGCAGGAACGCTACAGAGGAGCCCTTATTCGAGCGAAAGCAGAGGCATGGACTATGGGGAGACTCCTACCAAGCGCGCGCTTGGAATCGGGAAATTACGAGCGCGTCGTAATCACGTCGACGAAATAGAGGAAAATGAAATTCTGCTAAATACTAACAGCACTATCGCTGAAGCTTTCTTCCGGTATTACAATTGTCTCTTCGCAGCCGCATTAGTAGATGTTACGAAGTTCAAGGACACTTTCTTGAGCCGGATGCCGCAATTATCCCTCGAAACGAAAGAAGCGTCAGAGAGGCCCATAACTGTTTATCTATTGCATTTTTCAATTTCAGACTCTCGCCGCTGGGAAGTCACCGGGGCCTGACGGTCTCGGTGCGATGTGGTATAATGCTTTTAAAACAGAAGTTTCACCAGTGTTACAAGCTGTGTTCAAGGAAGCCTACGCAATCAAAGCGTTGCCACCTTCATTTGCCGAGACGCACACTATTCTAATACCTTAGACGGATGACAAAGCAAAATTGAAACTAGTGTCGTCATATAGGCCCATTTTGCTAACCAACACTGACTTTAAAATACTCATGAAAGTATTGGCAGGTAGAGTGCAGTCCGTAATCGCCGGAATAGTTGGGGAGCACCAAACGTGTGGCATCAAGGGGCGCTCAATATTGATTAACACACACACACAATGCGATGTGTCCTTGAGAGTTGCGATGCTTTGAACTCTCATGTTGCGATCCTCCAGCTTGATTTAGAAAAGGCTTTTGACTGCGTCCCGCAAGATGTGTTATTCTCCATACTTCGACACGTCTATGTCGAATCGGTGATTACAAAGGGCATAGTTTTGGCGTACGAGAACTCTACTACACGACTAATTATTAACAAGATCCCGGGGTCTCCCATTAGGCTGGAACGTTCTGTACGCCAGGACTGTCCGGCAAGTCCACTCTTGTTTGCATTGTACATAGAGAGCTTGTGCTTGGCCATAATAAAACACGAGACCATCCGTGGTTTTAGACTGCTTGACGCCCAGGTAAAGGTTTTGGCATACGCTGATGATGTAGCAGTGTGTTGCACCACCAAAGAAAGTGTACAAAAGACAGTTGCCGTTGTTAAAAATTTTGTAGAAATTACAGGAAGTCGGGTTAATTGGACAAAGTGTCTGCGGTTGTGGCACGGAGACTGGACATCAACCCCAGATACCTATGCTAACGTTCACTGGTTTAATAATCCAGTAAAATATCTAGGCGTGCTTTCCAGCACTACAAGGACGCTAATGATTACTGGACTGAACAAATAAAAGAAACGTGCGAAAGGACAGCGCAGTGGAATGGCAACCGTCTCTCAAGTTTCCCAGAGCCACTGTATGCAACATAATTTTAATGAGCAAATTATGGTATGTGATGCAGGTTTTGTGTTGCTCACAGGTGCATGGGCAAAAGCTGCATAGGATATTTGCTGTGTTTATATGGGGGTCTACTTGGGTAAAATGTAGTAGGACAAATCTCTTCCGAAGAGTAAAACAGGGGGGACTAAGCCTGTCGCATCTGTTCGTGCGACAACTAGTTAATCGTTTTATTTTTTTTCGAAATGTTCAACACCCCCTTCTTAAGAACGGTATGCCAGTTACGCCTTTGTCGTGTTCTGCCTAACTTTGTGGTTAGCACCGCAAGCATGCCCGGAGCTACGCAAGGTTTTTTTAAGGAAAATGCGGACAGTGACCGGTTCTTGTCAGTTCGGTTTTCCAATGAATACCTTGTTTCGGTCGGGCGAAAAAAAATTGGATAAAGACATATGCGACAGGTTTTTCCCAGTTCCTATGTATAGAATAATTAATAGCGGGGGAGAATGGAAAGATGTTCTTAAGCGTGTTAAGAAAATGCAAATTCCGCCTAGTGCAAAAAGCTTTTTCCTTAAATTACACTCCGGAACACTACCGGTTAAGACTCTTTTAGAAGATAGAGGAGTTTATATGCCATGGGGTTCGAACTGTTTGATCTGCCGAAAGCTGGAGACAATAGATCACGTTTTTTTTTGCATTGTTGGGAAGGGGTTTACTTCTGGTATGTTTTACAGGGAACTCTAAAAAAGGAACTTTCCTTACATTCACTGGATATCAGGTTTTTAACAGTAGAGAAAGAGGAGGGACTTCCTTTTGATCTTATAATGCTGCTTGGCCTCCATTGTCTATGGCGGGCAAGAATGGCTGGTTACTACTGTGACCCTGACAGTCGTCTGGCCCGCATGCTTTTTCGCGAAAGCATTGCTCAGTACATTGATGTACTCAAACAACAAGATTTTGTTCATGAATGGCTCTCCAGGGTTGAACTTCTGGTGAACCTGAAGGAATTTTAGCACTGTAACCACTAATAGTTCCGCGACTGTTTTGTCATCGCTTCTGTTGTGTATGTTACTGTTTACAGTGACATATATTGATGTGTGTACTTAGTGCCAAACCGGTAAAAAAGGGAAAAATTAGCGTGGCGCAGTGTTTAGTGTACTAAGCTCAAAATTCGGAGGTGACAGGTTCGATCCCATGCTGGCGCGTGTTTTTTTACGGGTCCTTGCTACATTTTTATAGAATTATTTTCATTATTTCTTTAGCGGCAGCTCGTCACGGTGGTTCTGAGGCTGCTTCGCGCTCCAGCATTGCCGGCTGGAGCGCGACATCCACCATCCGCTCCACCATATGCCCCCACACACCATGTGCCACCATTTCCACTGCCATAATCCATCAAAATGGTGAATGGTGGAATCCACCATTCGTATGGTGGACGTTTTTTCAATAGAACTCATTATCGTTTTTATGCATCTAAACATAGTGTAGGTTTTTATTTGATTTCATACAATTTTATGCGGTGAAATGAATTCTATGGTAACTATTGCTTTATAGTGTAGGGCAATTCCTAAAAACTAGATTCCTAAATTGATTCCTAAATAGATTCCTCAAATTAGATTCCTAAATAGATTCATAAAATTATCGCTAAGAAACAACCTTATCAATAAGTTATACAAATGCAACAAACATATGAACTAATAATTTTTCAATATCTTTATGACTACAACAATTATAGGATTTCAAAGTAAGAGCCCTATTGAAAAAACGTCCACCTTCGGAATGGTGGATTCCACCAACCACCATTTTGGTGGATTATGGCAGTGGAAATGGTGGCACATGGTGTATGGTGGCTTATGGTGGAGCGGATGGTGGATGGCACGCACCAGCCGGCAATGCTGGAGCGCGAAGCTGCGTCAGAACCACCGTGACGAGCTGCCGCTAAAGAAATAATAAAAATAATTGTATAACAACTAATGTATGAAGCCCCGTAAAAAAAGTTGCACCAGCGTGGAATCGAACCTGGCACCTCCGAACTTCAAACTGAGTACACTAACCACAAAGCCACGCCCACAAATGGTGGTGCGGGTGTTAAAGAAGTAGTTAACTGAGGAAGTCGCTGTTCAGCTTCAGTTCTGTTTGTTGTTTACTTGGGAGCGACGAGATATGCACCTGCTTCTGAAATTCGCACATTTTATAAACACGAACGCCTGCTGCCTACAATGATTGCCACTGCGATAATGGGAACAGCGCTATGTTTTTGTTACAATTTACAACCGCAAGTAACTCAGTGGATCGCAACTCAGTGGACTGAGGAGTAGGTAGAGTTTATCGGCGGTTACTGCCAAGTTTATTATCCATTTCTCGCTCCTTACAAAGGGCTATATCACTTCAGACTTTATGACGCTTCTATGCTCATTCGGTAGATAAACCCACACAATTGATTTCGATGTTTTTCGCGCAACGCACACCGCTGTTGCTCTGTCGCTAGAAACAGCTACATGACGGCTTGTCCAAAACAAATTCAGTGCACCAGAAACATTATGTTATAGTATTGGTTCAGTAAGCATACGAATTGACGTGTCTATGTTCTTGCATAAGAGCCAGTGAAGCGCCGGCGAGTGCGACCGGCGGCTGTCGGTGAGGCGAAATGTACCTTTGGTGGAAGTGCTGCAAGCGCGTCGCATCGATGTTTGTCGCTTCTTGCGCGGATGCCGTATACAATAAAAAAGGCTTCATTTAGGGTAAATGATGCCGCGGCTGTGCTGTATTGTCATGTTTACTCACCAAATTGTGTATTCTGAAACCCAGAAGCGCCGATAACACTTTCACGGGCTCGGTCGGTATTACTAACCTTTGGTGGAAATCATGGTGGTAGAACAAAAGAGAGAAAGTCAAAATCACTGGCGCTCATCTCGACGCTTGTCGAAATTAAAAGTTTATGCATATTCGCACGCACTTTGTTAACTTAATGGTACGGCTCAAACAATAGAGCGTGCAAGAATTACCAGTGTTGCGTTTCTAGCATAGTGACACGTGCGGTTCTTTTGGTTTACGAAGAAAGCCGCTATCACTTTCTGTTAAGCGCAACGCAGGCCACGTTTATCTTGTATGCCACTCTGGAACGCGTTATGACGCGTGTATAAAAGACTGACACGTGCGGTTCTTTTGGTTTACGAAGGAAGCCGCTATCACTTTCTGTTAAGCGCAACGCAGGCCGCGTTTATCTTGTATGCCACTCTGGAACGCGTTATGACGCGTGTATAAAAGACTGACACGTGCGGTTCTTTTGGTTTATGAAGGAAGCCGCTATCACTTTCTGTTAAGCGCAACGCAGGCCGCGTTTATCTTGTATGCCACTCTGGAACGCGTTATGACGCGTGTATAAAAGACTGACACGTGTGGTTCTTTTGGTTTGCGAAGGAAGCCGCTATGACTTTCTGTTAAGCGCAACGCAGGCCGCGTTTATCTTGTATGCCATTCTGAAACGTGTTACGACGCGTGTATAAAAGCCGGCGCACTGCGCCGGCTTTTTTTTTTTTTTGTGCGTTAGAAGGTATTTTATTAAGGAGGAAGGAGGAGGAAGAAACTTTATTCAGAAAGAAAAAAAAATTTGAAATACAGGCAGTTTGGTCGGGCCCTCAGTCCAGGGCTCCGCTGGCACGAGCGGCTCGCTGGACCTGGTCAAGCAAAGCTATTTGGCTCTGCTTGTCCTCGTCCGCAAGCCATGCCTCCCACTGCCTGTGAAGCATGTGTGGTTGCTTCGTGATGTGTGGGCTGTCGATGTGTGTGGGCCTCTGGGTGCACTCCCATGTTATGTGGCTGAGTGTTGGTACTTGTGAACACCACGGACAGGTGTCTTTATATCTTGCGGGATATATTCTACTTAGATGATACAAATTGGGAAAGCTATTGGTTTGTATTCGTCTCCAATCCCTGCTTTGCTGGCTATCCAAGTCCTTATGTGGAAGCCCATATTCCTTTCGTTGTTTCCTTTGTTGGAGGAGGATGTCACGCGAATTGGAAAGAGGTTCAACGTCGTGGCCTGCCGTCGCTCGGTTGGTGATGCCTCGAGCTATACGGTCTGCCACGACGTTCCCCTCCAAACCTTCGTGAGCAGGACACCATACAATGTGATGGTCTCCTGTTATGGGTTTATTCAAAAATTTATACGCTATTTTAGGTAGCGTTCCTCGGAGAAACATTCGGCATGCCGCCTGTGAATCGGAGAGCACAACCACTGATTCTCCCCTGATTTCTGCGTTGGATATGGCTATGGCTATTGCTGCCGCCTCTGCCACTCGTGTGAAACAAGTTTTAACCGACGCCATTGTGGTGTGATTTTGTGCTACAATTGCCACTACATGTGACCCTCTGCTCGCTTTACTTACGTCTGTAAAGACGGCTTCTGAGCTATTCTGAAATGCTTTGCGTAAGGAGTCTGCTCTCGCTTTCCTCCTTCCTGCGTGATACGTCGGATGCATATTTCTGGGAATAGGCGCTACAGTTAAATGTGTGCGTTTTTCCGCATCTATTAGCACCGTTTCCTCGTCACAATATAACGGTCGCAATGTATATGCCATCTTTTCCAGAATTCTTCTCCCATGATAGCTTGAATTGAGCCTTTCCTTTTGAGATAAAAGCACCGCATTCGCATACTCCTCAAAGGTATTGTATATGCCCAATTTCTCTACCCTCTCGGTTTTGGCATTTTCCGGAATCCCCAATGCTGCTTTGAATGCTTTCCTTATTATTGTGTTTATTTGCTTTGTCTCCTGGTTTGTCATTGTCTGGTACGGTAGCGCGTACGTAACTCGGCTGATCACAAATGCGTGAACGAGTGCAATGGTTTCTTTCTCCTCTAGTCCCATTTCGCTATTTGCTATCCGCCTGATCATCCGGGCCACATTCGCCGTGGTTCCCCGTAGCCTTTGTAGTGTGTGTGACGTTCCCGAATTTCCTTGTATCCACATGCCAAGCACGCGTATTACATCTGCCTCCCTGATTTGTCTCCCATCCAGCAGTACTGCTACCGGTATTAAGTCCTTTTTCTTTGCGTATCTTGCCCTAATTCTAACCATTTCAGTTTTTTCCGGCGAGCATTGCATTCCTGCAGCTGTCACGAAAGCTTGTATTTTATCTACTGCCTCCTGGAGGGCGTTTTCTTTGTCCGCATAAGAGCCACCCTTTGTCCATAAGGTGACATCGTCTGCGTAAAGAGCTGCTCCTAAACCTTTTATATTTTCCAGCTCACATGCGAGCTTTCTCAGGCCGATATTAAATAGTATCGGGGATAGCATGGCTCCCTGGGGGGTGCCTCTATTTGGGTAGTCGAAGGTTTCAGATGTAACCGAGCCTAAAGAAATGGTAGCTTTCCTGCTTGTCAGAAATGACCGGACATACTCATATATTCGTTGGCCGCAGTTAATCGATTCGAGGCCTTCCATTATCACCTTGTGTGATATTGTATCGAATGCTTTCTTGATATCTAGTGCTAGTACGAATTCGTCGCTTGAACCTCTGTTTGGGTTCATGACGTCATTTTGCAACAGCAGGAAAACATCCTGGGCCGATACATGTGGTCGGAAACCGAACATATTCACCGGTAGCAGACCCTCTCTCTCTACATAGTCTGTCAATCTAGTCAATATTGTTTTTTCAAAAAGCTTACCCAAGCATGAGGTAAGGGAGATTGGTCGGAGGTTCTTAATATCTCTTGGTTTCCCTGGTTTTGGTATTAACATGATGTTTGAGTCCTTCCATTCTACTGGAAGGTTTCCTCCATCTACCCATACCTTTTCATTAAAGAAATCCGTGATTCGTCGAAGGGCCGCATCACTCAAATTTCTAAGCATAGAGTTTGTTATTTTGTCTCGTCCTGGGGCGGTATTCTTTTTGAAAGACTGGGCCGCCGCATAAACCTCTTCAAATGTTATGGGAGCGTCTAACTCTGGTTGTTCTTTTCCTGCATATTTGCCATGTACCACTTCACATGCGTCTTGTCCGACATATAATTTCTTGACTTCGTAGATAAGTGCGTCATCGTTACCTTTAAATTCATTCTCCAGAATTCTTAAAGCCCTGTTCGTCATTGTTTTGTTGCCCCTGGATCGATCATACTCCTCGGGATGTGCCAGGTCTTATTGGTTCCTAACGTCCCTCTAAGTGAGTTACTAAATTGCCTCCAGTTACTGTTATTTAGTTGACGTGCGTAGTCATTGGCTTCCTGTGACAACTGAGCTATCCTTATCTTCAATTTGCGATTAAGCTTTTGCTTCCGCCATCGCTTTGTGAGGCTTCTCCGCGCGTCCCACAAATGTAGCAGGTGCTTGTCGACTGCTGGGATTTCCACGCTTGTTTCTATTTCCTTTGTCACTTTCCTGTGTGCCTCCTTTATCTGTGTCACCCAGTTACCTAGATCTATTATTTCCCCTTGGTCTCCTACGTTCTCCCTAAATTTGTTCCAATCAGATATTGTCGCTTTCCCCATTCTTCTTGTCGTGGCGGCATTAATAGTTATTCCGAGAATGTAGTGGTCGCTTCCCAAGTTTTCTCCGAGGTGCGCCCATGAGACGTTTCCTTCAGAATTTGTAAACGTTAAGTCCGGTGACGTGTCTTTTGTTAAGCTATTCCCGACCCGTGTCGGTAGGTCTGGTTGTGTAAGTTGGCAGAGATCATACCGTTCAACAAGGTCTACAAGGAGTTTGCCCTTAGGGCTGTCCTGCTTATATCCCCAATTTCTGTGTGGCGCATTAAAATCCCCCATGATAACTAACCTGTCTTTCTCTTTCAATAAACCCATCGCATGTGCTATAATGTTCTCAAAGTCGGCTCGTCTCTCCTTAGGTGGGCTATATATATTGACCCCCACTGTTTTTGGTCCTCCACGTTTTTTGGGCCACACTGTTATTATCTGGTGTTGCACTGCCTCATTGCTCACGTAGCTGACACTCAATGCGATATCTTTTTTGGTAAATGTCGCCACTTGTGGGTACTTTGGGTTAACATATCTTATGTATCCTCTCAGATTTATCTGAAATTTGCCTACTTCCTGAAGGCAGATTATATCAGGAGGGATTGGAGATGCTCCAATAAATTGTTAGAAATTTTCAAGTTTTGTTCTCAATGAGCAGCAGTTCCACTGCCATATTTCCGTTTGCTCGGTCTTTTTATTGTTACGGTGTCTAGCCATGATTGTTATTCTCGGAATCTGTTATTCCACTTTCTTTAGGTTGTCTGGTGGGGGCACCCGGGCTCTGACAAGATCTCTTGCGAGGATTCTGCGCCTGACTCAAGTCGCTTATGGTGCGTTCCATCTGGCCTAGTTTGGCAAAAACAAGTTGAATTTGTTGAACTAGGAACGCTATCGGCGGTGTTTGTGGTGGTTGCGTTGCCACGGGCTGCGCAACGGGCTGCGAGACAACAGGTGTGCTCGCCGGGCTTTCTGTGTTGCTCGACTGGTTTAGTAGTGACTCCAGGCGCGCCATTAGAGACTTAACCTCCTGTAGTTCTGTTCTAAGTTGTCTGTTTTCAGCTACTACCCGCTTGTATTCTGGGTGTTCTGTGATCGTTCGTGTAACGGGTTTATGTTTGGTAGTGGGAGATACGGCTTGCGCATAGCTTACCGCGTCCGCCTGTGGGTTGCTATGTGCAGGACACGCCCCCGGTGGCTTGCTTCTCGGAAGGGCTTGCGCGTTCGGATTGTCCTGGGAGATTGCTCTCGGCGTCGAAGTCGACTTTGGATGCCGCTGTCCTGGTTGTCCTGTCTCCACGGCACGGTTTTTCGACGGCGTGCGGGTTCTGGAACGGCTCTTTCGGGTCCCGCCTCGTCCGTACTCCCATTCTGATTCCTCTTCCTCCGACTGAAACCAGCGAGGGGCTGGCTTGTGTGGTTTTTTGGGTGGTTTCGCTGCTTGCTTGCGAATAGGCTTGAGGCGTTTCAGACAACTGCGGTCTCCAGTGATATGGTTTCCCGTGCAAATTGCGCATGTCGGAGTGCAATTATGGTTTACTTCGGGGTTGCGCATTCCACAGGTATGACACTATTTTATTAACAGCGGCTACTTTCCCCGACTGTGCCTCCCACGAAGCCACGCTCTGGTGTGGTAACAACTGGCACGCAGTCACTTTGGTGGAGGCTACGAACGAGTCCATTCAGACGAATCGCGAGCAGAGGGCCAGAATCTTGGAATAACGCGGCTTCTCTCCGCGTAGCATGGATGGCAGAGGCACCAGTATGCGTGTGCCCAGAGGATTGCCGTTGTCGTCGAGCAGCACCATGTTGTTCGTGTCATATCGAGGCACCAGCGGCCTCTGTTTCATGTGCTTGCAGCCCACAACAAAGCCCTTCTTCTTTTGGCCCAGGATTGCCACCAACACCTTGTCGCCAATAGAGGCAATGCCCGTCTTGTTGTAGACCTGGATGATCTTTGGCGGCTTCCCATCCATCATGGCCTGGCGACCCAGTGCGCTGTTGTCCACTACTCGCAGGCGCGATTGTTTCTGCAGGTGGTGCACCACAGCACTTTTGCTGAATGCACGATGCTGTATGCGGTTGCCCGGAAGTAAAATGAAGGCGGTAGAGCTCAACATTTTCGATTGATACCGAGAAATGCCACGGACGATTGGTGCGCAGGTTCCTGGGTCATCTGACGCCTCTCATAGCGCGAAGGTCCCTATAACTACAAACGGAGAATCGTTCAGGCACTTTATTGCGTTATAACGTCACTAACGCATGTTTTAAGGCTGCCTTTCCTAGGTCAAATCAGTGACTTAGATTAGCGAACCTTATTATTAGCGTTCATAGCGTTTCCTATAAATAAAAAGCACGTAACCAAATCGTAAAACAAGCAACTTTTTAGGACTCCGTTCGAACTCGCGGCATGACCGCATTCTTTCGGGCCCTGCTGCTGCGCTTCATGTGCGACGTAACTAGACTTTAGAGATATTCAAATCGTTTCGAAATACGACGTAGTCGTATTTTCTTCCAACTTCGACGAGCACCTCCGGCGCCTTGAAGCTGTTCTTCGGGTAATCAAAGCCTCAGGACTTACCCTGAAGCCAGAAAAGTGCCGCTTCGCCTACGAGGAACTATTGTTCCTTGGCCACGTTATCAGCAAGTCGGAAGTGCTCCCTGATCCACAGAAAACAGCTGCGATCGCCGACTTTCCTGCACCCACCGACAAGAAAGCAGTACGCCGATTTCTTGGCCTCTGCGCTTATTACAGGCGCTTCGTGAAGAACTTTTCGCGGATCGCCGAGCCACTGACGTACCTCACGAAGGCCGACGTCGACTTCAAATAGGAAACGCCGCAAGTCGAGGCATTTCAAGAATTAAAGCGACGCCTGCAAACGCCGCCAATACTGGCGCACTTCGACGAAGAAGCTGACACCGAAATTCACACGGACGCAAGCAGCACAGGGCTCGGTGCCGCGATCGTGCAGAGGACCGACGGACTTGAAAGGGTCATCAGTTACGCTAGCCGGTCACTTTCGAAGGCAGAAGCCAATTATTCCACGACAGAAAAGGAATGCCTTGCCATCATCGTGGCTACATCAAAGTTCCGCCCCTACCTGTACGGCAGGCCTTTCAAAGTCGTGAGTGACCACCACGCCTTGTGTTGGCTAGCTAACTTGAAGGATCCATCAGGGCGCCTCGCACGGTGGAGTCTCAGACTACAAGAATTTGACATCACCGTCGTCTACAAGAGCGGACGAAAGCACTCCGACGCCGACTGCTTGTCTCGCGCCCCTGTCGATCCGCCGCCCCAGGATGACCAGGACGACGACTCTTTCCTGGGACCCATAAGTACCGACGACTTCGCGGAACGCCAACGAGCTGACCCAGAGCTCAAGATCCTCATGGACTACCTGCAAGGCAAGACCGCCGACGTGCCAAAAGTATTCCGCCGAGGACTGGCTTCGTTTTTCCTGCGAAACAACGTCCTCCTGAAGAAGAACTTCTCGCCGGTCCGCGCCGACCACCTCCTCGTGATGCCTTCAGCGTTACGTCCAGAGGTTCTGGAAGCATTACACGACGACCCGACAGCCGGACATCTTGGTGTTTCCCGCACACTGTCACGAATACAAGAGAAGTACTATTGGCCTCGCCTCACTGCCGACGTCGCCCACTACGTAAAAACATGCAGAGACTGTCAGCGACGCAAGACGCCGACCACTAGGCCAGCCGGACTTCTGCAACCCGTCGAACCACCTCAACGGCCATTCCAACAAATCGGCATGGACTTACTGGGGCCGTTCCCGACGTCAACTTCTGGCAACAAATGGATTGTCGTAGCGACTGACTACCTCACCCGCTATGCCGAAACAAGGGCCTTGCCCAATGGCACTGCCGCCGAGGTCGCCAAGTTCTTCATTGAGAACATCGTCCTCCGCCACGGAGCCCCCGAGGTCCTCATCACCGACAGAGGTACGGCCTTTACGGCTGACCTAACGCAAGCGATCTTGAGGTACAGTCAGACAAGCCACCGCCAAACCACCGCGTACCACCCACAGACGAATGGCCTCACCGAGCGTCTAAATAAGACCATCGCCGACATGCTGGCCATGTACGTGGACGTCGAGCAAAAGACGTGGGACGCCATACTCCCGTATGTAACCTTCGCGTACAACACGGCCGTGCAGGAAACGACGCAGTTTGCTCCATACAAGCTCGTCTACGGACGGAGCCCAACAACGACGCTTGACGCCATGCTACCGGTCGGCACCGACGAAGAAGACCTTCGCCAGCTACCTGGATTGCGCTGAAGAAGCTCGACAGCTAGCCCGCCTGCGTATCAAGAGCACACAGACGGTCGACAGGCGCCACTACAACCTTCGACGACACCACACCGAATACCAACCCGGCGACCTTGTCTGGGTCTGGACGCCGATACGACGATGGGGATTGTCTGAGAAGCTCCTGCGACGCTACTTTGGACCCTACAAGGTAGTCCGACGTCGTGGTGAACTGGACTATGAGGTCGTGCCCGATGGCTTAACGTCATCCCAACGACGCCGTGCACGACCCGAAGTCGTACACGTGGTGCGACTTAAACCTCATTACGCGCGCTGATTAGCTGTGACGCATTGTTAATGTAATTTATTGCATGTACTCTCTCTTATGTTCTGTCTTTAGCATCGGGACGATGCTTTTTCAGAGGGGGGTAGTGACACGTGCGGTTCTTTTGGTTTACGAAGAAAGCCGCTATCACTTTCTGTTAAGCGCAACGCAGGCCGCGTTTATCTTGTATGCCACTTTGGAACGCGTTATGACGCGTGTATAAAAGACTGACACGTGTGGTTCTTTTGGTTTACGAGGGAAGCCGCTATCACTTTCTGTTGAGCGCAACGCAGGCCGCGTTTATCTTGTATGCCACTCTGGAACGCATTACGAAGCGTGTATAAAAGCCGGCGCAGTGCGCCACTGGGGGGTCTTTTTTTTCCGTCGGCCGACGACTGCTCACGCCGCTGTTGCTGTGAGTTGTGTTTGGCCCTGTTTTGCTGGGCACAAGTTCGCCCAATAAACAGTTCGCCTGACACCGCCCTGACTCCTGCGTGCTTCCTCTCAAGTGCTGCGTGTATCACAACCTCGTGACAATAGTGACATTAAGTGACCGCTGTGTTCTGCGGTGATTTGATGTCACAGAACACACTGAAAGGGGCAATAGCGAACTGGAGCCAATTTTTTTGTCGACAACTGCTCGTCGATGTAAAAGATTTATATTCATGTTCACAGTGACAACTCTAGTCTTCTAAACATCACAACAAACACATCGCGTATATCAAACTGATGTAAGCACGTGCGTGAAGTGTCAGCATATTACATGCCGCATATTCTATGCTCCATAGAAATTGAAACGTTGTTGACACCACAGAAATAAAAAAAACGTACTAGAAAGCATAATGAGCAGCGTTGGTTTTTTTCGACCGTAAACATATATCTCTGCGCATTCAGGAATGAAACACTAAAATAAGTAATTTCACATACTGTCATGTGCTTTTCATCATGCCACCGTCATCCACCAAGCTTCCATCATGCCACTGTCATCGACCTTACTCACCAAGCCTTCGACCAAACACGTTTTGCCTCGCCACCATGAGCCGGCATTTTTCACCGTCACCACCATTGGCTCTCCACCACCACCACCGTCTGCCACCATTTTTTCCACTCTCGCAGCCATCAGCCATTAGGCCCTTTACAGTTTCCGCCATATCCACTAATATTTCCACCATATCCACAATTTCTCCACCATATCCACCAACGATTCCAGTATCCACCAACCCCGGATTTTCAAAAGGGGGCTGAAGCAAAAAACTGTACTAATTAAGTTAGCCAACCTGAGTGAGTGAAACAACTCTATTGACGATCCGGCATAAAGAGGGAAGGGGTAGAGGGTTAAAGCGAGACACTAGCGTGCTCGGACGTCCCGGAGCAGCAACCTACAATTTTCGGAAAATAAAAATGATACCCGTAAGCATAACCTCTCGGTAATACCACGATCATGCAAAAAATATGGTGACAAAATGGTACGGAATACAATTCCCAAGATGTTGAACTTTTTAGGTAGCATAGATGTGAATATAGAAAACACGACACAAAAATTACATCGTTCTTTTTATAAATTGTATCATGACGTCATTCATCCTTTTGTATGAGTTTGAGCTCTCATAAATTTTGTAACATATGTAGACAAAGCCTTTTCAAGCTTCTTGTGTTTTATTTTTCTCGTCATGGCAACTGTTGCATTCTGTTAACGTTTAGAATATGTAATTTAGTGATATTACCATATTTCTGTATAGTATGCTTTTGTTATCTTATTTGTATGTCAATGCTTTTGACCCATTTCTTTTAGGTAGCGACAACTAGTAAAGCTGTTTTAGTGCAGCTTTTACTTCCGCTATTCTTCATGTAATAGGATACGTAAAAATAAAATACAATTCAATTCACTCTGCTATTTTCTTGTCTCTATCAATTTTCTTTTCATCGCTCGCTGCGTCATCTTCAATTTAAGCTAAACCTACATTGTAAGCCTCCAGATTTCCGCTCTGTAGGTAAGTACTGGCAAGATGGAGCTGTTAAAAACCTTCCTATTGAGGGTTTGTGGCAGATTATCATTTATGATTTGATAATGCTTGCCAAACGTGATACACCGCAGCCTTATTCTTCTGGTCCTTTCTTCTTCTCATTATTCTTCTGGCTCCGTACTTACTACTTGTTCTAAGTAGACGTATACTCCTTTCCTACTTCCAGCGTCTCTCTGCCTATCGCTAAATGCTGCTTTCTGTCCCGACTGTTGCACAATACTTTAGTTTTGTGCCCATTAATTTTCACACTTACCTTTCTGTTTTTTGTGTCCACTTCAGTAATTATCGTTCCCTGAGGCAAATTTCATCAACAAAGTGCAGGTTACTAAGAAACTCCCCATTAACCCTTATCTTTGACTCTCCCCATTCTTGGCCTTTATGATAAATCTATGGTAAAGGTATACTCATTGAGGAGGTTAGGATTTCGAACAGCAAGTTT
Organism: Rhipicephalus microplus; assembly: GCF_013339725.1. NCBI lineage: Eukaryota > Metazoa > Arthropoda > Arachnida > Ixodida > Ixodidae > Rhipicephalus > Rhipicephalus microplus. The sequence continues at coordinate 91,128,629 of NC_051173.1, forward strand.
TTGTTCTCCGTAATTTGTTCTGCTATGCGGTATAAATACAGAACAATTTCTTAATTTGTAGTCTGTTGTTTTCTCAATGTACTTACTCTGGAAGGAATGTTTGTCAGACTTAAACTACCGCACAATTTCAGGAAATAGATTGTATCTGTAGAGCTTGGGCACCTTTAATATTTTATTTTTGGAATGAAATATTTGGGTGCTTGTAATATACCCTAAATTTTCTATTGCACGTAGCGCACGGTTCTGAAGCATTTGAAGTGATCCTAAATTATACTGTGTTGTAGTCGACCAAACTAGAAAACAGTACGTTAAACGGGAGTGTATAAGTGCGTTGTAGGTATGGTGCTTCAGGCTTGTAGGTAGTAAATATCGAAACCTGTTCCATGCACCTACAGCGCGGGCGATACTACCTTTGAGAGAAGCTATGTGTGGTGACCAGGACATGTTCTCGTGAAATATAACTCCCAGGAATTTTGCCGTGCTTTACTGTTGAATATTTACTTTTAGAAACTGTAGCTGAGTATGACAAGCTGTGATCGTTCTGTTTCATTTAAAGAGCAAATATTTTGTTTCACTTGGTACGTTTAATTGCAGTTTATTTGCATTAAGCCACATATCTAATCTTTTCAGCCAGGTGTTGGCTTGTTCAAAAATGATGTGCAATTGCCTTCCTGAGAAGAACCCGTTAGTGTCATCGGCATAAAGTGCAATGTTAGAGTAGCCCTGTACCTGTACAATATTATTTATATACGACAAAAAGAGAATGGGTCCTAAAACGGAATCTTGGGGTACACCGCCCTTTATATTCTGAATTTCTGAGGTGGTGCCATTGATCCTGATATGCTGTGTTCATGCCGTTAGATAGCTTTTTATTAAGGATAAACCGACGCGACGGATACCAAAGTGAGGTAGTTTTTTGAAAAGAATTTTTCGTTGAACGCCATCAAAAGCTTTTCTAAAATCAAAAAATAAACCAAGGGTTAGCACGCCGTTTTCAATGTTGTCAAGAATTTGTTCTTTTATTTCAAATAAGGCTGTTTTTGATGACTTTTTTACAGAAACCATATTGCTTTTGTGTAATTAAGTTTTTTTGTGTTTAAAACCCACTCAGTCTTTTAATTATAAGTGTTTGGCACTTTTCGCGAAATCTGATAGTACGGATATTGGTCTGTAGTTATTCATATCACTAGCTGGCCCACCTTTATGAATGACGGTCACTCGAGCTAGCTTGATTTTATTCGGGAACACCCCATTTGAAAGAATTAGATTACAGATATGAGCTAGAGGTATGCTTACATAATAACTAACAGCTTTCAGCGTCTGCACCTTTACTTCGTCAGCACCAGCCGCGCAACCGTCTTTAAACGATGAAATTATGCCCTTAACCTCCCGCTCGACGGTGGCTACCAGTAAAAGAACACCTATTTGCAATATAATCAGATAGAGAAACTGGTACATTGTGTTGTGAAGATGAACCAACACCTGTAAAATGAGCATTGAATGAATTTGCAATCTGAACGTCTGACAGCCCGCTTTGTTGGAAAGTAAGTTTATTTCTTTTAGGGAGTCTGTTCATTACTTCATTGATCGCCGTCCACATGAGATTTGAATTTCCCGAAACATCAGTGAATTTATTCATGTAATATTTTTGTTTAGCGCGTTGAATATCAGAATTTAATTTATTTTGTTCAGATATAAACACACGCAAATCTTCTTCGCTTATACTTTTGAGAAAAGTTTGAAAAAGCACGTTGCGCGCTTTACTTCTGTTATAGAGCTCACGTGTAATCCAAGGCTTTCTTGCTTTATTTTTTGCTTTTTGAGCTTCACAAGAGGGAAGCATCTGACGTATGAAACCAATAGGATGGATATAAAGGCAATGCAAGCTGTGTTGGTATCTCGACTCGTAAAGACTTCATTCCACCGATAGCAAGAGATTACAATCTTAAAGTTTGTTTTCTTACGTTTTGTTTGGAATATATCCTTCTGTAGTTTTTAAGTCTTCTTTGACAAGGCAGTTTAGGAGGTAGTAGACAATATATTGATAAATGACCACTAAGATCACACATCAGGACTTCTGCTCTGGTAGATTCCATAGGAAAACTTGTTATACAGAGGTGAAGCGTTGTTTGTGTTGTAAGTGTACTTCGCGTGGGTCCGTCAATGACATTTGAACACCCGTGTGATTCAAATCTGCTGATCTGCTAATAATGCCGATATCTTATGTTATCGTATCTGCTGATATTGTTCCGTCAGCAGGTTTTCTGGTTTGGCCTGTTAATGAATTATTGCCTCTATCTGTTGGACTACGGCCTCATCACCGCAAGTCAATGTAGAAATCTTTATTAGTACCTTCAGAGTGTTCTTGTCAGTCTTCGAGGGCTTGGACAGAATTCACCCCTAATCACCGAGACTTGTTGGCAGTGGTGGTTGGGAAGCCCAGGCTTCATCCAAATGGCCGCATGCTTCTTCTTGGGCAGCAACTTGTGTTGTCTGAAGCTTGTCCCCTTCACCCTCAGCCTCTCCGATGTCAGCACCCCGATCGCTCTCATGCACCTGGTCATCCCTTGTTTAGCCCCACCAGTCTGGTGCAGTAAGTGCTCCATCGGCTGTCGATTTTTGCGAATCCTTGTTCTTTGCACTTTCTGTCTTGTTACGTCCTTGTCTCTGGTCTATCTTTTTTGTATTCTTCTTCTGCGTCTTGTCGGATTTGGTGTCTTCTGTGAGAGCTGTACGCATGATGCTGACGTTATTTTCTAGGTTTTTAGGACCTACAAAGTGCGCCCCATCACTGTGTTTGCAGCTGGTCCAGGTCCCTTCCCTTCTTGGCCTGTCTTCTGTGCTACCATTCTCACCTCCTTGGTCTTCAGCGTGTTTCCTTTTACAAGTGCTTCGAAAAAAAAGCAGCTGCTTCGAAGAGGAAAGTGTGGAAAAATTGCTTTCGCACGTAGCAGGTGTGGCGCTCTTTTTTTTTTGAAAAAGTGACGAGGCGTTGTCGAATGTCGATAATAACACTATGCTCCCTCACGAAGCCCATGCCAATAATAGGGAGTTTTAGTGCTGGGTACCCAAGCGGCTTGCGTACCCAAGACGTTGGGGCAGTGGTATGGCGCATGCGCGAAAACCCAAACAGATGCGTCGCAAGATCGCTGGGGCGCTGGGGCCTTGCGTTCCCGCGGCCATAAACATCGTTACCACCACTGGCCTCCTAGTGGAGATAAGCTGTCCTGGTGCACATGCTGGCGCATCATGATGTTACCCGTGACGTCACCACCTTCACAACGAGCAAAGCCTAGGCTGGCCAGCGCCACCACTTTGACTTTCAAGTTTTAAGCACAAATATTATAGTCGATAGCCACTATACAAATATCACGGCACAAAAACACAGAATCTCGGAGAGCATGGATTGGCCACCTTGTAAAGTCCACTTTGGCAGAAACTCACGGTATCCGCACTGCGGATACTCTAGCCGTCGAGTTGAAATAAGCCAAAGTGCGAGCACCATCAGTGATTACATTGTTTCAGCCAGATTACCAAAGCTAGAATGGCCTGAAACATAGAAACTAAATATATGCCAGCCCCTCGACCAGCTGAATAGGTGGCGCCGTCTAGCGTGGCCATGATGAACCAGACAATCAGAACATTGTTATTGCAGAAACATTGTGCATTGTACGTCTGGTGCAAAAACCGCGCTGCGACGTTACTACAAATGAGTAACCTTTTAGATGCGGAAGCATCTTATACTCGCGCCTTGTAGTGCGCCGTCCGCGCCGTCCGCACCGCTTCTCGAACATTGGACAGCTGACGCGCGCGCATGTGCCGTCGCGCCGTCGCCCACTCTTCCACCATTTGTGCATCCCTTCCTCCTCTACACACCGCGCGCGCTTCACTCCTCCACCATCTGTGCACCCTTCCTCCTCTACACACCGCGTTCGACATCTACAATTCTCCTGATTCTCCAGTGGACGCGCATGTGGCGTCGCGCTTCGAGAACATTCAACAGCTGACAGTGCATGCGCCGTCGAGCTGTATATATACTCAAGGTCGGCACTCGCTCGCTCAGTTGCCGCTCGTCGGTTGGTTTGTACGGCGCGTCGACGTCCAAGGTCGCGGTGAAATGAATTCCAACGAATCCACAAACACAATGATCGACGTCCCTTCGACCAGCGCCGCCCTTTCGCATACGTGTGTACGTGTTCACTCATTTAACACCCCCTCCTACAACCACGTTAACCAATTTAGCCATCGACCCAAGTAAGTCGCAATTTAACACCCCATTTCACAACCACGTTAACCAGTTTAGCCATCGACCCAAGTAAGTCGCACTTTAACACCCCGTTAACCAATTATATGCTCCGCATCCTCCTCAGTGTTCCCCGAGGGAAGCCGCGGGCAATTTTTTTTTATTCATTTTCACCTCAAAAAAAAACGCGTAAGCCAACACGTTCATGACTGTAGTTGCATCATGTGTCACAAGATGTTGACACTATTGTTACAGCAACCTTGTATTTTTCCCTTTTTTGCGATAAAGAAGTCTCGTGATTTTGCCGCAACGGTGACTCATTCCTATGTAAGTTAAATGCAGTTTAAATGCGTTTAGCATTATCATTTATGGTTTGCGAAAACCGAAAGGCATGCATGTCTACGTATGATGAGCTCAAAACGTTGGAAGAGGCACGTTCCAGTAGGACGGTAAGCGCAAACTAGTATCTGGTAACACGTTAACGTAAAAAAGTATAGGTACAAGCTAAAAGTTACACAGAGTTACACGTTACACTGCTGCTCTGTCGTCGCACTTGCTGGACTACGACCAGCCGTCTGGATTGCTTGGCATCGATGGTGCCGGCTTCAGTCGCAAGTGTGGCGCATACGAAATAGATTTTTTTTCGTGTTGATAACTGTCAAATTATTTAAAAATGATTTTTTGAAATTAGTTTACTTCATGTCACTATGTAAGTTTATTTGGGCATTTCATATCATAAACATGATTAAATAATACTTACGCGACAATTAAGACGCTATCGTGCGGCGAGCGCTTGTGACCTTTGTGCGGCTCGCGTTTGCGTGCGCGCATCTATAAGGCATTCCAGTTGAGTATGGGTTGGGTACGCAACGCCGCGTGCCCCCAAGCCCGCAACGCGCCAAGAGCTTGCGTACCCAGCACTAAATCTCTCTAATCAGGTATCGAGAACACTGGCGGAGAACGCTAAAACTGACAACAAAAGTAGAACCGCGAATCTGTATTCGTGCCGTGCAAACACCGAGTAGCGTGACGATGTGCCCAACAGCAGTACGATTTGGCCTGAAGTTTCAAGGCACCATCACTTTCTTCAGGAGGGTGGCCTGTTTTTCACTTACTATAGTAAAACCGGCACCCGTGTCAACTACAGCCCTGACTTTGCGACTGTCTAACAACACTGGAACGTCTAACGAATCTTTGTGAAACCAGCTGGTGGCATCGTCGTGTCGGACTGATCAGTTTGCGGAAGCGCCGCTAGGAGGCCTCGAGTTTGTCCTGTCCGAGCGGCCTCGGCCCCGAAGATCACTGTGGTTACTTTTCCCAGCGTGGGCTGGGTGACCACCCTTATGAAAATGACTGTCGATTTTCCATTCTCGGACTGCGATCAAATGATTGACTATATTGATTATAAATGGTTCTGAATAATCATTGATTCCCTTCATTACTCCATCAACAACATTGTTGTTGAGCATTTTGCAATAAAAATGCCATTGGTTCATTTTTATGGAAATGCCATTGAGGACGTATTTCGTAAAGAATATTTTTGTTGAGCACTTTGCAATGAAAATTATTGTCTCATTTCTTGGAAAAAACCATAGAAAAATATTTGATAAACAATATTTATGTTGAGCACTATACAATTAAACTTTTATTGTCTCATTTCTTTCAAAAACCATGACCTAAACATTCCGCAAGCAATATTTCATAAGAACAAATGGCAGCATATCCGCAAAGTGAATGATTGAGAGTGGGGCGAAGCATTCGTCCGTCCATGAGTCTATCTGTTTGACCGTCCATGCGTCTGTTCGTGCGCCCGTCCCTGCGTTCGTTCATGCATCCGCCCCTGCGTCCGTTCATGCGTTCATCCATGCATCTGTCTGTGTGTCCGTTCGTCCATCTATCCAACACTCCAAGTCCCACCATCTTGCATATTTTTATGATATATTCCCCATATAGAAGCACCGCCATTCAGTGGACATTCCAAGGACTAAACGAGAGGTGGCACACACACACTTTCTTACGGCTTGCGCTTCGGTCTACTTCCCACCTTCAACCACCTTGAGTTCATGGTATATACTAGTTCACTGTATTCATGGCACTGCGGCCCAATGCTCGCTAAACCTTTCTAAAACCAAAGAGGTTACGCCCAGCGAGTATAACGTAGCAACTTTTCCTGTCAGATAGTGCTCAATGTATATGCCAGTGGCTGCTAATGTGAAATGAGAGACAGGAGGATTCAGCTTTTAATTTCTTACGGCTTGCGCTTCGTATCTGCTTCCCCCCTTTAACCACCTCGAATTCATTCATGGTATATACTAGTTCATTGTATTCATGACCCTGCGGCTCAACGCTCGCTAAACCTTTCTAAAACTAAGGAAGTTACACCCAGCAAGTATAATGTAGCAACCCTTTCTTGTCCGATAGTGCTCAATGTACATGCCAATGGCTGTTAATGGGGATTGCAGCGTGCGCGTTGACTAAAAGCCGAATGCTCTTGTCTCTCATTCTCCATTAGCAGCCATTGGCATGTACATTGAGCGCTATTTTTTATTGTTAAACAACGCACTGAAGAAATCTTTCACCGGCACCACCTTGGAGGTCAAATGTTATACCTATTTCGGGTATGTGCCACTGGTGGTTACGCACTACGAGGGACGCACAAGCCACGCCGGAGCTTCGCCCCTAAAATTGGGACGCGATCCTGTTCATGTTCTCCCGCGCGAGTGCGTGAAGAAGAGAGAAAAAGGAAAAGAAAACAGATGCAAATCTGCGGAAGCTGGGAAGTTTCGTGCTCGCGGAAACAGTACTGAAACACTGGCCTATATGTTTATGCTCGTGTTCTGCAAAACGAATTGAACTGATGATTTTAGAAAAGCATTGCAAAAAAAGAAACAAACGGAAGGCAGCGAGACAGAGAAAGATCGAAATTGAAAATCTGTTGATTGATGTTTGAATAGTGGTTGCGTAATTTGATGATGAAATTGAGCATCAAGTATACAGAAGTCAGGTGCAGAAGTCAGCAGGAGAGCGTGTGCCACCGACAATTACTCACTCTTTTGAATATTAGGTACAGTTCTCGTATTCCAGCATAGATTTTTAACAGTGAACCACGACTAAGACAACCAGTGTACTCCTGTGGAGATAATGTACCGGCTATAAAAATACCCATTTTCTAAAGAGCAACTGCATGCAGTAACAATAATGATTTTGAGGTTCGCTCTGCACCATTTCTTGACCCTATCTGCACGCGACCATTGGCAAAAAAGATGTGCAGAAGCAATATACATTTTGAGAGAGACCTACCTCTCCGCCGCTTATTTGTGTACGTCATACATGAGCTTGGTGCGCGTATCAGCAGTCATTTGAACAGCGGTGTGACGCTGAATAGAGGTAAGAGTAGCCACTCCCCATAAATAAGATCAGGTAAAGGCTGGACATGAGTAAAAAGCACTCTGTATCGCGAAATAATTGACATTAATTGTAATTGCGGAAATAAGCAATTGTCAGAATCCTAAAGAGGCGGTGCTGCTACAGCGCGCAGCTCGCGGCAGTGCGCGCGCATGAAATGCGTTAGAATTGACACGCTCAAATATTCATGCAACAATTACGTGCAAAAGCGCATTGTCTTCAAACAGCTGAGAATAAGCTGCTGTCACTGACACGTGTGTAGCTAGCAACACAAATAAGTGAAATTACATACAGCACACGCACATGCGAGAAACATACGTAGGTTTCAACAGCCGAACATAGCCTCGTCGCGCTGGTATGCGCAAATTTCGGTAAGCAGTACACCCACTGTTCACAGGAAAGCACTAAAACGATGCACGAACACACGTTATTCGTTCTTGCAGAACGGCGAACCAATAACCGAAGTCGGAGGTGAAAGAGCTCATCGTTGTTGTCTCGACTTCGCTCATCAAATGCATGCGCAAACAAATGCATATGGCAGAAAAAAATTTTAAACTTCCGCCAACGGGTTGCAAAAAGCCATGGCTTTGGTTGATATATACTCCGCGAAAAGACTCACTTTCACGCGGTGGTGCTATGGTGCAATAGGTAAGACGTTTGCTTCAAGTGCATGAGGTCTCGAGTTCGATACCAGTGTTGGGGTGGTCCGCAGATGCAAGTGCTTGTGATACGAATGCTTCTTAATTACCTATGGTCGCAATATACCGCATTGTAGGTGAGAAACCGCTCTCAAGTGCAATAAATAATGTTTTTTCGCATTGATGAACCATTGATGGCTTTCAATTGAAAGTCGTTGGCCAAATTTCAATGCTTGTCAACAATTGCCTTTGTGATATTTCAATAATCCACAACGAATTTTCCATGTCGTTTTCTCTCAGTGATAAATTTATATCGAGTTTATTGACGGCTTTCAATTGAAAGTCATGGACCAATTTTCAATAATGGTCAACAATTTCTTCAACGGTACTTCAATTGAATCGTAAAGTATTTTCGATCCCATCTGTTGTCATTGCTCAATAACTTCTTTTTGTTTTTTTCAATAAGAATGTTTTAAGGGCAACCCTGCGCTACGTTCGAATAAGTACCGCCATTAGGAGACAGTCGCCGCGGGGATGGGAAGCGTGACTGGTGCAGGAATGGTGAAAGTCCGTGCTGCTGAGCCATACAATCTTCCATTTTAGGTGGCCATTGGCCGAACCTGGATGGCGGTGAGTTTGCCAAAATCCGCGTAGTCCAAGTTGTCGATAAGAGCACTGTTGGTACGGATGCCCAGCTTCGCCACAGTGGAAGCAGGGAGAACGTCGATCTGGCGCACGCCATATGTTTAATAGCCGCTAGGCCATACGAGGTGCGTTGTATACGGGGCGGCTTGGGAGGTCTGCGGCGTGCCTGTTGCCAAGTTATGTGCAATTGCAGGTATAACCAGTTGCCGCAAAGCTTGAGCATGCGACATGCGGGGAAAGTAACTGCGTGGTTGATAATCTCGCATAAAAGGCGGTTCTCTTAAGGCACGCTGGACAACGAGGAGATCATGGGCTGTGAGTGCACGGAATGCTTCTGAGGTTCTTCGCGGATTACTGAGCCTATGAGCTGTCGGAATAAATAGTACTCTGTAGTAGAAGCACTGACGTGCCGTTCGTATAAGCTTAAAAGTAATTTCAATGAAGACGGCTTACGTGAGAAATTCTCACTCAGTCTTGGGTGGACTGGGCACAAGCTTGCAGAAAAACTGCTCTTTTATTCCGCGCATGAGGTACCACACCTTCTGTACTTCTGATATGCAGGGGTCAGATCAGTAGAAAAGACGCTTCATGTCCTCGACTTACATCGCAAACCATTAATTCCGAATTTGTATGAGGGACTGGTGATGGCGCTCAGCTCTCTCGCGATGGTTAGGGCTGGCATATATCACAAGAATACGGCCTTTTAAATCTTCCCATGATGTTAGAATACCTGCAAGGATCTCATAACATACGCGTGCGCCATCGAGAAGAATGAAATGGCGTGCCGCAGTTTGTCTGCGTCGTCTCACTGGCTGTGCACTGCAACAAACTCGTATAGTCAACGAGCCAATCTCCGACATCCTCGAGTGCAGTGCCACGAAAAAAATTTGGCGTTTGTAGTGTCAGTAACGTAAGCCTGAAGCTGCCTGAAGCCAGCTGCTTCCATTTTGGCACACAAACACCAAGCCGAAAGGCCACTACTCGGGCCCGTCGCGCTCACCATAACTGTTCCTCTTAAATCTGTTTTCATTATGGTGGCTTAGTGGGCGGCACGCATGGCATCACCGTCAGTATGACAAAACTGCCACCAGCGCTTGCATGGCCTCCGAGGAGATTGGCGGAGATGTCTTGCAGTCACCGCACCAACGGGCGCAACCCTTCTGTGCACCTATAGACCATAGGTAAATGAAATGAGATTGTTCCAAAATTGAATACGAGCGTTCTATTTTCAATAGGAAATTATTTCCCTAACCTAAGCCAGGTCCTGTGCCTGTGAGCCAAAGCTACTGGTATCTGAATTTGGCGAAAGATTGATAATTTAGTAACCAGAGAACTCATTGAAGTGCATCGTACAGAAGAACGCAACTATAATCGCTTCGGCGATACTCATTTGATTCGGGGCAACAAAGCAAATAAATTTTTATATTTCTTGTTCTCCTTTTTGTTTCGGCACTGCTTTTATGCAGTTATGATAGCCAGTGCATTCGCGCATGCCGGCGCTAGGGTGTCGATATGACAGAAAGCTTTTTCACAAGAAAGACAGTCGCGAGTTCCTGTTTGTGCTGTGCTGTGTGTTCTTCTCTGTCCCGTCCCGCGTTTGGGCTCTGAAGTCAGCTCTGATACATGAGGGGATCTAAATAACTTGGCTTAGGTGCTTATACACCAGCCTTGCAACTTAAAAAAGTACGATATTGCGGGACATCTTGTATATTGAAGATATATTGTACCTGGCCATCGCGAGCACTGCCTCTCTGAGGACTGCAGGGTATTTGTAAATAAAAAGAAAATAATAACATAGTGCCATGTGTTCTGATGCATGCCAATTGTGGTTTGTGCTTTTCATAGGTGACGCATATATTTTCTTAAACGAAAGTTCACGACAAAGGGGCCAGCACCCTACTTACCAAACGTAACGTACATGTTGATGACGTAGCATCTGTTAAGACCAGCCTTAAAGACACGGTCATCTTGGTTTCATAATGTAAAAAATAAAAAACAATCCCCCAGTGCACAATGATGGGTCATCATAATAAGACTAGAAAAATGTGAAATGTAGCTCGTGCCAGCTGTCCACAAAGTCTATGTAGACTAAGATACACTTGTTTTTTTTTCGTAAATCACTACATCATTCCTCAAGTGTCTAGAAGGAGGAGACTAATGACTTCTTCTAGAAGCAGCGCACAAAAATTTCCAATCTTTATGTAACAAAATGAGTAGCTGCCAAAGTTTTATTCATGCTGCGAAGTCAAATGTCTTCCATATAATAAGTATTCCCGAATATGATGCACAAAGATGCATCCCCAATAAATGTTGAAGTCTTGAGTAATTTCTACTGCTCATTATACTGCAGGATAATGGATGCTTTCTTCAATGCTGCCTTAAATACCCCCATTATACGTCATGTGGCCAATACAAAATGCTGGATGGTATGGCATGTGATTCTGGCAAGGTAGGTACTGCAATGTCTTGCACGTTGGCTTTTTAGTGTGTACATTTCCCTTCTTCAGAGAATGGCGTAAGCTAAAAGCAGGAAATCCTGCGCTTTTCAAACTGCTGCTTGCGATGAAGCTTGTCATAATGTGGTAACCACACTAAGATTGAAAAACTATACACCTATTCTGGGTCGTATATTCAACCTGGTATAAATAACACTGAGAAATTATAAGCGGCATCCGTAGCAGGGTTCTAAGATAGGAAAAAATGCAACCAACTCGCATATGCCGCACCTAAAAGCCCACCGTATGGTGTTTGAGCGGTCACCGTGCTCGGATGCGGTCATGCTAGCACCAGGTCGTTGTCAGCTGCATTTGTGGGCTTTTTGTGGAGAAGAAATGCTAGGGACCGTGTGCCACAAAAATATTGAAGTATTAATTAGCTTCCATGTGAACAGATTGCGCCACGCTACGCTCATCCAACCACTTTCACTGTCAGTTTCTGCGTCAATTAAGGCATCCCCAAGTTGCAATATGGCGTCCAGCTATTCCTATGTATAGACAGAACAGCAAAAGAGGTTCTACGTAGGCGCTTAAAATATCGCGGCTGATAATAAGCATAGAACTGGGGCACGGGGTGAGAGTGTTTTTTATGGATTGAATGATTCCAGTTTTTAAAGAGGCAGCTAGGCAGCGCTATTTTTTTTATACAGCGATAATTGTAGTCAGACTCATCAGCAGCCGATTTCGGGTTGTATTGTTAACCAGCGCCGCCACTGCATGCATGCGTAACCACCATAGAGCACAGTGACAAAGATTTGACAGGTCCCACACACTGAGGTAATACAATTCATGCGAAGCAGTCACCGAGTATCAGCCTATGCCAGATGTTTCGCTTTCAGCCAAGCGTTACAAGGTCTGTGGATTTTTTGCAAATTAAGTATTACGCAAGTAGTATTGAGTGGCTAGCATACTCAGTAAAAAGTGCGCATTTGCTTCTAGCTTCATCGATTTTCATGTTCGCTTATGGCCCCAAAGCGGGGCATGTAAGGTGATGCTATTGCTATTGTGCACCTATTAGATAAAAGCATAGCTAATGTAAAGCCATTGTTTATTTGTGTCGTTTGTAATACAGTTATGTCAATCATATAAAACTTTCACTCTTTCTTGTGCATTTTTCTTCTGTTAAGCGACTGTATCTCAACGTTTTCTTGCAGACTTGCCGGAGAGGAGTTTGTGCGAAGCACTAATTACGCAACAAAGCAATTGCTGTCAATATTTAAGAAAGTATTCATGCTATAAAAAGTAAATCAAGCTGCTTTAGAACGACCATTGGCTATACTTCATGTCTATCAAAGTCCGTAACAACTATAATGCGGCTCCAAATAAACCATCTTGCTAGGAAGCGCAGCCACTATTACAAACAACACACAACACAAGCGCTTGTGTTCTGTGTTCTTTGTAATAGTGACTGCGCTTCCTAGCAAGATGGATCCTTACCAACTGGCCCGATACCATTGTTTATTGAGTTCCAAATAAACACCTCACATATTGCAAGTTACGAATAGGTTGATTGTATATGAACATTTTTTCCCTCGAAAACTATCCCAGCTGCTTTTGGAACCACCCAAAAATATTTGGACCAAATCAAGCATTAAAGAGAAAAAGGAACCGGCAGATTTCACGTACCTTGGTAATCAACATTTTGTGAAGCATTGCAGGAAAAGTGACTATGGTGTGATTTTTTTTGCGTGACACGTTATGAAATCACGCTAAATATACGTACAACTGTTGCATTCACAGACGTATGTTGAACAGTTTCAAATGCTTGTATAACCAGCTGTTGCCCTTGCGCAAGGATGCCAACAGGAACATCATCATCATCTTCATCATCAGCCTGACTACGTCCACTGAAGGACAAAGGCCGCTCCCTTGTTCCGCCAGTTAACCCGGTCCTGTGCTTGCTGCTGCCAATTTATACCCGCAAACTTCTTAATCTCATCTGCCCACCTAACCTTCCGTCTCCCCCTAACCCACTTGCCTTCTCTGGGAATCCAGTTAGTTACTCCTATTGACCAGCGGTTATCCTGTCTACGCGCTACATGCCCGGCCCATGTCCATTTCTTCTTCTTGATTTCAGCTATGATATACTTAACCCCCGTTTGTTCCCTAATCCACTCTGCTCTCTTCTTGTCTCTTAGAGTTACACCTACCATTTTTCTTTCCATTGCTCGCTGCGTCGTCCGCAATTTAAGCTGAACCCTCTTTGTAAGTCTCGGGGTTTCTGCTCTGTAGCTAAGTACCGGCAAGATACAGCTGTTATATACCTTTCTCTTGAGGGGTAGTGGCAATCTACCTGTCATAATTTGGAGTGCTTGCCAAGTGTGCTCCATCCCATTCTTCTTCTTCTAGTTACTTGAATCTCGTGGTTCAGCTCCGCGGTTATTACCTGCCTTAAGTAGACATAGTCTTCTACAACTTGAAGTGCACTATTACCTATCTTGAAGCGCTGCTCTTTTCCGAGGTTAATGTACAATACTTTCGTTTTCTGCAGATTAATTTTAAGACCCACCTTTCTGCTCTCCTCGCCTAACTCCGTAATCATGAGTTGCAACTCGTCCCTTGAGTTACTCAGCAATTCAATGTCATCGGCGAACCACAGGTTGCTAAGGGACTCTCTATTAACTCTTATTCCTAACTGTTCCCCTTCTAGGCCCCTGAAAACCTCCTGTAAGTACATGGTAAATTGCACTGGGGAGATTGTACCCTCCTGCCTTACACCCTTCTTGATTGGTATTCTGTTGCTTTCTTTTTGAAGCACTATGGTAGCAGTTGATCTCCTGTAGATTTATTCCAGCATGTTTATATATACTTCATCGACGCCCTGATTCCGCAGTGTCTGCATGACGGCTGATATTTCTACTGAATGAAACGCTTTCTCGTAATTTATGAAGGCTATGTATAGTGGTTGGTTATATTGTCACGACGTCAAAACAGAGGTCTTGCCGCAGAAACTGAGACACCAGAAGCAGGTAGGTTCTTTTTATTAGAACGTGCAAGAGAGTTCTTCTTTTTCATCTATTTCATTGTACTTCATGGCACATGCACAACTGTCATTGTCTTTCTTTTTGACAAGCACGTGACATTTGCCTCCCTCCGAAATAGGCATCGTCCCGATGCGCAACTTAGGCGCTCTACCAGGCGTATGAAGTGGTCGCGTCAACTGGATAAATATTGTTTCATACGCATGGCGGGTACGACTTCGGGTAAATAATTTTAACGCTTAGAACTACAGTCAGTGTCGGGAACAACGTCTTAGTTCACATCGTTCAAGCGTCGCGTGACGCTGTATGGGCCAAAGTATCATCTTAGCAGTTTTTCTGACAGTCCACGTCGACGTATCGGAATCCAGACCCAGACCTAGTCGCCTGGTGTGTAGCTAATAAACTTGTGTCGGGGATCGTACCGTTGTGCACCTTGATGCTGTTGATGACAGGTGCGCACACGCGCGACCTGTCTCGCTTCTTCGGTGTGCTGAGTGAACTCTTCGGCGTCCACATGCATGTGGTCTCACTCATGCGGCAACATGGCGTCCAACGTTGTCGTGACTTCGCGACCATAGATCAGACTGAACGGCGTCATTCCAGTGGTTTCTTTCTGAGCGGTATTGTAGGCAAAGGTCACGTACGGCAATATCTGATCCCAGTTTTTATGTTCCGTGTCAACGTACATGCTGATCATGTCTGTGAGGGTCCTATTGAGGTGCTCCGTCAGCCCGTTTGTCTGCGGATGGTAAGCAGTTGTTCTCCGGTGAGCTGTACCGCTGAGTCTGGGAACCGACTCCAAAAGCTCTGAGGTGAAAGCAGGTCCTCTGTCTGTGATCACTGCTGTCGGAGCGCCATGCCGATGGACGATGTTTTCGATGAAGAACTGAGCGGCCTCTGCTGCTGTGCCGCGCTGCATAGCTTTAGTCTCCGCATAACAGGAAAGGTAATCGGTGGCCACGATTATCCATCTGTTCTTTGTTGTGGAAGTTGGAAAGGGGCCCAGGAAATCCATTCCAATCTGGGTGAACGGCTTCGCATGTGCTTCGACTGGATGTAAAAGACCGGCTGGCTTGCTAGGAGGTGCTTTGCGTCTTTGGCAGTCGGTGCAAGTTCGCACGTGGTGGTTAACATCAGCGGGTAACTTTGGCCAGTAGTACTTGCATCATAGTCGGCACAATGTTCGGGTGAAGCCTAGATGACCAGAAGTTGCTTCATCATGGCACCGCTTCTATAATTTCTTTTCGAAGAGAGGCAGGCACGACGAGCAAGTGTGGGTTGCCGGTTGGGGAGAAGTTTTTCTTATAGAGAACATCGTTTCGCAAGCAAAAAGACGGCAATCCTCTGGCAAATAACCGCGGCACGTCCTTACGTCGTCCTTTTAAATATTCAATGAGTGGTAAGAGCTCGGGGTCACTGGGCTGCTCCCGTGCAATAGTGTCCGTGTTGACAATTCCCAAGAATGGCGCGTCGATGTTTTCGTCATCACGAGCGACAGTCTCAACTAGCGACCGTGTGAGACAGTCGGCGTCGGTGTGCCCCAGATTTATAGACGATGGTCATGTCAAACTCTTGAAGTCTTAGGCTCCAGCGCGCCAAACGGCCAGATGGATCACTAAGGTTGGTGAGCCAGCACAAATAGTGATGGTCACTAACAACCTTGAAGGAGCGGTCGTACAAATATGGACGAAATTTGATGACCGCCCACACCACGGCGAGACACTCCTTCTCGGTAGTCCAGTAGTTCTCCGTGCGAGAGAGAGTTCTGCTGGCGTAGGCTATTACTCTTTCACAGCCGTCTTGCCACTGCACCAGAACGGCACCCAAACCTACATTGCTGGCGTCAGTGTGAAGTGCTGTAGGGGCTTCCTGGTCAAAGTGCGCGAGGACTGGAGGTGTTTGCAGGCGTTGTCGTAGTTCATTGAATGTGATTTGCGGTTGTTCACCCCAAAAGAAGGGGACGTCCTCACGTGTGAGTCGTGTCAATGGCGCCGCAATAGACGAAAAGTCCTCGATCAATCGCCGGTAGTAGGCACACAACCCTAAAAAGCAACTCACGGCCTTTTTGTCGCGTGGTACAGGAAATGGCGCTATGGCGTCTATCTTGGCCGGGTCAGGTCGAACACCCCCGTGACTGACGACGTGGCCTAGAAAGCTGAGTTCGTTAAAACCGAAATGACATTTTTTCAGTTTTAAATTAAGGCCGGCCAAACGTATGGCTTGCAGGATGGTGAATAAACGGCTGAGATGTTCCTCGAATGTTGCTGAGAATACAATAACATCGTCCAGATAGACCAAGCATGTTTTCCACTTGAGGCCTGATAGTACGGTGTCCATGAGACGCTGAAAAGTGGCTGGCGCCGAGCACAACCCAAAAGGAAGCACCTTAAATTCGTATAGGCCGTCGGGCGTCACGAAGGCTGTTTTTTCACGATCTCTCTCGTCGACTTTTATCTGCCAGTAGCCGCTTCGGAGGTCCATTGAAGAGAAATAGCGCACATGACGCAGCCGATCGAGTGAATCGTCTATGCGGGGCAGTGGATAGACGTCTTTCTCCGTGACTTGGTTCAACTTGCGATAATCAATACAGAAGCGCAAGCTGCCGTCTTTTTTCTTGACCAAAACCACGGGGGACGCCCAAGGACTTTTCGAAGGTTGTATGACGTCATCCGCGAGCATCTTGTGTACTTGCTTCTGAATCTCCTCGCACTCTTTCGGAGACACACGGTAGGGGTTTTGCCGAATCGGTCGCGTGTTGTCTTCAGTATTGATGCGGTGCTTGGTCAATGGTGTTTGCTGGAGCTTTGACGTATACGAAAAGCAGTCTTCAAATTGGTGTATAAGTTCAAACAGGTGCTTCCTATCAGAGGGTGGTAGCGTAGAGCAGATGTCCACCGACAGAATTGTCGAGGCGGGACAGCCGCGTCATCTGGTTGCAAGGTAAAACAATCCCCGGCTTGGTCTACATCGTCGTAGTAGGCAATTGCGGTACCCTTCTGGATTTGACGGTGCTCGTTGCTGAAGTTTGTGAGGAGCACTTCTGCCTGTCCACCAGTATGTGCCAGGACGCCCCTCGCGATGGAAATGCCTTGCGTGAACAAAAGAGTGACTATGTGCTCCACTATCACATCTTTTTAGCAAGGACACCCACTGGACATCGACACAAGGCAGCAGGATAGCTATGGGAGTGTCACATTGTCGGCTATTCGCAAACGGCCACGTGGTTCTTCACTGCTGTTGTCAGCTTGAGAATGTGCGCAAAAGGTCACTAAACGTTGGGGGATGTTGATAACAGCGCGATGACCTTGAAGAAAATCTACGCCCAAAATTAAATCTTTACAGCAGTCTGGCATTAGGACGAAAGTGGCCACGAAGCTAGAATCCCCGATGCGAAGTCTAGTGATGCATTTACCCGTGGGTGTCATCAGCTGACCACCAGCACTCCTTATGTGGGGCCCTGTCCACGGTCTCTTGACGTTTCTAAGGCGGTCGGCGAGCTCTTGTCGCATGATTGAGAAGTCGGCGCCAGTGTCGATCAGTGCTTTAACGTGATGTCCGTCAATGAGAATGCTCAGATCAGCACGTACAACTTCATCAGCATTATTATTCGTCGTCGTATTCATCGTGGTTGTCGTCATACCTTCTTGCGATGATCGGGGGAACTTTTCAGTGGGTCGACGATTGGCAACCTTGCCCCCCGAGGTCGCATCAGTTAGTTTCCCCGGCGTGGGCTAGGCGAACGGCCTCTGGTGACGTCCGCGTAGCTCTGAGGGAAGTCACGGTGACACGCAGGTGATGGAGATCACCAGCGACGCAGTGAGGTTGCTTGGGTAGGCGTTAGTTGATCAGCATCGTGGGCACGACGGTCTTCGGAGTGGAAAGAAGCGGGACGAGAAAAGTTCCAGAACCCAGAATCGCCGTGACGACAATAGCGGGCAATGTGACCGGGTTCTCCGCAGCGGTAGCAAATAGGTCGACGGTCGGCCATGTGCCACAAGTCAGTTCGGCGAACTGGTGGTCGTCTCGTAGAATCCCGTGTCCACCAAGGTACGGCAGCGGGTCGTGGCTGGAAGGGCGTCGCCACAAATGTCGGTGGAGAGCGACGGACCACATCAGCGTAGCTCGGTGGATGTGGCTCAGGACTTGGCGTGGGTGGTATAATGGCTTGCCTCAACTCCTGGTGAACGATTTCGACAACAGATGCGACTGGCGGTTGGGAAGGGAGAACGCAGAGGGCCCGAAGTTCCTCACGCAGTATTTCCCTAATCATTTGTCGCAGGGAACTTTCGCATACGGCAGTGTTCTGAGCTGCAGCACTTTCTGCCGTGTGGCTCTGCAGACCGTCAAAGTGTCGGCGTCGTTGTTGCAGAGCGCGCTCGATGACTGTCGCCTCTCTTATGAATTCATCTACTGTTGTAGGTTGATTTCGTACGAGGCCCGCAAACACTTGTTCCTTAACACCCTGCATTAGGTGACGCACCTTCTTCGCCTCGGGCATGTCAGGGTCAGCTCGTCGAAACAGACGGATCATACCCTCTGCGTACATGGCGGCTGATTCATTGAGTTTTTGCACGCGTGCCTCAATCACTTGCTGTGCGCGATCCCGTCGGTCCGAGTTCAAAAATGTAGCGAGGAGCTTTCGACGGAAGTCTTCGCAAGATTAGAATGTAGCCTCGTGGTTCTCATACCACGTGCGATCGCTATCTTCCAGTGCGAAATATGCACGGCCAAGTTTGTGTTGTTCACTCCAGTGGTTGGATACAGCGACCCGTTCGAACTGTTCGAGCCAGTCCTCGACATCCTCGTACTCTTCCCCACGGAAAACTTCAGGAACGCGAGGATGTTCAAGAGTTACCTGCGAGGGAAGAGTGGTCTGCGATGGCGGGATAACCGTGGATGTCGTAGGAGCTGCCATGCTGGAAAGAGGTGGAACAGGTGCGGACTCTGGACTTAGGCCTAGTAGGCGCCGACTGAATCGGTGCACTGGAGTCGTGACGAGGGGCTGAGTCTCTGGACTAGGTGAACGGGTCCGAGGAAGACTGTCCTGCATCAGGTTGTAGGCTCCAGCACCTCCACCAGTGTCACGACGTCAAAACAGAGGTCTTGCCGCAGAAACTGAGACACCAGATGCAGGTAGGTTCTTTTTAATAGAACGCGCAAGAGAGTTCTTTTTCATCCATTTCATTGTACTTCATGGCACATGCACAACTGTCATTGTATTTCTTTTTGACAAGCACGCGACAATATTCTGATCATTTCTTCATTACCTGATTGATAGTATCGATGTGATAGTATGAACAGGAACATGAGTAGTAGTAGGAACTCCAGAAGCGATAAGCTGATATGAATTGATTTCATTGATTTTTGTGTTTTAACGTCCCAAAACCACTATTTGATTATGAGAGACGCCGTAGTGGAGGGCTCCGGAAATTTCGACCACCTGGGGTTCTTTAATGTGCACCCAAATCTGAGCACACGGGCCTACAACATTTCCGCCTTCATCAGAAATGCAGCCGCCGCAGCAGGGATTCCAACCCGCGACCTGCGGGTCAGCAGCCGAGTACCTTAGCCACTAGACCACCGCGCCGAGGCTGTGGTATGATACTTGATTGCCATGCAGAGTTCAATTTCACGTGGACCTTGGCATTCATCTTTTGCATTCGTCAGGTCAACACTGTTGATGTCAGGTTTTTTTAACGCTCACGCGTTAAAATTACTCGTGTGTGTTCTCGTCAATGCTTGGTAGATAGGCACCTGAGGCACGTACCCGCATACCTGTGGCACACTACCGCCGGCGGGTATTCGCCACTGTTTGGCGTAAAGTGTTGTAAAGTGTTCCGCGACGTAAGCGACGGGGTTGTGAAATCATTTATGTCTTCACGAGCGCGTCATATTCTTCCTATACTCTTACCTTTCCATATTAAGTTTTGCTCACACCAAGTTAGGGCACTGATCACGAGAGCACCCAGACGTAACCGGCTAGATAGATAGATACCAACATGCGCAGATAGATGCGAAAAGTGCTTGCAGTACGCAAAAAAATGCTTCACATATAAAGGTGCTTACGTGACCAAATTGTTTATGTGGGGTCTTTCGAATTTAAAGGGAGTGTGGTCTGAATGTTGTTTATCCGAATGCTTATGCTGATATCATTGTTTCTCCTTCTAATATTACGTTTGGTTCACGTTTTCAGCAAAAGTGTTTATGGGAGTTTTTTGAATCTTAGTAATGTTACTAAAATTGTTCTGCTATGTATTGCTATGAACGTTTTGCGAAATTTTTTTATGTTAGCGATCTCATCCTTGTAATATAACGGTATGTATGAACATCTAAGCATTACTCAGGTCCAGTAAAACAGTTTTCAGACCAGTGAGCTTTTTTGCAATGATAAGGAATGATAACGGTCATTAAATCCTGGCTGTGGCGGCTGCATTTTCGGTGAAGGCGAAAATGCTGTAGGCTCGTGTGCTCAGATTTGGGGGCACGTTAAATAACTTTGGGTGGTGGAAATTTGAGGAGCCCTGTAATACAAACTCTCTCATAATCAAGTGGTGGTTTTGGGATGTTGAAACACCAAATATTACTAAAATCAGGAAAACGACTTCGGGTAAATCACCACATTGGTCAACGACTAAACATTGAGACGAAAGTTACTCTACGTAGTGCTTCCATTTTAAAAAATTGGCCCCGTATCTGCATTTTACAGTGAAAATGTCGTCGAAAGACAATAGTTCTGCGTATGTAGAGAGTAACAAAACGTTTATTTCATGTGCTGCGCGAGAAAATCGCTGAAGGGTATTCTGGAGGCGCTGCGTTTGAGTGCCTCGAGTGTGTAGCGGAGGCGAACGAGCGCGTCAAGTCACGTCACACGCAAGACATGAGGGCCATCTGGCAGTTATCTTGGAAAACGAAGCGTGTGGCATGCGCGCCCGTCTCGGATGTGATAAAGTGTAGAACGCAAGGCGACGAGGTGCCACCACCGTGTCATCTTAGCAAAGCGTTGGAAACACTTGCCTTTTCGTGCAATCGTTGCATCGTCAGCGCAGCGTGATAAGCGCTACGGTCTTTAAAATTACTTATACGACTTTTCTAGTAAAAAGACACACAGAATATTGACGTGTTGTTATGGTGCCTCAAATATTCGTAATATTTGCTTTTTATTTGACAATCGCAGAAGTACGAACGCTAAACAATGAGCAATATTGGTCGGCGCTGCGGATGGGGTTGGCCGTTTGGAGTATTGCCCGGTGCCGTTTAGGCATTAGAGTATCGTTAAGCGTGGACAAACAGACCAAAATTTTTGTGTCGAAGGTCTCCAAGAGAGACTATCGTCTTTGATGATTACAGCATATCTACGGAGTGAATGATGACGAATGGGACGTAGCGCACGTCTGTCCATCCGTCCATTTGTTCTTGCTGCCGTCCGTCTGTCCATCCGATCATTCCTCCATGCTTACGTCGGTCTGTTCGTCCGTGCTTGTGCTGATCCCTGCAATCGTTATTCTGTCCGTCCTTTCTTACAATGGTCCGTCTATGCTGCCGACCGTCCGCCCGTCCAGACGTGCCTCCATTCATTCGTGCATGTTTCCGTTCGTCTGTCTTTCCGCATGTCCGTCCGTCCGTGCTTTCGCCAAACTGTCCATCCCTGCTTCTGCCCATCCATCTGACTGTGTCTGTTCATAAGTCTGTGGGTCATGCGTCCATTCGTCCTTCTGTCTGTCCACCCATCCGTCCGTTCATCTGTCTGGCTTTCTGTCGGTCTGTCTGCCCGTCCACCCGTCTGCGTCTGTCTGTCCGTCCGGCTGTATACTATACGACATTGTGAACTATACGAAAACCACCAACACCATCTAGTGATAGTATTTTCAAGGGGATATACACACGCATGCCATCTATTGACATACTCATAAACTAGAGGTGGCTACATGCTTCCACTACTACTACTACTACTACTACTACTACCACTACTACTACTACTACTACTACTACTACTACTACTACTACTACTACTACAGTTGGAAACAGCCCACAACCTGAGGAGCTTGGCCTCTAAAATCAGCTTTGTATCTTAATCAAAAGCAAGTGAGCAGTTGTCAGTATATGACAAGCTTAGTGTTTTGTTTTCAAAACGAAAATCATTTCTAAAGCATCCCATTTGCCGAAACAGGGACATTTAACGAGAAGGCCGCCACATGACGAACTAGAAAAATAGTAGAGGCGTGTGAATAGTGCGATTTCAAACCACATTGAATAGTGCTCAAAACCTCGTAAACACGAATTTTCACAGTCCACAAAAAGCACGAATGCATGAAAAGAAAGGAAAAGACAAAGCTACTCATACTTTTGATGTTTTCGTTTGTGAACCGTTTTTCTTTGCTCTTGCCCACTTACAATAGATTACTTTCGACTACGCACTATACAAGCTGCCTCTCGGCACCATTTTTTCCCGCTGTCCTCCATCTGTTAGATTGTACATAGTGGAAATAATATTTGATTTGATTGGACACGGACAAACTTCGTTTTCATGCATTCGTGTATTCTGTTTTTTCGCATTGTGGAAATTTGGCTTAATGATGGACTCGCGACCCGCCTAAACATGTCGCCCAAAATATCGAACATTGAATTTATTACCGAATTCAAAGCAATAATTGAAAATTTTAAAAAAAAGAACAAAGTCTGCTCGTAATATTCAGCAAAGCAATATGTGTTTCAAAGGGGGCAGTCGTTTGTCCCGATTTATTTTTTTATATTAATGGGTTCCATAACACGACATCAGATTGTACAGATAACATCGCATTTTTTGCTGCAGCCGACGATATTCACAATATCTACCACGTACTACAGCTATACTTTTATTATTTACTTTATTTTTTTACTTATCCGCTCTAGAAGGATGGCTTGATTAAACACATTTGCATCTGAATGTTATAAAATGCTCCAACTACCGTTTCATAACGGAATTTGATGACTAAATCGCAAGAAGAAAGCTTGATGTTTTATCTCATACTGTTCAGAGGCTGGATTTCAGTAGTACTGGTATTCTTGAATCTGTTAACAAGGTACTTCAAATTAATACTGATATAAAAAGTGAACTTGAACAATTAACCAGGTGTGTTCCTGAACTTGTAGCTAAGATTCAGCTTGATGCTTGTGATGAGCTGCTTTATAAATTCCAGAATCAATTCTGTGATTTCGAGCGAAAATTACATTCAGGTTCCTTGTTATTGGAGGCTACTGTGCGCTCTCCTACATCACAATTAGCGGGGGGAAGAAGAAGAAGTTGTTACAGAGAACGGCCTTTGCTTCGAGCTCTGTGAGGTTCCTAATTCTTTTGCCAAGATTTTTCAATAATCGACACACCTCGGAGAGGCGTTCCCCCTTAGAATGGGGGATGAAAACCCCATCCAGCAACCGGGACCGGGCCGACCACATCATAGTGCGTCTGACGCAAGTTCTCACCCCGGCCCAAGCGTGGCCCACGTTGACAATTCTGATGACTCCTCTGTTGAAGATATGGCTTCGGACGGCGACGACGTGATCGTACGAAGCCGACGTCTGAAGAGGAAAATCAGCCGGACATCGCCGACTGGCCGGCAAGCACAGACAAAGGCGAGTAGCATGTGGTCGTACACCATTTCGTATGTGCCGACATCGAAGACAGACATCTTGAACTCTCTAAATAGGCAGAGTCTGTCAGAGTACTTTGAGCTCATCGCTACAGGGAAAGTCGTACAAATACGCATAAATACTCAAAAAACATACTGTCCGTGGAGGTCTCTACAAAGGCCTTATTGGACACGCTGAAAGCGATTGTTCGATTAGGAAACATTCCGGTTCGCGCATTCTCCGCGTACGACGAAGAAACGACAACAGGAGTTATATGCGATGTGGATGAAGAGATAACAGACTCGAGTCTCGAGAAACTGCTGTCATCGTCGGCTCCCGTGCTTGGCTTCCACCGCTTTAGACGCACGCGATGTGTTAAAGTAGTGTTTCAGTCGAAGACGTTACCCACACATGTAAAAGTTTGGTACGTGAGGCTTTCGGTACGTCCTCACGTACCGAAACGTCCGCAATGTCATAAATGCATGAAATTCGGGCATGTTAGTGCTGTTTGCAAGTGTGCAGTAACCTGCAAGCATTGCGGTGGCCTTCATGGTAGTGATAACTGTAATGCTGTGGCCAAATGCCCCAACTGCTTAGGCGCCCATGACGCAACATCAACGGAATGTCCCAAAATGAGGAATGTATTTAGTATCCTGAAGAAGATGGTTCGAGACCACTCCACTCACAGAGAAGCTGCAAGGGCTGTACGGCGCCGTAAACATTGTTCGCGACACCGACGCAAACGAAGCAGCAGTGCTCATAGCTTATCGAATTCGACACACAAAACCGTGCCCTCACCACCTCCTAGCCTACTTTTGTCGGCCAGAAAGGAGGATACAGATGCTCAAATGCCAATACAGTCCACGCAAGTACAAAGTAACCAGTCATTGGCTCTCCCCACGTCGGAGACTCAGTGGCCTTCACTACCGTCATCATCACATAGTGCCCCTACCCCCAATGAAGAAAACAAGAAGATGGACAACGCAGATGTCAAGGCTAAGCCTAAAAATTTGATGGGTTCGATGCGTAAGATTCTCAGCAGCCTAAACACTCCCGCTGCTAAGGCGGCTGTGCAGCTACTTGAGGTTTTGGAGCCTCTTCTACTGGTTCTTCAGTAAGTGAACATGGCACTGATGTTTGAAGAACGCATGCGCCAGTCGCTTGTTATGCAATAGAATGCTCGTGGCCTACGTGGCCGTCTGTCAGACTTCAGACAATGGGTTTTTAAATATCAATTTCCTGTTATCGTTATATGTGAACGAAATATGGTTTCAACTTTTCGTATATCTGGATATATCCAGATTTGGTCCCGCAGTGATCAACGTACGAGCAAAGTTCTCGTTTGTATACACCGTGATTTGACGTTCTTGAGACATGAAGTCGCGTCACATACCAGCAATGATTACGTGAGCCTGACTATAACACATAAAAAGCGGACATTCTCCGTAATAGTAGGATACATACACCCAAGCGCACAGATGAACTGCTTCCACCTGGGGACCAATCTTCAAGCAGCACAAAGGCGACACATTGTGATCGGCGATTTTGATGCACATCAACCTCTCTGGGGTAGCACTACAACAAATTATCGCGGAAAGGATTTAGCCAATTTTATATACAACTATGGACTAAGCGTACTCAACGACGGATCACCTACATTTGTTCGTGGCACGTCCTACAGCAGCTGCCTCGACCTCTGTTTCGTTTCCAGAAGCCTTCTGTCTTCCGCATGTTGGTGCACAGATTTGGACACTCGCGGCAGTTACTACCTTCCAATCTATGTTCAGTTCAGGTAGTTTCGCCGCACGCACACACGCTACATCCGTCAAACCGACTGGACACTGTTCAAAGCATCTGTCAAGTCTGGCTGTGAGCACACGACTGATCCATCCGAGGTAGAGAGCGTCATTGCTTCTTCACTGCGTGACACAACCAAACAGGTTAACCTACCGGTGCAGAGATCAGCAGTTGACTCCTAATACGAGGCCCTTCGTGCAATCCGTCGCCGTGCCGAACGCCGATACAGACGAACGAAGTCGCCTTCAGACCTTTCCGCCTGTCGTCGAGCTCAACGACATGTTCTTCGGCATCTTGACAAGATTGACAGGCAACGTTGGAGAAATTTCTGTGGATCTCTGGACCCCAGGCAACCTCTATCTAAAATCTGGCGGGTGGTACGAAATTTGCAGACAACTCCCCAACAACGTCAACCATTTAAAGCTGTTGCTCAACATCAGGGACGAACAGAAGTTGACATAGCCAGTGACTACTGTAGCCTCATCGTGGACACCACTGATGGTCATGCCACTAATGAGCCTCTTACTACCATTGTGCCTCCATCGTCTGACGAGCGCCTTGATGTACGTTTACAATACATGAGCTTGACGCTGCGATTTCTGCCTCCCGGCGATCATCTGCACCAGGACCTGACGGAATCACGTATGCTGCACTCAACCATTTTGATACAGAAGCACGACGTATTCTGTTATCTTATTATAACACCTCATGGGAGTCAGGAGAAGTCCCAGCTAATTGGAAATGCAGTCGCATTATTGCATTGCTTAAGCCGGAGAAGTGTCCTTATGCACTTTTCTCCTAAAGACCAATCGCGTTAGCCAGCTGCGTCGGAAAAGTGATGAAAATAATGGTACTGGCACAATTAGAGTGGCTTTCAGAGAGCAACAACTTCTTTCCTACATTTATGAACGGCTTCAGAGGAGGCCGATCTGCCATTGATGGTGTGGTCGGCTTGATCACCAGCGTTGAAGAGGAAAGGAGCCGACGCAGACTAGTGGCGGCGGTCTTCTTAGACGATAAAAGTGCCTACGATAATGTGCTGCATTATGCGATCCTTGACGCACTGAAAGATTTCGACATCGGTGAACGACTGTACGCTTGGACTTTTAGCTACCTTAGAGACCGCACCATTTACATGATGACAAGTAACGGAGACACCGATCGATATAAGGTCCATCGTGGTGTTCCCCGAGGAGGAGTTCTCAGCCCGATCCTATTCAATGTCACAATGATTGGCCTAGCTGCAGAACTTCCCAGCACGGTCAAGATCACTGCATACGCTGATGACATATGCATATGGGCATCCGGAACTACTCGTTCGCAATTGCGAGCTCGACTACAGCGTGCAGTGACGATCACATACAAATATTTACGACGTCAGTGGCTCACTCTTTCAATCGACAAATGCGCATTGCTTGCGTTCACGCGCAAGCATATGTCGCAATACCCGATATTTATTAATGGGACAGGGATACCTGCTGTAACACACCACAAGTTTCTTGGAGTTGTCGTACACAGAGATCTATCGTGGACGAGGCATGTCGCAGGACTTGAATATAAATGGAAGAGCTTTGCTCTCATTCTTCGCCACGTAGCAGGAGCAAGATGGGGCCCATCATAATCATCGCTACTTCAATTGTACAATGCTCTATTTGTGGATACGTTCGATACAGCATGCCGGTGCTCTCCAATATAAGACCTAGTTGTGTGAAGACACTAGAGAGTGCTCAAGCTCAATGTTACGAAGATGCTTGGGTCTACCGCGCTGTACTTCAACAAATCGGACAATCACAGAGGCTCGGGCTTGTCCCATCAGTGTATACATGCTCTGCGAGCCACTTAGAGTTCACCTCCGATTACTGAGCAGACACAGAGAGCACCCACTGTCAGTACTACCCGCCACTCACCCAGATTGCAGTTTCTCAAGAGTAATATCGCGGCATGAAAATATTATACCATCAAGGTTTTCTCCGCCAAATGCCCCTGCAGTGCCTTCATGGGTCCTGCCTAAACGACCTGTCTCTTTTACGATACCTGGAATTACGAAGAAGTCGCTCATTTCTTCTGTTGGCCTTAGACAACTGACCCTATATCACATTTATACAACGTACAGTGATTCTCTGCACGTGTACACCGACGGATCTACCACGCTAAACACCTCCGCCGCAGCCTTTGTCATCCCAGACATGAATATCGCTCGACGATTCAAAGTGGACCATAAAATCACATCAACTGCCGCAGAGCTTGTCGCTATCCGGGAGGCAACAAGGTTTAATTCCGGAGAGCGACCTCGAGCCTTGACGATTCTCTGTGATGCCAAACCCGCTTTGCAAACCATTAATTGCATCATGAAGCAAGGTCCATTTTACAGCTTGGCAATAGAAATCACAGAACTTATTCAGGTCGCTTCAACAAATGGTCATCTTAAAACTTTCCAGTGGATTCCCGCTAATTGCGGCGTGATGGGAAACGAAGAGGCAAACGCTGAAGCTAAAAATGCCTTAAGCAGTGCCCCTGAAGTACGCATTGCGTTTTCACGAGCTGACACGAACGCCCTGCTTCGCTGCGTGATGCGCAGCTACACACTTCAGCACTGGACCAAACCGGAACGGCGACACCAGTGACTTCACAAATGGGACCCGGGAATGAGGTTCCGCATGCCTCCTAAATTTAAACAGCAACTCACAAGTATGATCCACCACATTCGTCTTGGTGTAGCGTACACCAGACGTTACACACATATCATCGGTCGCAGTGACACCGGTCCTAACTGTGAACACTGTGATGTGCCAGAAACACTTGAGCACATATTCTGTGTCTGCCCATCATACGCACGTGAACGACAAACACTGATTTCTTCTACTGAACTATATCGCAGTAGGTCATTAACTGATGAGACCATGTTGGGCCCTTGGCCAGACAACACCAGTGCAACTGCGGTCACAAGAGCAGTTATTACCTTTTTAGAAACAACTGGACTATGTGCGCGGCTATAAAATGTGTCTCAGCTAGAAAGAACACTACATACTCACCTCTGTATCTCACCATCGTCATTCAATAATCTTTTTTCCCCTGTCCCTTCCCCTTGCGATACAGTAGTGGTGCAGGCTCTTCTCACAATCTGTCCCTTCCCCCAGTGTAGAGTAGCAAGCTAAAGCAAGCTATCGCTCAGGCTGACCTCTCTGCCTTTTTGTGAATAAACCTACCTCCTCCTACAATTAGCGAATATTTCTAAAATAGGAGACAAGGTAGAAGAAGATTTTGAGGACTCGGCAGCAGCAGAGACATCATCGAGGCAACGCAGCGAACTTTAAAAGCGTACCTTGTACACTGCAGAAAACTGTGGTATCACAATCGACGCCTGTTGGAGCATGCGCCGAAGAACGGGAACAAGCTATTGGTCAAGCGGAGGCCCAAATATAGCCCCCTGGTGGACAAGCACCTTTGCTTCCATAAAAGGACGTCTGCTGCACGGTTCTACGGCATTTGCGCACTCGGCAGCAGTAGAGACATCATCGAGGCAACGCAGCGAATTTTAAAAGCGTACCTTGTACATCGCAGGTTGGTTGCTTTTGATCTTCGTAGCATCTTATACGAATCTATTAGTTTATGGTTTCTTCTGCTGCTGAGTGCGTAGAGCGCTTTTCGCTTGAGTCTCAACATGGGTGACACGTGTCGTGATTGTAACGACAAGATAAGCGACAGTGATTTGTGGCTAATGTTCTCTGATTGCAGGTGTTATTACCATGTTGGTACATGCTCTGAGGTAACAAAAAAGGCCTACAAAAAGAAATCGGCAGCGGCAAAAAAACCATGGGCATGCGCACCTTGCAAATCGATGGCTCTTGCTGAAAGTCGTTCAGAGGGTCAAATTCATGGTTCAGAAACGAGGTTTGCTTCTGAGTTAGCTAGTAAGCTAAAATCCACCGCAAAAATGAATTGCTAACAATCAAATTAAAGGTCGATGCTTTGTAAAAAACTAAAATAACTGTTGAGAACATCGAAGAGTCGGTAAAGGTTGTGTGGAATAAATATGATGAAGCTATGGCAAAACTGAAGCACCAGTCGAATGACCTTTCGGACCTTAAAAAACGAGTCGGGAAACTCGAGACTGAGGCTAAAGAAAAAGAAGTGGATAAGCTCAAACACGAAATCAACGAGTTAGATCAGTATAGCAGACGCCTTAACCTCAAAGCGCACGGACGGTCCCAACACACATATGAAATCATTCTAGAAAAGCTAAAGAAATTAGCATGTGATCTTGAGCTCCCACCACTTACTGAGAGTGACGTCGAGGCTGCGAACCGTATGCCATCGAAAAAAGACAAAAAAGTGATAAACCTGACATGTGATAGTCAGGTTCTCGTCTCGCCTTATGAAAGAAAGATGGCTTTAAAAAAACAGCGACTTAATAGAAGCAAAGTTAAACATTTGCTTCAATGAAAACCTCACAGCGTACAATAAAGCACTTTTCTGGAAAATGAAATCGAGGGCAACTGAAAAAGAATACCAGTTCACATGGCACCGAAACGGAAAGCTTTTTGTGCGCCGCACCTCACGTCACCAAGTAATTAGAATCGTATCAGAGCAAGATCTCTAAAAAATTAGCTAAACTAAATGATGTCAGCCCACACCGTATTAGCAAATCACTATGGCGCATGGAAAGAAGTTCCTTTACTACGACGCGTATTCCTTTCAGCAACTAAACTTTTTTCACGATAAAGAGCAGTTATCGTTACTTCATCTGAATTCGCAAAGCTTACGAAATGAAAAAACAAGCCACTGACACTCCGCTTGGCCTGTTAAAACATAAATTTGATATCTTAGCTTTTACTGAGACTTGGTTCATGAGCTGTGAGTACGCTGTATCCTTTACGGGCTACAATTGCGGCACAGCCTGTAGAAAAAACAAGCGAGGTGGTGGTGTGGCAATTTATATCCACGATAGCCTTAAATTTGTTGCCATCAAAGAATACACAGTTACAACTTGTGATTTTGAATCAGTGATGGTGAGGTTGGCTTATTTGTTCTTAGTAGTAATATATAGGCCTCCTTCCGGAACTATGTCAGCCTTCTTATACTTTGTCGGGATGTATTAGAATTTTGTGAATGACAAAATGCACGAGCAATTGTAACAGGTGATTTCAACATTGACATGTTGGCTACCTCTGCTAACAAGCAAAACCTTCTTGACAAAATGCTCTGTTTTGGCTATAAGAACAAAATTCATGTGCCTACTCGGATGACAGAAGTATCTGAAACCCTTCATGACTTGTGCTTCACCAACTTTAAAAATGAAATATGTGCTAGAGTTCTTATACCTGGTTTTAGTGACCACTTTCCGATTTTTTCATTCATGATGTCGCATAAAACAAAGCGTAAGAAATCAACTCTGCTTACTACAAAAAAATTACCACAAAGAAAATTCAAACCTTTCAAAGATTAGTTGCTGCGGCAGATTTTAGTGAAGTATTACAAATCACAAAACCTGTACGAGCTTACGAAGCATTTGCGTTGAAAACAACACAGCTCTATGATCAGGCATTTCCTATAGTACTGCTCAAAACGAACAAAAAAGCTAGGAAACCATGGATAGATGCGTCACTTTTAAAGAGAATGAAAGAAAGCGATAACCTATTTCACAATTTCATTAAAACAAAGCGAATCGCCTACTTATGGCAGTTTAAACAGTTTAGAAATAAATTTGGGTTTGATGTGAAGCGGGCACGCTTACAAAATTGTGAACGTAAATTTTCTGCTATTGCAAATGACCAGAAGGCAGTTTGGAATACCGTGAATGGTCTTTTATTTTCATCAACTAAAAAAACATCACCGAGCTTATGAAAGAAGGCAAACCTTGTTCCGGTACATCACTCGCTGATAAGTTCAACCGTCATTTTTTGAAATCGGGTGCTTGTGAAACCTCCGCTAATAACGAAGTAGGCTGTGAACCAAGAACGTACATTACAAAATGTCTTACAAAATCACTTTTTCGCCCCATTGAAGAATGTGAAGTACATTACTTCATTATGAATTTACCTAACAACTCTGCGGCAGGTGTTGACGATATAAAATCAGGGCCATTAAAAGTAGTCTCACAGTATATTAGTCTGCCCCTCTCACACTTGCGTAATTTGATTTTAAGCACCGGAATATTTCCTGATTAGCTAAAGATAGCCAGGGTCTCGATCATTTACGAAGGTGGTAATGAAAATGATTTAAATAATTATAGCCCTATATCTGTCTTGCCCATATTTTCAAAAATTATAGAACGAGTTTTATACTATCGAATCTGAAATTTTTGTAACCAAGAAAACATAATAACAAAACAGCAGTATGGTTTCCACAAGAAAAAAGTACAGAGGGGGCTTTGCTGTCTATCAAGGACAAAATAATAGATAATTTTGAGCAGAGACCTTATACGCTTGGAATATTCCTTGATTTCAAAGAGGCATTCGATTCGATCAAACATGAAATACTCCTGGTGAAATTAAACCAATGCGGCATAAGGGGTGTTTCACTCAAATGAATAGACAGTTGCTTAACAAATCGATTTCAGTATTGTGATACGCATCATGCAGTATCTAAAATGGATAAAAATAAGTACGGGGTCTCTCAAGGATCTATATTAGGCCCGCTCCTGTTCCTGTTATATATCAATGATATTGTTAATATACCGCTAACACCGGGTGTGGTTCTATACGCTATATACATGAACGTTTTTTTCTCTGGCAAAGACATCAACAGCTTAGAGGAGCAAGCAAACAAATGGCTTAAGCACTTATCAATATGGGTTATAGCAAATACGATTGAGCTAAACACCAAAAAAAGAGAGATGTTTTTTTTGCCCAAAAAGTAAAATTATACCCCGTGACACCCAAGTGAAGTTTGGAGGGAAATCGATTGAGCGGGTCACATCCCAAAAATTTCTCGGTATCATTTTTCATGAGACACTCGACTGGACATATCACATAAACAAATTTCGCACCGATCTTTTGCGCTATATTAGTGTAATTGGAAAAACCAGATGTTTTTTTGCAAAATTGCATAACGAAGCAACTGTAGTATTCCTTAGTTTACTCGCGTGTAAATTACTGTTTATTATTATGGGGTAAGACTACTAACACAAACAAAGAATGTGTTTATAAACTACAGAAAAGAATAGTTCGGATAATTGAAGGGGTTCGACATAGAACACATTGCACTGCACTTTTCAACAAACATCCTAAATAAAAAATAGCCATGATCATACGGGATAAATTGAAATCTGACCCAGTCGCTTTTCGTGATGCATATTCGCAAAGACAACATACATACAGCTTTAGACGCGTAACATACTGCAGCGAAAGAATAAGGACTAACTACGGCTCGAAAAAGCTAGCGCATATGATCCCTCACCTATTAAATGCACATCCCGCAATTGCCATCATAGTGCGAGAGAGCCGCTCATTAATTGCATTTAAAAAAAGATACACACATATCTAGTAGGGCTTCAAGAATAATTTTTCCTCTTTCTGTGGTATCATACAGGTTGTATTTATAATTGAAGTGTATACACTCGTCACATTTTCATTATTGAGTTCGAATAAATTGGTTTGTTATTCGATAAATTTGTGTTTCTTCACATATTCCTTGCTTTGTTTGCTATAAACTGAGTCTTGCAGACAGGTCTGTACATAATGAAATGTTCATCTAATGTTTTTATAAGTTCTTATAAAAAAATTGTAAATGTGGCTGCTTCTTTGTTAAAACATTTATATTATGCGTACCTTACGGCTTTTTTTCGCTTTATAGTCTGGGACGAGTTACGGCACCTTGTCAGGCATTAACTTGCCTTTTCGCCAACCCTGCCCCTTACTTGTGTCTACTGTACTTTGTGTACTGTACTTTGTATAATTGCAAATTGTCTAATAAAAAAAGTAGAGAGCCGCTGCCGCTGGTGCAACTTGCTGTTTTACAGGCTTCCGGACTCTGAACAGAATGAGAGATGGGAAACTTCTGAGCGTCTGGTTCAGCAATTTTGTGATAATCATCTTCGTTTGAAAGTGCCATCCAGAGCATGGGCACACAGATTGGCCTGTTTCAATAGCAATAAAAAGCGACTAATTATCGCAAAGTTTTTTAATGACAAAGAAGTCGAGCCAATACTCGGCTATGGTTAGAAACTTAAAAGAAAACTGTTCAGCATCTCGCGAGATTACTCTCAAACAGTGCGAAACAAGTGGCGCAACCTTCTACAATATTCAAAATCAATCAAAACCAATTCGGAAGGAAGGTGATGGTGTGCGACTCGTGTTCAATAGGTTTTTTGAAAATAATTATATTTATTTATGGGACAGCGATCTGAACTGCGGGAAGAAGGTGTCGAAACAAGCCGCGGAATGGCCAGTATAATGTAGTCGCGCCACACATCTGCCCACTAGATCAATATTGCGGAAGATTGACGCATAAGGCCTTATTTCATTCCTGTATACACTAACATACGAAGTGTTCTATCTAAAACAGTGCCTCTGTCATTCATTATTGATTCATGTTCAGCATCTCTCGTAACACTAACTGAAACGTGGCCCACAGATACTGTGTCCGATAGCCGCAATACGGATAGTTGGGCGTCCAATAACTTGTTTAGGTGTGATACGAATAATTTATTAGGTGGGGGCATTTTGGTAGCTGTGCAAAAGATCTTTTTGCAGCTCGTATCTTCCTCAACTCATTTACACTTTTTTAGAAAGTGTATGGGTTTCTATTAGGCATAAGTCAGGTCAGATAATCATTGCAGCCATTTATCGACTCCCTGACATGAATGAGACGTTTTCTGATCCTCCCAATTCATCAATGTTTCGTCAGCATGACTTTCCTAAAGTGAATAAAGTGCATTTTTTTTTCGTATGTTGCAGCATAATAAGTCAATCATTTACATACTCAAAGTAATACTTTGACTAATGATACTTACCATCTTCGAAAACAAACCATGCGGGTCCCTAAGACGCGTACTAGCTACGCCAAACAAAAATAACTTATCAGGTGACTGTGGCTATGAATAAAATGTCTACAAACGTCATTATGATGTTTCAATGAAAGTATTTAAAAAAGAATTAAAGAAATATTTACTCGACTCTGGTCTCTGTTAGGTATAACGTTTTCACTGCTATATGCTTAAGAACGGTTTATCTTGTAGTACTTGCAAGCGCAGCTGATTTATTTCTTTATTATGACATGTATGTAGATTTATTGTTTTTTTAACTGTCGCCAGACTACGATGGAGCCGAGGCCTTTGTCCGGCACCCCAGCCTTTACTCCCGACTTCCTCCTTTGTATGAAAGGAAAATAAACTTCACTTTCATTTTCACTTTCACTTTCTCAAGAATCTGACGGCTTCTTGAAATTATTACTGCTCGTTTTCCTAATTCGTTCTTGCTAATTTTTGGTAAGTTTAATTTCTCCGATGTCGACTGGGACAACC
Source organism: Rhipicephalus microplus (assembly GCF_013339725.1). Lineage (NCBI taxonomy): Eukaryota > Metazoa > Arthropoda > Arachnida > Ixodida > Ixodidae > Rhipicephalus > Rhipicephalus microplus. The sequence continues at coordinate 91,163,902 of NC_051173.1, forward strand.
TTCACACAATATCTTACCTATCGCAGGCTCAATGTTTTTTAGAGTCATGCCTCCACTTTTCTTTGACTCAGCTTATCACACATCCAGCGTGGTCAAATCCAGTCAAGATCCTTGACGATGTAGTGCATACCCACGCTGGGAGATTGGCCTAGAACCGGATAGTTTTCATGAATCTGTTTCTTGATAACAGGTTAAGGTTAATTTATTTACGAGAAATAAAATGAAAACGCAACAGTACGAATTTGATGGTTAAGTTATAATTATTTTTGTAGTGTAATGCAATAAAGTGGCGTATTTGATTTCATGTGAATTTAGAAAAGTCAAAATCTACAGAAGAATGATTTTAACACTTAAACCTCTTTGAACTTTTAAGGAACTCCTGCGATGCGTAAAAAAAGACAAAGCCCCGAAAGAAAGCACACTTTGAGCTTTAAATCTGTTCCGAGAAGGTGGCAAATGGCACCTAAAGTGTTTTTTCGTAAAGCGGAGAATCTACAACAGTAAATGAGGTAATGTTCAGTTGACTTATTTACTCCACAAACAAGACAATGAGGAAGGCTTCCAGACTAGCTGGGAGTAAATATAAATTTATGAGCGGAATTTGACAGCGCAGTCTGGTGATTGCGACTTCCGTTCCTCACGTTTGACATATTTTACTATTCCAATGGTATAACAAGTGTTTTAATTCTGATGTGGCTATTAGTGAAGGTGTAGAAAATTCCTCTAACAGCTGTTTCCTTCTAATTCTAGCACCTATTACAAATTTTGGTGCCGGCATTACCTCAAAGCAGACCCATTTAAAGATGATTTTGCCAGCGCATCATGCATTTCACTTATATAAATGCCCTTATGTCCTGGGACCCAGACCAACTTGATGAGATTGAGATGCGAGAAAACTAATGCTTTGAAAGCACTCTGAGCATGCGAGTTGTCATCTGCAGTAAAAGAGGCACGTATATATAGTGAATCCGTTAAAACTACTGCGGACCTTACTGAAGCAGTAATTTTACAGAGAGCTAGATTTATCGCAAAACATTCTGCTTCAAATATGGGCACGAAATCTGGAAGGTGAAGGGAAAGGGCCAGTCTAGGGCAGAAGAAAAGAATGTCCATTCCACATTTTTCTTCCCTTTGTGATGCATCAGCTGCTATGACTGCTTGTATTGACATATGTGCTAGGTACATCAGCCAATGTTTTAGATCTTCTAACGAGTGATCCTGACATATGCTCTGACCTAACTTGTCAAGATGGGATTTCTGATCATAACATCATAACAGGCAGTTGGACAATTTTCGTTCCAAGACGCCACTGTTATGATAAATATATACGATGTTATAACAGAGCCGACTCGGACAGCATAAACTCCGAGCTTTTTGCGTTTACTTTAGCTTTTTTCTGAAAAATTACAAAGCTCGAGCTGTTGAGCATAACTGGTCAATGATTTGAACCATTCTTACTAACCTGAAGAAGTTTGCGGGTATAAAATGGCAGCAGGAAGCACAGGACCGAGTGACTTGTGGAACATGAGAAAGGCCTTTGTCCTGCAGTGGACATAGCCAGGCAGCGGCGGCGGCGGTGGCTGCTGCTGCTGCTGCTGCTGCCGCCGCCGCCGCCGCTGCTATTGCCGCCGCTGCCACCGCCGCTGCCGCCGCTGCTGCTGCTGCCACCGCCGCTGCTGCCACTGCCGCTGCTGCCACTGCCGCTGCTGCTGCTGCTGCTGCCACTGCCGCTGCCGCTGCTGCTGCTGCTGCCGCTGCCGCTGCTGCTGCTGCTTGCTGCTTGCTACTGCTGCTGATGATGATGATGATTAACCTGATCAATTACTGATCGATTGCTGATGATGATATGATGATGATGATGATGGTGATGATGACGACGACGACGACTAACCCGATTGATTATTTCTTTTTACTAACAACAAAGCCTGCTCTTTAACAGCACCTTTGATTACCAGAAAGTTTTGACGTCCTAATAAGAAGAAGAAACGTTTATATTGTGCAATAGACAAAGACCATCTCTCCGATTCCTGGCAGCATTACAAAGTCTGTGATAGAACATATGAGTCGCTCTTGAAATCATCGAAATGATACTTCTTCGTTCATGATTTGTACTTTATGCTCACTAGCAATCCACAGTGTTTGTTGCGTGTAATAAACCCTAAGAACTTCCCTGATGTAAAACTTGTTAACGAGCACAGCGATATGGTTCATGACTTTGAATGTGCGGATCTATAGAATAAAGCCTTCGCATCCGTATTTACACATTAAGACATCACAGTACTATCCTCCCTTGTCAACCTCACCGACGTATCTATGTCTTCAATACCCGTTAGGGAGGCAGGCATTTCCTCTATACTAAAGAGCTTTAAAACTTCTTCAGCATCCGATAGCTAGTGAAGTTTTCAAAAGTTTGTGTTTTAGCTTATCAATATTATTGTGCGCAGTCTTTTCGCAGTCTCTATCTACTAACACCATTCCAGCGACTGGAAGGTAGCAAACGGAATACGCATATTTAAGTCAGGACACCACACACATCCATTAAACTACCGCCCCGTTTCTCCAACCATTATCATTTGCAAGTTACTTGAATATGTCATCTACGCTGAACTTATTAACTATTTAGACTATCACTACATCACTTTTGAGTACCAACAGATTATTCATGCGAAACGAAGTTGGCCGGCTCTTTACATCGCATGCATTAATGTTGATACTTAGGACTTCATGTCGATGCCACTTTTCTTGATTTTTCAAAAGCTTTTGATCGCGTTCCCCTTCATAGACTCATTATAAAACTAATCAACCTTAGTACATAACCAATCGTTATTGAATGAATTAAGAATTTCGTCTAATATAGATCACAATGCACGTCTGTTAACAACAGCACCTCTTCATCCACCAACGTAAGCTCCAGTGTTCCACAAAACAGCGTTCTTGACCCTTTACATTTCTAAATCTATATTCATGACATCCCCAACTGCATCTCCTCTCACATCAGACTTTTTACGAAATACTGTATAATTTATAGAATGTTCTATGTCACAAAGATAAAAACATTCTTCAGGCGGATCTTAACGCAATTAACACGTGGTGCTCAACATGGCTGATGACACTCAGTACAGGCAAAACACAGCTACTCTCATTCACGCAGCGCATGTACAGCATTTTGACATTCTACGTAATCAATAACAGCACAATTCAACATACCACTTCACATAAGTATCTGAGTGTACACTTGCAGTCTGACCTAACATGGTCTCATCACATCCACCTGACGTTGGCATCAGCTAACCGCTCATTAGGTCGGCTCAAACGTAACCTCAATTATGCTCCAGATACCCTCCGAAGTACATCTTAATTCACGGTAATACGCCCTAAAATCAAACGTGCATGAGCCCTATGGGATCCCATAGAAATCTACATCACCCTTTACAAAACCATGCAGTGCATTTCCTGTGTTCTGATTGTTCACCCTACACCAGTATTTCAGCACTGAAATCTCGTGCCCAACTTGAAATCTTTTCTCATCGCCGCCGAACTGCCCGTCTTTTGCTTGTCTATAAACTTTATCATCAGCCATGCCTTCGCCGCATCTTCTAAACATTAGCAGCTAACTTTCCAAGCATAGACAATGCGTTCAAGATAGAACGCATTACCTGTCGCTCAGATCATTGGGCTCATTCTTTCATTTCCCGAACAATAGTTGAATGGAATAACCTTCAGTCCCGCATTGCCACTGAAACCATTTTCTCAATGTTTAAGGAAGTTTTACGCAACAATTCTAATTAAATATTCACCACGAGTGCTCTTTTAGATACCGCTAAGTGTTATTCGATGTTGATGTTTTTTTTTGTTTTCATCATTTGTCCGCAATTTTCTCCATTCATTGTGTATGACGCATTGTATTTATTCTGTCTATTGCAAACGTGTGCTTTGTACAATAATTACGGCATTTTACTCTTTTACTTCTGTGCTGCCTTTTTAGTGCCCTTAGTTTGGTTGAATTTTTTCGTCTTTCTTTATATTTTCTGTAGTTCCTCTATTTTTCATTTTTTGTAATGCATCTAGACTTCGCTTTCTATTGTTTGTTTGGTTTTATACATAGCTTGCTCTCGTTATATTCTATACTCATTTTCTCCGATCGTCAATAAACATCGTTTTATTCACGTATCTGTTTCTCTAAGTAATACTCCTTTTTGGGGCCCTTAGGGGTATTGTGAAATAAATAAATAAATAAATTTTCTTTGAAAGACCCCATTTCACAATTCGCTTAGTTATCACCTAGAGCATATTCCGCAAGTAGAGCAAATAAAATACCTTGGTGTGTTACATTATTGCTCCATGTCTTGGAAGGCACACATTGAATACATATCATCAAAGAGTATTCGAGAGGTCGGTTTGTTACGTGATTAGTCATAGTGAATTTGGCATGCGAAGGCAAACGCTTTTGTCCCTATACTGCATGTACGTTCGAGCGGTCCTTGAATTTGGATGCATATTATACGCTGGTGCTCCTGCTTATAAGCTTAATTCGCTCTCTTGTAATGCTTGAGAGGCAAGCCTTGCGTCTGTGTTCAGGACTTCCTAAATTTGCAGCAATTATAGTCTGGTTTCTGGAAGCTAGACTCATCGCTCGATTCGCGTTTTAATTGCTGGTGTTACAATAATTTTTAAATCTTTATGAATCCCCAGCATGGCGTTCCGAAACAGTTTTTATTTCCCAGCCTGAGTTGTTTTTTGGAGCACATTGTACGAGATTTCATACGACTCACGTTTTCCATATACAAAGCTTTCTTGGCAATCTAATTGGCCATATATGTGCCGTATCTTCGATCAGGGATAGCAATAGCTCTATAAAAATACAGTTTATCGAAATATTTTTCAAAACAAGCAAAACTTATGTGGCACCACCTTTCAAATTCTACTCTGAGTGATTATGTGGTATACTCACCAACAAAGACAGTCATTGCGATGAATGCTTCACAAAATGAAGGAGAATCGGTAATTGATTTATGCGCTCTTAATCTAGATTAGTCATTTTCTGTGCGCACCCGTTTTCATAGCAAAATGTTTGTGATAATTTTAGCTCTCCGCAAATTAGCATCATCAACTAGTTCGGCCTTAATTTTAACTGATTCGCTGTGGGTGCATTCCTCTCTCATTGAAAATGAGAACTTCTAAAGGCTGAGTACTTTCAAATCATTAGTTTCATCGCATATACAGTTGGATAACTTCATTTGGCTAAGAGGCCATAAAAGAGTTTTTTTTTCTGAATGAAATGGAGAATGCATTAGCTAAGTCATCGTTGAATGGCCCAGTTGTTCACATATTATCAGCATCTGAATTCATTAGAGGGGCAAGATTTTTAAGAAAATTGATGTTATAATAACTTTATTTGTTGTCCATAGTAAGCACGTTCAAATTTCAACACCAAAATTATAATTAAATTAGTAAAATATGTCACACACGTGCAGTTAAATTCGCATTAAGACTTAGGTGTCAAACTCCTCAACCCAATGTTCAACTAGACAAAGCTGGTCTGGCTGTTTCTCCTGATTGTTGGTATTGTATAGTCCTTGATACAATAAACCATTGTCTCATATATAGTAAAAGATACGTGGCATTGCGCAAAATTACAATAGGTGCCGTCTTCCGTCTCGTATGATTGGAGCCGTACGACTCGTAAGATTGGAGTTTGGAACACTCCAAACGTACTTTCTTTGGGGGCCTTATCCATTGCACTCAGTGACGGGAAAATTGCCAATGTGTTGCTGAAGTTTATTGAAGCTTTAAAAGGACTGAGGCTATAGAGCATAATATTACTCCTAAATTACTTTTTAGGAGCAAAGCTCCTGAAGGCGTGGGCTGAGGTCCCGTTGTAATCGTATGTAGCCAGCTCTCGTTACTTATTGAATCAGCCGTAGAGGGCGGTACTTGTACATATAAGAAAATGCATATACGCTGAAAAAATGCAAATTGTACGATCCTAGTGGACGTTAATTGTAGTATGATAAATAATGAAAATCACAGCATATCCATGGAGTGAATGATGATGAGTAAGGCGAAGCGTCTATCATTCCGTCCGTGCTTCCAGCCGTCCATTCGTTTTCGCTTCCGTCCATTCGTGCGTCCGTCCATCCAGGCATCCATCCGTTCGTCCATGCATCCGTCCTCTCGCGTGTCTATCTGTGCGTCCATCTATCCGTCCGCCCCTGCGTTTGTCCATACGCCCATCCATCTATCCGTGCGTTTATCCGTTAGTCCGTCTTCTCGTGCATACGTCCATCCGTTCGTCCACCCTCTTGTAAGTCCATCCGTGCGTTCGTCCCTGCGCTCATCCATGCGTCTGTTCGTCTGTCCGTGCGTCTGTCCGTGCATCAAACATACAGACAGTCGATGGATAGACGCAGCCAGCAGATGGCTCACGGTTTTCCGATAAAACGTATGGTACGCGCAAGGCGCCGGTGGCTCGCACTCGAAGACGGAACCCCGATGCGCGAGCGTGCGAGAAAATAATAAGACGTTGGGGATCGCGTGTTCGTCGGCGGTGCCATGCGCCAGGGGACGTTGTGTAAAACCAAAGCGGTTGCGGCACACGCCCGCGTTCAGAAAGTCAGCGGATGGACAATGCTGCAGAGCAGCGTGCGCGCGAAGCGGTGGCGGCTCGCGCTCGAAGACGGAGCCCCGATGTGCGAGCGCGCGAGGCAGAAGCGTGCCGTGAAGCGGCGCGACGGCGCCGACAAGATCCCGGCATACGAGAACAAAAGGCTGAAGTGGCGCGACAGCGGCGTGCGGAGCCAGCTTCGCTCCACTATTCATCATTCACGTCTTGGATATGCTGCCATTTTAACCAAATTGCTTTATTCATTCATTTATTTATTGTTATTGCTGAAATTATCTGCTTCATTGTTTATGTCTGTGATTTCTTATTGTCAATGTGTAATATATATTTTTTCTCTTGGCCCCTTTCATTATTATAAAAGACATTAGCTAATAAATTAACAGTATTTCCTTGGAACTACCCGGTTCTTGACCGTTCCCCGCGTGGGCGCGTCCCAAAGATTCGAGGCGGCTCCTTCCTTCCTTCCACAATTTTTTTCTACTATCCCTAGGTGCACATACCCTTGGGCATAACAACGAGAAAGTGTGTGAGACTGTGCAAGACTTCATTGAGTCAAAGAAATTTACTTAATAACCCTAACATCATAAGGTTCTCAGTGAACCAATGAAGGCTACAGTAAAATTATCTTTGATATCAATCATTTATTGCTATTTCAGTGGGAACAAATTCATCTAATTTTTTTCTTAAGAATAATTTACAAAACAGCAATATTTGTGTTAGTATTCATTCTGCAAGAGTACACACACACACACACACACACACACACATATATATGTATATATATATATATATATATATATATATATATATATATATATATATATATATATATATATATATATATATATATATATATATATATATATATGTATATATATCTATGTATATATATATATATATATATATATATATATATATATATATATATATATATATATTGAGAGTGTGTCAGTGGCACCAGTGTTTTTCAGAGTTCAATATAACGGACGAACGAGCGACAACTTTTTATTCCAATTCAGCGTTTCAGCCGAGGTCCGGCCTTCATCAGGGAATACAAGGCCTAATATGATTGCACTGCTTATATACACACTACCACATTATGCAATGAATCCACTGAAACTCTCTCGATATTTCACTACTAAGTATCCTGCACAGACAACGTCGAAGAGAACGAAATGCAAGTTCCCAAAAACCGTCGTTTCGACCGCTGTTGAAGAATATTCACAAACCAAGTACCCATTTCACCATTTTGACCCGCTTCGATGAGGCACACCAGCCTTCATATGCCAGCCTAGTGCTGACATAACGGATGTACCGAAACTTTTGGAACTACTTCCGCCTACAACCAAGACGCTCATAGTGCACGTTGGTATTAACGGTTTGGTGAACGGCACAGGACGCATTACTTTCGAACGAGATAAGGATGTACTTCATATCATTCTAACCAAAATACTCAGTATCCAAAGAATATATGCCCCCTCATACTTCCCCGTTGCCTTCACCGACGTCATGGGTGCCGCGATATTGCGTCAGTTCACTGTTGCAACCGTAGAGGCTTGTGATTTTAAGAGCCGGGTGCGAGAGTTCTGCCTGCGCTCCCGACAGTTCTTGTTTGTCAAAAATTCTTTGGAATGTACTTCCACCGACACGCATTCAGGCCACGGATGGACTAGACCCAAATTTTGAGGGCGTGGCGGTGATGACCAGTCATATAAAGTGCTTGGTCTTCCGAAATGCTTCTGCCACCGACACCTCGTCACCCTCTTGGTACGACCATCCAGTGTATCATCGATTGTGGGAAGCTTCTACTCGCTTGCTGCCCGACCACCACGCAAGCGAACAGCCTGCCAACGCAGCACATTCATAAGAGCCTGCTGCTGGGGCCAGCGTATCATCCCACACCCGCAACAACATCGCAATGCAACAAAAAGATCTGATAACGTTCCTACTTGTCAGTATGATTTAAGAACTGCCAACCATGCAGCCCCAGCAACAATTATCCGAGATTGACTCATAAATTCTCCCAGCTGTGCGACCACGCAGTCGACAATTTTCAAAAGATTACAAAGGTTGTAGAAAAACGTGTCCGATATAAAATGCATGAATTCATACGTTACTTCATGATCAACACCGAAGGGTTCTAAGCTTTCCCTGGCACTGGCCACCTCTGAAATGTCTAGCCATAATGTTGAGCACCAGAACGATACGCTACGAAAAGCCTCATTAGATCTGACACGCATTGTGATCAATCATTTTAACTCATCCGTAATAATCTTCATCAACAGAAAACGACAGCTACGTGACGCTCATGAAATAAGCTTCTCAAAATGTGCCTTGCTTCAAGAATATGAGTGATGCAAGCGAGCAGAAATTCAAGTGAAGAAATCCGCGAAAATGATTCGCGATAACGTATAACTGACGCCACAGCCAGCGGAACCATCAAGAAGTTTTCCGGTTTGCTCTATTTCTAATACCAATAACATAGATTGTGGCACTAATATCGTTGACATCTTGACCTCCACACTCTATAATGGAGAAATGTCTATTCTTTTTAGAGGTCTAAATTTCTTCCCTGCTACTGGCGGGTATAATGAGGTTCAGCTTGTCAAAAATCTCGACACCTTAGCTCGCAACATGAGACTACGCGAATTCTTTTACGATAAACGTGCGTCGAAAAACGAACCACCTGGACAACGTTGGACGGCACCAGTCCAAAGAAGCAAGTGTTTAGATTTATATATTTCAGCCGAGCAGCGTGATGTTCTTCATACTTGTAGTCAGAGCACATCCTTCAGACACAACCTGTCTGTGGAGGAAAGAGAAGCCATTAAAACACTACACGACCGCCCAGACATAATTATTAAGCCAGGCGACAAACGAAGTGCTGTAGTAATAATGAATAACTCCGACTACATTGCCGAAGCGTGCAGACAATTGTCCGATGGCTCGTATAATAAAAAGCTAGGCAATGACCCAACTGATGAATACAAACGCGTTGTAGCCGACACACTTGGAGACCTTGTTCAAGGTGGTCGCATAAGCGACCAGCTGAGACAGTTGCTGATACCCATCAGCCCAGTCGCAGGAAGATTCTATTCGCTTCCACAGATACACAAAATAAGAAACCCTGGCCGTCTTTTAGTGTGTGTCATCGGCACCATAATGTGGCCAATGGCACACACACAATGACTTTAGATACTGAGTATTTCGGTTATGATGATATGAAGTAGATTATCTGGCTATGTTGGTGACCCTATTAGAAGAACTCCTCGTTTTCATCGTATCTTAAAGATACTGTAAAAGGGGTTTATTGAAGGACTCAGCAAGCGGGTGGTAGCTCTAAAGGAACTTAGGCGGACCCAGATGACGGTGCTTGATCGCCGTTCTCGTGCGTTCTTCTTGTGTTGGTGATAGCTGACCTGATGGTATCAACGTCTTTCTTATTCACTACAATACTAATGATTGTTAATGGGCATTGCTGACCTGAACGTACCTGACAACTCGAGGCTCGTGACATTAGACGTGACTACCCTCTACACGAACATTCCCCATAACGGCAGCATTCACTCGCTTATAAGCGCTTATGATGAATCAACCTTCGATAAACCTGTTGATAGCTCAACTCTTGGCGCCCTCTTTGAACTAGTACTGCTGCTAAACAACTTTGAACTTAATGGTACACACTACACACAGGTCAGCGGTAGCTCGATGGGCACAAAAACAAGGCGGAATTGTGTAAACATATTGATAAGAAGTATCACTACCATGAAAAACAAGGGAAGCGCGGGTAGAGAATGAACACAACGTTGCCTCCACTGCGATCCCTCTGAGTGGGTACGAGCCATGGCGGTGGAGATCATCATCATTATACGGGGATCACGGACTGAGGGCCCAATAAAAACCCCCATTAATTTACCTTGCCTTGTGTAACAATTTGGTGGAAAGTGCTGGGTAGGATGAACCCAAAGACGGAAGCTTCACTACCAGGAATTCGTCGCAGCCGCCGCCTCACCGGACTTCCACCTTTGCCGATCGTAGTGGCCCAAGAGCAGCCATCCAACGCTTCGAGGCCAACTCCGATGGGTTCCGCGCCGTACTACAGAGTGCCGCCAAACTTTGGCGGAACCTCAGGAGAAGACGTTGACGTGTGACTCAAGAACTACAAGCGCGTGAGCAGAAGCAATGGCTGGGAATCGAACGAACAGCTCAATTATGTCGTATTCTCGTTAACTGACACCGCCCTCATGTGGTACGAGAACCACGAGGACATGTTCACTACTTGGGAACGTTTTATTGAAGAAGTGCAGAAGTGTTTCGGTGATTTGGATGCAAAGAAGAAACGCGCGGAGCAGACATTGCCTCAGAGGGCACAGCTTCCAGGAGAAACATGTATGACATACATTCAAGAAATATTGAAGCTGTGCAAGATCGTGAATGGGAGGATGTTTGAAGAAGACAAGGTTGGACACGTTCTCAGGGGTATACCGAAGACGTGTACAATTTCTTAATTGGAAAAGACTGCTTGAACTCTGTGTCCAACGTGATGAAGCATTGTCGTACCTTTGAATCCCTCAAGATGCGACGAATTTCTCCGAAATTCGGCCGCCTGTCCAACGTCCCCACTGTGGCTGGTGTTGAAACAGTGCCGCCTAACGACCTTGCTTTGACCATACGGCAGATTGTCAGAGAAAAGCTGCGTCGATGTCAGCAGACCTATCATCGCCCGGGCGATTTTCAGGATGTGTACGTAAACGAACCAGAACGTGTGCGGAGTCCTGTTTCTCTTCCACCATGGCAACCATCGATCAACGCAGCAGACTCTTATGAATATCAAGGCACACGGCAGGCTGGATTTCCCCGTCATCCAACTCCCAACTACGAACGAAGCTTTCGCCCGCCTGTTTATCCAACATCGCCTGCCTACAGTGCCCCTTAAGGGCGGCACCACTATCCCATGCCTTCCGAGAGGAGTCGTTACTCTGAGCAGCCCCGTGCCCCTCAACCAATTCCGGTATGCTACAACTGGGGCGTCCCGGGTCATATCGCACGTTTTTGTAACCACCGCCCATATCAGCGATAGTCTTGGCAGATGTATCACCAACATTTCGACCTGCCGTACTCCACGTCACGGAAACCACGCGCACCTACCGGGTCACGCTACCCCTCGCCGGCCTCTGATCGAAGTTTGACGCCATCACCAGCTCCCCGTGCTCCACGATCGCCGTCGGCACGGCGACGCGCACGTACACCGCCGCCGGAAAACTAGTCGGTGCGGCCAGTGGGGGTGAAGCCGCAAGATCACAAGTGCTATCTACAGATATACCCCCGTCAGCGTTTATGTTGAAGAACAAAGTTCGTGTAGTTGTCGATGGAGTGGCTACAATGGCACTTGTGGATACAGGCGCGACAGTCTCGGTGATGAGTGTGAACATTAAGAACCTGCTAGGACCAAAAGTGATGTTTTGCGTGAACCGTGGGGTGACATTTCGTGGTGTAAGTGGTGACGTGTTGTGTCCGGTGGGATATTGTACTCTGAACGTATCCCTGTGTGGCAAGGTGTTTTGCACAGAGTTTGTGGTTAATCCGCGGTCTACACATGACGTTATCTTGGGCGTTGACTTCTTGTGTGAGTGTGGGGTGACTGCAGAAGTGGGCATCTTTCTATACACGGCACTTTCCCAGCGGCACTCTTGGGAAATTCCTGTCCAGAGGAATGCATCTTTTTCGTCTCCGTGGATACAGTCGTTCCTGCATTTTCTGCTGTGTGTGTTCCCGTGACATGTTCCAGTAACAACTGTGGCACGTTTGACGCCACGCTCGAACCGATTCCCTCGGCATGCCTGAAAAAGAACATTCTCATTCCCCATTGTATAGTGTCAGTCGTTGATGGACGGGCAGGTGTGTGGACAATGAACTCATATCTGGCTGGTATCTCACATCTGGCAAAATGGTTGATTGGCACAATTTTCCGTCGAGTGCCATAAATGGGCAGTGGGTGGTGAGGGTGGGGGGAGGTTCGTATTTAGGCAATCTGCTATCAGAGCTCGTGTTTAGCTTGGAGTGTTCTTTGATTCGGAGCATTGCGAGGTCAACGATGCATCACTTACTGTTCAGTGGTGATTTCGTGCGTACCTCCAATAGTTTGCGTAGAAATAGCTTCAATAGTTTGCTCAGAAATAAGGGATCCAGTCACAGATACCTAAGTTTGGCGTGTATATAAAAATGTTTATTCCTCCTCCTGCTCGTTAGCAATACTGTTGTTGATCCAGGCTAGCAATAACGTGGTCGATCCAGTAGGCATTGCATGAAAACTTTCACTGATATCCTGGTTCATAAGCGAACACATGCTTATTTTAAGACAATCGTTATTTCAAGACTTTAGAAAACGCACACACACACATGCAAAAAATGACATGCCCTTCGCAACTCCATTTCTGAAACGATGGCCCGGACGTCTTGCATATATAATTCGTATCGCCTATGCCGCAGGCGCTGTAAAGCATCATGGCTTTGACCCACGAAACATTAGGTGGCTGGCTTTCCATGTGAAAATTTGTTCACGCTGTGGAGTCACCACTGGCGAACCACACCGCTCGCCCAGACTATCATACTTTCGGTACTGCTGTCAAGGGGCGCTCGAACATTAAGGGGCGCCAAGCACTCACGGTGATGAACTACAACACAACCGTTGTGATACAATTTGTAGCTTGTCGGCAGCATTCACTTCGCTATGTAGATCCTAAATTTTTGGCTCACACCCGCCCTCGAAGATTCGCCAAGAATCGGGCAGCTTAACAAAAAAAAGGAACACACACACACGCATATATATATATATATATATATATATATATATATATATATATATATACATATATATATATATATATATATATATATATATATATACATATATATATATATATATATATATATATATATATATATATATATATATATATATATATATATATATATATATATATATATATATATTTCAAGAATCTATGCATTGAAAGCTGACGGGCGAACGTGCGAAAATGTTTATTACTTCCTACGTTTCGGCAGGAGGGCCTGCCTTCGTCAGGAAATACAAAGCACAGGCAAAAACACACTTCTTAATTACAGTAGTATGGCGGGTGCCCCCAACACGTGCTAAACTATATACGTAGTAGATACAGCAACTACCATATCGCTATCAATAAACATAGGCAATAATGCGATATAGCTATGACTTCATGAAAAAATTGTGGTCATGGGACAGTTATCAAGTACAAAGTGTGGGCAATTCGCATGTACAGGCTAACGTGTGGACACGAAAACTCATGTAAAGAAATAAGTCAATAAAAAAAGAGAAATCTGCGAAAAAATTTTTACTGTTACTGCTGTGTATATGCGCAGTGAGCGAGTGCACCAGGGCGCGTCAGTGGAGAGGAAAAAAAAGAAGAAAAAAATGCTTCGAAAGGCTAACAGAAACCAGTGTAAAATAACAAAACAAAAACAAGTAGGTAAACAGCAACAGCGGTTAATGGGCAGTGAACATACATAACTAATGAAGTGGGCCAACAGTAACAATAATAAACCAACAACACAAAAAACGTAAAATCTAAAAGTATAAAATATAAAAAGAGTTACAGTGATGAAAATAAACTCAGCAAGGTGCGCGCCAAAAGCCGGTGGGAACAGGTCGAAAACAAGCAGAGAAAATGTAAAAATGCCATTAATTAGCAGGTGTGTGCGAGAAAAACTGGTCTATTATGTGGTCAGAAATATTAGCTTTCCGGTTCTTTCATTATTACCAGATGATGCGGCCCTACATTTATAGATAAGAAAGGATTTGCGCACCTCTCTTTCGTGGTGTGATCGAAAACCGTATTCCATTATCGTTGTGGTAAGTTAGTCAAGCAAATGCCCTGGTATGCTGACGTATTTCGAATGGGGCAGGTTGAGATATGTGGTCACGTATGCTTTGTGGTTATTAAAACGTAATCTAAACGGCGTTTCAGTGTGACCTATATATTGAAAAAAGCAAGCTGAGCATTTCATCAGATAGACGTAGTTGCTGGTATTGCAGTCGAAGCTCCCCTTAATTTTCATTGTTAAATTGGACGCTGAACTTTTGAGTGACGCTGCGATAGTCATGTGGCTGCACACTTTGCACCATGACTTAAGAGAGGGACGGCAACCAGAATAAATGGGAGGAATAGAGTGGGTTGTCTTAGATGACATGAGTATGTCGCGCAGGTTCTTTGATATTTGGCATACTACGCGTGGTGACTCAAAGAAAATGGTTTTCAGGCGACCACTCTGCATGAGGATGTTGTGATGCATCTCTAAGATGCCATTCATTTTCGGTATAGATGCAGAATGCGTCAAGTATAGGTTAGTAGATGGTCGCTGTGAAGTTCACTCCTTCGAATTAAAAAGCTCGCGTCTGTCTACAGCCGTGGCACGATTAATGGCGTCGTTGACAATTTGGGGTGGGTACGTTTGACCTGTAAGTTCAGTACGCAGCTTCTCACAGTTATCACGAAAGTCCGAGGGCTCGGAGCACCATTTTTTCAAATCTGAATGCCTGACTATATGGAATGCTCGTCTTGTTATGCTTGGCATGGCTACTTTCGAAATGCAGATAGCGGTGTTTGTCCATTGGTTTACGGAAAAGATTTGTCGTCAATCTATCATCAGAGGAGGAAATTGTGACGTCCAGAAAATTGATCGCAGAAGGTGTGTGGGCGGGAACGAGAGTCATGGATGAACGTCATTAATGTTTAAAATGAAAGACAGAATTGGTTGATTGATTGACATGTGGGGTTTAACGTCACAAAACCACCCCATGCTTATAGCGATGCCGTAGTGAAGGGCTCCGGAAATTTTGACCACCTAGGTTCTTTAAAGTGCACCTAAATCTGAGCACACGGGCCTACAACATTTCCGCCTCCATTGTAAATGCAGCCACCGCAGCCGGTATTCGATCCCGTGACCTGCTGGTCAGCAGCAGAGTACCTTAGCCACTAGACCACCACGGCGGGGCAATGAACGACCGAAGTTCAGCGTCTCCATGATGCCATATGAGAAAGATGTCTTCTATGAAGCTCTTATAGTAGAATAGTTTTAGCGCACACGTATCAAGGAACTTGCTCTCTAATTGACCCATAAATATGTTGGCGTAATTTGGTCCAATATTAGTGCCCATTGACGTACCACGTAATTTTTTTGAGCGTAGTGCATGCCATAGAACTCAAAGTTGTTCAGTTGCAGAATTACCTGAATAATACTGGCAAGAGCTTGCCTGTCATCAGGTTTATGAAAGGCTAAGTCGTCATAAACGTTTACTACCGACCCAATGCCATCGTCGAAAGGATTGTTTGTTTAAAGTGAAGCCACGTCGTGTGTGACGAGTATCGAGTTGTAGGTACGTCGAGTTCCAGAATGTTGGCGAAAGCGTAAGAAGTAATAAACATTTTCACACGTTCGTTCGTCGTTCTTCAAAACACACACACACACACACGCACACAAGTATATATATATATATATATATATATATATATATATATATATATATATATATATATATATATATATATATATATATATACGGGATATGGCATAACGGGAGCGTTGTCAACAAGGGTAAATATATTTATTTCCCAACAGTTTCGGGAGGGGTCCTCCCTTCATCAGGGGATGAGTTATACTAACAAGAACTTCCAAAATTCGTTGCTGCCGCGTCCCTCTTGCCTTGAACGATGTTTGCGAGAGTGAGAGAGAACTAAAAAAAGAAAGAAAGAAAGAAAAAAAGAAAAGAAAAAAGACGAAAAGAAAGAAAAGAATGAAAGTAAGAAAAAGGAAGAGCTGGCACTCTGTTCACAGAGTGGCAGCTAAGTCTGGACAACAGAATATCGTGGCCTGGTTCTGTTCATGAGAGCAAAAGAATGAGTTTGTTAGGAAGGCACGTAAAGCTCGCTTGAATACACGTGCTCTTGGTTTTTCTTGAGAGGGAACCCATGCTGTCTTTGTTAATGATCACCTCTCGCCGGATAACAAGAAGCTTTTTGCTAAACACTTGTTCTCAAAAAAGAGAAACAGTGGGCGTTTCTTTAGACTGATAACTGTCAGATAAAAGCAAGGAAATCTACTGTCACCAGGGTATTTCGCATAAAATCAGAGATCGACCTGTCTATTATCTCCTAGTTATATCATACATTAGCAATTGTAGCGTCTATCTACTTGCAGGATGGCGTATATTTTACCGTCTGAACTCTCATCACAGATGTCTCAACCATGTAGGGCGTTAATTGACTTTAACGCTCGAAGTATAAGAAAAAATTATGACAACATTACCTCATTGCTGTCGGCCATTTGTCACCAGTTCTCTATCATCTGCATCAGTGAAACGTGGCTATGTGAATATGACAGGGACCTGTTTAAGTTTCCTTCCTATTCTTCTGAATACTGTCACCGAATCGACGATGCACATGGTGGAGCAGCTATTTTTATATCTTCATGCCTTCACTATCATAGGCGACTGGACTTGGCACTAAGTATTCCTGGTAGCGAATCCTTGTGGATCGAACTTCATGAACCACATTTTTCGCAAGATAGTAAGAATTTAGTTGTGGCCTGCATATATCGCTTTCCGTCGTCGTCTGTCGTGGAGTTCTGCCTAGCTTTAGGAGAGGCGTTGAAAACTCTGTAGTTAGAAGGGAAACGGGTGATTATTTTAGAAGATATGAATATCAATCTTCTTGATGACACCAACGCAAATGTTTCTGAATACATTTCTTGCTTCAGTGGGTATGGCTCCGAGTGTCTCATAACTGCACCAACTCGTGTTCCACTTCATGGCAATGGCACTATTATAGATCACATTTTGTCTAACCTCATTAGTTCTTCTGAAGCAGCTGTCATCAAGGTGCCTGTCACAGATCATTATCCTATTTATGCAAGCATAGGCATCTCTAATAATAATAAAAGAAGTCGATGCTTCAAGAATATCCTAAATACTGCATCATTCATTAACACCATCGAGCAGTGTGATTGGTTGGCAGTTAAGAAATGCAATAATGCTGAAATAGCCTACCAACAATTTTCCTCTATCATTTCAAATGCAGTCATGGCCACTTCAACATTAGTAGTAAGCAGAACAAAGTACCTTGTCCCAATTAATCCGTGTCTGACACCTAACCTGTTAAAATGTCTGCGGAAAAAGGATAACTTATAGAAAAAGACGAAAAAGTGCCCTTTCAATGTTCACCTTCAAAAGCGCTATAAGAAATATTCAAACACATTAGGAAGGTTACCTAAAGCCGCTAAATTAATGTATTTCGAAGATAAAATAAAGCGAGCCAGAAATGACGTTAAGCAGCAGTGGAAACCTGTAAACAATTTTCTTGGCAGGACTACGGTACATTGAGATATAACCTTGATTCACTCAGAAAAACGTGTGATCGATAACCCATCTGATATCGCGAACTCTTTTAATGACTCATTCGGCATTGATATTCCTCAGTCGACAGCACCCCTCGAACACACTTGCTCACGATTACCACATTCATTCTTCCTTTATCGACGTCACCCGAGGAAGTGTTCCCCATTATCAATAGTATTAGGAATACAAGCGCTGGTCTCGATAAGTTCCTTGCTGCCGACATGAAACTGATAGCTCATTTAATCTGTGATGCGTTATGTCATATTATAAATCTTGTATTTGGAACTCGGTTCTTCCCGACATCTCTGATAAAAGCAAAATTTATTCCCGTTTTTAAAAAAGGCGACAAGCGTTTATTCTCCAATTACCGGCCTATAGCAATTATTTCATTCTTCAGTAAGGTCATAGAAAAGCTTTTTGCGGGACGTTTACGGTGTTATCTAGACAAGTTTCACATTCTTTCTAACAAACAGTTCGGTTTCAGGCCCGGTTACTCAACTGAACTCGCCATGATATCGCTAACAGAGGAAATCAAATATGCTATTGACAGCGGTAGTGTTGTTGGAGGCGTTTTTTCTTGACCTTTCGAAAGCATTTTATTCTATTTCACACGACATTTTATTTTAGAAACTAGAATCAATTGGTGTATCTGGAGTCCCACTAGAACTAATTCGTAACTATCTGCGAGATCGAGAACAGGTGGTATATGTGTGTCCGGTACCTTATCCAACCATAAAACCATAAACATCGGTGTTCCACAAGGTTCAATTTTGGGCCCGCTTTTATTTTTAATTTATATAAACGATCTTCCTCAATATCTAGTACATTCGTCTTGTATACTCTATGCGGACGATACCACTATATTAACTACAGATAAAGACGTTGACTCGATGTTGTTTAAACTGAATACCGACCTGATAAATATCGTTAAATAGTTAAATAATAATAACTTAAACATAAATGCTAAAAAGTCAAACTTCGTTGTTTTTTCGACACCTAATCGAATTATACCTAAGAACCCCCCCGTCTTCGTAAGCGAAACTCAAATTCATTCTACCTCTAGTACAATGTTTCTCGGGGTCAAATTGGATGAACATTTAAAGTTTAAGTCACATGTTTTAGAGCTTACGCGGAAAGCCGCATATGCCATTCGAATATTTCTAAAAGTTCGCCCGTTCTTTCGTTTTGAAATATTGTTGTCACTTTACTACGCTTTCTTTCACAGCAACATAATCTATTGCATTTCATCATAGGGAAATACGTATGCCGTTCATTTATCAGCCATCCAACATCTTCAAAACCAAGCATTGAGAATAATAACGTTCAGTAGCTTCATGTCCAATGCATCATCCTTACTCTGTTCGCATGCAATTTGATCAGTTCAGAAGCTGGCTAAATATTTTTTCGGCATTCTTATTTACAAATATGTGAATGGAAAACTTCCGATTCCTTTACTACACTCAAGTCAGTTTCCTCAGGCGTCATCGACTCGTTTTGCAAAGGCTAATGACTTCCTTTTACCCAAACCTAGGACTAATTATGGCAAGTTTACCACAAAATTTTCATCTGTTTTTCTGTAGAACTCTTTACCTTTGGAGATCAAAAATAGATCCCTCGAAATGTTTAAAAAATGCTTGCCTTCGCACCTATTAAATTCCTAATGCATGATATTATATGAATTGAATGTTATTGCATTTTTCTGTTAGTTTTTTGCGCTCATTGGTACACATTGTATAACTTATGTTCACTATTTTGTGTTTATCTGTACATTTTGTATATCTTAATTTTGCTATCCTTACCGTAATAATGCTTGATATTATACAGAGTGAATGTTATTGCATTTTCGTGTTAGTTTTTGCATGCTTAGCTGTACATTTTTTATAGCTTACGTTCGCTATTTCGTGCTTATCTGTACATTTTGTGTACCTTAAATTTTCTTTCCTTACCACTCTTTACTATTGCGTTGTATCTCTCATGTATGATTTTATAGGAGATCTCACTCACAGCCTCGCGACTTTGAGAGAGTTGAACTGTAAGTCTACAGTTAACATTGACATATACAAAATTAAGGCTATTTAAAAAATCATATTTAGCTTTTAGTTTTGGCTGTTTGCCGCCTCCTCACCTAGTCATGCTTCAAACGTCGGCGAGCAGTAATGCCTGTAGGAATGGGTTTCCAACACATTTCATTCAAAGTTTTATATGATGTGTGATTTAACGTCCCAAAAGCTCAATATGATTATGAGACACGCCGTAGTCAAGTGCTCCGGAAATTTTGACCACCTGGGTGTATCGTTTAGCTCAGAGACAAGACGATCCGGTCTGTTACACTGGGGTTCTTTATTGTGCACTCCAGTCTGAGCACATGCGCCTACAGCATCTTTGCCTCCGCCGAAAATGCAGCCGCCGCATCCATTATTCACTCCCACGACCTGCGCGTCAGCAGCCGAGTACACTCTAAGGCAAAAGGTTGTGCGGTTCGTCCTTTTGGGGACCAATGGGGCTGTCACAACCATTATTTCCTTTTGGTACTAATGAAAGGGAGTGTAACAGTTAGTCCTCAAAGGAACCAACATTTAGTCCCCACATTTACACCTTACCGGGACACCGTTAGTCCTCATAGTTGCACCTCACCGGCCGTAGAATTGGTTCACTCAACTGCTCCAATCATATGAACTTCTTATTCCCAGTTCAAATATTGTTTTAAATGCGGAGCATATCTTAGCGAACTTCGTAGCAATAAATATGTATCAGTGATCACTAATAGAACTAGTAGTAAACAATACAAATAGTAAACGTTAATACAACTGAGTTATTTGTTCAGTTTTTAAATACATTTCGTTTGATTTGTAAAGTTCTGTTTATGCTCAACAACTTTGTGGTCGTTTATTCTCGCGTTCACTTTCTAATGCATAGTGTTCGTCGCATGTGCGGAATTAATGCACCTGCATGTTTTATCACTTAATTGTTGTGTGTTCGTCATCGCGAAGCATATTTATTTATTTATTTTCTTTTTCTTGTTGTTTGTGGTTTACAAGTTAAGTTACCGATAGTTCTAAGGTTTATTGTTGGTATTGTTTTTAAGGACATTTACACTCCTGCTTGGGCCCGAGTAGGGCCTTCAGTATTTGTAAATAAATGGCACACACACACACACACACACACACACACACACATATATATATATATATATATATATATATATATATATATATATATATATATATATATATATATATATATATATATATATATATATATGTATATATATATATATATATATATATATATATATATATATATATATATATATATATATACACATCTTTCCCACCTGTATGACGTTTTGCTTAAGCTCATTGCGACTGTATACTTGCTAATGGGACGCATACGCAGCTTTTTTCAACTGTGAGAAATGCAGAAACTTTAGCTCTTCCCATCAGCTGTACCTAAAGTTCGCTAATACGAGTTTGAAAGCAATTTTAAACCGCTTAAATTGCTACCGACTTCAACGCCGCGACAAATCTTCATGTATGGAGTGATGTGCACAGTAAAAATTTTTAAAGGTGTAAATGAGCTTGTCCTGTCAACGACAGCCTAAGGGTGTTATTTCACCACCTTCCAAAAAGAGTGATTTTTCATGCACCCTTAGAATAGGGTGTACATGTAAAAAACTGTAGGGTGTTACAAAAACACCCTTAAGGAAGGGTCCCTCAATGTCCTCCACTTTTGTAGCACCCTCTAAGGAGGGTGCGTGGAAGGTGCACAATGGTGTTGAGTGCCCATGGCAGGGGTGCCAGTATTCTTTTATACTGCACTAATATATATCAGCATGCACTGATTACACACTACTTGAAGAAAGTGGTCCTGATTATCAATGGTGCGCCACCTATCGAGCTCCATTCATTGCGTGTGGGCAAAAATATAAACACGTACAATCGTGTATGAACTTGTCCTGGATCTATACATACTTCACAGTATATGCATAATGCGCGTTACAGAAAACGAAGCCTTGCTGCCCTTGCATATTGCATTTATTTAATAGGCAAATAAAACTTATAAACTTTTCTTCTGCCAAACAATTTTTTCACCAGATATCCGTTCACGTATACGTACACTACACATGCAACACCTCAAGTGTTTATTATATTTTTTCAGTTTCACTTTATTGACAATTCTTTGCAACATACAATTACACTGGTTTCAGTTTAGTATACTGCTTCAAATACATAGAGACTACAAATGAAATACACGCTAATATATACCTATAATTCTTCAAGTATCTACAATCCCAATGGTTTCCAGTTTGTTACTCGTTCATGTTACACAGTTGGTTAATAGGAATGAAATACAGGCAAATATATACTTATAATTCTTTCAAATATATACAATCACCACGATATCACTATATACGCCTTCATGTACACAATCGTTCCCAAGAAGTGATGCACACAAAATTATATACGGATAGTGTTTTCAAATGTATACAATCACATTGGTTTAAGCTTTGTATTCCTGGATGTATAACGATTGGTTATGAGAAATGATGTACATGCAAACACATATGGCTTTTCGCACATATAACTTTAGCGAATACTTAAAAAACCATTAAAATGATCAGAAACAGAATAAGCTAAAAACAAACACAAAACTGAGTCACGACACACAAAATCAAAAAGGTAATGCATAATTATGACTAATGACACAGCTGGGTCATTTTATGCCAAATGACCCAGCCATTTCGGCAACCATCTCAAATGTATTCGAAACAGTAGTGCTGCATTGAAAATCCTGAACTTCTGAAATATTTACGAATATTTCATTGTATCACAACATGAAGCAAATCGCATCCTAATAAGGACAAAAATCACAATTTTGTGAAATTCGTGATATTTTCTCGTATATTTCAGCAGCATGAGAGGTCTCAAAATAATTTATTCTCAAGATATACTTTCCTTGGAGTAAGTATTCACAGCTGAGATGTTCATACAAAGTGCAATATTGATATAAAAATTGCAAACATAACACATTTTGGCTTTAGTCTTGGAAGCAAGTGTGGTAAAAAAATTGCACTAATATTATTGAGCTTCAAATACCTTACAGAAGCACACTTACTTACGAGGTAGACCGAATTTGCTTTAGAAAAAATAATCGGTTGTTTTAAAACGAAATTTTCCACAAACAGCACACATACGGCATTATGCCAGGAAGTTATAAGCCAGCCACATGAACAAAACTTTTTTTTCTCGCTGAAATATTCTAGCAGTTCACTGTTTTCAACGCAGTAAGTCAAAGTCAGCACGTTTTTTTTTTTTTTCAAATACATTTCAGATGGGCGCCAAAGTGGCTGGGACGTTTGGCATGGAATGGTCCAGCTATATTTAAGCAAAGTAACTTACACAAATAACAATATTTGTTCATCTACCATGACCACTCTAGAAAAACTTGTGCAGGCATTGTGACACTAAAATTTTCAGCGTCGTACTGCCTAAACAACTTCTTTGATAAACTCCAAACTCACGCCGAGAAAAGGCCGCTCTAACACGATGGTTGTTAAAGGCCTTGCGGCCATAGGCAATGTTGAAAACTAAAAAAATCAACTCGTCAGTGCAGTCACTCCTTCTTCGTCGTTACTGACACAGAAGATTTTTTGGTCATCCACGTGGAAGTTCAGGAACTAGGCTTGCTCAAGGCTGGGGCCGGGGTATACTACGCAGGACGTCACCAGCACCCTCTCGTCCTGTAATAGGAGCAAATATGACTTCTCATAAAATGATGTTCGTGCTGTTTTGGCATCACCATATATGAAGAATGTGTAGTGTGTATCCTTTGAAGTAGCGTGTAATTGACATTACACTAAACTCGAAGCATACAACCCATATATTTCAATAATTTCGTATGATAAAGATAAGATAGTTTTCCAGCATACAGCAAATTCCCGAATAGAGGTGAAGTGTAAGACTACAGCTCAAAAATCGCACTTACGAAAGCCTGAACTCACCTAAGAACCAAATTCCTTATAGGGTAGGGAGCCAGTGTGAAAAACAGTTCTTAAAGTACAACGTTCATAATATGTAGCATTAATCAAAACGCACAAGAAACTTACCTCTTCATGTAAAAACAGTGAAGGCATCTCTGCTTTCTCTTTTACATGAGAACAAATGATCTTGGGCGCGGCACTAGCGAAGAGGTCTGCAAAAAAGTAAAAGATTTACTGACTTTAGTCACGCCTCTAACAATTTGAAGAATTGTGACAATTCAGCAATCAGTGCAATTCTGACTGCCTCTATAAGGGCATCAAAATGAACAATTTTCTAGTTCTTTCTACCCTAACAAGAAGCTCCGTCCACGGCATATAATCCAAATTTGACGCTGTGCTTCCTATTTGCCTGCTTTCTAGACGTAGGGCTGCGAACATGTATTTTGTTCACCTACTCTAGCACAGAAATTCGTCATCTATAATCCAATCATCTTAATTCATTGTAATTTGATAAAAAATGTGATAGCTCGTCCAGTATTTAAAAAATTGCGGGCTTGCAATAGGCACTGCCTAGCACGTATGAAAGTATTTCTTAAAAAAAATTCTTCAAAGCTTGCTTTCAGAAAAAGCGTCTGGCATATTTCGAAAACCAAGCACATCCTTTGATGGCAATATGGGGCACGCTATTAGCAATTATTGACCACGCGATTTACAAACGTAACCCGTGCCTAAATACTCAGTTAAACACAATCAAGCAAGCACGAGTGCTCGAACGACACCAACGCGCGCGGACGCCGTCTACGTTGCAGCAGCAATGGCTTATGCTAGAGCTACCGCACATAGCTCCCACATTCACGTATACTCTCTCGATTCTGTTATAACGCTGAACGTTATCGCAGATGAAAGCAAAGCACGAAAAAAGCAAACAGAAACGAGGGAAAACAACGCACGGCGATGGCCACAACAACGCGCCTTTGGAAGTCTACTAGATCTTTCCCTGTTGCTGGTGACGCGTGTCCTAAATATTTTAAAAGACCGACGCGCACGTGCTGGGAGCATCGCGGTATATCAGCACCTCAAACTATACCATCTTTAAGCAAAAAAAAGCCATTTCGTACAGTGCGCCTCTTTACAAATTTTTTTTTCTTTTTTTACGCTTACACCTACAGAAGCACGTTGCAAATTTGAGTATTATTAGAAATTTATTACGATGTAGCCTAAGGTGCGCCTTGAAACATATTAATCACTTTGAGCAGTGTAGAGGCAATGTGCCATCAGCAACTAATCGCGCTCTTGTTAGGTGACAACATCACTCACTGTGTGAGTGATGCAGGCACGTACACAACATCGCGCATAGCAGTGTCAACTCGTTAAGTCACACGTTTAACCGGGCATCTGTAACAGGCCCGCGAAAGCATGCTATTATAAATGGCTGGCCGCCTACTTCGGTAGAGCTGCTGCAGGCGCCCAGCGAGGGCTGTATGATAACTACCTACGAAAACATTACACTCATCGTTAACAGACCCACGTTGTCCGCGTCCGCCTCTCCATGAATATTTCTTAATACGAGCGTCACTTCGAACACGGTGTCATGCGTGACCACCATTCAAGATGCGCCTGTTCGCTAGAACTCACACAGCGACCACGACACAGAACACCTACCAGTTTGACCAAGACCCCAGACCAACGCCACGCATTTCAAAGACGGATGAGACAGAGAGAGCAACGTTGAGAGAGGGGGAGGAGGCACTGGCGGCGGCGCCGCAGCTGTCGACGCAGGTGTTCGGTGACGCAACTATTCGCTTATCTACACCGCCGTTGGGGGGGGGGGGGGGGCAACGCTGGCTCGGGTGAGCGGGGTGAGCGTGAAACCCGCCAAGACAGCGCCGAAAGGCAATCGCTATGGCGCATACGGCGGGCGGCGGTTCGACGCGGAAGGCAATCGAATTGCGCTTCAAGAATGACTCCTTCTAAATGGCAACTCTCCTTTCACCCAGCCACACAGCGGCGCAGGTTATTTACTAGCCTTGGGTTTTTTGAGTACTTTGACGAAATGCGACTGCAGTGGGCGATAAATAGAGAAGCAAAACTTCCGGAAAACAAAGTGCACCCTGGAATGGCCAGAAACAATAATGATTTTGTCCTCGGTGGCATTAGCGGGAGAGCATCGCTACACCTTTTTTCAGATGAATTTCTTTTCGCATTGTCTGTGTCTCGCAATTCCGCGTATGGTGCCGCAAACACTGAATGCGTAGTTGAAGCTGGAACAAATTAATCCACAGTCGCGGATGTTTAGAAGGCTTGTCACGCACCACGAAACGTGCCGAGGTTGTTATAACAAACTTTTTGCTGACCACATGATCAGCACATAATTCCATATGGTTGTCCTATCAGCTAGCTAAGCACCTGTAGCAAAGGCAGGGCACGTTCTTGTTAAACGTTGGTAACATAAACTATGGTTGTGCATAAGTGCAGTGACACGTTTCCGTGTGAATTGGTCATAACCCACGTTTTCGAGCGTACGAGAATGTGCAGCTCTTTTTCATGTACTGAATATTCCGTGTATAGTGTGTTGACCAGCCCCATTCCTTAAGCCACCTCCCATATAAACTCCCAGTCTGAACAGGTGTGGGACCATAAACACTAAGGAGCAGTGCCCCCGCACCGCACACACACACACACACTAAATTCGAGGGCGCACGGGCTGATACACACACATACTTATTCACAGGCGCGCACACATACACGTATACACACATACGGCCGCACACACACGCGACCGTAAACGCACGCATGCATGGGCGTACACATGTGCACAGGCACACTTAACACAAGCACGGACTCGCACATACACGCGCACGCACACATGCACGGGTGTACACACAATCGCGCTTACACACGAACACATGCGCAGGCTCACGCACACACACCCATACTCGGGCAAACATTATGTTCCTGTATATAATCCATAGCAAACATGTAGCTTATAACCAACGCTAAGTAAAGCTTTCGTAGCATGGATGGCAGTTAATTGCCATTATAGATGAAACGCGATTGGCTTCTGGCATTCTGCTGTATTCGGAGAGCACATTCACACATTCTAAGTCAATTAGGCCGTCATTTAACACAAGGTCCACAAGTTTGTGCAGTAGCTACGCTGCTCGGCCGCCAATCCGAAGGTCGCGGGTTCGGTGCCGGCCGTTGCAGAAGCCTGTGCACTTTGCGATATAAGTGCTCAATAAGGAACACCAAATGGTCAAAATCTCTGGAGCTTTCCACTAAGACGACCCTCATAATCATATCGAGGTTTTTGAGACGTAAAATCCCAAATATTATAATTATGTGTTCTTCTTTTGCTGCATATTCCATCTGATGAATCGTCACCTACACCCTTCTCAGGCACAAAAGCCCCCTTATAGTCTATTTTAGGGTGCTATCGAGGCAAGCACCCAAACAAAGGGGTGCTTTTTTTCAATCGACCATTTATGGGTGTTAAAGGGTGCTGCGAAGGGTGCTTTCTCATGAAAGCACGCTTTTTGCACCCTTTTGGGTGTAAAAGTTTTTACTTTGATAGATGAATCAAACGCAGCGCGTGCTCTCTGCACGAGAACGTAAGCGAGCGGCAGTGCATTGGAGCGAAGGGAAAACGCGCTATCTACATCCCCGACCAAAAATGGCACTGCCTGTCCGGAGTCGCAGAGCCACCACGCGTTGCTTCAGCTTTGTATACTCGCGAATGTTTCTGCCAAGAAAGAAAGGAGCGCTAGTGTTTGAGCAGGAACATTCAGAGCCGACAAGTACCGTCGCCTAAAGTTCTCGTTTTTCGCATTCGGTGTCAAGCCAAACTTTGCAGAGCGCGTATAGCTCCCGAGCAATGCGAAGTCACCCTCTTAAAATAAGCTGTCTACTGGTATTGGTGGGTAGTGCATGTTCTGTGTCAATGAGCGTCTTTCTATAAGAGTCGATGTCCGCGCCGAAACGCCGTAAGGTAACGCTTGATTATTTTTCGAAAGGCGACGCTTGCCGCCATGCACACTCGACAAATTCTGAAAATGCCATTAAAAGCGGCTGAAGAAACGGTTTCCAGCTGCAGTTCTGCACTGCCTTAATGCGATCGTGACGAAAGAACTCCTGAAAATCGATCAGAGTATGCACGGAAACTGCAAGTCCTGAACACAACATTAGCCTTTGCGTGTCTGACGGGCCAAGATGCCAGGATTTGCAGGACGACAAAACTAGACGACGTTTTTAATGATGCCATAGAAACCAGGCGCTATCTACACCTTTCCCTCAGTTAGCAAGCGCTAACTGAAGTTCGAACATGTCTGGCTAGAAATGTTTGCCTGGCTGGTCTATTCCAAACACCTGGAAGGAGCTGTCTGCAAGACAATGCGCTTTTTGAAAAAGAAAGTTCTGGCAAGGGGCTAACCAAGTTTTGGGTGCCTTTGTCTTTTTTCCGTTCACGCTTTGGAAGAACGTGCTCTGAAATTTGAGAAGCCACAGTTAGTGGGACTACAACAAGACCGCTGCTCAATGCGCGTGTCAATCTTCCTGTCAATAGAAAAAGAAAATCAACACTATTCCGGTGTGCCATGGGTCTCCTTGCTGCGTGAAACGTTGCTTGCACAGGGTTTATTCTATGTCCTGTAAAAAAACTATGGTTACTGTTTATATTGAATTTTACATGAAAACATGTCACCTATGTTTCTTCATTTTGTGCATTTCCTGTGGTGCGTTATGTCACTAGTTGCCGAAATCGTTCGGCGTACCCCCTTTTAGCCATGTCATTGTAAAGGGACCAACAGAGATTAAGCGAATCAAGGTATATATATATATATATATATATATATATATATATATATATATATATATATATATATATATATATATATATATATATATATATGAAGGGAAAGAAATGTTTACTTAAAGGCTCGTTTTTTCGTGTATTTACACAATATAATGAGATCTAACAGACAATAATGCCAAGGAATATATAGGGGAAGTTATTAGACCAATTGCAATGTATATGTGAAGAAAGAAAAGTGGGTGAAAAGATAACTTGCCGTGAGCAGGAACTGAACCTGCGACCTTCTAATAACGCGTTAGATGCTCTACCAATGAGCTACCACGGCGGCTATCCCCCCCGCCACTTTGTTGGGTTTATATTGAAATTTAAACGTGGGGGTGTCAGTCACTGCCAGCTCTAACCACGGAGGTGAATGTGGTACACTTTTTATGGGCCTGTTTGGCGTCACGTAGCATGTGAACTTATTACGAGCTGTCAGCTGACCAATAGTCTTTCGTGTACAACCTATTGATTGATTTGAGGGGTTTAACGTCCCAAAACCACTATATGATTATGAGAGACGCCGTCGTGGAGGGCTCCGGAAATTTCGACCACCTGGGGTTCTTTAACGTGCACCAAATCTGAGTACACGGGCCTATAACATTTCCGCCTCCATCAGAAATGCAGCCGCCAAAGCCGGGATTTGATTCCGCGACCTGCGGGTCAGCAGCCGAGTACCTTAGCCACTAGACCACCGTGGCGGGGCTCGTGTACAACCTAACTGCATTAAGTCTGACAGTACGAGACCCTCATTATCAAATAAGGAAAGAAGTGTATACTTGAGGGCTCGTTTTTTTTTCGTGTTTTGACACAATATTAATGAGATCTAACAGACAATTATGCCAAGTAATGTACACACTCTCAGAAAAAAGGTAGTAGTACAAGCTAACTTTTCGGTAGTAATGGTTTGTCACATATGTTGCAAACCTGGTAGTAAGCGCCGTTAGTAATGGCGAGGATGGTAACACTTGCTACCTTTGCTGTTACTACCAACGTTTAGTAACTGTTACTACCCTAGCCGTTACCACCCATGGATAGCAACTTTTGACGTACATGTGAACTTATTACGAGCTGAGAGCTGACCAATAGTCCTTCGTAGACAACCTACCAGCACCAAGTCTGCCAGCACGAGACCCTCGTTAATGAATAAGGGAAAAGAATGTATACTTAAGGGCACGTTTTTCCGTGTTTTGACACAATATTGATACAAAACAGCCGCTAAACACGGCTGCATGAAAGAGGAGGACGAAGTGGGTTTTGCCGTTGGATGCTGGACTGGCGCCATTTTACTCGTCGAGTTCTGTGCGCTGTAAATAGATCATTAAATAAGTTACTCGTAACATTATTGGTGGAGGTGGACGACCCCTGTACCTCAATGGAGACGCGCAGCGGTCGCACCATCGGCGAGCTTTCGACTGCTTCGACTGCTAATACTTCCTCTACGCCGCCCTCGTCAGTCCAAGCCACCACCTACGTCACACTCCCACACCTCCGGGATCCCGGCACTTTCTCCGGTGATGGTACGATCGATCTCGACACTTGGCTGAAGCGGTACGAGCGCGTCAGTGCAACTCCCCGCTGGGATCCCACGCTCATGTTCGCCAACGTGCTTTTCTACCTGGACGGCACTTCCCGAACATGGTTTGAAAGCCACGAAGCCGACATAACGAGCTGGGATTTCTTCCAAGAAAAAATACGTGACCTGTTTGGCGATTTATCTGGTCGTCTGCTCGCTGCGAAGAAGACTCTTGCCACACGGGCCCAGTCTTCTACCGAATCGTACGTCTCCTACATTCTTGACGTTTTGGCCCTTTGTTCCAAGGCCGACCAGTCCATGTCCGAAGACGAAAAGGTTAACCACGTCTTGAAAGGCATTGCCGACGATGCATTCAACCTGCTGGTTCTTAACAACATCTCGAGCATCGACAACATCCTTAAAGAATGCCGACGTCTCGAACAAGCTAAAGCCCGCCATGTAGCCCAAAACATCGTGCGCCTTCCGAACACAGCGGCCATCTCTTCGTGTGACGACGTCTTCCGCCAGGCCCCTGCATGTGACAACCTCACACGCATCATTCGTCGAGAGGTCGAGGCAGCACAACCGGTAGCCACGCCACTACCGACGCCTACGCCTTCCCCAACCACGATTTCTTTGATACAAGCCGTCGTTCGTCAAGAGCTATCGAATGTCGGCCTACATCCTGTACCTGCCGTATACTCTGCTGCGCCTTCTTTTCGTCCCCCTTCTGCTTCTCGCATACAACGCAATCCGTCTGAATGGCGTACCCTTGATGACAGGCCCATATGTTTCAACTGTCGACGCTTTGGTCATATCGCACGTCACTGCCGCAGCCGCTGGGCTCCACCGTCCCATTATGCACCTCAGTATTACACCACTTCTGCTCGCGAATCGTCCCCCTCACTTTCTCCATCAACGCCGACCACATTTTCCGCTCCTACAACACCTCTCAGCAGACCTCGCTACGACCGGTCACCGTCCCCTGCTCGTCGTCAGTCCCGGTCGCCCCCACAACGCCGTGCTGCCTCCCCGAACTATTCGCAGCATCTCTGACCGGAAAACTAGGCCGTGCAGCTTCTGGAGGTGGAGCTGCGTTGACGACCTTCGTAAGAAATCCTCGATTAACGTTAACAACAAACCGGAACCTTTTGGACGTTACTGTCGACAATGTTCGTGTCAGTGCGTTGATAGATACTGGCGCGCATGTGTCCATTATGAGTGCTAACCTTCGCCGCCGACTTAGAAAAGTTGTCACGCCCGCCCTCAACCGAGCTGTACGAGTCGCCGATGGAGGAACTGCCGCAATTCTTGGCATGTGCTCTGCACGAGTGTCTATTGGGGAGAGAAGCACTGTCGTTCTTTTCGCCGTTATTGAACATTGCCCTCATGAACTCATTCTCGGTATGGATTTTCTAGCCACGCACTCTGCCCTCATAGACTGTTCAGCTGGCTCTCTCCATCTCGATTTACTCCTCTTTTCCGACCCGCCTAGCCCACCGCAAACCAGCCTCTGCTGCATTGATTTCACGCGTCTCCCTCCTAACTCCGTCACACATGTCGACTTATCCTCCACGCCGCCAGTACCTGATGGTGATTACATGGTGGCCCCGATTCCTGCAGTGATGCTTACGCATGTGGTTGCTGTGCCGCATATAATTCTGACGATTAAGAGAAACCACACCTTCCTTCCACTGGTCAACTTTTCACTCACCACTAAAGTTCTGCCACAGGGTATCTCCCTGGCCAAAATTACTGCTCTCCAAGATGACCATGTCGAGCCCTTCAGAATTGACGATTGCTGCAGCTCAGTCAGTGGTTCCACTCCATCACGTTCTTGGGGTGCCGACATTGAGCGAATGGTGTCATCGGACCTCACGTCTGAGCAAGCTTCAGCGCTTTGCCACGTTCTTGAGGGCTATCGTAGCATTTTCGACTTTGCCAGCAACTCTTTAGGCCAAACGACCATTGTCACCCATCGCATAAATACTGGCCATGCAACCCCCATTCACCGACGCGCCTACCGTGTGTCGGCGTCGGAGCGTGCAATATTACAACATGAAGTCGACAAAATGCTTGCGAAAAACATTATCGAGCCTTCATGCAGCCCCTGGGCTTCTCCAGTCGTCCTTGTTGAAAAGAAAGATGAAACATGGCGCTTTTGTGTCGATTATCATCACCTTAACAAAATTACCAAAAAAGACGTTTATCCTTTACCTCGCATCGACGACGCCCTCGACTGCCTGTACGGTGCCACCTACTTTTTAACTATTGACCTTCGGTCAGGGTACTGGCAGATTGCCGTCGACGAGATGGACCGCGAGAAGACCGCATTCATCACTCCTGATGGTTTTTATCAGTTTAAGGTGATGCCCTTTGGACTCTGCAATACACCAGCCACATTTGAAAGAATGATGGACTCATTGCTCCAAGGGTTGAAATGGTCCACCTGCTTGTGTTACCTTGACGATGTTATTGTCTTTTCGCCCACATTCGACTCACATCTTGATCGTTTGTCAGCTATTTTGGACGTTTTTCGTCGAGCCGGACTCCAGCTTAACGCCTCCAAGTGCCACTTCGCTCGTCGCAAAATTTCCGTGCTTGGTCACCTTGTCGATGTCCAAGGCGTGCGTCCAGACCCAGAGAAAATTCGTGCAGTCACGAACTTTCCCGTTCCGAGGACCACAAAGGATGTCCGCAGTTTTGTGGGGTTGTACTCGTATTTCAGACGCTTTGTTAAGGACTTTGCGACCATTGCACGCCCACTCACAGACCTCTTGAAGAAAGACACCTCTTTTACCTGGGGCCAGGATCAAGCGTCATCGTTTTCGCAACTTACGACACTGCTTACAACGCCACCAATCTTGGCTCACTTTGATCCATTAGCCTCAACCCAGGTTCACACGGACGCCAGTGGACACGGCATAGGAGCTGTGCTATTGCAGCAACAACGCGGACACGACCGTGTTATAGCCTACGCAATTCGACTACTAACTCCAGCCGAGCGCAACTATTCCATCACGGAGCGCGAGTGCCTCGCCCTTGTATGGGCAGTCGCCAAGTTTCGCCCATACCTGTACGGGCGCTCATTCCGTGTTGTCACGGATCATCACGCGCTCTGCTGGCTAGCCTCCCTGAAGGACCCCACGGGACGTCTCGCTCGTTGGGCTCTACGCCTGCAAGAGTACACAATCTCTGTAATGTACAAAACAGGGCGATTACATCAGGATGCGGATTGTTTATCCCGCTAACCTGTTGACGAAGCAACCGATACCGACGCTAACATGGACGTTTTTTCCGTGTCGCAGCTGTTAAACATCGGCGAAGAGCAACGTCGGGATGCTTCTTTACGAGCCATCATTGACAAACTGGAGTCAACGCCACGCGACCCGTCCCTACGAATGTTTTTGGTGAAAGACGGGATCCTATATCGCCGAAACCTTGATTCCTTCGGATCAGACTTACTTCCTGTCATCCCAGCGCACCTGCGTTCCTCTGTCCTGCATCAACTCCATGACGCCCCCATAACGGGCCATTTGGGCGTTTCTCGCACGTACGATCGAGTACGACGTCGGTTTTTTTGGCCTGGACTTGCCCGCTCTGTTCGACGCTACGTCGCCGCTTGTGAGCCCTGTCAGTGTCGCAAAACGCCATCGGCCCTCCCAGCCGGCTACCTTCAGCCGATCGACGTTCCCAACGAGCCTTTCTTTCGAGTTGGTCTCGACCTGTTGGACCCTTTTCCACTCTCCACAGCCGGAAATAAATGGATTGCTGTTGCCACGGACTACGCGACGCGGTACGCAATCACACGAGCACTCCCGACCAGCTGCGCTACCGACGTTGCGGACTTTCTGCTGTACGACATAATATTAGTGCACGGTGCTCCCCGTCAACTTCTCACCGACCGTGGCCGCACGTTCTTATCAGCTGTCGTTCATGAAATCCTGAGGTCTTGTCATACCAAGCACAACTTTACTACGTCGTACCATCCCCAGTCAAATGGCCTCACGGAGCGCCTTAACAGGACCCTAACCGATATGCTTGCCAAATACGTTGCGCCAGACCACCACGATTGGGACATTCATTTGCCGTATGTGACGTTCGCCTACAACTCATCTCTTCACAACACTGCCGGATATTCGCCCTTCTATCTACTATATGGCCGGGACACAACTCTACCTTTAGACACGTTACTACCTGCGGCCACTGAATATGCTGGTGAAGCCATTGCCCACGCCGACCACGCGCGCCAAGTCGCCCGTAACCGTCTACAGGCTTCACAGGCGCGCCAACAACAGCTCTACAATTCTCACCATAGGGACGTGCACTTTTCTCCGGGTTCTCTCGTGCTCCTCTGGTCACCTATTCGGCGTGTGGGACTGTCAGAAAAACTGTTGTCGCCCTACACTGGACCATTTTATATCGTTCGCCAAGTGACAGACGTCACGTACGAGACTGTTCCAACTGATCCAACAAAGTCATCGTCAGCTCCGAGCGACATTGTTCACGTGGCTCGGCTAAAGCCCTATTACCCCCCTTCGACATCATCTGCGTAAATTTAGCACCGGGACGGTGCTCCTACCGCCGGGGGTTATGATACAAAACAGCCGCTAAACACGGCTGCATGAAAGAGGAGGATGAAGTGGGTTTTGCCGTTGGATGCTGGTCTGGCGCCATCTTACTCGTCGAGTTCTGTGCGCTGTAAATCGATCATTAAATTAGTTACTCGTAACATCATTAATGAGATCTAACAAACAATAATACCAAGGAATGTGTCACTCTTCGAAAAACGTTAGTAGTACTTGCTACTTTTGGGGTAATAATAGTTTGTCACATATGGTACAACCCTGGTAGTAAGCGCAGTTAATAACGGTGAGGGTGGTAACAGTTGCCATCTTTGTTGTGACTACCAACGTTTAGTCACTGTTACTACCCTGGCCGTTACCACCTATGTAGTAACCTTGAAAGGCTTCAAGAAAAAAAGTAGCAACTGATACTACCCTGTTTATTCATTTTCGCATAATATTTTGTCATTGCTAATGTTGACCAATCTATGTTTTATTACTACACAACTTCGAGTAACGAAGCGTGGTTCGAAATGTCATGTACCTAACATGTTAACTTTTTTTTAGCATTCAGTATGAAGTCAGCTTGGAGTATATATAGCCCCTACAGTGCAGATGCATGTCTGGCACAGGGGAGCACTTGTGTTTCAGGATGAATTATATCAAAGGTGAACCAATAGCCCTATATTATACTACCAAATTGCGTGTGTTTGGAGCCATAGCAAAAGACATTTAAATAGCCTTACTTTTAAAAAACATATCTCATAATATTTTATCGTGAAAAGGCCACAAAAAGGTTATGTACAGCGGCCGAAAGAAGGTACCGAACTTTTTATTGGTGCATTTCACTGCTTCACACGGCTAGTATATCACCGGTGAAAAGGTAATAATCATTCTTGAGGTAAGATGCGCCAAAACAATAATAAAATTTGGAAACACGCTGCTGTGGATGAATTGTGACGATCGTTGGGGCTAATGGTGACCATGTGGTTATCTTTATCTACCGGTCTTGATAATTTACAGCAATTTACGAAGATTATTATAACTGTCCATGACAACGCGTGCAACACTTGCTGATAGTTCTTTACCTTGCACTTCTTCGTTTCGACGATATGAGAATGACGTTTACATTTCTCGGTTGAGTAATTTAAAACAAAATGTATTTTCATGATCTATGGATATCTCCTGTGTCATTTTCCCGTGAACTGATCTTACGTCGAGACAATTCCTCTCATAAATTATCAGAATCAGAATCACACACTATTTTGGTTTAGATAGTCAACAGCCTGGTAGAAAAAAGGTAGTAACGGGGAAGTAAATGTAGTAACGGCTGCAGTTACTACCTCTTTCATTCCAGTTGCTAACTTTTTAATAACGTAGGTAGTAAACATGTCGCAAAACGTTAGTAACAGTTGTAGATAGTAACTCTTTACTAATGTAGGTAGTAAACAGGTAGCAAAAGGGTAGTAACGGTCCAAGAAAAATGGTGACCACTGCAGTTACTACCTTTTTACTAACTTTTTTAAAGAGTGTATGGGAAGTTATTAGACCTATTGAAATGTAAATAGAAAGAAAGAAAAGTGGGTAAAAAGATAACTTCCCGTAAGCAGGAACCAAACCTGCGACCTTCTAATAACGCGTTCGATGCTCTACCACTGAGCTACCACGGCAACTATCCCGCCAGCCACTTTACTGGATTTATATGTGAATTTAAACGTGGTAGTGTCAGTCACCGCCACCTGTCGCCATCAAGGTGAGTGTGGCGCACTCTTTATGAGCCTGTTTAGCGTCACGTAGCACGTGAACTTACTACGAGCTGTAATATATATATTTATATATATATATATATATATATATATATATATATATATATATATATATATATATATATATATATATATATATATATATATATATATAGATAGATAGATATTCAGAGGGAAAGTTTAGTGGGTCTGGTGAGTATAAAAGAGAAGCTGGTACACGTACGAGCAAGCAAGGAGTTCCTTTATAAATTTACGTTGCGGCCGTACGGAACGGAAATTTATAAAGGAACTCCTTGCTTTCTCGTAGGTGTACCAGCTTCTTATATATATATATATATATATAGTGACACGTGCGGTTCTTTTGGTTTTACGAAGGAAGCCGCTATCACTTTCTGTTAAGCGCAACGCAGGCCGCGTTTATCTTGTATGCCACTCTGGAACGCGTTACGACGCGTGTATAAAAGCCGGCGCAGTGCGCCACTGGGGAGTCTTTTTCTTTTCCGTCTGCCGATGACTGTTCACGCCGCTGTTGCTGCGAGTTGTGTTTGGCCCTGTTTTGCTGGGCACAAGTTCGCCCAATAAACAGTTCGCCTGACACCGCCCTGACTCCTGCGTGCTTCCTCTCAAGTGCTGCGTGTATCACTACCTCGTGACAATATATATATATATATGTATATATATATAAATATATATATATATATTTATTTATTTATTTATTTATATATATATATATATATATATATATATATATATATATATATATATATATATATATATATATATATGATTTCACGCATATGTCTTCAGCTTTATACTGCTTATTCTAGTGCTGTTTGCCAAACTGCAGAAGCATAAACGTGCGCTCACTACAGCCGCACACTGCCTTTCATCATTTCGTATCACGCTGCTTTATCGTTATGACAACCACGTCGCGTGATCAAATCTCGGTGGACGCGGCTGCATTGTCCACGGAGGCGAAAATGCTGTAAGCCTGTCTGCTCAGGTTTGGGTGCGTGTTAAAAAACCTTAAGTGGTCAAAATTTCCAGACCCCTTCACTGGAATGCCTCTCATAACCAGATGGTGGTTTTGGAAGCTGAACGCCTAATAGCAATCAATCAATCAATCAATCAAGTTTATGACCACCATCTTTTTTGTTTATCAGCTTAAGTTACATGATAAGTATGTTAGTAGGAATTTCTAAGTTTATTATTGGCCTACACGTTTGCCTCTATTGCACCTTTTTCATTGGACACTTCGAGGTGCCTTTAGCCGTTTAGGCCTAATAATGATACGTGTCAATAGAAAGTTATAGTTTAGCGTTAGCGTGATAGCGTTGTTTAGGGAACGGTGTTACCGTGCAGCACACGTTCGTTGTGGGCAGCGTCTCATAGTTTAGCGGAATAGCGTTTACGTGGTTTACGTGCCCCAGCTGGGATGGTGGTTTCACCTAGTATATGGTTAATGAGTTAAAAAGTGAAAATGAAAAGAAAACGAGAATGTTTGCCTATTCCACCGCGCGAAGTATTGTTAGAAGTTTATTGTAGTGATAATAAAAGTATATAAATATGAACCACGCACCAAACGCGAAAAGATGTATGTTGCCGATTTGTTTACATCGATCTTGTAGTTAGGCCTAGACGCGCTCGAAATGGGAAGCTATGTCAAAAACTACGCCAACTTTTCCGTAATACTTGGTCATCGAAGCTAACTGAAGGCAAGCAAAGCCAGTTTGAACAGTCGTTTGCTGCGAACAAGGTTAATCTTTCAACAACTGCGCCAATATCACTTCGAAGCATGCGTCCGAGAGCGCCGCCATGTTAACGAACACTACGTACACCTACGCTACCAAGGTAACGGGAAATCTGAAAAATACCGCGCGTACGGGAAGCGCTACGGGTGACGTACGTATCTGCGCATGCGCACTTCGATTCCGGGATCACGGTACACCCGGTAACCCGGTAAGCCCGGTATACTATAACTCTCTAATATACTGTACACTCGCATGCAAGTGAAGTTCAGTGGATTAGCCAAATATTCTGTCGCGTGCGCCTGTGTGTGTGTTTAGAAGTTAGCAGAACGTGCGAAGGTTTAAGTGAAATATTATTGTGTTATTTGAGTACATCGCAGCACACGTACAAAGAGTCACACTGTATTATGTGCTTGAACGTGGCTGATAAGACCATGGGAATGTGTCGGGCTTTACCAATAAAACGAGTCTCTGCCTAGTGGAAATAGCCGTAGTGATCTACTCCGGCGAGATCTGTTCCGACGGGTACACGTATGACCACCGCTGCAGCATTAATTCCATAGCCGAGCTAACTTACAACACTCGCGTCTGATATTCCTGCCCATATTCTGAGAGTGCCAAAGCCTTGACTAACTTCGGGACACATTTTCCCGTGTGTAGACATCATTCTGTGTAAGAGAGCCCAGGAAGGATATTGGGATGGCGTAGCGCTTAGTTTCAAAAGCATGTCAGTGCGAAGCGTCAAAAAAAAGTTAGCTAAGCGGCAGGGAGGGGAAGGGGGTCGTAAGAAAATTTATTTTCGTTGGGGGGGGGGGGGGGAGTTGAAGCCCCCCAGCCCCTCCCTTGGCTATGCCACTGCTTCTGCAGTCAAAACAGTAAGCAAGCACACTGCCTGGGTCCTTGGTATAGGAATTCTGCAAGCTCATACGACGCAGGAGCAGCCTGATGTATAATATTATGCATACAAACATGTTAGGTGTATTTTAATTCCGCAGATACTAACAGTTTGAACCATGTTGTGTGACTATTTCACTCAAAGCCACAGAAATCTTCGCATTGTAAATTAAAATACGCGTTCTAAGCACACCAACCAATGGGGGAGCCCTTCTGATAGCGTCATCGCAAAAGTGACCACCGCGCTCTGATTGGTTGATAGGGTTAATATATAGACTCTGTCCCTATACAGACTCTGTCTGTATAATAAGTATAATAAGTCTATATATAGACTCAATGACTTGGTTTGCTGCGTACTGCGAAGATGGCCCACTGCCCAATTTAGTTCATACACCATACCCACACCTCAGTCGGTCGAATCCGTCACGGCACACACCTCTCTGGCCCTGGCCAGGGCCGAGCCAGCTAATGGAACTTCTGAACCATCGACGTTTTGAAGCACTCGTGCAATTCCACATATTAACTCTATGTGGTTCTTTTTCTCTCAAACAGAAATGAACAGGCAGCATTTCATTACGCCTCTTGATGCACAGGAGGTTCTTTTTTTCACGTCAAGAAAATCATTTTCAAAATACTCCACCTATGGGGCCCGTGTGTGCTACATTTAGCTTAAAGGGGCACTGACACAAAATTTTGCGGCCGAGATAGCCTGTAGGGTTGATTCCAAGGAACATTCGTATATCATCTGCAAAATATCAACAGCGAATATAGCTGGGAAGGTATTTTAAAAGAATTTGAAGTTTGCGCCAGCCCTACACTCCATCGTGCCATTGACACCAACGAAGGGGACCCCTAGGGCAACGTTTATAGATATTTTTTTAGTTTCGGAACTCTCCGTTTCGTTTTCGGTGTGCAGGCGGCCGGTTGCAGTTTCCGCCACCGCGGCGCTGCAGGCCAACTTTGCAACAAGCAAACGAGGGTCGTCTGCTACCACTAGGCGCGGTGCAGCCGATGAGCAGCGTTTACACAGCACCGCAACTTCTTGGTTTAGGCACGAGGAGTATAGCGTAGAGCCTAGATGCATGTGCGGTGTCTTTCCAGCTCCTTGGTTAAAATAATAGCTCACGTAGTGTGGTACTATACGAGCATTTGTCGATTAAAAAGTCGTTTTTGCTGCCCTGTAATTTCTTGGTCTTCTATAGGTAGTAGAAATGAAATTTAGAGCTCAGTTGTATTAGAAACGTCTCATCGAAGCCGCTGTAAAAGCTATGACTCATCTGGTTCCAGCTTAGTTGGTTAGAAGCTACTTTTGCTAGTAGCAGCATAAAGTTTTCGACGCTGTGCACACTACCTTCCGCAGCAACAAAGCACCTCAATGGGCCGTACCCTAAAGGAAGCTGAAACCAAGCCATTGCTGTAAGGCATCAGCCACATTTCAAATCCCACTGAAACGATGCTATTTCTCTGTTCAGCGGGCATATAAACCAGTGCACTTTTTTCTTGTGTAGTATTCAGATTTATGGGTGTCTGAGTGGATAATACCTAGGATCAATAAAAATGCAAAATTTGTGAAAAAAAGAAAACATCAGTGTATTGACAAAAAACGCTTGTTCACACTAGTCACGAGCATTTGAATTTCAATTTCAAACAAGCGCACAGCGTAATTACTGTAACATTTCGGGCTTTTAAGAGGCAAACAAAGCATAAAACAATCTGTTGCGTACCTATAACCATTCAGTCATTTTGCTTGTTGCATGATGGATGTACTATGAAGGGACACTTTCTGCACTTCAGGTGAATCTTCAACTAGATCAGTGAGAGTCGCTGGAGTTGCCGTCTTGTTTTTTTTTTTTAATTAGCCGGCATATCTCAAGTTTTATTTGTTCTCGAGCGGCGGTCGCACAGATGAAGCGTTTCCTCAATTCGCTGGTTGCAATATACACACTGTTCTTCGTTGTTTTCGTCATTCCGTTTTTTTAACTGTAACCACAAAAGTGACACAAGATACACATACATCTGTTAAACCCAGTCGGGCCGATATAGTTCTTGAAATAAATATTTCTTAGCGGCGAACTTTTTTCTTTTCGCTGTGCCAATATATGTATTTTGTGAATTCTTCGTTATATCAGGTTATCACAGGAGGTTTTTCCTTATATTCAAGGACCGCCGAGCTCTAGTTGCAGGAAAGTTGAAGCACACTTTTTTTTCAATCGCTCTAAGAAACTGGAGTCCTCCGAAGGAGCGGCGACCTCTTGCCGGAATTATTCTGGCAGATCACACGGCAGCAGCAGTTCGTTGTTGCCCATGTATCATTTATTTTGCG
Source organism: Rhipicephalus microplus (assembly GCF_013339725.1). Classification (NCBI taxonomy): domain Eukaryota; kingdom Metazoa; phylum Arthropoda; class Arachnida; order Ixodida; family Ixodidae; genus Rhipicephalus; species Rhipicephalus microplus. Next base: position 91,205,593 of record NC_051173.1, read on the forward strand.
GCTTCATTACAATTAAACTGAAAAATTTGGAATTAATCAAGGAACTCCATTCCTCCTCGACGCCCATGCACCTTGGTCAACTTAGAAATCTTTATTTACAGTACGCCTATATGGCTTCAGAATGTCGTTTTTTTTTTAAATAAACATCGTTCACCTTACGCGTCTTTCCTTGACTTTCGCATGGATCTTTCCCGCTTCTGCAGTAACAGCGCGGGTCGGACGGCGGGGAGATGTGTTTTTAGGGGCTTCTCCTCTACCCGCTGGTGCACCTGGTCACAAAACCCATCTTTATGATGTCTGGAGGATCTGAGCTATGGTGCACGGGATAGCAGCAACAGTACAAATAACCTCGGGAGACGTTCATACGTGCTCAATGCATCCACACGTGGCCAATGCTTAGATCGTGCTCACATCATCAACAATTGGAGAGTTTCCTACGTCGTAGATGTATGAGTGTCTGAGTGACTGTAGGCATCAAATTGTCTTCATAAGACCATGGAAGCATACCATGCGACGAGAGATACACTAATAAAAAAATAGTTTCCAAATCTGCATGTTACACCGCAAATTTGGTCGAAAGACGATAGTCTTGCGTCTGGAGAGAGTGAAAAAACGTTTATCTGATGTTCTGCGCAAGAAATCGGTGAATGGTATTCTGGAGGCGCTGCGTTAGAGTGCCTCGAGCGTGTAGCAGAGGCAAACGAGCGCATCGAGGCATGTTAGAAACGAGCGCCATCTGGCAGTTATTCTCGAAAAACGAAGGCGTGCAGCCCGCGGAAAAAGATGCGGGCCAGTCTCGGAGATAATAAGGTGTAGAACGCAAAGCGACGGGCAGGTGCCACCACCGTGACGTTGTAGCAAAGCGTTGGAAACACCACTTTGAGCATCGCGCTGCACTGCCAGTGCAGCGCGATAAACTCTACATTTGTTCGAGTCACTTGTGTGTGCCTCATAGTATAAAGGCAGACATACAAAACTTCGAAGTGTTGTTATGGCGCCGAAGATATGCGCAATTTGTGCTTTTTAATTGATAATCGCACAACTATCAACGCAAAACCTTGAGCAGTATTGGTGGGCGCTGCGAATGGGGTTGGCCGTTTGATGCCGTTGGAGGTATCGTTCGGGCAGACAAACAGACAAATGTACAGACAGACAGACCAAACTTTTTTTGTTGAGGGTCCCCAAGAAAGACTATCGTCTTTTAAAAAAGTGCGACCGAAACCGACACGGAACGCATGAAACTGCAGCCGCAGTGAAGCCAGCGGGAAGCAGCTAGTTACTTGGCTACGGTGGTTAGAAGGAGAGGTGTCAGCATCGGCACACTGGTGAGCGAGCGAGAATTCATCCGGATGCGGCGGCGCTGCGGTCGCTTTCGAGATGCCCCTTCTCGCGCCTACGCGCGCGTTTCAGTCGTTTTCGTTGCAAATATTTCACACTACCCTGCGGATTATAACAGTCTACTTGTCACAATTCTGGAGGCGAGCTGCAAAGCGTGTATTGGCACTGAAAACTAGTGTTTTCAATTCACTTCGTAGTATATCAGCTACGAAGCTTAGAAGATAGACAATCAAGTGGCTTGCTGTGAGCTTGACACCAAAACAAAGTCCGTGCAGTTTTCAAATTTGATTTCAGATTGTTCTTCGTCAAGTCTCAATGCACGTAAAGGTATCGGCAACGGTCACTTTTGTGACTTGCGCAATCAAGGTCTAATTTTACAAGCAAGACATTTATTTTTAGGAGCAATAAACAACATGGAAGATATACAAAACATATTAACTAAGATTGAAGAAAACTGCAAGTTATATGAAACTCAGCTAAAACAAGTGAATTAGGCAACTAAAGAGAACAGTATATTTGCGATGATACAATAGGCATACATACACACATGACATTGAGATTTCATTGGCAAACATCGCTACGGTCACAAACAAGTTCACAAAAAATTGATTACTGTATATGTAAAACACAGCCAGAGAGTGACATCACAGTTGTTAATGGGAGACTTATAACATTGTGAACAAGTCAATAATAAAATCACAAGAAACAACCCCGCGTGAGTAATGGACAATAACATAAAACAAGACCTTGTTCGCTGAGTTAAACATATGCCAGTTAAGTCGTACGTCTCAACTTTAAGAAGTTGATTTTTTCGCTCTCTCTCTTTTTTTTATTGGCCGCATTTTCTCCAGCAACGAGAAATTGCATTCTGGTGAGTGTATAGAATCTAATTATCTGATTTGTCACTTCTAGTTTGTGGTGTTCACAGCCAACCGTACTCGACCTTTTCACAGACAGGCTAGAGATAACGTCTGTTATGCCTTCACTCCCAGACAGAAGAACCCCACTCCCAGAAAAAAGATAACTGGGAGTGGGGTTCCTAATTCACAGAAACATAGCTGGCAACATAGAGGAATACTACAGCAATAATGAAAGGGTGGTAGGTGTCGTAATTAAAGTGAATAAAAGATACAGATGAAGATAGTACAAGCTTACGCGCCTACATGCAGCCATGATGACGCTTCAGTTGAAAGCTTCTATGAAGACGTGGAATCGGCAATGAGTAAGGTAAAAACACAGTATACTATAGTGATGGGCGACTTTAATGCAAAGGTAGGGAAGAAGCAGGCTGGAGACTAAGCAGTAGGAGATGATGGCATCGGCACTAGAAACGCCAGAGGAGAGCTACTAGTAGAATTCGAAGAACGCAATAATTTACGGATTTTTAATACCTTCTACCAAAAAACGAGAACACCGCAAGTGGACATGGAGGAGCCCTAATGGCGAAAATAAGAACGAAATATACTTTATAATGACTGCACACCCAGGAATCATGCAGGATGTGGAAGTGGTTGGCAAGGTACGATGCAGTGACCATAGAACGGTACGGTCTCGAATTCGCCTAGACTTGAAGAAGGAACGACAGAAACTGATACGCAAGAAGCCAATCAATGAGCTAGCACTGAGAGGGAAAGTACAGGAATTCAGAGTGTCGCTGCAGAACAGGTACTCGGCTCTTAGTGAGGAAACCAACCTTAGCGTAGATACAATGAATGATATTCTGACGAGTATCATTACGGAGTGTGCAGTGGAAGTTGGAGGCAGGGTAGCTAGACAGGACACTGGCAAGCTTTCCCAGGAAACGAAGAACCTAATTAAGAAGCGTCAAATCGTGAAAGTTTCAAGTACAACAGACAAAAAAAACTGGCAGAGCTTTCGAAGTTGAATAATAAACGTAAGGTATGCGATGTAAGAAGGTATAACATGGAGAGAATTGAACACGCTCTGAAAAACGAAGGAAGCGTCAAAGCAGTGAACAGGAAACTTGGGATAGGCAAAAGTTGGATGTATGGACTAAGCGACAAAGAAGGCAAAATAACTACCAATATGGATAGGATAGTTAAAATTGCTGAGGAGTTTTACAGAGATCGGTACAGTAGCCGAAACAACCACGACCTTAATACTATAAGAACTAGCAGTAACCCAGATGACACCCCACCAGTAATGATAGAAGTCAGAAAAGCTTTGGCGAGCATGCAAAGAAGAAAAGCTGCTGGTGAGGATCAGGTAACATAAGATCTGCTGAAAGATGGATGACAGATTGTGTTAGAAAAACTAGCCACCCTGTTTACGAGGTGTCTCCTGACGGGAAGAGTACCAGAGTCTTGGAAGAACGCTAACATCATCCTAATAAATAAGGAAGGAGATGACAAGGACTTGAAGAATTACAGGCCGATCAGCTTGCTCTCTGTAGTGAACAAGCTATTTATAAGGGAATTGCTAACAGAGAAAAGAAAACATTAGAATTCAATAAACCAAAGGAACAAGCAGGATTTCGAACAGGCTACTCAACAATTGACCACATTCATACCATCAATCAGGTAATAGAGAAATGCTAAAAGTATAAGCAACCACTATACATATTGTTACCACATGTGTAATTTAGGTATGTGCACCTGTGTAGCGGGGAACATGGTGGTAGCAGAAGAAGAGGACGTTCGGTTGGTGGCAAGAGCTCGCTGCTTCGCGTTCACTGCGGTATACCGTCGAGTTGACCGTTACGTCTGCTTCGAATAAACCCCTCGTAGGCGTAACAGAGTGGTGGAGGTGCTGGGTACGACACGTCGACGTACCACGGAGCCACAGCTGTTCGGAGTTCGCCGGAGCCGTCGTCTTGCCGGTCTGCCGCCGACAACAGTCGTCATGGCCCAGAGCGAAGGTCAGGAATCAACCGCTTCGATTTCGCGCCAATCTACACTGACTACACCTCGGCATCACTACATGGAACCCCGCCCGTTCGCGGGAATGGCAGGAGAAGATGTGGACGCGTGGCTAACGCACTACAAAAGGGTGAGCCGGTACAATCACTGGAACTCTATCGATCAGCTGGAAAATGTCGCGCTGTTTCTCACGGACACTGCACTGATGTGGTATGAAAACCACGAAGAGTCCTTGACAACATGGGCTCTTTTTGCTCAAGAACTCAAGAAGTGTTTTGGTGACTCCGACTCAAAAAAGAAAAGCGCGGAGCGGACTCTTGCTGGAAGAGCCCAGACTCCTGGAGAAACCTGCACTGCTTATATAGAGGACGTCCTTAAGCTTTGCAAGATTATGAACCCGCAGATGTCCGAAGAAGACAGGGTCGGAGACCTATTGAAAGGCATAGCGGAAGACGTTTACAATTTTCTGATAGGCAGGGATGACCTCACCTCTGCCTCCGACGTCCAACGCCAATGCCGCACGTTTGAAAAATCGAAGACTCGTCGCATCGCCCCGAAATTCGGTAGGCTGGCAAATGTGACAACGATTGCCAGCGTCGACGTGAGCCCGCCCACCGACCTTGCGGCTACTATTCGGGCAATTGTGCGTGAAGAGCTGCAGCGACAAGGTGGTAGGGTTGACGAAACCATTCCTCATCCACCTACCAATCCACCCTACTACACGGCGGCACCATCAGCTCCTTTGCCACCATCAGTATGTGTGGCAGACATCAGCGAAATTGGAAATCCGAGGCCACGTCGTGACTCATTTGCGGCCGACCAGCGATATGGCCAACGCCTTCGGCACGGCTCCGCCACACAGAGGTGGGCAGCCCCCGCTCAGCAAGCTCGTCACCGACCCTTCACAGCTGAGCGGTCTCAGCATTGGTTCAGCGAGCGTCCTCTACCAGTCTGCTACAACTGTGGCTTCGAAGGACACATTGCCAGGTATTGCAATTACCGGCAGCCGCCAAGGTACAACCGATCACCGAGATTTAACCGTTCTGGCCTTACCCGAGCACCGACATTCCCGGGAAGCGCGTCTTACGAGATCCAAGGACCGCTACGAAACCAATCTCCGGCCTCTGACCGCAGTGTGACACCACCACCTGCCCCTCGCGCCAACCGATCACCGTCTCCTCGGCGCCGCCACTCCTCGCCTCTTACGGAAAACTAGCCGGCGCGGCCGTTGGAGGTGAGGTCGCCGGACAGTCTTCGATTTCAACAGATATACCTCCGTTAGCTTCCATGCTTAGAAATAAGGTTCGAGTGCTTATCGATGGTGTACCGACGATGGCGTTGGTGGACACAGGTGCAAGCGTGTCAGTGATGAGTTTAGTTTTCACCCGCCTTCTTGGACGAAAGGTTATGTTTCGTTGGGACCGTCCTGATACGTTTCGTGGAGTGAGCGGAAAGGTGTTACAACCTGTTGGTGTCTGCACTGTGACTGTTAGTTTGGCATGCCAAAACTTTGTTGCGGAGTTTGCTGTTCTCCCTCATACTACGCACGACGTCATTCTGGGACTCGATTTCTTGAAGCTATGTGGTGCTACTGTTGATTGCCGCACAGGACAAATTACAGTAGATTCTGATATCCCAGTTTTGTTTATGGAAAACTCGCCCTCTCAAGAAAGTGCTCTTTGCGTGTCTGTGGACACAACTGTGCCGCCGTTGTCTGCAAAATGTGTCCCTGTTGCCTGTTCACCTGCAAGCGAGAAAACATTTGACGCAACTGTGGAGCCCGTGCATCTCAGTTGCATAAAGAAGAAAGTTTTAATACCCTACTTTACATTATCGGTTGCGCAAGGGCATACTGGTTTATGGGCGATTAACTGCTCTAATGAACCTACAGTGCTGCCGAAGGGTCTGAAACTTGCAGAGATTCGTGAACACCAAGTATTGTCGCTTGCCACCCTCGCAGAAAGCAATGATTCCCCGAATAAGACCCGTTGCGATAATCTGCACGCCAGGGACACCACCATTATGGCTATGATTGATAAGTCACTCAGCACCAAGGAACGTAATGAACTGGCGAGTATTCTGCGCAAACATGCCGGTATTTTTGATTTCGCACAGCATGATTCACCGTCATTCCCTGCTTCCCGTATAAAGCACCGAATCGACACGACATCTCACAGACCTCTCCGACAAAAACCATATCGTGTATCACCTTCAGAATGCGCAGTGATCAATGAACAGGTTTGCGAGATGCTCAAGGAAAATGTAATTCAAGAATCATGTAGTCCGTGGGCCGCTCCAGTAATTCTAGTGAAGAAGAAGGATGGGACATGGCGATTTTGTGTTGACTACCGCCGTCTCAACGCCATCACTAAAAAAGACGTATACCCACTCCCGCGGATTGATGATGCTATCGACTGTCTATCATCTGCCTCTTACTTTTCGTCTGTGGATCTGAGGTCAGGCTACTAACAGATTCCAATGCACGAGGAAGACAAGGAGAAAACGGCATTTGTTACAACAGATGGACTATTTGAATTCAATGTGATGCCGTTTGGACTCTGCAACGCGCCCGCAACTTTTGAGCAATTTATGGACAACATTCTACGTGGATTGAAGTGGGAAGTGTGTATGTGTTACTTGGACGACGTTGTAAATTTTGGGCGCACCTTTTGTGAGCACAACACACGCCTTGGTCTCGTACTGGACTGTCTAAGCAAAGCACGCTTGGTGCTCAACTCAAAGAAATGTCGTTTTGGAAAGCGCCAAACACTCGTCCTTGGACACTTAGTGAACAAAGAAGGCATAAGACCGGATCCCGCCAAGACGGCCGCAGTGGAGGCATTTAAGCAGCCAAGCTCGGTGAGAGAACTGCGGAGCTTTTTGGGGCTTTGTTCATACTTTCGCCGATTCATTCCTGGCTTTGCCAATATCGCATACCCGCTCACGTGTCTGCTTCAGAAAGGTGCGCAGTTTGACTGGACCCCGGAATGCGAGTCTGCTTTTTCGGAGTTGAAGTTTCTTTTGACGTCCCATCCGCTTCTTCGCCACTTCAATCCTCTCGCTCCCACTGAGATTCACACAGACGCCAGCGGTATTGGTGTAGGTGCTGTCCTGGTTCAACGCTTGGATAATCAAGAACACGTCGTAGCGTATGCAAGTCGCTCGCTCAGCAAGTCCGAGCGTAACTACACTGTCACAGAGCAAGAATGCCTTGCAGTAGTCTTCGCAGTGCAGCGCTTCCGGTCCTACCTGTACGGACGCCCCTTTACCGTCGTGACAGACTATCATTCTCTCTGCTGGTTGGTCAACCTGCGTGACCCATCTGGTCGACTGGCGCGCTGGGCACTTCGTCTACAAGAATATGACTTCACGGTTTCCTATAAAAGCGGCCGACGTCACGCTGACGCAGATTGTCTTTCGCGACTACCGCTTCCAACGATTGAATGTGACGTGGACACCTTCGATACCTACATTACATCACTCGACCACCCATTTCCCGATAACAAGACCTTTAAGGATGAGCAACAAAGGGACAGCACCGTACAACAGCTTCTTGCTACCAAACCAAAATCATCGCCTACGCGCTTCTGCATCCGAGACGGGCTAGTGTACAAAAAGAGCTACACCAACACCGGCTCACGATATCTTCTGGTTGTTCCGAAGAGTCTTCGCGTTTATGTTTTGCAGGCTATGCATGACGACCCAACATCCGGTCATCTAGGCACAGCGAAAACTCTGTGCCATCTTCAAGAAAGATTCTACTGCCCCAAAATGCGCCAGACGACGGAACAATACGTGTCTAGCTGTAACGAGTGTCAACGACATAGGCGCCCAACAAGTGCTCCTTTAGGGCGATTACATCCGGTGCCGCCCCCTAGAGCTCCATTCGAGCAAGTCGGGATTGACCTCCTTCGACCCTTTCCCCGGTCTTCTGATGGAAATCGCTGGATAGTCGTTTGCACCGACCATTTAACACGGTACTGCGAGACAGCTGCCATACCATCGGCAACTGCAGCCGATGTGTCTTCCTTCATGCTACGTTTTGTAATTCTTCGACATGGACCTCCCAAAATCGTAATCAGTGACCGTGGCCGACAATTCACAGCAGACGTGATGGAAGAGATGCTTCGTGTCTGTGCTTCAAGGTTTCGGCACTCTATGCCATACCATCCCCAAACGAACGGTCTAACTGAACGAACGAACAGAACTCTCTCGAACATGTTGTCTATGTATGTTGCATCCGATCACAAGGACTGGGACAGTATTCTACCCTTTATCACATATGCATTCAACACCGCTCAGCATAAAACTACCGGCTACAGTCCTTTCTTTCTTCTATATGCTCGACCACCTCGACATACCCTGAATACCATCTTCCCGTGTTTGGACCACCGTGATCCCTGCATATCCGAGATCATCTGTCGGGCAGAAGAAGCTAGACGCCTTGCTTATTTGCGCACTCTTGCTTCGCAAGATCGCTCGAAGGCACATTTTGACCGCCGACGCCGACACGTGATGTACAATCGCGGCGACCTAGTGTTGCTGTGGACACCAACTAGAAAACGCGGTTTGAGCGAGAAACTGCTAGCGCACTATGCGGGACCTTATCTTGTTGTAGACCGTATCAGTGATTTAGTTTACCGCATAGCGCGTCTCCATTCAAACGGCCGACGGTCTGCAAAAACTGAACTTGTCCATGTTGCACGTTTGAAGCGCTTTATTCCTCGAGAGACTGTTTGACTCGCCCAGTGGGCTTCGTCTGCGCGGAGGGAAGTGTTACCACATGTGTAATTAGGTATGTGCACCTGTGTAGCGGGGAACATGGTGGTAGCAGAAGAAGAGGACGTTCGGTTATGGCGTTACGTCTGCTTCGAATAAACCCCTCGTAGGCGTAACAATATCTTTCATAAATAACGAGAAGGCGTTTGATTCAGTAGAAATATCAGCCGTCATTCAGACACTGCGGAATCAGGGCGTAGATGAAGTATATATAAATATTCCGGAACAAATCTACAGGGGATCAACTGCTACCATAGTGCTTCATAAAGAAAGCAACAGAATACCATTCAAGAAGGGTGTAAGGCAGGGGGACACAATCTCCTTAATGCTATTTACCGCGTGCTTACAGGATCTTTTCAGAAGTCTAGAATGGGAACAGTTAGGGATAAGCGTTATCGGAGAATACCTTAGTAACCTGCGCTTCGCCGATGACATTGCATAGCTGAGTAATTCAGGGGACGAATTGCAACTCATGATTACGGAGTTAGACAAGGAGAGCAGAAAGATGGGTATTAAAATTATTCTGCAGAAAACGAAAGTAATGTACAACAACCTCGGAAAGGAGCAGCTCTTCGACATAGGTAATAGTGCACTTGAAGTTTGATTGATATGTGGGGTTTAACGTCCCAAAACCACTATATGATTATGAGAGACGCCGTAGTGGAGGGCTCCGGAAATTTCGACCACCTGGGGTTCTTTAACGTGCACCCAAATCTGAGCACAAGGGCCTACAACATTTCCGCCTCCATCGGAAATGCAGCCGCCGCAGCCGGGATTCGAACCCGCGCCCTGCGGGTCAGCAGCCGAGTACCTTAGCCACTAGACCACCGCGGCGGGGCTAGTGCACTTGAAGTTGTAAAAGACTATGTCTACTTAGGCAGGTAATAACCGCAGAGCCGAACCACGAGATTGAAGTAACTAGAAGAATAAGAATGGGGTGGAGCACAATCGGCAAGCACTCTCAAATTATGACAGGTAGATTGCCACTATCCCTCAAGAGGAAGGTATATAACAGCTGTATTATGCCGGTACTTAGCTACGGAGCAGAAACCTGGAGACTTACAAAGAGGGTTTAGCTTAAATTGAGGACGACGCAGCGAGCAATGGAAAGAAAAATGGTAGGTGTAACCTTAAGAGACAAGAAGATAGCAGAGTGCATTAGGGAACAAACGGGTGTTAAGGATGTCATAGTTGAAATCAAGAAGTAGAAATGGACATTGGCCGGGCATGTAGCGCGTAGACAGGATAACCGCTGGTCATTAAGGGTAACTAACTGGATTCCCAGAGAAGGCAAGCGGGTTAGGGGGAGACAGAAGGTTAAGTGGGCAGATGAGATTAAGAAGTTTGTGGGTATAAATTGGCAGCAGCAAGCACAGGACCGGGTTAACTGGCGGAACATGGAAGAGGCCTTTGTCCTGCAGTGGACGTAGTCAGACTGATGATGATGATGATGATGATGATGATGATGATGATGATGTTGATAATGATGGTGCCTTTACTATTAAACTTGTTGAAACTGAAGCAATAGGCGAACGCGTCTTTCATAGATTTGAGCAGGTCTGTTGAAGACTCGGACGGGTACAGAAGGCATGATTCTACCGGAAGCAAGTTGGAATTCTGAGTGAAGCAACAACCTGCTACATTCGTTGCACTTAGCCTATTTCCTCATCTTCCGGGCCACATAGCCACTGACGTAATAAGTGATCAGGGAGTCACTTTTGCGTCCAAGTAGATCAGTCTGGTCAGAGAGGGCTTCACAAGCAATAATAATTTCAAGAACCTCATTGAGGTGCCCCCCATCTGGCAGCTCATCCAGCTTATCCTGCAATTTTAATAAATATTGTGGATGCCAGGACATGGAATGCTGCTCGTAACTCCAGAAGGTATGTTTCCACTAAAAGGTGGCTGTGCCAAACTGTATAAACTGAGGCAATTCACAGAGATAAAAAATTGTGTCAGCGAAGGGTGATCATTCGAGCCAGACATGTGCTTCCAAATTTCAAAAATAATTTAGGTGCGTCTTGGCAGAGGCGAGACGTCATCGAGAATTTATAGCCCAAGGTTTTCATGACAGAGTGCCGGATAGAAAGGGTGCTCGTTAGAGTGACGTGGAGTCCTTCGGCAGTTGATTGACTCAGGAACTCACCCTCCTTAGGTACTGCTTTTTCCAAAGTTGCTAAGAACCCGTTGATAACATGCTTGTAGCTACGGACGATGAATATTTCGTTGAATCGAGCTTCGCACACAACGCAGTTTTTTTCCAGTGGTTTGTCAGCGCGAGGACTTGTACGCTCCAAGGCCTTGCGCGGTTCATCGTCGGTGGGAGCAAAGAAGACAGACACCTTCTTCCCTTGTTTGCGGGCCGAAGCGTATCCCGCATTGCGTCCAGGTGCAAAGCAGTGTCTTTGCTGTTTACTGATCCCTGTTGGATGGTCACATTGACTCGTATCAATCCCGAACAAGTCCAAATAGGCAAAGTGCAGACGTTGTGGCTTGCGAGCACACTAGGAAGCGACTAAAAGTGCCATGCTAGCGGCTGGCAAGCGCTCTCGACCGATCACGGTGGCGACTTGCGCGCCACTCCACGGCCGAATGAAATACCAGCAAGCGTCATTTCTAGGCACGGCCGGGATGATGCTGACACCCATGGAGGAAGAAAAAAGATTTTTCAATTCTGGCTACCCACGAGCTGCCAGAGCCAGCCAGAGCACGCTCGTTTTTCTCGGGCTGCTCTGTCCCCCTCCCCCCGCGGCGCACTTCCGGTTGGCGTTCGTTTTTCTCGGGTTGGACGTTCTGACGACCCGCGGGGAGCCCGAAGGTCGCCAGACGCTTCCAGGACACTTTAGCTGTGGAAGCTTTCTAAAAGGTTTTGGGCAGGTTTCGGGCTAGCAGACGCCGAAAAGGTACGATGCGCGCTCGGCGCCATCTTTGTGAGGAGTCGACGGATTGTAATGTGGGCGCTTAAGGACTGTGCCTTCGCTTGTCATTACGCTTGGCGTTATCTTCTAAAGCCTGTTCTACCTTGCGAAATGAGGCGATTAAGAGTGGCGGCGAGTGTTTGAAGCTACCGCTCATCGCATTTGTTATGTATCCCGTGAAGCTTCCTCCTGTGAACAACGCGGAGAACTGTTGCCTGTGACTGCGTCGTGCACATGCCTTAAAAGTTATGTACGTAGTACACGTTCATACGCACGCATGGAGACAACATTGGAGTTAATTTTTTTTCGTAGTAGTCGTTTGTGAAGCTGTGCCTGCCTTCTGTACACTTAGCGAAGACGATTGTGATCGAACTAGCTCGCTCCGTCGTATGTTTGCGTACGTGAACCTCTTAGAACCTCTGTCCTGACTACTCGATTGATCTTCGATGGTGATAGAGGGCCCTAGATCGCGACTGTTGGTGATGCTTGCTGGTCGCGAACGGCGTGCGAACCCATTTCCATATATGAGCCAACATATGTGATAGGATATTATACGATACGGCGCGAGAAAACAAAAAAAGACGGACAATGTAATCAGAAATGTATACATCCTTTGTGGCCCATTTCATCGTTGGCTTTGTCTTTTTTCACCTCTTCGTAATAATGCCGCGCAGTAAGTACTATGATCTAGTAGGTCGAATGAAAGCTGATATATATGACATTCGTTAAGTGCCACTTAGGACTGAAAAAACAGGCCAAGGCAAGTTCTAAAAATGGGTCGAGAGAGTGTCATGAAAATGTTTATTTTATATACGATGCGCACTCATGGTACCGATACCTGCGCATATCATAAACTTTAGACGAAAACGTAAGTTGCTCAACGTGTGTTTGCGACGCATGTTACGCGATAGCTGAGCAAGTATATATCTTCAAGCTCTTTTGGGGACACGATCACTTTCGTGTGACTTCACATCGTGTTGCAGAAAAAAACCAACATACACGTGGTGCATTGTTTTGTTTGCTGCCATGACGGTGGAGTTTGTATACGTTTACGCTGGTTGTGCTGCGTTCGATTTTGTGACCTTCGGGATGTCGCCGGGCGTGCGTGTAGCCAGCCTACGTCATTTCCCATCAGAATCGGATGCAGCGGTAGCATTCAGGGAGCCTGCGGGCAGCCCTCGGGTCTTCAGAACCAACCCGGGAATCCGAAAATCGAAGAGCCCCACTGAGGACACTCTAAAAAAAGAGCGAGTATAAAGGGGGTTTTTTTGTCTCACAACAATAATCGTCATCTATATTGCGTTCCATCCTCGCGCTATCGCCCCGCGCCCGGTACATTCCGGTCACGATCGACTTGCCCATTATCAGGGTTACATTGCATTCTTGATAGGAAAGTGGCCAGCGCTGAGTTTTCAAGAAAGGAAGCGCACGCAAGCCTGATGACGATTATTCTTGTGGGACAAAAAGACACCCTTTTTACTCGATATTTTTTCAGAGTGAAGAAGCCATGACGTCACATTTTGTAAAACCGGAAGTAGGGAAGAGTAGGAGTGCTCCTCCTAGCACTTGTGGGCACGCTCATCTGGTTGCTAGGAGACGATTTCGCGTCGCGCTGGCCAGAGCGCTGGGACATCGTCAGCAGACTGAGCCGGAAAGCGATATATCTGATGCATCGGTAAGGAGCTGCGATGCCCTCGATAAAACGGGAACCAGTCAGCTTCCACAGAACCACAGGTGAGTGTATTGAATGTTCCACGTACGGTATGATCGAGAGTATCCTCGCAGAACGTAATGCACGAGATTGCATGCGTCAGCGTAGTGTTCCTGGGTTTTATCTACGGCTCTTTGTGACAGTTCTTGAGCGCAATAAAACGCAGTGCAATTAACCACGACGCTGACGACACGGCACAGCTAGCACAGGAGTTTTTTCTTTCGTTTGTTTTGTCCACGTCGTAATATCACTGTGTTTACATTTATTCATGACCATTTGTCCATGTGTCAATAATGTCAGCAAATTCGCGTACATTTATAATTGCTGTCATGCAGGTTTCCTAAAGATCCCCGTCGAAGGAGGCTATGAATTGAGGCCGTTAAATCCAGCCAACGCGACTGGGAACCGACGAAATGGTCTTTTGTGTGCTCAAAACACTTCCCACCTGAGCACTTCAGTCGGACAGCGCCAGTGGCAGTTCGCCTTCGCGAGGATGCCGTTCCTACTACAATGAGAAACCGCAAAGACGCGTGCACTGCAGATTTAAATGCCCAACCTTTATTGGAGAGAGATGTAAATTGACTGCATGCTTATACGTCGGTATATTGCCCAGGTGAGTGTACAGGAAATGGAACAAAGTTTTATTGGGTGCAAGCACTGCTATTGAGCTTTTCAAATAAACTTGCGTTTACGTGCTTGAAGCCTATTGAGCTGAATGCAAGAAAGAAACTGCAGCTCGGCCGGGTAATCACCGTGGACTTTTTTTTTTCAGTTGAACTGGTAAGCTAAGGTTACGTGACATAATTTAACAATGCAATCTGCATTGGCCTTCCTCCATACAAGCATGTTGCATCTTCAGATTCTCCCTTGCAACTGTGCGTTGCCACAATGTTACCATATCGTTTCATACAATCGCACCAACGTGGCGGCACTTAAGTCAAGCTACAGTGCGGCGGGGCGGTCGTTCGGGTACGAGTGCTTCGAAGAGAACTTCGGCTCCTACTAAACTACCTCGCAAAAAATGCAATGGAATCTGAACACGTCAAACAGCTTCGCAAATCGCCTTCTTGTGTCAAACACAATGGGATTAGGCACGTCGTTTCTACTCTTGACGATGCAGCCTTCAGTGAGAGCACCGAGCCAAAGCTTTCCAATTGTCACCCCTCGCGATAGCACGCTGAATGCTGCACAAGCAACCGTGACGGCCTACACTCACTGTAGGATGAACTTCTATAACCTTACGTCATCCGCGAACACGACGATCTCATATAAATGTAGATTCACAGACAACAAGCAGATCAAAGGTGCGATTTGCCGACGACGAGGCTATGACGGGGCATCGACGGCGTGCCCACATTGCCACAGCAACCATTGCGAAAGAGCACGTGACTTCCGCCACACTTTTTTCTCTGCCGCTTGGATAGCAAGGACCTTTCCTTCCTCCGTGGCCTCTCCTCATTTTTCCTTCCTCCATGCTGACACCTCTCCTTCTAGCCACAATAACTTGGCGCAAAGTTAGACTGGAGCGCTCTCACGCTCCCTTGGAGCGAATCACGCCCGCCTCGAAAGGAGTTCGAAAACTGAAAAAGTACCTCTAAACGTTTCCCTAGGACTAGGGGGCACCCTATTTCTCTACGTCACCACGCTGCTGTCAACACAACAAGTTATGATGAGATCTTAGCGTTTCTTTTTAATTTTTTGCCGCGTTTGGCAGCTGGTTCCGAGTGCCTGGTCGTGGCGCAGGCTCAGAAATTTCTGTGTTTAGCGAAATTGCAGTCTTGTTTCCTATTCGAATATAATTATTGATGTGGATCGTGCAGAAGTGTGTCACAGTTCTATGTGCTGACGTTGTCAAAAGCTGAAAACGTTAGAAGGTGACAGTTGCACTCAATTTCGGAGCTCTCTCAGACCGAAACTGAAACTGATTTATAATAAGTGGCATGTAAATAATTCTCTGTCACGTGCTGCAGCAAACAACGTGTCGTGTCATGACTGCCCCCAGCAACACATTGCAGCGGAAAAACGCAAGGCCAAAGTTTTTGTGTCAGTACCTCTTTAATTTCTCGGTAAGTTGAGCAGCGCTGTTGATAATATTGTCGTTTCGACATGAATTTTGACATTCTGACTCTGACATGAATTGTTATTTGTTCTATAATATCTATAATGAAAACAAAATGAAATTCATAAAGTATTATTCAAATTAAAACTTTATGATGAAATACTACAAAAGAAAACACTATGTGGGTGCAAGGAGGTTCTATACAATGTGAGTGGAGTCGCTCCCCATAGAGTTTCCAAAAATTAACTAGAGGGGACTCTGCCGCTGCGTTCGTTCAGCGACCATGGGAATTATGAGTAGTACACACATTTGCCTAGTGTTCGTGCTTGCGGGTGGCGAATCGTACTTGCGGCTTCGTTTACTGCTGTGCTTCGGTTTTATTTTGAAAGACAGATTCAACCCTTTTGAACTTCGTCACCCAATTAGAAAATGTTAGTCGAAAAAAATAGGGTGGTGAAGCGCAATTGCTGTACATTTGCTGATTTTTCTTTTGTGAGAAAACAGCTTCAAGCCACACGAACACACACGGAGCCAAACCAGAAGTACGAAGATTAGACAAATGCGTGCATTACCATAGGCTCCTAGATTTTTCTTGCCTGCCGAATGAGCGCGAAACGCCCGTCATTTCTGGCAGCGCTGCCTGCGTAGCGGTAAGATTTTTTGTACTTGGTCTTTGAGATCGGCAATTTCAGCGTTTGCTACTAAATTTAGAGGCTATGCCTTCTATTGAAAAACTTGCCTGCTAAGTGATGGTGTTACTTACGTAGGGTTAATTATAATTACGTTTACGCCTCTTTAAAACTATTTTACGTTATTTTTGTTGCATTCGGCTTCAAAAACGTAAAAGCTTATTTGAAGACACCCCTACTTAGGTGCCATCATCACCATAGTTCTGACGACGGCCGCTTTCCATGTGACCACCGATCATCCGGCAGCCAAGGGAAAACTAGGAGGCTATGGTACTACCCATCATTCCCATGCTACAGTGTCTAGAAATATACTACGTAGTGTGCTGAGCGCGCGCAATCCGTACGAGAGAGGGTGGCCGCGTATGTCATGACTGCACTCAGATGCCACAAGCAGCGCTGCGTGTCGAGAGGGTGCAAAAACGCGCGAAATTCCTCCCGTCCTGTTGCTTCCGGGGCCTCACCACGTTTAAAATCAGTGTGTGACAGCTGGCATCTAATTTACTGTGAAGTTCGATGGCGCCATTTGTACACTGCAACACCCTGAGATGTTAAAAGCTAAGCGGTAATGCAAACAAAGGACATGTATTGTGCTGCTGTGCCAAAGAAGTTATCGGTCGAACAAGGAAAAGGTATCTTGTTCCCCGCACTAACGCATCCAGCATGGTTTCCTGAATGAAAAAGTAGGGTCAAGAGGGCAAACAGAAGACTGATTCCTAAGGCTGTCGTGTGAGAAAAGCATTGTGAGAGTGACTCCACCGAACTAACTTTTTAGGATTAGGGTGAACGGTGTCGGGAATGAAATCACCGTTAAGGCAAAAATTTCAAATATTAATATTGTAAGCACAATATTCACAACGTTTGACCTTCATCTTCTTCATCTGTATATAATTATCATCACGAAAAAACGCCGTCGAAACTCCAACGCTGCTACTGTCTTACAGAGTGGTGGAGGTGCTTTGATCCCAAAATCCTCTCCGACGTCACGTTCCCCTGGAGCTTCGTTTGGGTCGCCGCTTGCTTCCTCCGTCCACTGTCATGGCTCAGGAACCGCTTCCCGGAACATCCAGCATCCCTGTTCAACAAACCATTCCTGCGTGGATTGTCAACGCCCGGCAGCGCGACCCACCCATCTTCTGTGGTCTTCCACGCGACGACGTCGAGGTATGGCTAAAAGAATACGACATGACCAGTGTTTATAACCAATGGGATGAGCCTCAAAAACTTCGTCACGTCGCCTTCTATCTGTCTGACGTCGCGAAAACGTGGTTTTTTAACCACGAGAACAGCTTCCCGGATTGGCCTACTTTTGCTCAACAAGTCCGTAGGATTTTTGAAAACCGAACATTCATACTGAAATGTCGAAACGAAAGATCGATGGGCGTGCCCAACTTCCCGGGGAGACGTACACTTCGTACGTTGAAGACGTCCTTGCCCTTTGCCACCACGGGAACTCGGCGATGACAGAAGCTGATCGTGTTCGCCACATCATCAAAGGGATAGGCCATGTCGCGTTTAACACTCTGGCTGTTAAAAACCCCACCACCGTTGAGGACGTCATCACGACATGTCAGCATCTTGATGAACTCCAAGCAATTCGATTGCACCCAGACTACCCAGACGCCAGTGACAGCCGCCCTTCCTCGGATGCGGATTTGCGCGCGCTGATAAGCACTCTGATTCGCGAGGAACTTCAAGCGCAAGGGTTGTCATGTGCACCCGCCCCTTGGCCTCACTCTCAATCTGCTGGTCTGCGTGACATCATCAAAGAAGAGCTCTCATCCATGGCTGGCGCTCTCCCATCGAACACTACCGCGCCACCAACACCACCCATGACGTATGCGCAAGTCGCTGTCATGCCACCTACCTTGGTCCAGCACGCGCATCCTGTTCCTGCGTAGTCCGACGTAGCAGCATATGCACCCCACTGGCCGGTCCCAGCGCCAGTACCAGCGCCTGTGACAGCTCCAGCACACTACGTCCCCTGACGCTCGCCTCGCCCAATATATTACTATTGTGGCATTTGGGGCCATATTTCATGATTTTGCCGCAAGCGCCAACAGGACGAACGCCGTGGCTACGATGTTTACGAAAGAGATTCGGAGCCATCTCCTAACCAGTACCAGCGACGCCCTACGACACGTTCCTTCTCTCTGACTTCTCCCCTCGCCGCACCTCGCCTCTGCTATCCCGAACGCCGCCAGTCCCCTTCACCTCTACGACGCTCAACATCTCCTTTGAGACCGGATGTACCTACTTCTGACTACCACTCAGAAAACTAGCTGGTGCAGTTTTTGGAGGGAAAGCTGCATCGCTCGAACAAACACCAAGACCTCCAGAGGGCCCAGCCAACTTGTTATTAGTGTATGCGGAAGGGGTACCAGTTCACGCATTGGTGGACACGGGGGCTGCTATTTCTGTTATTCATGCGTATTTGTGTACTCATCTACGCAAGGTTACCACACCTTATACTGGCACTCCCTTACGTAGCGCAAATGACTCGCAGATACGGCCATCAGCACAGTGCACCGTTAAAGTTTTCATTGATGGAATCCGGCCTCATATTCAGTTTGGCGTGCTGGATTCTTGTGCTTTTATGCTTACTTTAGGATGGGACTTTCTTTCTGATGCTGCTGCTTCCATCTCTTGTCGACAACGACTCATACATACGCGAGAGACGGATGATATTTCCCCGACATTATAACGTGACCGGCTACGAACAGCCAATGACTTCCTTGTGTCACCTAACCACGAGCACGTTATCACGGTTATGTCTGACTTCATTGACCTCGGTGACGTCCTAGTCAGTCCATCAGCCCGTTGTCTATCCATAAGGATTGCACTTTCATCGAGTCTTGTCCGCTTCTCCAACGGCACCGCATTTCTCGCAGTACTGAATATCACCAATGAGCCAATTCTGCTGACCAAGGGCACTGTTGTAGTTTCCAGCGTGGACACACAACCTATCTCTGTAGTGGCTTCGGATACCAGTCTGGTGGAATCACGTTCAATACCAACAGATGCTCCACCCACTACGGCTCTCGTCAATACCATCAGCCCGGATCTCACTCCCCCGCAAGCAGACGAACTACTGGCATTGTTGTCTAAGCATAAATTTTCTTTCAACGTACATTCCACTGCTCTAAGCCAGACTTCTTCGGTGGCTCATCGCATACACACCGACGGAACTTCTATTGCCCGTCGTCGACCATGCCATGTTTCTTCCAGCGAACGCGAGATCATCGACAAGCACGTTGCTGATATGCTCAAGCAAAACATCATCCGCCCTTCGTCAAGCCCTTGTTCGTCCGCTGTCGATCTCGTACGAAAAAAAAGACGGTTCGGTGCGATTCTGCGTTGACTACCACGCATTAAACAAAGTAACCAGAAAAGACGTGTATCCCTTGCCTCGCATTGATGATGCCTTGGATTCCCTACAAGGAGCGGAATATTTTTCGAACCTTGACCTGCGCTCCGGTTATTGGCAAATTCCAATGCACGAGGATGACAAGAAAAAAACTGCCTTTGCCACACCCGATGGGCTTTACGAATTCGACGTCATGCTTTTCGGCCTCTGCAATGCGCCAGCAACGTTTGAACGACTGATAGGCACTGTATTACGGGGCCTTAAGTGGAAAACATGCTTATGTTACCTTGACGACATCGTCATATTTTCTTCAACATTCAAACAGCACTTGCAGCGCCTGGATGAAGTTCTGGCGTGTCTCGCAGCTGCTGGCCTTACGCTTAACACCAAGAAGTGCCACTTTGAGAGCAAAAGTATTAAAGTACTCGGACATCTCGTCAGCAAAGATGGAATCCGGCCTGATCCCGACAAGATTATCGCCGTTCTTCACTTCCCGGTGCCTCAACGCGTCAAAGAGCTCCGAAGCTTTCTTGGCCTTGCGTCGTGCTTCCGGCGCTTTATACGAGACTTCGCCACCATTGCTGCGCCACTTCACCCACTCCTTTCTTCGGGAGCGTCATGCGTATGGTCGGACGAATGCCAAATGGCTTTTGACACCTTGAAACGTACCCTCACGTCCGAGCCAGTGCTTTGTCATTTTGATAACGCCGCACCCACTCTCCTCCATACTGATGCCAGCGAACACGGACTCGGCGCTGTACTTCTGCAACGAACAGAGCGTTATGACGAACGTGTGATCACATACGCAAGTCGCACCCTTACAGCAGCAGAGAAAAACTACACCATCACCGAGCAGGAGTGTCTCGCCGTTGTCTGGGCCATCCAGAAGTTTCGACCATATCTTCACGGCCGCCGCTTTGCCGTCATCACTGACCACCACGCTTTGTGCTGGCTGTCGACGTTGAAGAACTTGTCTGGACGTCTGGGTCGCTGGATACTTCGTCTCCAAGAATACGAGTTTGACGTTATCTACAAATCCGGCAAGAAACACAACCATGCCGATGCCCTTAGCCGCGGTCCTTTGCAATCCTCATCAGGCACTCCTGGCCTGTCGCCAACTGTGAGTGAACCCATCAAAGTGTCTCCGTCAGTTCATTCACTCGCCGCTGTCAATTTTCTTTCTACCTTCAACAACGACACGTTTGCATCTCACCAACGCAGCGACACTTACTGTCGCTCTATATTGCAGCGCTTTCAAGGCTCCTCTCGTCCTCCCAACGCTCGCGCCCATCGACAGCTGCGGAACTTCAATACTGAAAACTCAATCCTTTACCGCTTTGTCTTCCACCCCGAAGGACAGAGCTGGGTTCCTGTTGCTCCTCGTTTCCTAAGGGCGCAGATTTTGGAGGCGTTTCACGATGACCCCAAGGCTGGTCATCTCGGTTTTCAAAAAAGCTATGAACGCATCCGCAGTCGTTTTGCCTGGCCTGGCCTTTCCAACTGCGTAGCGTGATATGTTGCGTCATGCTCGCTATGCCAACGCCGCAAGCGACCCACTTCCTCACCGGCCGGTCTTCTACAACCTCTTCCGTGTCCTGACGCTCCCTTCGATGTCATTGGCATTGACCTCTACGGACCGCTACCAATATCAGCTAGCGGCAAGCGCTGGATTGTCACAGCAGTTGACCAATTAACAAGGCACGCCGAAACAGCTGCACTTCCTTCAGGATCAGCAGAGGGCATTGCCACATTTTTTGTGGAGGCAATCGTTCTAAGACATGGTGCACCACACATCTTATTGAGCGATCGCGGCAAGGCGTTTCTCTCGAAACTACTCGAACAAGTCCTCACGCATGTAATACGATTCATAAGACGACATCCAGCTACCATCCCCAGACTAACGGCCTCACAGAGCGCTTGCATCAAACTTTGATTGACATGATATCTATGTATATCAACGCCGACCACACCAACTGGGATACAATCCTGCCATTCGTGACTTTTGCGTACAATACCGCTGCGCAGCGCACCACGGGCTATTCCCCATTCTTTCTCGTCTATGGCCGTCAACCAACATCTACGCTCGACATCTCCTTTTTTGACGTCCCTGTGAACTCGTCATCGTCATCGAGGGAGCACTTAATCTCTCGCCTGGCCGATTGTCGCTTACGCGCCCACCTCAATACACAGGCAAGCCAACAAGAGCGGAAGACTCGCTACGATGGCGTCTACCGCGTGGCTCACTTTAATACTAGAGACAAAGTAATGTTCCATGTATATCAACGCCGATCACACCAACTGGGATACCATCCTGCCATTCGTGACTTTTGCGTACAATACCACTACGCAGCGCACCACGGGCTATTCCCCATTCTTTCTCGTCTATGGCCGTCAACCAACTTCTCCGCTCGACATCTCCTTCTTTTGACGTCCCTGTGAACTCGTCATTGTCATCGAGGGAGCACTTAATCTCTCGCGTGGCCGATTGTCGCCGACGCGCCCACCTCAATACACAGGCAAGCCAACAAGAGCGGAAGACTCGCTACGATGGCGTCCACCGCGTAGTTCACTTCAATACTGGAGACGAAGTACTGTTGTGGACCCCAACGCGGGTTCCCGGCCTGTGTGATAAGTTTCACTCACGTTTCATCGGCCCCTACGCTATAGTCGAGCAGACGTCTCCTGTTAATTATCGAGTAACCCCTGTTGTCATGCCTCCCGACGGCCGTTTTCGTGGTGCGGAGGTTGTTCGCGTGTCGCGCTTAAAACCATTCGTGCGCCGTACACAAACGTCATAAACAGCGGCCTGATTGGCCGCTTCCGCGCGAGGGGGAAATTAGTGTAAGCATAATATTGACAACGTTTGACCTTCATCTTCTTCATCGGTATATAATCATCATCACGAAAAAACGTCGTCTTCATTCGAAGGATTGATCAGGCAATTCGGCCTAATAAACGCCGTCGAGACTCCACCGCTTCTACTGTCTTACAATATTTATCTAAAAAATCGAAAATACCCTTTCGAATTTCATTCACACAGTTTTTCTCCCATGTCGACGTCGGACTCACTTTTCAACAACATTTTGAGTATCATATGCGGCGAGTGTCAGATTATTCATTGGCATGTTATCATTCTTTGTTTTCACTCGAATCCTATTGGAATGCAGGCTAAGAGGTAAATGTTTTAGGGTCTTCTGTGGAAATTCTTGCTCTTAAGAACAAAGTACAGTTTAAAAAATAACCCTGGTGGTTATACTGTCAATAGTTTTTAAAATTATTTGCGTACTGCAACCACTCTGAGCACCTATTTATCTATCTATCCATGCGTCCCTCTGTCCGTCTGTCTGTCTATCCGTCCATCCGTCTGCCTCTCCGTCTGTCCATCCGTCTGTCTGACCGTCCGTCTGTCTGTCCGTCCGTCAATCCATGCGTCCATCCGTCCGTCTGTCCATCCGTCCGTCCGTCCAACTATCCGTCCATCCGTATGTCTGTCCATCCGTCCGTCCGTTCGTCTGTCTGCCTATCTATCTATCTATCTATCTATCTATCTAACTATTTGTCTATCGAATCGCCTACGTCTGGGTGCCCTCACGATCACCCCCTTAACTTACGGTCTTCGAAAAACTTTGCAAGAGCCAAATGTTCGTGAAACGCCAATGCTGGTTTCAGTGTTGACTATCCAATTTCTTGCGCATATTAAGCGCCACTTCGAAATGTTTCACTTAATAAAAAATTACAACAGAGTCACCTTACATAGCATTGATTCCCAAGTTACGTGGTATCAGCGTCTTTTTTTTTTGCGGGCAGTAGCGGATGGCGAAATGTATGCCACAATCATGACCTTCATTTGGTATTGCAAAGCGCCAGTACTGTGACAGCAATCGAGTAGTTCTTATACAATAAAGCATTATGTAAAAAAACACTCCGATAATGCAGGAAAATAATAGTTGGCCTCGCGCGGCTCGGCCTCCTGCAGGCTTCGCAGCGCTTGCGGAGCGCAAGGATTCAACGCAAATGCATGGATGGATGGATGGATGGATGGATGGATGGATGGATATGGCTGTACCCTTTAGATCGGGCGGTGGCTAGCGCCACCAAGCCGTAATACCTAATGAACCAAAAACTATATTTATTTATTTTTCCTTAAAAAGTGAGTTTGAGGATTCGTACTTTGCAGTGAAGAGTTTAATTTTCACTCGTGCCTTGACTTTAGCCACCGATCAGATAACCTCCTTCTAGTTAAGTCTGCCCGCTTAAAGTTTATTTTGCCCTCCCGGTCCCTAAACCCCAGTGCTTTGAAAAACTCTGAGCCATCATCCTGAACTATAGGGTGAAGCCCTTTACAGAACATTATCAAGTGTTCGGCAGTTTCTTCTTCCTCTCCACGCGCACTGCATACTGTGTCTACCCCTTCGTATTTGGCCCGACATGTCTTGGTTCGCAGTACTCCCGTCCTGGCCTCAAACAGTAGAGAACTACCCCGAGTAATATCATATACCCTTTCCTTGGCAATTTCCTGCTTGAAAGTTCGATAGATCTCTAGTGCGGACTTCTTAATCATGCCCATTCTCCACATGTCAGTCTCTGTTTTCTTCACTTTCTTCTTAACCGATAGTTCTTTTTGGTTTGGCCACCTGCTGTTTTCTAAGTATTTACCAGTTGTGATGAGTGAAGAAAACGACAACGACGGAAGTGCGGGGCAAGGCGCGTGTAATGTGTGCGTGAGTGTCAGCGAATCAGCTGATGACCTGTGGTGGCCCATAGAGGTGGCGTGCCACGATTGGCACACGTGTGGCCATTACGTGGCAGTAAGTTTTGTGGCTGGGGACGAGCCGGAGCAGCGGCAGACGGGAGACAGCGGGCCGAAGCGGCGGACGCAGGCGATCCAGGTTCCGGCCAGGGAACGCGGCTGTCCACGCTACTGTCGTCCAACTACCAGCTGGGGCGGCATTGCCGGCACGAGTACTGCATCTCGGGGCGCGGCCTGGCCTGCTGTTCTCTTCCTTGCCGATGGCATCGCGCATCTCGGCGAGGCGTCTCCACGGTCAGCCGTTCGACACAGCGATGAACGTGGCCTGGCTAACGGTCATGGTTGCGTCGAGCATCGCGTCTCGGCGCACGCTCTTCGCTGGACGGGCTGGCCATTCCCCGGATGGAGCATCGCGTCTCCGATGCGGGTTGACTGCTCAGTAGTCGCACCCATGCCAGCAAAGCCTCTCCACTCAGTCCCATCTCCTTCCCTAGCTCAACTAGCTTTCTCTTGCCGTCCATTCTCGTCCGCCACACACAAACAACGTGAGGCTCTCAGATGTAACGCGAGAGCTTAATCCTGGCAGGCTCGCAATTTATTGTGATGGTTAAGGTACGTTCGTCACTATGTTTGTCGATAGCGGACGAGAAAGCGTTAACATGAACAATTTATTTGATGGCATGGGTGGAACGGCTGACGACGCACGGATACGCTACCGTTTGCAGCGCCGTTGAGTCGGACGTCGCGCCAACCCAGCAGTCAGGGTCGCAACTCCGGAGGTCCAGGATCAGGCCACGGCTCCCGAGGACCACGCCCGGTAGGCCTCGTCCACGAACCTGCTCCCGGCCACTGCACCCAGGCAGGAGCCGTTCGGCAGGTCTCGGCCTTGGACCTTGAACAGACACACCGGAGCGCGACCTGACCGACACGTACGGGTCTTACGTCCGGCTCAGGAACGCTGCCAGGAACTCGTCCTCTCGAGCGGCGCACCGCTTCCTCTGCCTTCGTGGCCTCAACCCTCGAGCTCTCTTTTCCGCACGTTCCTTCTTCTTGGCCAGGGCACCGCCAGGTACCCTCGGGTGCACACTGCAGCTCATAAGCTCGCGGCCCACGTCCGAGTCTGGCACGTGACTCGGTACGGCTCGTCACCGCTGGGCGATCCTTGATTCAGCCAGCAACTCCCCTGGTACCTGGATCCTCGGCCACCCTGAACCTCGCCCGGCTCCGTGGTCCTCCGTACACACGCCCGCGGCTCGCCCAGCAGAACATCTCGCTCGTCCCTTGCCGAAGTGCGACGCTCTGGTGACACCGGCGCTTGATGGCATGGGTGCGACTACTGAGCAGTCAACCCGCATCGGAGACGCGATGCTCCATGCGGGGAATGGCCAGCCCGTCCAGCGAAGCGCGTGCGCCGAGACGCGATGCTCGACGCAACCGTGACCATTAGCCAGGCCACGTTCATCGCTGTGTCGAACGGCTGACCGTGGAGACGCCTCGCCGAGATCCGCGATGCCCTCGGCAAGGAAGAGAACAGCAGGCCAGGCCGCGCCCCGAGATGCAGTACTCGTGCCGGCAATGCCGCCCCAGCTGGTAGTTGGACGACAGTAGCGTGGACAGCCGCGTTCCCTGGCCGGAACCTGGATCACCTGCGTCCGCCGCTTCGGCCCGCTGTCTCCCGTCTGCCGCTGCTTCGGCTCGTCCCCAGCCACCAAGCCCACTGCCACGTGATGGTCACCCGTGGCCCAATCGTGGCACGCCACCTCTATGGGCCACCATAGGTCATCAGCTGATTCGCTGACACTCACGCGCACATTACACGCGCCTTGCCCCGCACTTCCGTCGTTGTCGTTTTCTTTACTCATCACACCAGTCAACTTCCTGGTTCGCTTCCTACATTTTGTATCGACATTCTTCATGTACAAGTAGCTGAAAACCTTCCTAGCCCAACGCTCCTCCTTCATTTCTTTCAATCGCTTCTCAAATGTTATCTTGCTGCTAGCTTCCCTGCCCTCAAATGATGTCCATCCCATATCACCTTGTACTCCCTGATTTGGTGTATTCCCGTGAGCTCCTAAAGCAAGCCTACCTATTCCTTGTTGCTTAATTTCTAATCTTGCTTGAACTTCTGCTCTCATGCACAAGACCGCATTGCCGAACGTCAGCCCAGGAACCATGACCCCTTCCCATATTCCTCTCACAACATCATACCTATTGTAATTCCACAGTGCCCTCTTTTTCATGACTGCTGCATTCCTGTTACCTTTAGTCGTCACGTATATTTCGTGTTCCCTCAGATACTCGGTCCCATTGCTTAATATTTGTATTTATCTGTTATCTCTAGCGTGACCTCCTGTATTCTAAGCTCACTACCTTCGTTGTCATTGAAAATCATGACTGCTGATTTTTCCTTACTGAATCTAAAATCTAACCTATCTCCCTCATTACCGCAGATGTCCATCTATCTCTGCAAATCTTCCTTGTTGTTGGCCATTAGCAATATATCATCTGCGTACATTAATGCTGGTAGTGCCTGATCAATAAGTTTTCCTTGTTTGACTAAAGAGAGGTTGAAGCCCAGTCCACTTCCCTCTAATTTTGCCTCTAATCCTTGTAGGTACATCATGAATAATAAGGGTGACAGGGGGCACCCCTGCCTAAGCCCCCGTTTTACCTCTGCAGGCTTGGATACCTGTTTTTTCCACTTTATAACTACCTTGTTACCCTTATAGATACCCTTTAAAAGATTAGTTACTACATGTTCCACTCCTAATGTGTCCAGTATTCCCCACAATTCCTCTTGAACCACGCTATCGTACGCTCCCTTGATATCCAAAAATGCTAGCCAGAGGGGACTGCGTTCCTTTTCTGCTATTTCGATGCACTGCGTCAGTGAGAACAGATTGTCTTCCAACCTCCTGTGCACCCACTCGCACAGCAGCGCACCATGCGGCTGCTTCCGGCAGCCATGAGCTGCGGGGCCATCTCCTAGCCCACGCTCATCACACTAGGCAGTATATTTCTATACACTGTGCCCATGCTCACTGAAGCACCGTGCGTTGCAGCTCCCACAGACACTAGCGCCAGAGTTCCCTTTAGTGTATATTAGGAAACTCTATGGTGCACCCCGATAAGTGAAGCCGGTCGCCGCCATATTGAAAAAAAGAAAGACTCGGAAGCAGACGACAAAGTGCGCTTCGTAGCTCCGCCCTCGCAGTGGCCTTTGGAGACTGTGACATGCTTTTGTAATGCAGTTAAAGATTTTGCAAGGCCATGGTGACATCGTGCGTCGCTTATGGGTGAACAAATCGCATCAAGAAGACACCTGGAGTCACTTCTAACGTGTAAGTATTCTTGCTTTGTTCGCTGACGATCGCCTGTTTTTTCGCGTATGCTGTTAAATTAGAAACAACATCAAAGATGCGCATGCGTGTAATGCATGCGTATAGCTGTATGGAGAGTAACTTGAAGCTTTAAATGCTCGCTGACACGACGTTGTCCCTGGGTTTTATGTTTATGGATGAAAGACTTGTGGTTTGTGGCTGCACGTATCAAACATTGGAACGAGTAGGACGTCTGAATGCCCTTTGAATTCTAAGTTTTCTGGTGTTGTCCTTCAAGGCAAGACTGACAGCGTACATGCATTTTTGGCGAGTTAATATCAATTTGGGTGCATGTTTATCGAGGAATTCGCAAAAGTAGAGAACAATTCCATGCCGTCATTATGTTACAGGTTTCCGAAAGACAGTGTGCTGCGTTCTACCTGGTAACGTGCTGTCCGAAGAAATAGTTGGAGGGCTACGGACGGTGACCACCTCTGTTCTATTCAGTTCGAAGAATGCTCCTTCGACAAAACGGGGCAAACAACCAGACTGCAGCCTGGCAGTGCACCTTCAATTTTTCCTGCTTTCCGAGCGCATCTGCATAAACCTGCTAGTTTCTACTTCCTGGACGTAGCTTCACTTGATTGTAGTCACAAAAATAAGCAATTGCGTTTAAAACAAGGTGTGACACCTTTGAAATCTGTTCTATCTTACCGACGAAACCAAAACAGCGATAGACGTAGTTGTCAAAATGAGTGAGTGGCGTTATATCAAACATCAAGCTATCTCGTTTCTTGTCTCTAAAGACTGCGCCTGCCATGACAACACGTCGCCAACGGAAATTGAGAAATAATATGCATAACTTACTTTACTGCAATCGTTCTTATAAATGGTTCATTTGGGTTACGTCTCCTGGAGTTTGTTGGTTGCACGCGACATCGGTGCTTCGGTTTGGTTCCGCCTGTAAATTGGTTAAAATTCGAAAACGCTAGAAAAATTACTGATTACTCGCAGTATACTTAATTACCTCTCTTTTCTAACTTTAGCTTTAATTCAACTTGCTTATATGTTTTCTGGTAATCTGCCGACACGCACACAAGCACATATATGAAAAAGGCGAGCAAATGTCGCGTTTCCCTTGATCTTGAGTATCTGCAGGCCCATTTCTTGTTATCCCTATATATACTACAACCCTTTGTACCGTAATAGTGCGCCAGCAAGCTTGGTATGCGAATCATCCCTCGACAACAAATTGATCTGAAATCGTGCAGCTTACAGCGGGTGCGTGAAATAATTTGTTTCATAAACAAGAAGTTGCACTTATTTGTTAATGTAACCTAAAAGTGGTTTACATCTCATTTTTTATCACAGAACTGCAAACCGACGCGTGCCACGCGCGTATTCGATTGAGGTCTATGAAGGTTTTGCCCTGTTTTTCCTCGAGCAATATGGCCACCGGCGGCTTCACTTGCTCACGTTGGTGGTTGCCGGGACCATAAACCTAAAATTAACTAGAGGGGACTTTGTCGCTGCGATCATTCAGCGATCATTGGAAGGATGGGTAGTTCTACAGTGTACTAGAATTCTACTACAGTATAGTAGTACACACATTTGCCTAGTCTTCGTACTTGCGGACGACGAATCGTACTTGCGGCTTCATTTATTAATGTGTTTCGGTATTGTTTTGAAAGAAAGATTCAACCCTTTTGCACTTACTGACCCAATTTGGAAAGGTAAGTTTAAAAGAATAGGGTGATGAAGCAGAACCACTGAACAATCGCTGATTTTGTTTCGTGAGAAAACAGCTCCAAGCCACACGAACACACACGGAGCCAGAAGTATACGCCAGAAGATTAGACAAATGTGTGCTACCCATTATAGTGTACTAGAATTCTAGTACTATAGTGTACTAGAATATGGGGTAGTGTGTTCAGGCACCCTCTCTCGCCATGCATCGCGTGAAAGCGGCGCACGTAGACAAAAAACCGGTTCTCAAGGCGGCGCTGCCATAGCATGGGCTGGCAGGATTGTCAGCTCCGCGCCACTCTGCCTTCTTGAGTGCTGTTCAGTGACATATTGCTTGTGTTTGCGCCCGCTTAACGAAAGTTTTTCTGGCAATGTTTTTGCCGGCCACGC
The DNA here is from genome assembly GCF_013339725.1 of Rhipicephalus microplus. NCBI lineage: Eukaryota > Metazoa > Arthropoda > Arachnida > Ixodida > Ixodidae > Rhipicephalus > Rhipicephalus microplus. Next base: position 91,235,536 of record NC_051173.1, read on the forward strand.
CACAGTGAGGCGATGCAGAGTCATCGGTGGCAACGACACTGCTTTGCACCTAGGTGCTAAACAGGGTATATCTTTGGAAAAAAAGGTGAGCAGCCGTCGCTTTTCGCTGCGCCCAAAGACGAAGCATGGAGGAAGGTTTGGGAACAGAATTTACATCGAAAGAAGGAGACCTTGAATGAAAGCTGCTCTGTATGTGAGCTACACTTCGAGTCTTCATGTGTTCTCGGAGACTACGTGCACGTTATAAACGGCGAAGAAGTTTGCGTACCACGTAGGAGACCAGAGCTAACGCCGGACGTTGTGCCGATGTTACTGCGTAACGCTCCAGGCTACTTATCGAAAAAAGCGCCGCATCCAAGACATCCGAGAAAGCGGAAGAACTCGGTGGTCGAATCTACCATCTCCAAGAAAACTGCAGCACCCTGTGTTGACGGTGAGGCCATAGTAGGAAGGTCCATCGATGAACCTGAATCAGTGCACTGATTCAGGTTCATCGATGGACCTTCCTACTGACTGCGAACCCGAGGTGGCGAACACTACACGTACTGCAGCTTCGCTGACACGCTTACTCAAGCTTTGTTTACCTCGATATGAGCTCGATCACACCGTATCTCGAGTCAAAGAGAGCGGTAACTTACGTGCTATCACGACTTCATTTTTTGCGTGAAGGGTATCAATCAGCCTCAAGAGGCAAAATGAAAAAAAAAAGCTGCACGCGAAAATCAGTCGGTGTTCATGAAGGTGCCACCGTGAGGAAGTGATCGTGAAGTGATAATTTTATGGAATGGCGACGAATTTAATTGGTGTTACTGCTCACTGCAGTATGCGTGCTCGTAAATAAAGGGTTTCTTCTTACACTCTGACAGTGTTGCCAAGTGATGTTTCCTTTTGACGGTATAGTGCAATATCCCGGCCACAGCAGCAGTATTTCGGCGGGCACGTAATCGTTTAAAGAGCCAAGATTGTCAATATTATTGCCAAGTCTTCAGCTGTGGTGTGCCTCTCAATCAAATGGCAGTTTTGTCACCTTAGCAACATAATTGAAATTGCATGATGCAACTATCGACAAGAACGGTGCCGCGCGCGGGCCGAAGGAAGTCGAAGCTGTCGCAGTGGGCAGACTACGACTTGATATAGCAATAATATAACAAGAAACTTCCAGGTTTATAGATGCGCCTTTGATACCTCAATGTTCCTAATGTTTTATTCGTTCACCAACCGAGCTTTAAAAACTGCAGGCAGTTTCCCCAGGGATGACTGCTTCGCCGTCGTTTGTTAATACCTAAATTTGGACCATGTGTTGCGGCTTTGACATACCGTTTTCTTTTGAACGCAGTTCAAACAAACCCATTAGAAAGCTTTTCGCGGACGTGTCAGCAATTACGTATGCGAGCGCATATCACGGGATTGCATTCAGGCCGCGGCAGCTGCATTTTCGGCGGAGGCGCAAATACTCAATTGCGTGTACCTCGATTTAGGTGCACGTTAAAGCACCCCAGGTGGTCGAATTTCCGGAGCACTCCTCTACAGCGTCTCTCACAACCGTATGGTGGTTTTGGGACGTTAAACCTCTTCTATTGCTGATATCAAAGCACAGAAGTGCATAAAAGGCAAAGCGTGAGGTGACAGCCCATGCTAAGGTGGCGCCAACTCGCGGCTGTCGATACCAACTGCGTCAGCCACGGCTCCTCCCTGAACACACTTTCTAGTACACTATACTAGTACACTATATACCCAGCATTCCCATGCTCGCTGAAGTGCCGTGCGCTGCAGCTCCCATATACACTAGCGCCAGAGTTCCCTGTAATGTACATTAGAAAACTCTATGGCCAGGACGCGACATTACATTCCAGCACCGTTGCAGACAGTGACTGCAGTGTCACGGCGAGTCATGGCGCAAACTAATACGAGTGGCCGCACCCTAGGTGCTTTTCTGGCGACCGCACGCTGCTTAGGCACCCAAATCGCGCGAGCATCCCTAAGCGTTTTAGTCCCTAGCGGTGCGCCGACGTCGACTGTCAGCGTTTCCACTAGGTGTTCTGTGGTTTCCACTAGTTTGGTCCACGACCTGCTCTGGTTTGGTAAAGGTTGATTTTGGTGTTGTGCGGCGGTGTGTATGGAATGCGGTATTATTCCTTGCGAATCTGGTGATGTGGCAGTGATTCTCGGCTGACCGATCCTTCAGAGGGAAGAGATCGAGCGCCGTGGATGTTTCGAGCAAGCGGTAGCGTTGAATAACCAACATCCCGCGTCGATGTGATATGCTCAAGTGCTGGCTGTCTTGTGTGTGCTGTGTGGTGGTTTGTTCGACAAATTTAGTTTCCTGCTCATTTGATAATACGTTAGTGTTGGCTGGTTTATGCGAGCCGTAGCGTTGAATTACACCCGCTTAGGCGTGATCATGTTTGTGCAGACATATTTCCGAATGAGATTTAAGGTCTCACACACTGTACTGACAACACCACTGTCACTCGGGTTCTTGTTTGCTATCTCGTACCCTTTTATATCGCAGTTAGATGATGGCTGCCCCGTATTTGATCCGATTAGTTTGGGCAGTTAGCGATTACTAATACCGGTGTCACTCGAATACTTCTGATCGAGATCGACAGGTCTGTCGCTGCTGCGCCGGATCGATTTGGCGCAGACGGCCTTGCTGATTGCAATCACAAGTGCCCGTGTGACACCGGTATATATGATCGCACGTGCGAATGCTCAAACCTATTCTGTGTGCTCTTGTGGTCTCTAGCTTCTTGGCTGTTGGTTGCGTCAGTAGACGAGCATGCAAGAAAACAGTTTACTACATATGCAAAGCTATTCTATCAAAATTATGCAGAAAAGGTGCATCATACTGGGTAGCTAGGTATGTAATAATGGGACGTCCGCAAATAAGTACATGTATGCAGAAGGACTGAAAGCTGGGCCAGCTGGTGAGAGTACTTTAATATATTTTAACACAGTGCACCACTATGCGGGCACAACAGCGATTTGTCCCTTCTCGAGTGTCTGTGTAGTCCTGCCCTGTGTTACATGTTCAAGCACATGTATGTGTTCAGTCTTGCTAAATCAATTATCACATGTAGAGTTGAAGGACATTTTATTCTTTAGGAAGTACAATGTCATTTTGGGTCCTATTACTAGTTTTGCTGCTTGTTATTTTTTAATCAAAAGGATGTGATGTTTACTTCACTATTAGATCAGCACATTTGTCCCCGCTTAGTAGTCAGTGCTCGATACAAGCTTTTGGTCTTCGTCAGTGCGTGTGCGCAATATTAAATAGCATCAAGTTACATTACTCGGCTCCTCTATATTATAAATAACTTAAGATAGGCAAAATGACAAAGTAATATGGTTCTAGTATTGAACGAAATTTTTGAAAATTTTGTTGACTGTTGTTAAAGACAAGTCCACTTGTCAAAACGTCGTCTCCAGCACCCACCCCCCACTTACAAAATTTTCATTCCTCCCCAATGTGTAACTTTTACTAATAAATCATATTAAAACTCTATCTAGCAAAACCATCTTACGAAGTTTCTAATTTAGTGAAGAATTTCCATTCACCAGCAAAAATCTGTAGAGTGTTGTCTTCAGACCAATTTAAAGTTTTTAAAAACGATTATTTTCAGCAGTGATTTTTTTGATAATTTTTCTGCGACGGATTTGAGTATGCGCTCTGACACTATACCACATTGAAGCATTTATGTGCCCTCGCTTTACTTTTATGGAGCTGCATGACGTAAGCCTGTAGAGAAGAACAATGACTGCAGCCTCTGGTAGTGCTTTTACGTTCCAGATGTTGGCAGAGGTGACGGTGGTTGCTTTTGTTATTTCATGGCTTATGCGACAGAAGGCACTGGTCACTCTTAGCCTTTTTCTAGCTTGGAATGCTCGCACAATCACTGCATTCATTCTTCATGTCATTGCATATCGGTAACTTGTCATAGCCTCATGTCTCCCTAGTCTGCATCACCCAAACAGTTTGCCCCTACAGATTTGCCCCTACAGATTTTTAAGACACACAGGTCAGGCTAGAAGTACTCTTTGCTAAATCGGTCCATGTTCTTGTAGAAGCCACGAAGATATGGCTGTTTTTAATGACCAAATAATGACGAATGGGGTCTAAAGGAGTTACAAGTTTTGACAAGTTATTCATCATATCCTGCATCAAAATCTATAGGCACACATGTGTGGAGTAAGCTAGGCTTATATTGAGAGCATACTAACTAATCATAATCTCTGAACTTGTTCTCTACCTACCAGAAAGACAAAGTATCACTGATACCTAATGAACCTCGTGATTTCATACAGAATGCATCCATGCATTCTCCAGTAGTTGTGTCCCTGCTTCTGCCAATAATCCAAACCTTATCCAGGTACGGCTCACACTTATGAGAATCGCAATGTGTCAGCAAATGTGCCCCATCTTTATCTTTTAACGAAAGCTCACGTTTCTGTGCATGCTCATTCACGCATATTCTTGCCCGGTCAACGTTCATCGTTTGCCGTAGGATTGTGCAAATTCATAAACGACCACATTGACACACTTTGTGCATGATTAGCGTGCCTTTGTTGCTTCCATCATATAGTGTACATGAGAAAGCTGAGATGATTTTCGTGGCGCAGAAAAAATAATCGGCATACCATCTGTTTGCAACCTTTCTTTAGGTCGTGTGCAGCTCGGTGCATGCACGGTACAACCTCAGGTCTCGCTGTTCTGCGCTCTTGCTCTACCCCAGTACCGTGGTGTTCTCTCTTGATAGTCTGGTGGAGCAACTCAGCTGCAGCGTTAAGGAGCATGCGGAGTTAACCAACTACAGACAACCTGTCAAATCGGTTTTGAAAAGTCTTCTGCATAACTTGTGAGCACGACCCTGCACATGCATACTCTGGGCATTGTTCAGCTATGGCCCTTTTCAGAGTTTTGGAATGCGTCAACTCATATGGAAGCAATTTTTCAGCACACCTAGACAAAAAAGCCAACAGCCGTGACGACTCTGCAAGGTAATGCGCTAAGCCAAAAACTGCAAAAAGACACAAGCCTTCAACTCATGTGTAAACACCAATCCTTTTTCTGTCTGCGAAAGCTTGCTAGAACATTGTTAACAATGGGTTATTATGTGATGGTGGTTAGTTTCTTTAAAATAATAAAAAAAATTATCATCATACGTAATAACTTACAAAACATCCCACAAATTAAAATGTTTGTGAAACATAATAAAAGCAGTTACGGTCAAACATAAGAAATTGCACAACACAGGAGCAACATACGAGCTACCTTTAACATAAAACTGGAGAAGGGCCATAAAAGCTGATGTTGCCATGCCCATGGCATTTCTGAAAGCAACCACACCACTCTCGTCTGTGCAACTTCTTATGTGTAAAAACAATTCACCGTGCAGGACAGAATAAAATGAGTCCTCAACATCTACCAAGAACAAGCACCCATCAAAGGATTCTTTGAAGAAAGTGGATGATGCATGAAAAATTCTCAGTTTAAAACGGGTCTCTCATGGCAACTGAATCTAGCCGCTTCATTAAAAAGCTGACTAATCATGTTCTGCCAGATACCTCAATCACAATTGTCCTGAATGAAACACCTGGCTTTTGCGTCTTGGCCGTAGCAAACACAGAAAGGGTGCTCTTTTTGCTAGCTGCAGTATGCAATAGACTCTGATAGTTGTGCAAGTTCCAAATCTTTACTCAGAGCCACTGCCTTGCTTTTCAAAACTCTTGTTTTGGTGACTTTTAACTTGACGAAGTTCATGTAGACTGCTTGTCTTGCCTTGAAAGTTACACAAATCTACATTCATTACTACGAAGCCACTACTTTTATCCACTTGAAATGGGCACAAACTGTTGCCCTTGAAGAATGACAACACCAACCAACGTATCCTACTGACGAAGAGGGGTTTTCCCCTGTTCTTGCTAGAGCTTACACATTGTCTTGTAAGCAATAGTCCCAAACTGCGACATCGGCTTTTGCCACAACTCATCGGTGCAACGCCAGTAATAGTGAGCCAGCAACAGAGGTTCGTGGCTGAATTTCGGGCCTTTGTTGAGTACATAGCGTACACTTTCTGCAATGTGAACATTTCCCAGCCCAGTGAGGCTTTCCCGGGTCGTGCGAGCTGGCTTCTTCAGTATGAAACAGCGGGCATGCCTCATCTTCAGGTCCCAGTTTGCCTCAGTAATGTGGGCTGCTGAACACTTGGCATCGTGCCCCGCCGCGGTGGTGTAGTGGCTAAGGTACTCGGCTACTGACCCGCAGGTCGCGGGTTCGAATCCCGGCTGCGGCGGCTGCATTTCCGATGGAGGCGAAAATGTTGTAGGCCCGTGTGCTCAGATTTGGGTGCACGTTAAAGAACCCCAGGTGGTCGAAATTTCCGGAGCCCTTCACTACGGCGTCTCTCATAATCATATGGTGGTTTTGGGACGTTAAACCCCACATATCAATCATCAATCAACACTTGGCATCGCGAAACTTCTTCAGTCCCAGCCACTCCAGGTCCAAACTGAACCAAATAGAACGAAGCAGGTAAAGAAAGCACACCTGCTCCCACAAATTACGATTTCGCATACTTTCGTAACAACACCAAATGAAGGTGCAACTTCCCCAAAAAGAGCACTCACTTCTTGTAGAACATGGCCGTTCGGGGAAGTCATGCCTTCGTTTGGTTTTGTTAGCAAATATATAAAATTTTAAAATCCAAAGTGTGGTGGCAGGTGCGCTTATTTTTTTACCTCCTTCATGCAATGGGTTTTCGTTTAGAACTGGAATGGTTGGTGCTAAAGAAGTTTTGCAATGCCAACCGTATACTTGACCAGGCACAATAACAAGTGTCTAGTCAGGTATGTGTTATCAGTCGAAACGCGTCATCTCTCAGAATTCACATGCTGAAAGCACTTTGAGGAACGATGCATCTACGGTTAAGCAGGCACACCTTTCAACGTGGTCACTCTTGTTCAAAGCAGCCCAGCATGTCTTTTAGATCACGCGTGCTCCTGAGCACACCACGTCGGAGCCCACAACTTCTGCAAGGTACCACGGATTAAGCCTGGCTGCAGATGCACTGTACAGAGTCGGGGACATGGCTGTACATGGTTCTGGTAAATCTTCCAGATATGTTTCAACGTTGCTAGAAACATGTCGAAAAGTAGTTGGTAGTACAGCTACAATACGTAAGCAGTAGCACTGCGATGCGAGTTGAATAACCTGTTGGTATTGAAACCAACATGCGATGTGCAACAGCTCAATAACGCATGCTCTTCTTGTATATCAGCCTTTTTTAATGTCCAATGCTATACAAAGGCTTCTCCCAGTTACCTACAATTTTCCCAACCCTCTGCAAGCTTATTCGATCTTATGCATGCAAATCTCATCTAGCCTTCTGTCTTTCTCAGTTATTTTTCCGATATTTTTGTAGCCACACAATCTCTCTAACTGGTCACTTGTGTCTCCCTTACATTGCTTGACCTGCCCAGGTCCACCCTTTTTTTTCTTAATGTCAGCTAGAATGTCATCTAGCCCTGTTTGTTCTCTATCGAGCTCTGCTTTTTTAATATCTCTATGTTATGCTAACCACTTTCTGTTTCTATTTTGCATAGTTCTTAATCTGTTTCGAACTTTTTTCTTTTCTTTTTTTACTATCATTCAAGTCTCTGCACCATGTGTTAGTACTCACAGCATACAATAGTTGACCACTTTATGCTTTAGGGACAGTTGTAAATTGCCTTTTATGATTTGAGAATGTCTGCCATTAAAGCTTTAGCCCATCCATATTGTTTGGTGAATTTCCTTTTCATGAGTAGTGTGTCCTATGAATATGTGTCCTATCCTTACTTCTTGACCTAGTGCTTTAACCTAACTGCAGCTGTGTTTTAGGAATCAATGTGGTTAAGGTTTTGTTCATTTCCTCTATGTCATAATTTTTTTTCTTGTGAAGGCCTCGCATACGAGTGTTCTAGGGCAGTGCTGAGAATGCGTGTGACTGTGGCTCTGCTCCATTTTCAGAGGAGCCTTGCAATTTCTCTGCAAGTTATTGATAATAATAATAATAATAGTAATAATAATAATAATAATAATAATAATAATAATAACATTTTTGGGTGCCTTAATGTTCCGCATTCAATTTTTGCGGGCTTATTGATGATGATGACTATGGTATTCAAGCATGTGAATAGATCGTTTTCGTCAAACATTTAAAATGAAAGATTAAAAACGAAAGCGTGTTAAGCACGAATCGCCGGTCATGGCTACTGTATTTGAGGTGGTAGCTGCGTTGAACTTTGTTTGCTACAACTTAGGCTTACGTTGGCTCGTTGGCACTGCGTGTGTTTCCTGTGAGGAAAAGTGTCATGGCGGCTTCCGGTTTTGTCGTTGTACCAGCGCGAAGTTCAAGCTACGTGTTCATTTGCAGCAACCACTCTTCCTCGCGATAAATCTACTCTTGAGTGACGACAGTGATGAACACAAATGTTGACAGCTTCATAGCGCACCTCATGTCAAGGATGGGTAAGCTGTCAACCTCTAACTAATCTCCGGGTGAACACGCTTTTGCACCTTTGGTTTCGTGGCAGTGATGGTGATACCACTCTGTGTTAATGTACCACAATTCGAAAACGTTGTCGCTGCGCAAGTTGCTCAGTTTGTACACCAGCCTGATGAGATTATTGTAAAAGCTGATACAGATCTTGACAATAAAGGTAAGACTTTCATTGTTTACCTAACTTCCGCCATACGTGTTGCGTACTTTTCTTGTTGCGATACGTGTACTCATGATGTACATTTATTGCGTGTGTAATTCAAACACGTTGCTGGTTTTAGGATCACGTGTGGCTCTTCTGCTGTGCCCGATCTCCAGCGGGAGCGTTTAAACCAGGTAAAATAGGCTGCGCTGACACTGAGTGACGGACGAGTCAGCTGCTGAGTGCTGCATAACAAATTAGAGTGATACGTCACATTTGGTTCACTTTTCAAACTGTTATGCTATTTGAATTTTTGAACCACCGAAAAAAAATGCAGATGAGCGTCGGCGGGGGGAGGGGGGGGAGTTTTTCATTTTCGCCCAGGAATGAACTCTTCAACGGTTAGTCAGCAGTCATGCCTCTAGCACTTGACATGCTGGTAGTAAAATAAAAAGACGTAATTACTAAATATCCTCATTTCGGGGCTACAGTGTAAAAACATTATTTTTTTGTTTCTTTCATATTTTCAGTCTTAGTACAGTACGGACTAGTCTGTAGACGCAAGATGGCAAGAAATAAATGAAGAGTAATCATTAGTTCACTAACTCAGTAAAATTATTGCTAGAAAAACTAAGACAATGGGTGCATTAAAAATCTACCTAAATACAGACAAAAATGAGCTATAATTAACACGGAATATACAAGGTGGTACCAATTTTATTATTTTTTTAAAACCAGAAGTGTCATATTGTGAAACCAAAAAACACAGAAATTGTGAGGAAGACAAGCCTAAAGAGATGAAACGTTTGTGAACACGAGCTGTCACTACAGCCATCGTCTCAACATGCAGACTTCTTCAAGGCTGCAACCGCCGACCTATCTGAATTGTTTAGGGCAGATTTATCAAGATGAAGGGAACCCACATACACTGGTGCTAACTACCGGCAAATCACCACAAAACAATTCACAAATGTTGTACCAACAAGGCCAAAATTCATTCCTTGCCTACTTAAGTGCATTTTGTATATTCTCATACCCTCTCCTCCAACTTAAACAAAGCAGAGAGGGCCACATGCAAAAACGGGGAGATGAAAACAAGGAGTCGGCATGCTGAACTGAGTGAGTTAAAAGCCAATCCCCCGTAATGGGTTGCGCCAGGGTAAAAAGGGCAATCAATCAAAAGCCCATGAAACAGAAAGAAATGAGGGGCAGGAGAGAGCAAGTGTTCTGCATGGATGGGTAGAAAAGGAGAAGACATTTTGCTGAATTATCCTTGCCTTGAGGAAGCACCACCTGACAATGGGAATAATTAGCCTTAGAAAATCCTTGAAGAATGGCTTATTTTTTATAGGTTTTCGTTGTGTATGTGCCATGTCAAATTGGTTCAAGTGCCCCCTTTGAAGCATTTGTACTTGTTGGCTGGAATGTACTAGACTTGTGAATAAGGTGCGGCAATTTTTTTTCAAAAAGTTGGTTACTGTAGATAAGGTTTAAGATCGTTGAAGCTATGTCCTGCCACTCTAAAATATGCGCCATTGCTTGCAGTTATTTGCCATGCTTGCTTGATGCCTATTTAATGAAACTTCAACAGGTTGTCCTGTTTGTTCAGTAAGGTTGAGAGCTGGGCTGGATGGTGAGATGTTATTTTAACATGTGATGTAGTAGCGCAACGTCGACGGGGACACAAAGGACAAGAAAAGCGAGTGTCGTGTTTTCTTGTACTCTGTGTCCCTGTCGAAGTTGTGCTACTACACCATGTTAAAATGTCCTGCTTGGGACAATATGTATAGTTATTCATGTAGATAATGTTTGAACTAGTGCAGGTAAAACTAGATTTTATACTATGCATAAATCATTTCAAGTGCTTTCAATTCTAACATAATCTTGAAGGTATTTGCAGGTCTTAAATCTTAGGTGACAACTAGGTACTATGTGTACAAAAAAAATGCGGGTTTACTTTTGCATGCACTAACATGTCGGGGAACGTTTTCGGAAGCGGCTCGCTGCTGGTTAATGCCGGGTAGTACTTGCGAAAGATAATATTTAAGTTTCGAAGCGCGTTTCAGTATTTGAATGCAAAGGCTAGCGGCTGGTTAGGCTGTGCTATGGGAAATGTTGAGCTAGTGATGATTTCCTCGATTTCAAGCTTCATTTTTGATTTTGTTCAGAGTGTTGTGCAGGTCATTTCACCAAATGTCTCCTTTGGCTTGCTTAATTGATGAGCATAGTGATCGTTGTCGGTACAGACGCTTTTTAAACGCTTTCTCTGTCTGATGAATATTTCTTTGCCGTGTCATAGAAGATGGCTTGTGTAGTCAATGTATTAAAGTTGGCTAATCGTTGGCATTTTGTAGAGCGTAGCCTTTGATTTCTCTGTAAAAGAAAGAACTCCAAGACAGCCCCATTAAGACGCGCATCACAAGAATTCACCACTGAAGATTAAATTTCACCAAACATGTTAGCAGTAAGAACGACGTTGTAAAGAAAGCCAAGATCTTTTTTGTCTTCTTTTTGTCCAGTTCGACTGGGGGTGGAGTCCGCTTCTCCTGCACATCCTCCCCCTCAAAATTTCACTTGCATCTGCCCTGTTCATTTTTCTTTCCTGAATGGCATTGCCTGCTATATGTTTATGGTGTGGGCAGAGGATTCGTATTTTTTTTTTCATATCTCAAATTAAAGAATGTTTCAATAGATACCGTCATATCTAGGAAGTTAATTTTGCTGAAAGGGTGGTGCATGGTAAATTTACAACTAGGGTGAAACTTCTTACAATTGCCAATTAATGCAATTGTCATGAATATATAGGAGCCTAGCAACAAAGCTATTGAATCTATTCTTCAAAATGATTCTATTTTCAATAACATCAGTGTTACCTCAAGACAACTTATCCACTGAAAGATAAAACAACTACATTGAAACCAAGAAAAATGCACGTGTTAGTCTCTGTTTATGATATAGTTGTAAAGAACAAGTGGAATAAATGTCATGTTTGACCACTATGAACACATTGGTTGAAACTGTGGAAGGAAACTCTGGAGAGATTTAATGGCCTCTGCTGCTATAGTCTCGAGCAGTTTGGTTCCCTTCACTGCAGCAATGCGACATGGGTGAAATCGCAATGTACAAACTCCGTACTTCCAACAACAGTTTGCTGTGCAGCTTTGCACTTGATTCACAAGCTTCTTGTGTGCACTTTACAAAAGCACTACAAGGATACTAAAGAGAAACAGTGACCTTGTTTAGATTGACAAGCTGCACTCTGAGAACTCTAATGCCAATGCCATATGTTTCACTATCCCAAGTTCCTTATTAGCGGAGAAAATTAAGGTTGAAGTTTCACTATTGAAAGTTGTGCGGAAATGTCCATGCGTGACGTCAAAAGTTTTCAAATGTATTTTTAATAATTTTGCAATTAGCTGTGTGATATTTCCTGAAACTTCGTATGCTGGGTCTATGACACCCACAGATGACAATGTCCTTCATTTTTATTGATTATAAGCTATGTATAACCAAGCAAACGCCATCAAAATAATCATGTTATTGTGTTAGGTGAGACATTTTCTTTGCCCGGTTTCGCACTTGCCAAGCGTCGTGTCGTGGTAAGAGTGGTGTTGTGAAATCATACTTCAATAGTATGCGAAAAATTATTTCGCTCTTTAGTCTCCCTTCAACACGCAAAGAAAAAAAATTAACAAGAATGATTTAGAGTAGTGGACCAGCTCATTCACCTGGCCCAAAGAGAAATGAAAGTCAGTGTAGTTGTATTGTTAGGTGTATCACATCTCAATACGTATAATCCTAGGAGGATGGAAGATAGGAAGCATGAAACAGAGGACAATTTATTGCAACAGTCACACATTGCATGTATATTTAAAGGAGCCCGTGCACTGCTTTTCTCAAACAAGCAAAAAAATTGCAGTCTCACAAGTCTGCAGCACTGTGTTACCTTGTGAGGCGACGTTCATACGCCCGAGCAGAGCACTATGAAAATGTTATTAAACAATTTAGCTGTTGTGTGCTCCGTTAAAAAAGGTTTGCAGTCAAGATAACTATGTCATTAGCCACTCATTGCAACAAAAGAAATGACACGTCCAGTTTTTGTGTCGGTACTCTCTTACCGTTATTTACTAACTGAATTAGAACAACCAAAACAACCGCTAAACAAAGTGCATTGCCCTTTGAAGGCATATATTGGCAAACAAACGAAAGAAATATGGCCGTTGGATAGGCGCTGGTAAAAACAGAAGCAGGCACGCTTTCTTCAGCTGTAGGTTGATGGTACTGTAGCTAGTTGCCGCTGAGCGCAGGCCACGTGCTCACGTTTTCCCTTTCGTAAAGGACGACAGCGTATAGCCATGCTGAGTATGACTGGTAACGTGGGAAGTCTGTCCTCACAAGCTCAAAGGCTACACATGACTGAAGATTGCCCTCATTCACACAACTTGTTTGATGGACATGCGAGTTTCACCATGATGAACTAAAACTTGAAACAGTGCAAACGTATTTCGCATGCTGTGTTTCTTCTCTTTGCATAGGGGTACAAGTTTCCAAGTTCTTAGTTTTTTAAAGTGAGAGATACACACTGGCGCAAGCACTACCTACAACTTCATACTACTGTAAAATCCTGAGAAATCACTCCCTCGGCGCTGAAAAATGATCTGGAAGGGGGCCCTTGCTTGGTCTTGGACACTTAATAAATATAAAAGTGCTTTTAAGAAAAATGCACACCGGTGTTTCTTATGAAATGCTGTATTGAATACACACGCAATTACTGTTTTACAGACCCGAGGAGAATCCTTGTGTGAAATTTCAGGTGTTAAGACAAGGCAGTAAAGATGTTCTACAAACGTTCACACAATTTGTGACAACTCAGAATGCAGCCTCGAGGCATCACATTCTAAAAGTGTTTAAGAAATCTTGCGCATGTATAAGGACTCTCAAAACTTTGGTTCCAAAGAACTGCTGCTGCAGAATTCCGTAGTGGAGAACAGGTTGAAAAATAATCGCGGGAGGGGAGGGGGCGTTTGCTCTGTATTTTACAGTGCCCACACGCGATTGAAGTTGGAATGGAGGCACTAGCATGTGCTTTTTTCATAGCATTGCCAGGGCTGCACAAGAGGCCCATTGAATGTGACTACCCGTACAACCAAGGAACGCTTGCCACCGATTCAGCTGTTCTATCTGCGAGTGTTCTCTTCACACTATTTTAACTGTGCAATACTTTACAGTAAAAATGCACACCTGTTTTCATATTTTTGTGTTGCGACCAATTTTGCTTAAATATCTGCAGTCTGAACAAAGTGGACACTTATTACAGTTTCTTATGAGAGTTTATGCTTTGAATTGCAGCCCGAGTCATGTAGTGAAGTTCATGCATGCACAGCTTACCTACCGCCACCTTTATTTAGGAATGGAAACATAGGCTGCTGCTTGAATTGTACAGGAAAATAAAGGAGGAGGTGGGGTAATTTGCCGTGTCTTTTACAGGCAGGTGTACTTGCTGCCAAGGACCTCAAAGGAGGATAAGTGACAGTGGTGGAAATGAATCTGCACTCCAGCCAAGTGCACAACGAGCTCAGTCAGGAACATTATTGAAACGAACAATAAGATAAGCATTTTAAAAACTGATGATAAAGCATTGTCTTGGCTTCATCTTCCAACATGTGGTCGTTTTCATAATTTCTTTATTTTTCCTGCATCAAAAACCTCAAGCTGAGCATTCTGTTGTTATTACTAGCACATATGTTTGCAGGAGCTTATTTTGCTGCAATCTTGGATAGGATATTTAGTAAAAGTGCTCAGTGGCATTATTGTTTATCTTCTCCCTCATTTGGTTTTAAGATGCACTTTTTTCTAGATTTGCACTTGTCTCTAATTGCAGAGAATTCATATTGATCCTTGAGGTGTGTAGTAAATAACAAGCAACTTTTTCAGGCAAGGTTACCTTATCATTTTCGGTGATATGTGGAGATTAACATCTCAAAACTACCATAGGATTATGACAGATGCCTAACATTATATTTTTTGTAAGTAACTTTTATTAAACATTTGTATTTGTCCTGAAACATTATTTCTTTGACAGTATAGCTGCATGACTGCTGCACAATTATATAAAACTAGTTTGCCTAATGAAGATGAAGAAATTTTGTTGATTTGCAAAAGGTGTGTGTATGGGCCAACTTGAATACATAACCAACTGTTTCAAACATCTTCCCATGCAGTAAATGTTCCCTGGTGAACATGTCTTCTGGTTTGAACAAATGTGAAAAAAAAAGGTCAAGCAATAGGTAAGGCCTTGAAAAATCGCACTGCTCAATAATGCCATAAACTAACTCTGTGATGAGCCACACATTCACATGAAAAAAAAACTGGGAGCAGAGTTTCGCAGGCACTGTACATCTATGCTGGTTTAGAGAAGAATTAAAAGAATTAAATTCGGCGGTTTCATGTCGCAAAACTAAAATTTGGTTATGAGATGCACTGTTTCAAGTTAAAGCTTAATTATTTTGACCTCATAATCTCCCTGAGTGCATGGAACTAGGGCACTAGTACATAATACAACTATTATAATGAGACTCCTGAGGTTCAGAATCAATTCAGTGATCTTGTGCAGAAATGCACGCAATGGCGGATCCAGAAGGCGGCGCTAGAGGCGATAATTACCCACCCCTGAGTGTTTGCCTTCCACCTGTTATCACCAATTAGGACAAATGACTGGGATTCCTTTAAGCACACGTTAATAGTATTTATGCTATAATAGAGTTTTTCGGCTTGTAAAAAAACAAAAAGTAATGACCATGCCCCTCCTCTTGTGTTACTTTAAGCAACCCCCCTTCCCCTAAAATGATTGGCTGGATCCACCCCAGACTGTACGGTACCATTTCCCTTCACCTTAGGGTCAGATTAGAGATACAGACTTTCTTTCTTTTAATGCACTGTTCCATATTTAAATAAAGACAGCCGCATTTACACTGATGATTCTTAAAGCTACATATGTAGACCGAAAAAGCATGTATATGTGACCGATGGTATAGCGTCCTGTACAAACAAACAGTATTGCTGATATGCTCTACAGCAGAATGCTGAATAACATCACTGCCTTGAAAAATAGCAACCTCTTCGTGGTGAATAGGAGAAGTGACATAATAATCTCTTTTTTGGCATCTAGCATCAAATACTATGCTAAGTCAGAGTGAAATATGAAAAAGACAGGCAATAATAATATGACACTTCCGGTTTGTTCAAATGTCTATAATGAAATGCAGAGGCATAAAGAAGAGAATAAATATGGTGCTACTACATGTACATGCAGCAAAGTGGGACCTCAATACTAATTACTTAAATTCAATTAGTTCTATGACTATGGAGATCACCAGCAATGCTTTTACTGAATGATGTTACCCTCTTCATGAGATACAATAAAACACCACATTTGAAATATACAAGTTTTCTGTTTACTAAGCTGAGGCATTTGTTATTAGATCATTTGTGATGTGTTTGACAATCTGCGCAAATGCATAGCAATTGAAACAGCACCTGTTAAATCAGAGCAAAAATACTCTATTCACTACAGTGAAGTTCAACATGTTATGACACCATCCTGACACGCTAAAGAAAATCTGAATAATTTGTGGCAATCTTGACATCAAAAGTATTTTAATTTCTAGACATTTAATGTAAAGGTATTAGTAGTTTATTATAAAAGGATAGGAAAGAAGCTATATAATGAGGAAAAATAGAGCTTAGTATAACGTTGTTCGCAGGCCAGCAAAAGAGCTTAAGACTTGGTGTGAGCGAAGGGCGTTAAAACTCCATTGCCAAAGACTAGCAAAGGCTTTTTTTACAAAAAATCAGTACATTGTGAAAGACTCTCAATAGTTCTGTGATCAAGTGCTTCCAACTTTTATTTAACTGCGAATAACTTGCTTAAAGTGCCGCAGCTGTTGTTTCGTACCTATTGACCACATACTTTAGACAAATACTATTACACTGTGCTATAGTCAGTAGCCATGGAGTACCATTTGAGTGCTTTTTAAAAACTAATGGACCAGCTGTTGTCGATCGTCTGAGCATGTTTTCACAACCAAAAGTTTACACAGACAAACGTTACAACAATAGAATTTATTATGCATTAAATCTGCCAAGCAGTGGTCTTTGAGTTGCAGTTGAAAATTGCAATATGGCAGTGCATGATCAAAGTGTCAAAGCCCTCCACTGCCCTTGTCCTTTTATTAATGTATGAGATGTGGTCTTTTATTAAATAATTTGCATTATGAAGTGGGAAAAAGCAACAAGACCATAATTGATATTTTTTGTCCAAAAAAAATTACTGCTAGATCATGAAAAAAAGATGCACCAATTGAAATACGCCGCACTTAACTGCACTGTGGAATGTACCATATAGTTAACGTTATCATCTGCCATAAACATATCAAACAACACCTTCACATACAATCAACACCTATACATAGCCTTCATAGAGTACGAGAAGGTGTTTGACTCAGTTAAGACACCAGCAGTAATGCATGCACTACTGAATCAGGGCATCGAAGAATGCTACATAAACATACTGGCAGAAATATACAGAGGATGCACAGCCACCATAAAGAAAGCGGCAGAATTCCAATAAAAAAGAGTGTAAGGCAGATAGATACAATCTCTCCAGTGCTATTCATCTCGTGCTTACAGGAGGTTTTCAGGACTCAAGCTTGGGAAGAGTTAGGAACAAGAGTTGATGGAAAGTATCTTAGTAACCTGCGATTCGCTTATGACATTGCCTCGATGAGTAACTTAGGAGATAAATTACAGCTCACGATTACAGAACTGAACATGGAAAGCATAAAAGTAGGTCTGAAAATGAATGTCCACAAAACTAAAATAATGTGCTACAGTCTCGGTAGAAAACAGCACTTTCACTTTTACGATAGGTGGAGAGACGCTGGAAGTTGTAAAGAAATATGTCTACTTAGGACAAGTAGGAGCCGCGAAGCCGAACCATGAGAGTGAAGTAACTAGAAGAATAAAGATGGGGTTGATCACATTCAGCAAGCACTCTCTAATCATGAATGGTAATCTGCCACTAACCCTCAAGAGGAAGGTATATAACAACTGCATCTTGGCAGTATTTACCTACGGAGCGGAAACCTGGAGGCTTACAAAGAGGGTTGAGCTTAAATTGAGGGCGACCCAGTGAGCGAAGGAAAAAAAAATGATAGGCGTAACTTTAAAAGACAAGAAGAGAGCAGACTGAGTCAGCGAACAAACCAGGGTTCAGGATATCAGAGTTGTAATCAAGAATAAAAAATGAACATGGGCCGGGCACATTGCACGTAGGCAGGATAACCACTGGTCATTAAGGGTAATTGACTGGATTCCCAGCGAAGGCAAGCACACAAAGGGGAGACAGAAAGTTAGGTGTGTCCATGAGATTAAAAAGTTTGCAGGTATAACATGGCAACGAAAAGCACAAGACCGGGTGGATTGGCAGATCATGGGAGATGCCTTTGCCCGGCAGTGGGCGTAGTCAGGCTGATGATGATGACACCTTCAATGTACGACGAGGTTTAGATTTAGGTGTTAAGCAAAAAGTGAGCATGCCAAAGTTGCACTGAAAGCAAAACACTCGCTTTTTATGCAGATCGCAATTTACAGGTGACCACTTGACACACAAATTATACAATATATGTACAATGCGGTGGCCCACTGCGGCTCATGTCAGCAGAATCCTAACAACAAAATTTACCAAAAGCGTGAGCAATAAGCTTGTTTGCAAGACCGAACATGTACATGGACTTCTTTGCAGACGTTTTATATTTTCTAGAGACTTGCCTAAGTATGATGCACCGTTTCTACGTAATTTTGATGTAACTAGTAGACTGCTTTTTTCTTGCATTGTCATGTAAGTAGCAGCCAAAGAAGTAAAGGTCACAAAAGTGTACAGAACTGAACGGTTTAACTTGGTATAAACATTCACGTGTGATCACCGACAGGGGATGTGCGAGTAGTGGAAATAAAGCGATATTCATACCACCGGTGTCACACAGACACTTGTGATCGCGGTCAGGGCATCTGCGCTAAACTCGATGCTGTACAGCGCAGCAGCGACAAAGTTGTTGCGTGCGATCAAAATTTCTCGAGGAAAACCGGTATTAGTCACCGCTACACGTTCTGGATCAAATACAGTGCAGCGCGACCACATGCAGCAAGTACCCGTGTGACAACGCTCATTAAATCGCGTCAGAGCGCATTCAGAACTAACGTCCACACAGAACAGTCAGCACTCGAGCATCACCATATTCGCAAAGAATAATATCTCAGTAATACAAACCGCCGCACAACACCGAAATAGAGGAAGCGCTGAAACACGCATAACACAGCCAGCGGCGCCTTTACATACCCGCACCGCTCCAGCCAGCGCAGGCACACTGCTAGGAATTCTCCCATATAAAAATGGTAGCTCACCTTATATCAAATGTATTCTCTTCAATTCTGAATTTATTGTTTAGAACAGGTGTTTTCCCGCATGAACTGAAGCAGGGTGAAATAATCCCCGTATATAAAAAGGAGATGCTTCGTTATTGAATAACTACCGCCCCATTTGTATCTTACCCTTTTTGAGCAAAGTAATTGAAAAACTGATCTGTACACGTCTCACAAATTACCTGAACAAATTTAATATACTATCGACTTGTCAATTTGGCTTTCGTTCCGGCTACTCCAGTGACCTTGCGCTAGTCTCACTTACTGACCAATTAAAAAAGGCTATTGACAACGGTTACTATGCTGGCCGCGTTTTCATCGACATAACTAAAGCTTTTGATTCGATCAATCATCACATTCTTTTCAATAAACTTGAAGCATTTGGTATAACTAGCCCAACATTACTATTATTGCGTAGCTATCTCTGCAACAGGACACAGAAGGTGGTAATTTCTAATGCATATTCGTCAACCAAATTAACTAATATTGGTGTACCCCAGGGGTCCATTCTGGGGCCCCTTTTGTTTTTACTCTATATTAACGATTTGCCGAAATGCCTTTCTTCGTGTAGTTGTATATTATACGCCGACGACACCACAATTTTTAACTCCGATAGCAGCATTACATCCTTAACTGGAAAACTAAACTTTGATCTGGCACAACTCGTTCGGTGGTGCAGTAATAACATGTTAGAAATTAACACGTCTAAGACAAAATTTGTTGTCTTCTCTTCACCACAAAAACCCTTATCTTCTATCCCTCCTGTTATAATTGCGCGCAATGACATCCCTGTGAGCGACTGCTGTAGATTCCTAGGCGTTGAACTCGACAGTAACTTGAAATACCACCGACATGTTGCATATATTAGGAAAAAAATGACGTATTGCATTCGACTACTGATTAAATCTCGTCTTTATTTCAATCCATCAATCCTTATGTCACTGTATTTTTCTTTTGTTCATTCGCACATTTCCTACTGTATTACTTCATGGGGTTACACATACACCACTCATCTTACTTCAGTTCAGACAATTCAAAACCAAGCGATAAGAATTCTCACGTCAAGCCCATATCTCTCTAACGCTAAGCCACTACTTCACGAAAACAATATATTAACTGTATCTGAGCTAGTTAAATATAACCTTGGTATTTATTTACATGTATAGAACTATAAATAACCAACTTCCACATTTTACTACCATTCTCTCAAATAACAATGTCACAAGGTTTGCCCTTAACAATAACTTTCTACTGCCAAAAGTTCGCACCAATTTTGGCAAACAAACCATTCATCTTTCTAGAATTTTTTTTTTGGAATAGTTTGCCTTCCGACATTAAAGTATGCCGTTCCCTGAAGGTAATTAAATCGAAGTTAAAAAATCATATCATATCAACTAACCAGCCTGTTTTGCTGTTTCTTATTTGATTCCTGTTCATTGTGAGTTGCGTTCTGTAATCACTTGTCATTGAAGTTAGCACGTTATTCTAACTTTTAAATTGTTTCTGTGAGATTACAAGGGTATATTCTTATTTTATTTGTTTCAATTGCATTTTACTGTAGCTCTGTCTCCCTGCTATGTGCATCACAATCATTCTCAATTCTACATTGTACAAGAGGTCCCCTTGCAGTCTCTGACTATGGGACCTCTTTCTGTATATCATGCACATGTATTCTTCTTCATTTAGCACAATAAAACCTTCTGTTCTGTTCTGTTCTAAGGACTAAAATGCCTAGGGATGTTCGCGCAATTTCGCACCTAGGCAGCGCGTGGTGGTGAGAAAAGCACCTAGCGAGGAGGCTACTCTTATTAGTTCGCGTCCTGGCTCGCCGTGGCGCGGTGGTCACCTGTCTGGAACGGTGCTGGAATGTAATGTCGCGGCCGGGACTGCCACTCCAGAGGTTCTATAGAACCTTCTTACATGGGAGGCGGGGCTCTGAGGGTCGGTAAGACTGAAACAGGAAACGAAAGTCAATTTTTTGTTTTTGTTTTCATCCGCTTAGTGTGCTGTCTACCGTATATTCGGATCTATGATAACACTCGGGGTAGTTCTCTACTGTTTGAGGCCAGGACGGGAGTATTGCGAACCAAGACATATCGGGCCAAATACGAAGGGGTAGACACGGTATGCAGTGCGTGTGGAGAGGAAGTGGAAAGTGCCGAACACTTGATAATGTTCTGTAAAAGGCTTCACCCTATAGTTCAGGATGATGGCGCAGAGTTTTTCAAAGCACTGGGGTTTAGGGACAGGGAGGGCAAAATAGACTTTAAGCGGGTAGAATCAACAAGAATGAGGTTATCTGATTGGTGGCTAAAGTCAAAGAACGAGTGAAAATTAAACCCTTTACTGCAAAGTACGACTCCTCAAACTCACTATTTAAAGAGAAAAAAATGAATCTAGTTTTTGGTTCACTAAGCATTATGGCTTAGTGGCGTTAACCACCGCCCGATCTAAAGCATACAGCCATATCAATTCATTCATCGTTTTCTCTAACCACACACAGGCCGCGCGCGTGCAAGCTGCTGTAGAACCGTGCTGTAGAGTTACTCTATATGCTACCTTTAAAGGTAGCATATACAGTACCTCTAAGCTGCTGGTCAGAGAAGCTAGCAGCAAGATAAAATTAAATTGGAGATAAAAGACAAATTTGAGAAGCGATTGAGAGAAACGGGGGAGGAGCGTTGGACTAGGAAGGTTTTTAGCTATTTGTACAAGAACAATGGCGATACAAAATGCAGGAAGTGAACCATAAAATTGGCGAGTACTTAGAAAAGAGCAGGGGCCAGACCATAAAGAATTATCGGTTAAGAAGAAGGTGAAGGAAACGGAGACCGATATGTGGAGAAGGGGCATGATTAAAGGCCGTTTCACGTGACACAAAAGTTGCGATTTTCAGTGCTCGCATTAGCTCGCAGCGAAAAAAAAGGCCAGTTCGCTCACGCCGCAGCGGTCCGCAGCGAGCTTCCAGCATGTTGAAAATTTTCGCTCTGGTCGCAACAGCAGGAGCGATTTTTGGTCGGGACTCGTCGAAATAGGGCCGGGCTGGCTAAGCCGTCGAAATAGCGTCGATGACCGATGCTGTGCATTTTAAAATTATTTAGGGTAAGAAGTGTTCCTAAACGTCGAAACACGCGGGCCCTTCGTTACCGCTTTTAGAAACTTATGATATAATAATGCAAAAATCATTACATTACGTTCGAAAAATTCTGCGGTGTCGGCCAGAATGAAAATTAAGCCCTTCACTGCAAAGTACCTGTCCTCAACTTCACTATATTATGGAAAAATTATAAATATAGTTTTCGATTCACGAAGTAATACGGCTAGGTGGCGTTAGCCACCGCCTTATCTAGAGGGTACAGCCACAGAACACCTACCAGATATGGTACAGCCCTATCAACGCCTCCTAGATTTCCCATGCCAGCCTAATCACTCATCACATCACTTTATTTCCTTAAAGACCTCTCAAGAGGTCATTACATAAGGGGTGGGTATACAGTGTAGCCAGGTGACTTCACTCGGTAAGAAAGTTTGTTACTTTGACCAAGAAGTTTGATGGATTAGTAATGGCTGCAACGGTGTGGGAAAGGCCATTCCAATCTATTGCTGCTCGGGAGAAAAATGAAGAGGAAAATGTGAGGGTGCGAGCACGTGGGCGTGAAACTTGCAGTTCATATCCGCGGCGATGAGGTAAGCGCGTAAGGTGAACGAGGTAAGGTGGATGACAGAGATCACTGTAATAGAATTTGTGGAATAATGATAGCATGGCAATGCGACGACGAAGACAGAGATTAGACAAACCGGATTTCGCTTTCAGTGATGATACGCTAGCTCGGTAATATATGTGGAATGAATGAATCTAGCAGCACGGTGTTGGACAGCTTCCAGGGCAGATGCGAGGTAGGACTGGTGTGGGCTCCAGATAGCGCATGCGTATTCCAGTTTTGGTCTGATGAGTGATTTGTAGGCTAGTAGTTTTACGTGCGTGGGGGCATGATGAAGATTGCGTTGAAGGAATCCCAGTATTTTATTAGCAGATGCTACGATATTTGTAATATGAGTGCGCCAAGATAGGTCATTGCATAAAGTCACCCCTAAATATTTAAACAAGTTAACGGCTTCGATGCGAGCTCCAGAAATTGAATACGGAAAAGAAAGGGAGCAGAACGTCGAGAGAAGGTTACAGATTTACATTTACTAGGATTTAGAGTCATTAGCCATTGCTGGCACCAGTCTATTACGTTGTTAAGATCAGTCTGTAAAGCATGTTGTCGAGAGGGTTATTTATAGTCGCGCTTTGTTAGAAAAGCCTTATTCATTGGAGAATATTGGGATCTATGTTTAACTGACCAAGTTTTAGTATTAATCTTTTATGGGCTATTTTGTCAAATGCTTTGGCATAATCTAAAAAGATGGCATCAGTCCAAACGTTGAGGTCAATGTTAGCGTGTAAATCGTGAAGGAAGATGGCTAGTCAGGTTTCGCATGATAGACCTCTGTGGAAACCATGCTGTGAAGGGTGGAAAAACCGGAACGAGTCTAGATGATTCATGATGTGAGAGTATATGACGTGTTCAATAATCTTGCAAGGTACACTGGTTAATAAAATGTGTTGGTAGTTAAGTGGAGAGTTTCTGTGACCGGCTTTGTAGATTGGAAGGACCTTGCCCACTTTCCAATCCTCGGGTAAAGTGGCAGTGGCAAAAGACTGCGAAAATAACAAACATAGATAGGCAGCAGAGATGCATTTAGGGTTTTTAAGAAACTTTGAGGTGATTTCATCAATGCCCGCAGACGAGGAGAGTTTGATGTTTTCAATCCGAGAAGCTATGCCACAGACAGAAAGAACAACAGGTCGCATTTTCGATTAAATGAGGCCGGAGGAAACTAAATAAGAAAAAGGCGTATCATTCTGTGTGGTATGAACAGATGAAAAACTGCAATAAAATTGATGAGAACACTCAACATCGGACAAAACTTCATCGAGCTCATTCGTAAGGCATACTGTATGAGCACTGTGAGGGTTAATTACTTCCCAAAACTTCTTAGGGTTATTTTCTAATAGTTTTAGAAGTTCAACATGAAAAAAGAGATGTTTAGCGGTTCGAGTTTCTTTCAAATAGGAATTTTCAGCAGGATAGTATTTTTCCCAGGCGTGCTCACTGTTTACTAGTTTAGCTGCACGATAAAGCCGCTTCTTTTTGTTTTCTAATCTTTTGAGCGATCTTGTGAACCATGGTTTTTGAGAATTTGAGTGGAAAGTGACTTTAGGTATGTACTTATATACAAGTTCATTTATTTTAGCTTTGTAGACGGTCCAGTTGTCCTCAATGCT
Organism: Rhipicephalus microplus; assembly: GCF_013339725.1. NCBI lineage: Eukaryota > Metazoa > Arthropoda > Arachnida > Ixodida > Ixodidae > Rhipicephalus > Rhipicephalus microplus. The sequence goes on from NC_051173.1 coordinate 91,260,029, forward strand.
TCGGCTTTGAAAGTCCACTTCAAACAGAGGATAAAACTTGATTAAATCGTCATTGATTGCTTGATAGTTAGCTTCATCGTAAAAACGAATGGTCTTTACAAATGTGTGGCATGGAACTGACGCAAACTGAAATATGGCTTGGATAACCTTATGGTCACTAATTTCTTTGAGGAAAGTAATGGATGGTAAGCATTCGGGACTGTTTGTTAGTATCAAATCCAGTGTTTGCCGATTCCTGCGTGATGCGTGTTGGTTCAGAGACCAATTGTGTAAGATGGAAATTAGGGCAAACGTCAATGAATTTGATTGTTTCGGAGTTGTTTATAGTGGAGACTTGATAACACCAGTCAATACTTGAGTAGTTAAAGTCGCCGAGAAGTACGACACTGGCGTTACTGTGTGCTGTTAGAAGCTGGCTTAGCCAATCATTCAGTTTCTCTGGAAAGTATGGGCTGTTTCGTGGTGGTTTGTAACATACGCCAAGTAAGACTGTTTTTGGTCTAGCCCGACATAAAAACCATAATATTTCTACGTCAGTCGCGACATTAATAACGGAGCATGAAAGCTTCCGACTAGCAGCAATGAGCACGCCTCCCCCTATGGAGCCCTTGCGGTCTTTCCGGAAAATATCGAAATTTGGCAAGACAGTGAGAAGTTCGACGTCGTTGACATCATTAGACAGCCAGGTCTCTGTAGGTACCAGCAGGTTACTAGCGGAAGACGATACAAGATTTGATATGGCCTCTCTTTTCGGTAAAAAGCTACATATGTTTGTGAAAATTATAGAAAAAGACAGATCATTTGAAGGGGTGGTTTTTTGCGTGACAGTGCGTTTTCTGTTTACGAGGTGGTTGCTAGATAGTGGATTCTTTCACCATTTGAGAAGATGAGTCAAAAATGTAATGGAGCGGCCCGATTTATAGCGTATTATACCGCAGAGAAAAGGGAGCTGCTTTAGATTTCGAAAACGCAAGAAGGTGTTTTCGCGCAGTACGGACTGCAGCATAAAAATCCTCTCCCACGCTGTATTCTGTGCCCTTGAATTTGCGACCACAGGAAAGGATTGCGGATTTAGTCTTGTAAAAGGTAAACTTGACTGTTATAGGATGACGTCGGTTTTCGCTGAATTTACCTAGACGGTGTGCACGGTCGATTTCCTTTGGGTCTACACTAGCGTCTAATTGATTGCGACAGGTGTCAATAACTAGTTGCTCCGACTGGGTGAAGCTTTCTTTTGTGATTGTTTCAGAAATACCATAAAAATTAGGTTATTTCGGTGCGAGGTAGTTTCCGCTTAATCCAGACGGGCTTCAATATTGCCAACTTAGCCAGCTGTTTGCGTACAGTCAGCCCTCAAGCTATCAATATCGGTCCTGATTGACAGGAGGCTTTGGTAGTGGCTTTCCAAGCCAGTTAGGCGTTGGCTTACATTACTTATCGCTGGTTCTGTAGATAATAGCTGATCTTTCAGAATATTTACCTCCAAGATTAGTTGAGACTGTCCGGTGGTTAGTTTTCACAATTCAGACAATACAGCAGATGTATCAGGACCAGGATTAGACTCGATATCTCCAGCAAGTAACAGTAAACATCGAATTACATGAGCAATTTCAACAGCAACAAAACACCGTGGGCCCGGTAGCTAAACTAAAAAGTAATTGCTTGTTCATTTAGTAAATAAGGAGTATTGATTACACACCTGCGTGGTAAAGACGAAAGGATTAGTGGTCATCATTGTGGCACAGCCACCAAGCCCACGAAATGTTGAGCGCTGATGGCGTTCTTTTATAAGTGACTGAACGATGGGTGTTCATGACGATGGCACCTCCCAAGCAGGACCGAGGGATGGATGCCCAACAGACAGCGCCGCCGGGAGGCCAAACGCAGAGGAGCAGAATTCGGTGTCGCGTCCAGTGTGCAGTAGCGGACTGGTTGTAATGCGGGTCAGACATGCATTTCCAAGAGATGACAAGACGATCTGGATGATTACGGGAGTGATCACCTGTGTGGCAAAGACGAAAGGATTAGTGGTCATCATTGTGGCACAGCCACCAAGCCCACGAAATGTTGAGCCAACGCCTCCTCTAGAAAGATGCCTGCCACATGAGAAGAAAAACAGCTGCCACACCCTTTCCCTCCTTCACTTTAAAATGTTCTTGGTCGCTAGCGTCACTTGTGGCGGACGTTGCAACAACTCAACAATTTGCATAGCCTTCAAAACAATAGTGCACAGTTGCAGGTCTCGAACAACTCTCGACTGACACGCGCCTATAGGCCGCAGATGAAAAACGCTTAGCTGATACCGCCCGCCGCCGTGATGATAGTGTAAGTCGCGAGCGCCACCACGCGGAGCTTGTTTAAAACTGAAGGCAGGCCAACTCCGCTGGGAGCGCGAGTCATTCCCTAGGTATCTGTTTAGAGGAGGCGTTGGTTGAGCGCGGGTGGCACGGAGGAAGGAAAAGGTGGCGGGTGGCGTTCTATTATAGGTGACTGAACAATGAGTGTTGATGACGATGGCACCTCCCAAGCAAGACCGAGGAATAGATGCCCAACAGACAGCGCTGCCGGGAGGCCAAACGCAGAGGAGCAGAATTCGGTGTCGCATCCAGTGCGCAGTAGCGGACTCATTGTAATGCGGGTCAGGCATGCATTTCCAAGAGATGACAAGATGATCTGGGGGATTACGGGAGCGATCACTTGTGCGGCAAAGACGAACGGATTAGTGGTCATCATTGTGGCACAGCCACCAAGCCCACCCAATAAGTGCGAAACGCTGGTCTTGTATGGCGGCGCTGCCTACGTAGGAATAAGGGTCTTTGTACTTGGCTATTGAGATTGGCAATTTTGGCGTTTGTTACTAACTTCAGAGGATGCCTTGTATTTAAAAAGTTGCTTGTTGAATGACGGCTTCACTTACGTAGGGTTAATTATAGTTACGTTTACGCCTTTTTAAAACTTTTTTACGTTATTTTGTTGCATTTAGGCTCCAAAAACGTAAAAACCTATTTGAAGACACCCCTACTTGAGTGGCGCCACCATCGTAGTTCCGACGACCGCCGCTTCCCAAGTGACCGCCGATAATCCGGCAGGCACGGGAAATCTAGAAGGCGTTGGCCATATCCACGGAGGAAGGAAAGGTGGCCATATCAAAAGCTTCTAGTACACTCTACCTATGGTGAACACATGTGTAGGGTGGCTAGATGGGGAGGTGTGATGAGCGCGGCCGGCGCTTTTCACTTGCCGGAGAAGGTCCTTCGGCGCGCCGATGCCGTTAGGGGCGCTGATGCCAGCGGCGCGGGTAGTGAGCGGTGCACTTCGCAAGGTTTGCCTCGGGTGCGCTGCTTTTTTTTTTTTTTTTTCACGGGTGGTAGCTGCTTTAGAAGTACTTCGTCAATAGGCGATTGCGCTGGCTTTCTCTGAAATGCCTGAAGTTGTCAACAACAACAAAAAAAAGATCTAGCGTCGCTGCATTATGCTTGTCCGCAAAACGTTATGCTTCAGCTCAGCCTCTTGAAGGGACCCAGGGGTAGCAACGCGGATCACTTTGTGGAGGAGTCTCTCTGTCTGTAGAAACAATGCTGAATGAGATGGAATAAAATGAGGAAGACTACGAAAGACTTCTATCTGATGCACTAGCAGTGTCTGTCGCCCATGAGTTGTACACCACTGAGAGGCGGGCGGTCACCCTGCATATTATACGGCAAGCTATGCTGTGAGAAATCTGGTACTTTGTAATAATCGTGATGAGTGCAAGAATGCCCGCCTTCTTTCCAGTGTTGGTGGTTACGCGTTATAAGTGACACCGTTACTGGTCTAGCACGCTACTTTGGCAATTAGTATTTGAAGCACTCGTTATACATGTAGAAATAGAGGTGCTTCTTAAATTGTGCGAGTTGTATTTGTCAGAAAGTCGTTCCTGCAGCACGGTAGCACTATTTATTAGTTGTTTTTGCAAAATAAAATTTGCTTCTGCTGATAGTACAGGTTAAGGAGCATTAAGTTTGCAGTACCTAGAAAAGCAAGGTTCACGTTTTCATAAACAGTTGCGATTCTAGCGGCCTTTGTGTAGGTTAAAGGAACAAAAATTATTTACAATGCAAATACCTGCGATTATGGTCCGCTAGCAGATGCAAGCTGCCAGAATTACGGTATGTTTTTTTTTTTTTTTTGAGGTCAGTGATCATATCTTTTCGGAGAGGGTGGCCGTTGAAATAATATTTCGACTCTCTGTGACAATGAGAAGTGAATTTAACATGTGCCACGACGTTATAAGCCATCACATGCAACTCTACAGTGCACATTAGGCCAGTGTGTTCTACATCCGGCATCTTGTGCAAAATTTGCTAGTTTAATTCACCTAAATTAGGTACAGTTGTTTTGGTCACAGACCTCATTTCTTTTCTTTCGATAAGTCAAGGAGCACGGGACTAAAAGCTCGAGGGATTGACAAAGTACCGACCCAGTCACAAGTTGGCAAAGCAACAATACACGTCAGACATTCATAGACGTGGAATAAAAAAATAAACTTAACAAGTATAAAATGACACCAAGTACGAATACAAAAGTTATGAAACAGAGCTCCACAAATAGAGAGCGGGGGAATACATATGTATCATGACGTGGCATTAACATCAAAAGCAAAAATCAATAAGTAGATTGACCGAAAGTCCGGGAAGTGTACTATTCGGGAAAGTGAATGAGCTGGGCGAAGCATCTGATGTGACTATTTTGATTATTTAAAACTACATACATCTACAACGCCCTAGCTGGGCATTATTCATAAGGAATTAGTTACACGTAATATTATAATGAAGTGCCACACATCATCAGGACCAAAGCTATACACTGGTACACAGAGACATCACAGTAAAATATACAATACAGTAATAAGAATTATTAAAAAACGCGTGAGACAGCCATTTAGCGACGTTTCTTGCAATATTTAAATAGATTCATAGGAAGTCCTCAATGACAAGAGAAAGGACGAAGTATCAAAGTCTTCGTTGTTTAGGATGGTTATTAGGTATAAGGTAGCCTGTAGGACTATGTTCATCTTAAATACTTCTAGGAATAGGTAAAATCCATGGTTAATTCTTCGTGCCTAGTGAGAGAAACAGTTGGGTTTATTTTTATCTCAGCAAGGTTAATTAAGGTACTAGAACTATGTTTAACGAATGCTTTATGATATGTTAAATATAAATACGAGGTTTATTAAAATGTTATGCTGGCTCCCGCAGCGCGGACGCATGGATTCAAACTTCTGATCTTGGAGTATAATCGACAAAAAACCCCAGGTGGTCGAAATTTCCTGACCCCTCCACTACGGCGTCTCTCACACTCATATGGTGGTTTTGGGACGTTAATTCCCGCATAATAATCATGGAGTATAATCGAAAAAGACGTACGTTACTTTTATTTCGGCAACGGTAATCCGTTGCCTTTCTGGTATGCAACATAGGATGGTAACGAAATATTTATTGTTAGCGTAGCGAGTAACCCATCTGGTTACTTTTTTTGGTAATGTATACAACACCATTTGTTTCTAAACTAAATGCGCCAAGAAATCTCCCAGCCCACGCAGAAGTGGTATCTCAGCGGAGCTTTGCAGATCGGTCCAATTCCCTTGGTGCAATGTTATTGACTCACTCGATCCCATTTCTTTTTTAAAAGGCGTAAACCAATCATAACAATAAAAAAAAGCAAACAGTAAAGCTATGAGTGTTTTAGTGCATGAACACCTGACATGCATGAAAATAACGTGTTTTTGTAAAAACTGTTCGCAGGTCTGCAGCTGAAAACATCGGTATTGCGCTATTTGTGTGTAACTGTGTAACTGTGAGTGATTTATTGATTGATATGTAGGGTTTAACGTCCCTAAACGACCATTGGGTTATGATAGACGCCGCAGTGGAAGACTCCGAAAATTTCCATCACTTGAGGTTCTTTAACATGCGCCCAAATCTGAGAATGAGCAACTGTACGCCACTAAAACTGTTACATTCGGTGGCCGATAATGAACGCTAAGTCAGTATTCAAGTTGCGGCTTGCGCAAGATTATGCGTTCAGAACAGCGAAACGGGGCTCTGATACTAAAGTTTCCACTCGTGATTGAATGAATTTAGTGTGTTCAAATTATTATGAAGCCTTACAGTAATTAACGTCTCTCGGCGCCCCTGCAGCTCCGCCATGAATAACCGCAATATAATACAGGCCAACTCCGGCGATTTTTCGAGGTCAATGGATCTGAATGAAATTCGCCGTGTACGTTCCTTTCCACATTTCCGTCATTTATACCGATTTATAGGCTTGGAAGATGCGCTGATTGTTTGCAAATGAATGTGGAGGATTTCCTCGCAAAGCTCACTTTGCTTGCCAAAATTAATGGTAACACTGTCTGGGTGAAGTCATGTTTGGCATGTCAACGGAAGTGACGCAGCTGATGCCAACGGTACTTTGGCCGCTACAGCGTTTATTGTGGTGGCCACAAGGCGACGGCAGAAGTGTTCGGCACGGGTATTGCAGAGAGAAGCTTTCTTCCTTCCTGAGTGGTGTTTCGCCGGTGCTTCACTCCTCTGGCTTTCACAGTTTTCCCTATACGCGCCGGTGGGACCAGTATACGGCCTCCGGTTCTTACCAAATAGTACGTCATACGCCAGAAAGGACGCACGGTCGGGTTTCAGTTTCGCACCGTTTTGCCTATTAAAATAATTTGCGAATCTTTCGAGCAGGAGAGGCGCTGCGGTCACCGAGGTGGATGGACGCTCTTCACGTCGGCTCCGTTCTCATAGAATGATTTCGCAGCGAATACAGCCAGGCACCACTCGGATTTATATACCATCTGATTCTTCTCGTCACCGAGAATTCGAAGACACCATATTCTAAGGTGGGTGATCATTTTTTGAGATTTTACGACCGAAAACCAGCCCCCACCAAGCAGCGTCTACTATTCCTACGACCGGCGCTCCGCGTCGATTGGGGCGGCCTCACGATAGCCAGGCCTCGGCGTTCGCGCCATACAGGCCGTAATCATCAATAATGGAGGTACCGCCACCCAACGGGAAGACGAAGACGTCACCCAACAAGAAGATGACACAGGCAACGAGTGGACAGAAGTTCGATACAGAAAACGTGCGAAGAAAGGTAGCCAGGAACGCCGTGGTAGCCCTAGCCCTACCCGAACACCTAGAACGCGCGGTGCAAATCTGATATCCCGGATAACCAGAGCCAGCAAAATTCCAAGACTGCCGACAGGCGACTTCAAGATAGTTATAAGGCCAAGAGGAGGACTGCAGCTATCCAAGCTCAGCTTAACGGAGCTAGACAAAGCTGTGTATGAAGCGGCCGAGATCTCTTATGAAGAAAGAGAGACGGACACGACTTGTCCGAATAATTCTCAGAACATCTTGGTCGTTAACACCCCAAACCAAGACCATGCAGACAAGTACCAAGACATCAAGCACATCAAAGCCAACGACAAGTTGTATGAGGTGGGAGCATACGAGACGGCCCCGGAACTCACTGCCAAAGGTGTATTCAAAAGAGTTCCTTTGAACGAAACCCCACGGGACATCACCGCAGCTATTATTACAGCCCGAAATCCTACGGAGATCACAGCCAAATGTCTTGGCAACACCACAACAGTGATAGTCCTTTTTGACGGCAGCAGAGTCCCGGCGCACGTTATGTACAGAGGAGTGCTCACACGCTGTTCACTATACAGGAAACAAGTTGACTTTTGCAAACAATGCAACAGACTTGGGCACAAGAGTGACGTGTGTTGGAGGCCAAACGACAAGCTATGTGCGGGTTGTGGAACGCCTGATCCGAGCGAGGACCACCACTGTCAGCCACGATGTCAGCTGTGCGGCAAGGATCATTCCACGGCTGACAAACTCTGCAAGGCCAAGTTCAAGACACCCTACATCGTAAAACAACGCCAGTGGTTCCGACAACTTCAAGAGACGCTCGAGGAGAACTACCCCCCTAACACCAAGCCAACCGAACGCGGGAGGTCCAAATTCCGGACGAGGGCAACGCCTGGGTCCAGATCAAGGTCCTGGTCCTGCGCAACGCCCCGCGGCCACACCACCCAGTCTCCGGGACCGAGAAGGCGCACTACATCCCGTTCCAGATCCCGGTCTAAGCCAAAGGGTGGCAGTGGCCATCAAGGGAACCCAGCATTCACGGTGAGCTGGTCAGACGTGGCTAAAGGGACGCGCCCTGAGCCTTCGGGGGAGACTGCGCATAATGTCAGTGATATAGCGGAGCTGAAAAAAGAAAACGCTGAGCTTAGAGAACTGATGTCACAACTTACTCGGGAAATTCAAAGTCTTAAAAACTGCCCAAATAGAACTTCTAGTCAAATGCGTTCCATGGCCCAAGAGCGCCTCGAAGAAATGCCAAATAACCGAATGGACGAGGACAGTACCCCGCCACCTCTTAAAAGGAAAGCTCAGGTGTCTAATGACAAAACTACGGCGCAAACCTCGAACATTAATCAAACATTGTCCGAAATACAGAAAGCAGTTAAGGAACAGGCAGAGGCAACCAACAACCTCTCACTTGCAATATCCATGATCATGAATAGACTATATAAACTCGAAGCTAACGTAGCAAATCTCAACCCTAGGACACCTCCTGTACTTCCAGCTACCAACCTTCCGATAAGCACTGAAGGAAATTCACACTTATCTCAGGACACCACATCAGTGGCTATATCAACTAATTTCATGAGGCCTGCCTCCTTTCACCCTCCTCCCTCTTCGATAGCCAACTCAAAATAGGGAAGCCGAGAAAAAGAGACCAAATTATTTGGCAGTGGAATGCAGGAGCTATGAGAGGAAGAGAGCAGTCTTGCAACAACACCTTAGAGACAGAACCAAACCGGATGTTCTAATTTTGCAGGAAACCCATGCTTTAGCTAAGCTGCCAGGATATCAGGAGATCGGCCCCTCAACAGGGGATATTAGAATACTAACCACTATAGTAAAGAAGGGACTCGTATCAATCTGCCACGACACCTTCCTTCTTCCTTCCACGAACGCTTCCTTCTTCTCTTTAAGAAGACCGTAGATATAGCGGGACCCAATCCACTCGTCATAGGTGGAGACTTCAACGTTCCACACAGTGCTTGTGGATACGGATACACAAGAGCTAAAGGAGAAACGCTATGGCAGGATATTCAAGAAACAGGCTTAACTCTCATCACTGACCCCGACTCCCCTACGCGTATGGGAACTGGGCTTGCAAGAGACACCACTCCAGACTTAACGTTAGTTCGTAACGCGAGGACCGCTAAATGGAAAAACACATTCGATGATCTGGGGAGGGATCATCGAATATTAGAAATCAGGATATAAATCATGGCTGCCGCAAAAATTCAGAGACAGATTAGATGAACTGGCTGGGTAAGTTTCGGAAAGTCAGAAACGCGAAAAAACAAGACCCTATCAGCAATATAGAAGATTGGATCAAAAATGTCAATAAGGACGTCAGCGAGACAACGCGGAGTATCACTTCAAGTCCACTCCTAGAGCAGATTGATAGCCGTCTCGCACACATGTGGGAGGCCAAACAATCACTGCAGAATAGATGGCGGGGACAGAGGCACAACAGGCCCTTGCGCAAGCGCATAGCCAAGCTGAACAACCAGATCGAAGAACATTGTAAGCAGCTAAGCAAACAGCAATGGGACGAAGTTTGTAATAGTCTCGATGGCCAAATGAATGCTGGTCAGACATGGCGCATGCTCAAACACCTGCTAGACCCAGATAACACCAAATCAGCACACAAGCAAACCTTGCGTAAACTGGTGCACCAGTATAACGGCAGTGAGGAGGACTTTATCGCTGAGGCTAGCAACACGTACATTCCCGCCATGCCTGTCATAGAGCACGGACCATATTCCGGAGGCCCGAACGAGCTCTTAGATGAGGAGTTTACTGTGGCTGAAATCAGGGCCGCGCTACAGAAGCTAAACACCAAATCTGCACCGGGACCAGACGGGATCACTAACAGAACACTACGGAACCTTGACGACCAAGCCATAGAGAACATCACGCAATATATTAACGAGTGCTGGACCAAGGGCACTATACCAAAACAGTGAAAAAAAGCTAAAGTAATCTTCTTCCCCAAGCCCGGGAAACCCCCCGATCTATCGAATTTACGCCCCATATCACTAACGTCTTGTGCAGGGAAGCTGATGGAACACGCTTTTCTAGACAGAATCAACACTTATCTTGAGGAGAACGAAATCTACCCAGATTCCATGTTGGGGTTCCGCACACGGCTCTCCACGCAAGACGCCATGCTGCAAATTAAGCACTAGATTCTAGACAACAAAACGAGAGCTACCCGGGCGATCTTAGGGTTAGACCTTAAAAAAGCCTTCGACAAAGCATCGCATACGGCTATCTTACATCAGATCTGCCAATTAAGCTTAGGATCAAGAGAGTATAACTATGTCAAGGACTTCCTAACAGACAGAACGGCATCTATCGTAGTGGGAGAAATGAGATCTGAGGAAAGGCCTATGGGCAGTGCTGGTACCCCGCAGGGTTCGGTCATATCGCCAATGCTGTTTAATCTCATAATGATAGGACTCCCGGCGCGGCTGAACTCAATATATGGAATACATCATTCTATATATGCAGATGATATCACCATCTGGGCGTGTGAAGGTAGTGACGGAGAGATAGAGCAGAGACTACAGGAGGCCGTCACCACTATTGAGGAGTATCTTGATGGTACTGGCCTCGAGTGCTCGCCAGATAAATCCGAACTCCTCCTCTATCGCCCCACGCTTAAAGGCAGACCACCCAAGGGATAAAACCGGGACCGTGCTTATGAAGAGGTCCACATTCGCACCAAAAACGGCAGGGCTATTCCTATAGTACAACAAATCAGAGTCCTAGGACTCATCATCGAGTCTAAGGGTACAAACGGTGAAACCATCAAGAGGTTAGTAACCAAAGTCACCAATGCAATACGGCTAATCAAGAGAGTCACCAACAAACACCAAGGCATGAAAGGGGCTAACGTCATCATGCTTATTTATTCATTCGCCATAAGGCACATTATATACGTAGCGGCATATCTTAACTGGTATACAGCCGAAAAACTCAAAATCAACGCACTCATATGAAATGCGTACAAACAAGCTTTGGGCCTTCCAGATAGCACCAGCAACGAAAAACTGTTTCAACTGGGCTTACATAAATAACACTTTAGAGGAGCTGATAGAAGCGCAACAGATTGCCCAGTTGGAGAGGCTAGCCAGCACGCGCACAGGACGGAGTATCCTTGACAAGTTGGGGATAAATTACCATAGGTAACAAGGAAGTAAAGTGTCGGTTTTAAAGGTGATCAGGGAAAATATCCAGGTGCCCAATCTGCCCAAAAACATGCACCTCGAATTTAATCAGGGCAGAAGAGAAAGCCGCGCTAGAACTCTGCTTAAGGCCTACGGCAGAGACAAGGAAGCGTTGTTCGTAGACGCAGCGGAGTACCCTACTCACAAATCCTACGTTGCGGTAGTAATAAACACCGACCGCAAATGCGTAAACGCGTGCTCCATACGCTGGGATAATTCAAAAATCGCGGAAGAGGTGGCTATTGCACAGGCCATAATTTCCCCAAAGTGTAGGTATGTCATCAGCTACTCGCAGTCAGCAATCCGTAACTATGCACGAGGAAGAATATCTCCCGAGGCAGCCAACATACTCCTCCGCAAGGCAAATCTCATATCATCCGAGGAATTCGAAGAAAGGTATATTGTATGGTTCCCAGCCCACACCCCGTGTGCGTCACTCATTCCCTACCTCAACGAGGAGGCTCACCGCGTAGCGCGAGATCTCACTTACCGCACTCGCAATGGAGCTTCACATGAGGTACTGGGAGGAGATGAGTGGTGGGAGAGGGACAGAATGTTTAGGTTCTGCGACATTATCCAATTCTACCAAAAGTCGAGGTGCAGATTTCCACCACCTAGCTCCACATTAGACAGATCTCAGGAGGTTGACTGGAGGCGACTTCAAACTGGAACATTTCCCAATCCGAAGCACCGAAATCGCATCTACCCCGAACTATACCCAGATGACTCGTGTAAACTATGTAGCATAAGACGCGCCTCCCTAGAGCATATGTTATGGGAATGCACACAGATACAGGACGCCAATGCAGTCTCTCCAGAACAGCTTGGGGCGCGGTGGAGAGCCGCGTTGATCAGCTCAGATTGGACAGATCAAATATGGGCCATCCAGTGAGCACGGGAGGCGGCTGAGAGACAGGGTCTCTCCACCGCCCCTGGTGCGGCTTAGGCCCACGCCTCAATCCGCTGGTTAAATAAATTTTGCTCACTCACTCACTCTCCTGAGCATTTCAGCTATTGGTCTCGTGACAAGAGTGTCTCCGGAACACAGAAACACCATTAACTTGACATGGTCGAAAAATCGCCGGAGTTGACCTTTAAGTACACGAACGTTGTCAGCGAGTCTTGCTCGTGGGAATTTTCAAGAATGGTTTTCAGACATGAGACTTTAAAGGGCTTAAGTGCCATGTACTGCCCTACACCTGCTCGATCAAAATGATTTTACTGAATACGGGTCACCACCACACAGCATGAGAGCAATTTTTGTGGAGAATTTTTGTGGAATTTTTGTGCCGTCTCGTTTGTTTCCTCCGCAAAGTTACCCGGATGGATGGATGGATATGGCTGTACCCTTTAGATTGGGTGGTGGCTAGCGCCACCAAGCCGTAATATTTAATGAACCCAAAACTATATTTATTTTTTTTCCTTAAAAAGTGAGTTTGAGGATTCGTACTTTGCAGTGAAGAGTTTAATTTTCACTCGTGCCTTGACTTTATCCACCAATCAGATAACCTCCTTCTAGTTAAGTCTACTTGCTTAAAGTCTGTTTTGCCCTCCCGGTCCCTAAACCCCAGTGCTTTGAAAAACTCTGCGCCATCATCCTGAACTATAGGGTACAGCCCTTTACAGAACATTATCAAGTGTTCGGCAGTTTCTTCTTCCTCTCCACACGCGCTGCATACTGTGTCTACCCCTTCCTATTTGGCCCGATATGTCTTGATTCGCAGTACTCCCGTCCTTGCCTCAAACAGTAGAGAACTACCCCGAGTATTATCATAGATTCTTTCCTTGGTAATTTCCTGCTTAAACGTTCGATAGATCTGTAGTGCGGACTTCTTAATCATGCCCATTTTCCACATATCAGTCTCCGTTTCCTTCACTTTCTTCTTAACCGATAGTTCTTTTTGGTTTGGCCACCTGCTGTTTTCTAAGCATTTACCAGTCAACTTCCTGGTTCGCTTCCTCCATTTTGTATCGACATTCTTCATGTACAAGTAGCTGAAAACCTTCCTAGCCCAACGCTCCTCCTTCATTTCTCTCAATCGCTTCTCAAATTTTATCTTGCTGCTAGCTTCCCTGCCCTCAAATGATGTCCATCCCATATCCCCTTGTACTCCCTGATTTGGTGTATTCCCGTGAGCTCCTAAAGCAAGCCTACCTATTCCACGTTGCTTAATTTCGAATCTTGCTTGAACTTCTGATTTCATGCACAAGACCGCATTGCCGAACGTCAGCCCAGGAACCATGACCCCTTTCCATATTCCTCTCACAACATCGTACCTATTGTAATTCCACAGTGCCCTATTTTTCATCGGTGCGTGCAGCGCCCCAAGCGGTATCGGCGCGCTTTGGGGACTGGTTTCGGCGGCCGCTTTTCACACCTCTCATTCTAGCCAACCTAACATGTGTAAGGGGACAGGTAGCGGCAACGCCTCCTAGATTGCTGTGCCTGCCGGATTATCGGTGGTCGTCAGAACTATGGCGGTGGCGCCACTCAAGTAGGAATGTCTTCAAATAGGTTTTTACGTTTTTGAAACTATATGCAACAAAAATAACGCAAAAAAAGTTTAAAAAAGACGTAAACATAATTTTAGTTAACCCTACGTAACTGACGCTGTCATTCAACAAACAACGTTTTTAATACAAGGCATCCTCTGCAATTAGTAGCAAACGCCAAAACTGCCAACCTCAAAGGCCAAGTACAAAGACTCTTATCCCTACGTAGGCAGCGTCGCCATAGAAGACTGGCGTTTCGTGCTCATCCGGCAGGCACGAGAAATCTAGGAGGCGTTGGAGCTAGGTTAGACACGTTGTTTGCACGCGGTTATTATGCCCTTAAATTGTCACATTTGTTCTCAAATCTACAACTGGTTGTGTAAGGCGGTTCCGAATTCCATGGCAAAGTGGCAGGGAGGCCGAAACGTGTGACCATCGACGGAAAATCGGAACGCATGCATTTTCACAGACAGGAGGTGAGTGACGTTCCAGGAGATCCACTTCGTGATACTGTTGAAGACGGTGAGATTGGGTGAGCTGGTGAAGAACACAACGCTTGAATCTGGACACGTGACGAAAGAAAGAAGTGGCACACATGGCGCTGAACTTGCAGCAGGTTTTACTGCAAAATACGTGTCTTTATCAAGCGATAGGCCTTAAGGGAGCGCGCATAACTGTATACTGTCACAAAAACTGTATACTTGTCATTTCGTCGGGAGCCGCCTCGTGTGTCCTCCCTTGTCACCCCTGATTAACAGGCGAATTTTCGTTGGTGATAATGCCAGTTAAAGTTGGCTAACTCAGTCGCTTGTGTTTCTTGATATGTGAAATGCCTGAGGCACTTATCTAGCGTGTCTGTCATTGCGCACGAACAACATCTTTAATATCAACAAAAAAGTGGTACACACTGACAGCGAAATGTGCTGGATTTGTTTAAGTTTCTTTAAATGAATTATGGTGCTCCATAAGTATCACATTAGGAAACCGGTGTGCTTGTGCGGCTGCAACTTGGTCACATGATTCATACGGCAGCCTGTGCTTTTCCTAGAAGCCCAGCTCCACGCAAATGATGTGTGTTAGCCAACCTGCCCTGGCGGCCCCGCCTCGGTAGTCACGGTGCTCGACTGCCGATCCGCAGGTTGCCCGTTAAAGAACCAACTGTGCACGTTGGAGAGCCCCGGGTGGTCGAACTTTTCGGAGCCCTTGACTGCGGCATCTCTCATAATCATAAAGCGGTTTCGGGGCGTTAAACGCCAGAAATTGATCGTCCCTCCAAAGGAAATGGGCCATCAGGTGTGCCTGCAGAAATGCACGAGGTAGTGCCTCACAAACTGAACAAGTGTGTGCATGCGCTCTCGCTTTAGGCCGTTTGCTTAGTAAGGCAACATGTCTTATTCTTTTTTTTACACTTACTGCAGCCGTGAAGGCTATGGCAGGAGTGGGAGTGCGTGTGAAAATATACAGAAAGCAGCAATTTGAAGCATTTAGGAACAGATAAAGGAAGACACAAAATATAAAGGTATAAAAAAAGTGTGCATCACAAATGACACTTAAAAGAGCCAGTCAACAGGCTCTTTTTTTACATCCCCCCCTCCCCCAAACAAGCTCAGCAATTCGTAGAGTAGACCGCAGCAATCGCATTTTTTTGAATATTGTAGAACTGCACATGGTCTCCATTTCGAAAAACGATTCCCATGCTCCTTTTCTACGCCTGACCAATGCCCCTTCCATGTGCAGTGATGCCAATTCGGCGACGTGATGCAGCATGCAGCTCGTCGATTGGTCTGAACCAGGTCTCAACAAACAGTAGTGCAGTCAATGACAGTTCCTGTTTCCACCCACAGCTACGACAGAGCTATTCAATCATAAGAGTTGCAAAACTCCCCATAGGTTTCATGTATTGAAATTAGGACGTGTCACTGGCCCTGTTTTGAGAGGGAGCAGATTGTCGTGCCACCTGTCGATCAGCACACCCAGAATTAAATGCATTATTTGTGTTTTGTGTTGCGGCCCCCAGATGGAGCGACAGCCTGCTCCCCAAAAAACCGAACTCCCGAAAAATCAGGCCAACTTCATGTTCGGGCTTTTGAACGCAGTTTTGCTGCTAATTGTTGTCGGCTGTAAATCGAGCGACTGGGCTGAGAAGAAGCATTGGCACGGGTAAACAGTAAACAACTAGGCATCACAGCAAGCGGAAGTGCGTTGTGGCTGATCGAGTTTGCCGATGATGTCAATTGCTGACGTCTTGTCACATTGTTGAAGTGGGCAAAGTCAGGACGAGGGGCTATGCATTTCCCTCCCTCTAAAGGAGAAGGGTGGCGAAGCCGCGCAGAAATTTTAAACCAGCTGGAAGCGATGTTCTAGCCCCTGTAACTTCCTTATTATCGCATATACGGCTGCATTTCCGATGGAGGCGGAAATGTTGTAGGCCCGTGTGCTCAGATTTGGGTGCACGTTAAAGAACCCCAGGTGGTCGAAATTTCCGAAGCCCTCCACTACGGCGTCTCTCATAATCATATAGTGGTTTTGGGACGTTAAACCCCACATATCAATCATTATCGCATATACTTAAAAAATTCTTCCTTAAAAAATTCTTCCGGCAGCATTTTCATGAAGTAAACGTGCGCATATTTCTCATTGCAATTACTTTTGGACCTTGGAAATGATTACTGGCGCTTTAAGGATTGAGAAACTGAAGCAAACGTAAGCTGGTCAGAAATTGCAAAGTTGAATTATGTGGGGGGAAAAACTGTTTTCAAGACCATTAGTGCATTGATGGAATGGTCTAATGTTTGAGGCATGATAAGTTCTAGTTTGTGTAAGGCAAACACGCAATAATAAAAGCGAGGGATTAGAAAGCTACGAAAAAAGGTTTTCATAGGAGTACAAGAACTTCAGAGATTCTATGTGTCGTCGCCTTCAAGAAAAGCTGCATGTTTCATTCTGAAAGGTTGAGTGCAATAGAACTAGTTGCAAGTCAAGCACCATATGTCTCACTTTTCTTTGGTTCTGTGTGTACAGTGTGATTTTATATTTTTTACCACCGTGACTCTATTTCTTGTACCTTGAAAATGATTCTCCCTCTTTGCTGTGCAAAAGATGTTTTAGAACATCTTAAACCGAAAGGCCTCACACCTTTTTTTTTTTTTTCATTTTTGCTTGTTCAGTGCTTGATTACCAGTCTGGCTCACTTAAGCTTATTGAAGACGTTTGTTTACTGTATGACATGGTTATTTGGTACCTACTACATGTAAACTTTATTTAGGTTTACTGCAGCTTGCTAAAGTTGTGACATCATCATCATCATCATCATTTATTTTCCCCTAAGGGCCCTTTTGAGGGTATTACATAAGGGGGAGGGGAAAGCATCAAAAAGAGCATGTCCATTATTATATAAGGGGAACAAAACAATAACATCATAATCATTATTATGCAATGATAGATAAATGATGTTTGCAAAAATACAGAAAATACTTGATTTGACTTTCAAAAACGAGGCAAAGAGTGCAATAGGCAGAACAAGTGGTATAAATGCCATTACAAAAAGAATAGTACATGAAATAACACTATAATGATGGCAGAGAACAGGAAGATTACTTCTTATGTTTGCATATTTCTATTCAGCCCATCAGTGAACATTTACCAGTATTCTTTATCACACTTCGTGCATGCTGAGTTTGTTTATGCTAATGTACAAAAGATTTTTTAACGTGTGCTGCAGCAGAGCTGCGCCATTGTTGCTGCTGAACCTGTTTTGTCACATATTTATAATGATATCAATTTACCGAGAATTGGACTAGTGCTCTGCTATTGCATGTCATGCGAACAGCACCACAAAATGATGCGTCATTTGCGCTGTTTCATGCACCCTTTGCTAGGTGTCGTATTGGCTCCAATTATTCCCAAATAGTGGCACAAATGCCTACAGCCCTTATCTCATTGCAATCTCCAAAGGTGACAGCTCCATCATATGAAGCATAAGTAATAAGACAATGGTGGAAAAGATATTGCCAGTCAAAGCTGATCTTGCATGTAGCGTGAACGCAGCTCGCATTCTGTGAGAGTGATTCTCGTAGCTTTGTAGGAAACTCTAACAATGAGCAGTGCTCATTGGATGAGTGCTCCAGTGACAGCATTGTTGAAAACAACACAGTAAACAGGTCTTTTCATGTGTGCATCCACTTGATCGAAAAACTGCTTGTTTCATGCAGGGTTATGCTTTGTGTGGTACCACGGTTTCAGAAAACCGATACGAGAGATTGCACTCTGTATGTATAGGGGTGTTTCTGCTTCACACCTAAAATCAGCTAAAACATTTTGGACGGGCCTGTAGTAAAATAGAAGTTTAAAACCATACAGTGTTAATTGAAGATGAAAGAATGTCCCGGTTGCTGATGTCAGCATAGGTGCTGGATCGACCCACATTGTGTGCTGATTGGATATGCAGGAATCCAGCTTTGGATTCATGTGCAGCACATGGCCTCTCATGTTCTCACTGCCCAGCAGTCGACATTGCCATGCTTTCGTGCTGTATCATCACCTAACTCACACACATCACATCTGCTGTTAGTGTACCTGTCAGCCTTTCCTACAAACGGGTAAGCCACCTTTCGAAAAGGAAGCACATGGTGCCTGCCACGTGAGTAATGTTGCCATTTGGCCATTTTTTTGTAAACTACTTTGTTGCACTGGTCATCATGAAAATTCACGCAGAATCTTTTTTGAAGTTATATGTAGGCGTACAGCTTGATAAGTTCCGGCTTTTCTCTAGTCACTTTGTTTGGGTGGCATTGGTGTCTTTCTGCTTTTTAGCAATCATCATCATTTGGAACGATCTTATGAAAGGTCATTTTGTGATTATCCAAATGATAGTCCGACGCAGTGCTGCCAACCTACGGAGCCACGTTTTCCTTTTCTGGAGTTAAATAATTCCCCAGATTTCCCTAGATTTTCTTGGACAGTGGCTTTTTGAAAGCCAATGTGTTTGTGCTGTGGAAAACGATTTCAAGGTTGAATTTTATGATATAATTGTGCATTTGTTTTAAAATATTCACTGAAATCACCTTGCTGAAGGTGAAAAAATGTCGCAGTACAAATTTAAAAGTTTTAAACAAGATTTTATTCTATAAAATCACAAAGGTAAGCGTTCATCACATCTGGGGGGGGGGGGGGGGTATGTTGTATCACAGTATTTTACACAAAATTACCAAGAAAGAAGCATTATATAGGCCGAAGAAGGGATAAATTATCAAAATAATATTTCGGAACACTGCTAGTTGTTCAATGCAAAACACAGAAATCTTACACTACAATACAAGTAACACTGCACTTGCAATAGCATGCAAGTTACAAAATAGTAATAATAATAATAATAATAACAAGAACAACAACAACAACCAGAACGAGCATAAAAAGTGCAGTACGGGAAATATTCCGGCGAGCAAGCTTAAAAAATTAATCAATTCTGGTATATTGCATAAAATGCTTGGTGCTGTTCATATAAAACATGAAGTGATGCACACTTACATAACTTATTAACAATGTTCTGAAAAACGTACTCTATAGCTTTGTCTTGATATCTAATAGAGGATATTGTGACGGAAAATAGTTTAACCATGAAAGCATATAATATGCCAGTTGGCAGTTCGTCCCTCGCAACCTGCTGAATGGTTATTAAAAGATATGTTTATTACAAATATTGACTGCCATATATTCGTTTCAAATAAGTCCTTCCAGTGTTCCACTAGCCAATCTTTTTTTTTTCAACTTTTTTTCTTTTTAACTTTTTTAGCTGTGCAAATAGCTGCATATACATGCAGCCTACTGCTCTGGTCGCGCTTTTCACGGAAACCTTGGTGTCCTTGGTGGAGCCACGTGGCTTCAGGGGAGCACCTTAGCAACGTGACAGCGTTCACGAAAAAAAGAAACCGATAAAGAAACAACAACAAACCAAAGAAATAAATAACTGTGGGTGAAAGGAGAGAAACTGGGAGGTTTGTGTAAAGAAAAACATATACTTGGCGTACTCGAGAGAGGGCACATTTTTTTTGGTTCGAAGTGGGATTCAGGCAATTGACGTTGCACACGGCCAGCACAGAATGAACCGCAATGAAGTGGGGGAGAGGAGAGTGCTGATACCATGGAGGAAGGAGCCTGACACCGTTGGGGGCGGAGATCGGCCCGTGGCCCCTTTGCAATTTTGGAACCGCTACTGGACATGGCGCAGCACGTTTGGGTGAGTGTAGAAGGGGTGTAAAAGAGAAAAAGTGGAAAAAAAGAACGAAAACAAAGTTGTCGGCGGGAGGTCTCGCGGTCTATCTACTTGCTTCACGTGGAAGTGAAAAATTTCCCTAGATGTTGACAACTTTTTCTTTTCCCCTAATTAAAGGCAAAGTTCTCTAGATCTAGAGAAATTTCCCTAGAGCTGGCAGGACTGGTTCAGCGCCATATTTCAGCAAAATCTCAATTTTCCTTATGTGTCCAACCTGGCTTGTTGGCTTTACATACAGTCCTAGCGAAGGGTTTTCTTCAACCACAGGAAAAGATTTCAATGAAGCTTCTATTATATTAACGAGCTTGATGAAACCGTAAGGTTATATGCAGGTCTGTTTGAGCGTGAAGAAAAATAAGCCAGTGAAGAAGGGAAATACAGACGACATGATTTCCTTCATCACTGGCTTATTCTCGCTCAAACAGACATGCGCTATTACCTGATGATTTCGTCATGCACCAACTTGCCCCAATCCACAGTACTTGTTCGAGCTTGACTTTTTTTTTTGGATTACCAATACAACTCTTTTGTACGGTTCCAAAACAAAATAAAATATTCACATTCTGCAAGCGCAGTTGTGTTTTTACACCTTAAGGGCGTCAAAGCTCTGAAGGCTAAGTGCTATAAATTAACACCAAGAAAATTTATCTCGTAGACTTAAATTTTTTCATGACAGTGATGAACTTATGTTACAGAGGGAATGACTTTGATAAACAGATGGCGTTTTGAGCTTGTTGGCATGGAAATTTTTGCATGTTTAGTGCCACAGCACACACTGGCGCAGACTGTCATCGATGGTGAACTGTTTATTAATGCAAAGAACGACAAAGAGGCCTTGGCTTGGAATACAAAAGGGGCTGGACAATGAAGAAACACTTAGCCTGTCGTTTTGAGTCTTATGAATGCAAGTATCTTCACGCTGATGTTCGTACCTCGAGGGGGCAGCTCTCTCAGCTACCCCTCTCCTGTGAGTTGCCGGCCCTCGGTCCCATAAATCTGTCAATGGAAATGCACCCGCTACCGACAAAGCGCTGCTGCCGCAGTCGTAGTCTCCCTTGACCTTGAAATGAAACAGTGTTGACCATGGAGGGAGGCAAAGAGAGGAAGGCAGAGAAGGCGAGGTTAACACACAGCCTTGCTGAGTGAACCTGCTCATTCTACAGTTCAGCCACATGCAGCGGGGTATAGTCGTTGAACGGAGCGGACACTTTACATTTCTTTGCTACAATCTCCTGACTTCAGACGCAATCGTTCTTCCTGGATCTTTGCTTGGATAGGGCGAAAAGAATGACATTGTTCATTCTCAGCAGTCGCGGGAGATTTGGCTGTAGCAGGAACACGTTTCTGATCCCCGGTTCCCTCCCATTGGCCAGCTTGGTTTCATACGCTGAGCTCAGCTGCTCTAGTTACTGGTTGTGCCAGGTCTGCTAGAATGCACTTGGCATTTGCTTTGTGTTTCTCCAGAGTGTTTGCAAACAATTCCCTCCTGGTTTGAGCACTCTGTTACCCGCTCCCAGCAAAGCAGTTAGCGGCTTCCAAGTCAGGATGCTGGCTGATGTAAAAGGGAGAGGAAGGGGGTGTCATTGGGCGTTGTAGTGCACATGGGTGAGAGGCCTCAAGTTTGACGGCATCTTCTACTAGGAACATCGACGGCCGAACGAAGCCGAGGCATAGCTGTTTGCTTACTCTCTTGGTCACTCTTCTTTTACATCATAAACCAGTAGCTTGTAAAGCCCCCCCCGCCATAATGTGTACTTGGCGATGAGAATGAGCAATATAAGCCAATATATGGAAGTGCTGCAGGGCCTCTCAAGGAACTGCTCAGGCTCTTCTGACGGGCGTTTGGAAACTGGGTAAACTATTTTGCACAGCTCTCTATGTGTCACAAACTGGTGGAAAGACCGCAAGTAATTCTCAATCACCATGTCTGTGTCCAACACAAGTTCAAGATGGGCTGCCGTAGTCACTGTGCACGCAAAAAGCGTCATGCGCGCCTTCACTTGCGCTGCCCTCTTCTTGACTTGGAGGACGCCAGCAAAGTCGGTTCCCAATAACTTCAAACGGGCTCCACCTTAATGATTTGGTTAGTGGAAAGGAGCCCTCCTGCTGCATCCATGCTGATCGCACCGAATCCTTTGTACACAACTTGCAACGCACAGCACTTCTCACCAGCTGGCATTCACCCACAATCCTATACTTCTCACACACACAGTTGAATGACCTTGCTTGTGGCATCTGACTGAAAAAGTTGCCGGCGGTCCCATTGCACTGTCAAGATGCATTTAGCAATGCTGCTTTAGGAGCAGGACGGGGTGTACCTATTTCGTGTTCTATAACGTTTGATCAGCAGAAGTGCTTGCGTATGATGGGGAAACCTTCCTCACCTGACCAGGACCTGAAGTCCTTCAAGGAGGAGTTTTGGGGTAACGTTTGCCCTCTTGCACAGCGCTGAACTTGGAAAAGAAAATGCTCAGTTTTGCACCCCTTTCAGCACATCGATGTGCGCATGATCAAGCTCTGTTGCTGTCAGTGGTTCTGAGGTCCTTTCCTTTGTTTTAATGTCCCTTAAAAATGCGAAAATCCAGCTCATAAACCCACTTTACCTATGCAGCAAAACCATACATTGTAGATTCAGCAGATAGTCCGTGTTGACACTCGTAGCAAACCGCTGAGTCTCTTTTAACCGTTCAATTCCTTCAGCATTCAAGTCAGTAGCTTGCAGTTCAGGGTGTCTATCAACAGGGAAAACCTGTAAAAGTCGGGGAATTGGGACCCATCTGGAAAAATAATGGAAAAGTCAGGGAATTTTTGAAAAACCTGGCCAGTCATGTAAACTGACAGCAGTTCTGTCCGGCCGTCACAAAAATAAGCATTACCATTGATCAAAGCTTAATAAGTCACTCTTCCAACTGCAACTACAGTGGGCCGCTAGAAGAGATGTGAAAAAAAAAAGTGCATAATTGTTGCTTCGTAGTGTAAACACAAAGAATACACTGACTCATAGAACACTAAGTTTATTGATGTTTCGGCACGCAATATGGGAAAAAGCCTTGTTCACAATAAAAGCCATAAGAAAGGCACAGTGTACTTAAGTACGCCTAAATATGTGACGTAAGCAGCGAGAGTACATTGTCAGAAGCATCCCATTACTCCTATTTGGCGTATGCGCAGCCATCTGTATCTGAGTTCCTGGTGCAGGCTAGATACAAGCTACTTTTAAGTGCGGAGCATTTTATCGTCACACCTACTCTCAAATCTGGTGTCGGCGATGGTGTCTACACCCCTACTGTGCATGCTCGCGCCTCGTGCCAACTGTTGGTACTCCCCCCTCGCAAGGCCGACGCAGGCAGGGTCTGCTTGTAAATAATGGTTGCTCGTGCGGCACAACCGTTTAGTGGCCACACTTGATCGGGCATTCACAATTGAGATAAGGGCATCTTTACTTTGCTTTTGCTTGACTTGACGCTTTAACACTAGTAGATGCGATGGAAGCAACAGTATTTTCAACCAGCAGTGGCGCACAACCCAACATCAGTGTCGCACCACGTGTTCAAGGCAACATTTCCCCTTCATTCAATAAATACGAATAGTAAAGATAAAATAACAATTAAGCATTCCCATATCGTACCTAATTACACAGCATTCACGCAATACCCCCACCACTCTGCATCGCATATACTCGAGCCTCGTGCTTTTCATGTTTTCAATATTAAACAGGAAAACATGTTTTGTCGTGAGAAACCCGATTGGCCTCATTGTTGAGTGCTGTTGCATTTTGTACAGCATCTTTATTTACTTCAAGGAAACTCCCCGTTTTCACCAAGCTTCTGGGTCACAAATTGAGACCGGATGTTTTGGGGCACATGGCTCTGATCGAATAGCAAAAATAAAAATTTTGATGGATCAGCCGGGTGAGGCACCCATATTTTTGTCTCTCCCCTACTCAGGATATCCGCTGCAATTGCATTGATCTTGTGATTGTCAGTTACCACTCGGACGATGTCATAACCAAACAACGCTGGCTGTTTTAATGACGACATGGTGAGTGATCCCGGCAAGTTGTTTTTCGGTACAACCTTTGGTGAAGAAGCAGCGAACAGATATTTTATATCTGGAGATCAGGCCACAAAAGAGAAAACACAGCATTGACTTCATAGATTTTCACCATCAGATGCAGGAGCGAGGTGCTTAAGCTCAGGACCTACGTCTGTGTCGCCAAGAAATGCGTCCCTTTGCTTGTTGTAGAGAAGCTTCTGCTTAGTTTTCATTGCGTCAACACCCAGGCTGCAGATTTTGGATTATGAGGTGTCCAGAGTCTGGAGCTCTGCTTTCAAGCATGAGTGCACTGACTGAAGCAGACTTCACCGTATGTATTTCCAAAGAGGCATCATGTGTCGGTTAGCGGGACTGCAGTGACGAATGTAGAGGTTGCATTCCTTACGCGGGAGAAAAGGAATTCAGATTTTGCCGACTGAAGTTGGGAGTGTGTTTATTATGCAAGTGCGTTCATTACACGAGTAAATAGGTATTTCTCAACAAATGCAAAAAGCGCTTCTTTTTGTCATCACCATCCATGGACGCTTCTCTCGATGACTCCGCACTGTCTCCGGCCATACTGTTGCCAACTTCCTAACAGCTGTGATGATATTTCTCTTGAATGCAGCTGAGTACAGTTTTCGATGTCCTGGCATGTTGCACTTTCACGAAGTGAGGTTCACATGTGCGCACGTCTGCTGTCAAGGTACACGCTAAAAAAAACTTAACAATAAGGACAAGAAATGCTGCTATTGCTCGCTTTTTTCACGCGAAGGCGCGAAGGTAACGAAGCCAAGCTGTAGCCACTCGTACATAAAAGGAAGCCGTAACCATGCGGCAGTTATGAAACCGAAACTTCAAGTTTGGTTTTCGAGCAAGTTTTCCTTCCGATCCACACATAGTCCAAAGCGGTAATTTGTAACGCTAATATAATAAAAAGACCTTGTATTTACGGTACTTAAAGTACTCGGTAAGGACCGCCAAGCATTGCTTGGAGGATTCTAAGGGGGACTAGCCGGGTGGCACGGGGTCTCCCCTACGCCTTCTCTGAATCAAAATAAAGTTGTCATCACCATGCTGAATGCAGTGGTTGGCTGCCTCAAATACCATGTTCTCAAGCCTGTTCACAACACTTGCCCCCGTATTCACAAACGCTCCTTCACTCAAGAGCTCTCCTTGACTTGAAAAAGAGCCGATGGGAGTGCCGTCTCTCGGCAGACCAAGTCACTGCATATCAGCATTATTCTGCAGCAATTCTTAAGAAGCGCAGCGTCAATTTTAGCGAGCAGCGGCGCAGTGCTCAACTCAGTCAAGTGAAGGATGGGATTCGAGTCGAGGAGAGTTTCTGAATACGGGGAATAGCATGTCAATATCACCACCACTGCACTGGACAACAGCTGCTAAAGCGGGCGCACAGGTGGGTTCGTTATCACTGTAGTTGCCCTCATCGCCGACTAGCCCATTGTTAACGATTTATTCATGCCAATCAGCATACGATGTTTGGACACCTGCCTCAACATTTGAGTACTCCGGAAATCCTAGTCCGTGTGGGGTAGCACGCACGCCCAGCCTCCCTCTCCTTTTTTTTTACGGCAGTGCGATAGCTTAGTTGCGAGAATACCGGCAGAATGGCCGGCGCTTGCAATTCGCCCCATTCTCGGCGCGCGGAATGGGTTCCCCCCCTCAGCGAGAAAAGGTATTATTCTCGTCAGCGATAGGGAAACTGGGTCAGTGGACAAAACTGGTGTGCGGACGGCTGCACGCCCTCTCTGACACCAGCGAGGAACCAAGGAGGTTGGACCTGCAACCCCCCTGCGAGCCGAGAACATCAACGACCAAGCAGTAAGCATCTACCCTTGTTTTCTGTACTATCTTTTGCGCGCTATTGCTAACGCTTAGCAATAAAGTGTTGTTGTTGACCTAGCCTGTTGCCTTATTCGCCTGAACCTGTGTAGCTGCAATGAGACTAGCTACGGATAGGGGACGTTAATCGTGCACGGTACGACTGTGTGTGGCTAAAACATTAGCTAGGCTTCTGCGTCAGTCGTACATAGGACGGACCCCCTACATCTGTCACCGTCGTCTTTGCCGAAGTCTTTGAGCCGGGCACACATCGAGTCTCCCTCGTCGTCTAGGCAGTTGGAGCTGCACACGTCATCTCAGAACTTCACCACCTTCTTTGTCAAACCCAGCATGTTCAAAGCAGTACCTTATGACTCTCAGTTCCAACTCCTTCCAGGCAAAGGCATGTAAGCATATTGCACCTAGGAGGTTGAACTACTTTTTTACACAGTCCTAACAGGGCAAAACCCACTTGAACTTGTGGTCTCGGTAAATCTTCCTCAGTTGAAGCATCACTTTTTGGTTCATCGGCTGCAATTTGGCCGCTGTATTTACAGGGAGGAAAACGATCTTAACAGCTTTCAGGTTTCCGATTTCACCGTGGGCCAGGAAGTTGGTTACAAAGAGCATTTACCGCCCTTTGGCAGCCAACTTAGTTGAGAAACAACACGTACTTCCCAAATATCCGCCGTCATTCATGCCTTCTTGTAATGCTGGTGTGTGAGGATATCTTTTGTGGGAAGGCGTGCGTTCTTAAAGTGCTTAAGCTTACCTGCCTGGCATATGACGAGCAGTGGAAACTTGTTGTTTTCCCGGCATGTTTGCGCTGAACAATATAGAAATCCTTTCTTTAGGCTGCTTTCTTGCCCGAGACAGCGGTGTCTTTTGCAGCAAATGGTTTCCAAGGAAGCATCTTATAAAATAAGGCCGCTTCATTAAAGTTGTAGAGATCGTCTTCTGCAAACTCCTGAGTCAGCAGTGCTAAAGTATGTTTCTGGTATTCGTCAACGGTGCTTGAGTCTGTGTTGCCGCTTTCCCCACACATTGCCTAGTAAGGTTGTTTTACTCTTTAAATCGAGAGAACCAGCCATTACTGCGAATGCAGCCTTTGTGGCCAATGCATAGTGCCAGCTAAACAGCCATCTCTTGAAGAATGGTGCCGTTTCACAGGTAGATGAGTGGCTTTCGTATGCTGGAGCCACTTCATTAAAACGGCGGCACCGTCCGGTTACTTTGGAAAATGAATCCCAAAGGCCCGAAAATTGCCACCCTGTCATGCACATGAAGTAACGTAACAAAAGGGAAGAGGAAAAATGGTAATAGCAGGAATACTTCGTTAACTCGAAGTTGTAAAAACCAGAGAACATTTTGAGAGAGGCAAATTTTTGAGATAACCGAAGTTGCACAAATCGTCGAGAAAAATAGAGCACTTTTTAGCAAAATCACTACTACTTACCGGCTCTTCAGCAGCAGTTTCTAATGTTTCTTCTCGTGCAAGCTTAAAACAGAAAAAAAATATCACACAAGAGACATTAACTAGCTGGATTTTGCAGCACTGCCATTTTATTTTGTGGAGAAAAACTCCTTAATGCTCGTCTGCTTTGCGATTGTGCTCGGGCCTAGGAAGGCGTCCTCCAGCTGCTTCACGCATCGCATCAGATGATCTTCCCCACCGCTGCACTCCACTTTATTTCAAAGCAAACACAACAAATTTCTTGTTTCTGCAGATGTCGGCACTTTTCGGTGGTTTGTCATCGGCGTCATATCCGCCACCCCCTACATTAGTGGCCGTTTGAATGATTTCGGCATCCGTTATTTCTCCATTCACCGGCACATCCTGCTCACACAGCGTGTACTCAAGAAAAGTCATGTCACTTTCCGCGGTACCGTTACTAGCAAGCTTGATGACCTCCCCACAAAGTTTCTCACAGTCTGTGAAGTCATCTGTCTCCACTTCTGGCAAACTGTCGGCACGTGAAAACCTAGCCTGCACAAAACAGTTGGCGATAGCCATTGCGCGAACTTGCTGCTAAGTGCTGCTGAGAAGATGCACTGTCCCCAGCAGGTTAATTTCGTAACCTTTGTCATTTTCATAAGACAACAAAATTCTATGGGACAGGCTCTTTTGGTAGATTTTTCAGGCAACTTCAATGACACCTTGGCTCATCCGCTGCAGTACTGACGGCAGAAACTCTACTGTCACTGCCTCCAAGTTGTCTATTTTGCCGTGGCCTGGGCATCTGTCAACAATGAACAGGACTTTTTTGTTTTTCGTGGCCATCTTGTTATCAATAGCGCCAATGTACTCTTTGAAAAGAGTTGCAGTCATTCACGCAGCTCTATTGGCGCGATAGATAATTCCATGTGGCAGTCAAGCATTTCTGAAGCATCTGGGTTTCAAAGCTTTGCCAAATATTAGCAACGGCAGCTTTTCTTTGTCTGTGGCATTTGCCCCAAAAAAGACCGTCATCCTGTCCTTTCGTTGTTTCCCTCCCGAGGACGCTCCGCCCTTCAGTGGGAAGGTGCGGCTCGGCAACATTTTATAGAAGAGCGCTGCCTCGCTCAGGTTGAAGATGTCTTTTTTGGCGTAACTCTTTTGCAACTCGGCGAGCCGGCTACTGTGTAAGTTGTCTGCAGTGGCTGCATCGACAGTGCCGCTCTCCTCGTGCACCGACTTCGACACCACATTATTTTTTTTCTTTTTTTTTGAAGCAGTCAAACCAGCCGCTGTTGCAGTTGAAATCTGTATGCCCCATTTGCTAGGCCAGAGCGTGTGCCTTCTCCATCATTAATGCTGTCCTGACGGGAAGGTTGGCTGCTCTGGCATTTCGTAGCCACACCATCAACGCCGCTTCAACCTCCGGAAAATTCGACCCTCGAACCCGCTTCCGCTGGCTGGAGAAGTTGTGCTTATATCCATCGAGCACATTCTGCTTGTTCTTCAGCATCATCAAAAGCTTAGACAAAGGGGTGCCTAACTCCTGCG
Source organism: Rhipicephalus microplus (assembly GCF_013339725.1). Taxonomy (NCBI): domain Eukaryota; kingdom Metazoa; phylum Arthropoda; class Arachnida; order Ixodida; family Ixodidae; genus Rhipicephalus; species Rhipicephalus microplus. The sequence continues at coordinate 91,289,030 of NC_051173.1, forward strand.
CCATGGTCGTTTTCGTTCGGTTCTTTTCTCTACTACCTTAATTAGGGCAACCTTCCTTTCTAGTGTTACAGACTTGTACTGCTATGGTGACTCCATGCTTGCTGCACTCACGCTAAGTCGCCCCTTCTCAAAGCCAGCGTTAAGTGCAAACACCGTGTGTTGCCCAGATTAGACTGAACGGAAATCACACCTTCGAAAAACAACGAGCTATGCCAAACAAATGAGAAAAACGACGCGACTGTGCCAATGGAGTGACAAGCCCGTAGAGCCAATGGGGACGAAAATTGGACACGATGATAGCGCCGTCTGTATTCTGTTACCGCTGTCACTGACCAGCAGCGCCGTCTGTATTCTGTAACTGACCAACGCTGAAGTGTCATCCATCAGCGTGGTTTTCATGCTCCAGTGCATGTTCCACCACTTTGAGTTTGAAACCGGCCATGTAGTTAGCGTACCGGCCCATCGTACATCATTCAGCAGGTTTCCAACGAAGTTTACCCTGTGAAACACAACAGAGCAGTAGCGACGCATAGCGACACACAAATGTTTGCTGTTTTGTGTAGCGAGCGCATGGGGTCGACAGCATTGCCATGGCGCTTCTCTGGTCGCTTTGTTTGTTGTTTTGTTAGCATGCCGCTGTATTTGTGTGGTGCTTTGAGCAAGGAGGTTTCTGCTGTGTTGGATAGATGGCTTTCCACTGCAAAGAGGCAGGACTTTTAAATTTTGATCCGCGTCATTCACGCTCACGTTGATCGCAACTCATCAGCATGGTTAAACTATGTTTTAAGTTTTATTGGGAGTTTGATTTGAGACATGATGGTGCATTTAATGTTGCTTCTATCGTCAATGCCACCAGCAATTATGCCGAAATAAGATATGCATATACATACAATAATTTTTTTTTCGAGGACAAAAGGGGGGGGGGTGAGCTCATTATGCCACTGGGTTCATTGCGAGTAAATATGGTACTTCAGGATAGCAATCGCATGTTGCACTTGTTAGGTTACTTACATTGAACTAGAAGGCACGTGAACCCCCGCAAGCCTGTAAATGTCACGTTAAAAATAAATGGTTACCTGTCATTTCGCCAGCAATAATTGAGTCCTGACATCACAAAGCACATTTCATTAGCTAACTTTGTCCAATGCCAACATTCTGAGCCATACTCAGCCTGGTGACCACACCATCTCTCTTCCCTCTACATTACAATTTAAATTTTTGTGGCTGTGGCAGGTATTCACACACACTATTCTTGAATCAGCAGAGAAACCCCTTGAACACACAGGGCTAACATGGCCTGTCGCAGGCAGTTGCGAATCGGGACATGGTGAGTATTTGTCAGTAGAAATCAATTCCGTTATGTGATAAATTGCAGCAGCTAAAACAAGGTGTTTTGTTATATATTTCCTGCATAACCAGCTGGCTAAAATCTAAAATTCGCTCATGTAGTAATGCCTCTACACACACACCAGTCTCATAGAATAAACCTTTAATACTGTGTCCTCTTTTTCAAGCCAACATAATCGATCAAAGGCAGACGGGCGTGTATGTTCAACGAAACATATGACTCCGTGAGCGCTTGTGTAAGGTACCTGGTTACAATGTATAGTAAAAACTTCATGAAGAGGCACACATTACTGCACATACAGTAAAAGCTCGTTAATTCGAACTTCGCGGGGATGCCCAATGAGTTCGAATTAAACCGAATTCGAACTAACGAAATTCACTGAAAAAACAGCAAGAATTGAGATCGGTTTGTTTGAAGATGAGACAAAATATTTATTTGCGAAAGTAATCTGTGATAACTTTCTGCTTCCTTTCTTTGAAAGTGATTGCCATCGCTTTGTTTTCCAATGCGCGAACGTGGCGGAAGGCATCCTCTTCATCTTCCTCGAAGCTGAAGAAGAGGCGCGCGACACGCATAGCCTCCATTACCTCCGAAGCTGTCGGACGCGTCGGCGCCTCATCCTCCTCGTCCTCACCCACGTCGACGACGAGTGCTTCCTCGCCAGTCACCTGGGCGATGATATCGTCGTCGGTGATAGTGCCACAGACCACTGCACTGCGATCTGCATCGACGTAGTCGCCGAAGTTCACGTCCCCCAGCGCATCCCGCAGTCCGGCAGGAATGACGTCGGCCTCACGCTCATCGAGCTCGCCCGCTGTGCCCTCAATGGCCACACAAAAGCCACTGTGGCGGAAGCAATTGGCAACAGTTGTTGCCGTGACCTGATCCCAGGCCCGCACCAACATATGCATGGCCGAGAGCAGCGTCACGTCGTAGCCTTTTGTACCGGCGGCGCACAACACCAAACGCTCCAACATGTGGCGCCTGTAAAAGCATTTCAAGTTCTTAATGACCCCTTGGTCCATTGGTTGCAAGGCTGCCGTTGTGTTCGGCGGCAGAAACGAGAGCTTGATCGCCTTCAAGTCCACATCAACCACGTGCGCTGAGCAGTTATCGACTACCAAGAGCACGCTTCTGTGAGCTAATTCAAACTTGCGGTCAAGCTTTATCAGCCACTGTTTGAATATTTCCCGCGTCATCCATGCCTTGCTGTTGGCTGTATACTCTGCCGGTAGTGTGCGGATGTTCTTGAAGCAACGAGGCTTCAGGGCCTTCCCTATGATCAGCAGCGGTAGTTTTTCTGTACCATCCATGTTTGCTGCGACCAAGACAGTAACGCGCTCTTTGCTTCTCTTCCCGCCAGCACAGGTGTCGCCTTTGTACGTCAACGTTTTACTTGGCAGCAGCTTATAAATAATGCCGTTTCATCGGCATTAAATATATCGCGGGGCGAGTACTCTTGAAGCAGTTCTTGCAAAGCACCGCTTTGCCACTTTGCGCATGTCTCGCTGTTGACTTCTTTGCCTTCACCAGACACAGTGCGGAACACAATCTCGTGTCTCTCTCGGAAACGATGAAGCCAGCCCTCCGAAGCTTTAAAATCATCTATGTTGAGGCGAAGCGCGAAGTTTGCTGCTTTCGCCATAACGATAGGGCCGCTCAGTGGGATGTTTTGGCTCCTCGTTTCCTTGATCCACGTGAGCACTGCGCGCTCCAATTCGGGGTGCTTCGCTGAGCGAAGCCTCTTGCGACTGCCGGTGAACGCATCAGTTGCGTAGGCCTCCTCAATCGCTCTCTTATTCTTGATATATGTTGAAAGAGTGCTTTTTGGGATTCCATGCTTCCTTGCGATTTCAAGCTTGCTTGTTTTCCCACAGTCCACTTCACAAAGGATTTCTACCTTTTCCTTGAGCGTTTGGCGCTCTGTCCTCTTCCGCGAGAAGTCATGTACACTAAGTGCGGTATGCTAGGTCCAGCAGTCGAAGGCAACACCGTCACAAAACCCACGGCACTGAACAACTTCGTAGCGTTGACGCACACGAGGCCTAGCGACTGAATGTGTGGCACACAAAGCACACGGGGAGGCGTCCAACACGACCACCACACGATGCGAAGAGCGCGCGCAGTCGCCCACAGAACACCCACGCGTAGCCTGTCGCAGTCGTGCAATGACGCCACGTGGCCACGTATCCAGGCACTAGATTGGATTGGATTGATTTGCGCTCAGCCCTTGCGCCATCTATCGTAGAGCCGTAAAAGCTTGCGGCGGAAGCATAAAAATACTACCACGCAGCGGCGCGCAGTTCGAATTATCAATAGAGGAGCCGATGCGCGCATGAACTAACGAGTTGGTTAACTCATAGACGCCTATACATTGTGGCCGGACCATGACCATCAGTTCGAGTTAACCCGAAAGTTCGAATTAATGAGGTGCGAATTAACGAGCTTTCACTGTATTTGCCTATGACCTTGTCATTTGGGGCTGTAAAAACGCACTTGAAAAAGTATTTGTGCTCACCGTGATCATTTACTTAAACAATTAACATGTGCAGTCGAAGAGACAAACAAAAAACATGAGCAAGTTCTAAATATTATCCACGTGCGCAAAGTAACTGATGGTGGTATTTTTTGCGAATTATTGAAACAGTTACAAATGATCAGACAATGCATTTCTGAAGTCACTTCCATCTCACAGCTCTTGAAACTATAATACTTCTAGTCTTGTCCGTTCATTCACCCGTAGCATCTATTTGGAAAGGCTGTTTTTGGTCTCTTGGGTTGTAATGAAAATTTGGCTACCATTTCTTTCGGGAGAAAACACATGCACCACTCAGCACTGCTTGCTCTCTCCAGCTGCTGTTTTATGTGTGAAGTACAAATGCCACCCACAACTGACAATGAAAATACTAATTCACAGGCTGACAACAAACATACTAAATGATTGCTTGGTGCTGCATGCTGAATGAGCTCAGGCTTCTACTGGTGATAAGAACACGGGATGTTTTTTTGAGTCGACCAAGACTGAATCTCGGCCTTGCGCAATGATGACAAGGGCAACTTTTCGAGCTGAACACTATGGTACGAAGCATTGTCCATGACAATTATGCTCCGTGGCTCAATGTTCGGTAAAAGTTGTTTTTTGAACCATCTCTCAAAGCATGGGCTATCCATGCCACTGTCACTGGCAATGCTCTTTTTCGCCCAGAAAATGAGAGATGCCCCATTCATGAAGCCATTTTCACTTCTAGCATTGAGGACAATGAGCCGACCATCTTTACCGCTCTGTGCACGAAGCCCTGTTGTGAGACCTTTGTAAAAGGCATCCTCACGTGATGACAAAGTGATGTCCTATCACACATTCTCCTTGGTGTGTACAGCATTCACCCTAGTCTCGTTGAGGTAGTATATCCCTTTTGAAACAGAATTTTTCGCAGCATAGAAAAACATTTTTGGTTTTATTTTCTAGGTAATAACCTTTTGAAAAGCACAAACAAAAATAACGAAGGTGGTGTGTACAGTGGTTTTCATGGCAGAACAATGTCCAGTATACTAGAGACTAGGATTTGTTAGTTGTACATATGAGTACACATGCTCTAATTTGTTTCTTTAAAAAAAATGTTGCATTTGGCTTTTCTAAAGTTTACTTGACTGATACAACACAACAATGTTTTGTTTTGACCCTACAGAATGAAAAAAAAAAAAAGCTTTGCATTAATCACTGAACAAAGAGCGTCGTCTTTGATAATCACATTTTCTTCGTGGAAATAATTAACATTTGCACACTTTTACAACCAGCGAAAATGCATTATTTGTTGTGAAAATCTCGGATGCGGTTCTTGCCTGCCTTGAGACAAATAAAAACAACCCTGCATTCAGAGCACTGAACCTGTGACTTCGACTTGCATTCTGAAAGCCGGAACCTGGGCAAGTCTGTCATCACTTGCAGGTTTGGCCAATGACCTTCCTGGTCGAAATGGGTGTGAGGGTCGGGGATTAACATAGCAGCTCTATGATGGTAAGCGGGAGGATCGCTTACTTCTGTAAATAATCTTCCACAACGTTTTCTTTCCTGCGAACCTTTGATCAAAGCTTCCGCTACCTGCAACCGAAAGTCAAGCAGGCGAAGCACTTCACTTTCCTTGTAGCCTGTCTTTTTGCAATCCTGCTTGTAGTTGAGCCAGCTGTTCACTAAGGCAAGATCAGTGAAGTGAAAAATGACCTTTACAGATCTTTTCATTGTCTTAATTTTGATGTGGTACAGGCTAACGAGAAAGTTGTCCAGGTCGACACATCCCTTGTGTTGTTTGTATAAACCGATGCTTGCCGGCCTTTCTCATGGCGGAAGAATAGACAGGAGGGGAAACTCTGCTCCTTTCCGTGCCGGGATCTTGTCGCCCCAGGGAGCGGCGGCGAACGTCATGGCAGCGCCACCTACAGAACCATGGCTGAACTGCCGCGCCGTAGCAGCGCACGCGAGAAGCGTGGAGCCCTGCCCTTGTCACCTGCTTGCATGCTTGTGTTCGCTGCTCAGTGTACAACTTGGATACACTCGCGAAACGAAACGGCAAAATGTTATGATGTGTTTCCTCTAAGCCAGCCATAGCACATTGGGAGAGAGACCATACCGCGATGGTTTCACAGAGCTGTCCACAAGCGTTGAACAGGTTCACTTTCACTCTTTCATCTTCGCATACGAAGGTAGATGCATTACTCGCAGAAAGATGGCATAATCAAGAAAAAAAAGCATACGGGGTAACCTTTATATTAAAGAAAAAGATAACATTAGAAACGAGAAATTAAGAAAAAAGTTTTTCTTACGTGTCTGTGCTCTTCTGAAATTTGTTTTATGTTGGAACTTGAAGAGAATCGTTCGTTCATGCCAAGCTACAGCAACCAAACACGTACAGCAGAGAACCGAACTTTTTTCACAATGTTGCTTACGTGAAAGTTTGGAGATTGGTAAAATGTTCAGCAAGAACTTCTGACTCATGACTAGTATCCTCTGCCTTCGATCATTTGGCGCTGCTTTCATCGGTAATTTCAGTGATATTCCGGCCAGTTCTTGGCTTCGTTTCTGGGCACGAGTAAGTAAAACCTCTGTTCAAAAACTTAAGGTGTCGCAACAGGGAGCCACAAGAACCTTGGCTGGTCATGGATGTCTCGAATGGTGTGTTGTTGCACCTGTCGGTCATTCTGCTGCGAAAATAATTTTCTTAAGACGTATACGAAGAAACGAGAATGAAGAAAGGGGCTATAGTCGCTTTCTTTCTATTGTCGATCTCCTCGTCTTATAGCCCTCACCCATTTTTTGCTGCTGTTCTTCGTCGTTGAAAGTTTGAACGTATTTTTTTTTCTCTAACGCTGTGTCAAGTGACAGCTTGAACCAAGCGACAATCTCCGCTCTTCTGTTGAATCAGCTGTTGCTGTCTGCTCAGACGTGCTTCTAAAATTCTGTCTTTCTTTCCTGTGCAGTACTGTATGATGCTATTATATTAAAGAACGTGCAGAAACACACATTAGGTGAGTTTACTCACGCGTCTAGCTGCCATTACAGATCATCTGCTTTTTTAAATTCTACCACTTACTTTCTTTCGTTGTCCGAAGAGTGTCTGATCCAACATAAATAAATAAAGATGCGGGCCCGAAGACGCTAGACGTACTTCATTTTGTTTTTAACCGCGCTGGCGTAAAACTTTCATATCTGCATCTAGAAGCATGGTGGAATCGGTGAGTGACAGATGTAGCAGACACCCCGGTTACCTGGGTTTTACTCGGGTGCCGTCAAGGACTGCAGGCGCACGCGCTTTCTCTTGGCTCGAACCGCGGCCTTCTGCAAGAAGCTCCGTGTCGGGCTTGAGGCTTGTTTGAATTCTGTTTTTCATGATGGTATCATGACCAAACATTCCTTTTTTCAGAAGACACTCAATTAATGGCACTGACTTGAAAAATCTGTCGAAGCAAACTGCCTGCAAGGGGTGTCATCCCCCCCCCCCCCATGCTGAGACCTTTGTGCATTGCAAGAATAGGTGTTGTGGTGCTCTTATAAAGTAAAACACCCTACTGTCTGTGTCGGCAACCACAAAGTTCGAGCCCTGTTGGGTTCGGCTTTCCGCGAACATACTCACGTAAGTTAGTTTTTCTAGTTCGTCAACGAATTGGAAGAACTAGCTTTTTTCGTCAACGTAAGCTGCATCTCACCTCGAAATTTTTTTTCACACAATCTAGGAGGAACCTTCCTACACCTATTATTTTCATGGTAGTTGGAGTCATTGTAGCAGACACGCAAAGCATTTTTAATACTGAAAAAAGTCACAGCTTTGCCTGCAAAAGCAAAGCAGTGATTGCGATAGCAACAAATTAGAAGGTCACGCACAGAATGGCAAGCAGATTGAAACGTGCCCCGCATTTCTCATGCATAAAAGACGCACGAAATGTACTCACAGGTACAGATTAATGCGAATAAGCGTCTCAGTTTTTACTTCACTGTGTCTGAAAAGTGCGCCCTTTTCGCAAACAGGGGCTGTGCAACGATTGCAGTGACCTTTGTGCGCCTGGTAACTACAAAAGAATCGTTCCGACAAAACTCAAAGGCTAGCCAAGACGTATGATTCTCCCTACTGCAAGATATATCTTGCAGTAGGGATGCGTACCCTTATAAGGGTACGCATCCTTATTCTCTACGTAGGCAAAAGTACGAGTGAAAGATGAGAGCCGCCACGTGCTTACTGCGCCATTTTGCTCACTGCGCATAATGAACATTTCCGAAATGGCCGCCCCCTACGTGCGTCGGCATGGCGCGTCGGCCATTTCTGCCTATGTGTTTCCCATGTGCGGCACTTCGTACATGTGCTGAGGAGTTCATCTTGTAGTGCATTAGCATCGACCACATCAAGGGTCGACTCCAAAAACTCGAGTGCACAACGATGCCGCTTTCAAAAGAAATGTCATCGCATGTGCGAAAACAGATGGAAATCGGGCCGCATCGCGGTTGTTCGGAGTTCTTGAAACGTGCGTGCGGGACTGGCGGAAACAAAAGCAGAAGATTGTCGACAGCAAAGCTTCACACAAAGGCTTCAGTGGACCACAGCAGGGTCGGCAAATCGAAGAGCTGCTCGGTGAGTATGTGCTTGAGCAGCGATTGAGCAGCGAGCGACACAGTGGCCCGTGACGACAGAACTGCTCCATGGGCAGGTTATGTAGTTAGCCTTAAAGAAAGGGCTAATGCGGAGCCAGTTTAAAGTGAGCAGATGCTGGCTAACTAACTTTATGAAGAGGAAAGTCTTTTCCCTCCGAAGGCGAACGGGCATATTCAAAATGTTTCCGGAGGAGTACGATGAAAAGCCTCACAGTTTTCAGAGGTTCGTCCTAAACTTGCGGCACAACAACGGCTACCTGCTTGGGCAAATCGGGAATGGCAATCAGACGCCTCTTTACTTGGACATGCCTGGCACCACAACCGTCGAGAAGAAGGGGGCAAAGCAAGTTCGCGTGCTGACATCGGTCCACGGTAAAACTACAGTGACGGCAATGCTCTGTTACACGTCAGATGGGCACAAGCTTCCCCCATACCTCATATTTAAATAGAAGACGCTCCTGAAAGAAGTCGTTTTTTCGAGGTGTGTGATCGTGCGTGCCAACGAGAAAAATGGGTGCGCGTCGCAATCGATGTCTTACATTTTTTTTTTTTGTCGTGGAAACCGGGTTTGCGTTACAATCGAGGGGGCGGTAGAATCAAGTAAATACGGTATGTCAGAAGGGTTTCGGGCTCTTGACAAGGCCTTTCAGTTGTAGGGCTTCCATCTTGACAGAGCCTTTCATTTGATATTTCACTGATGTCAGTCGGAGGTGAAAACGTTTGTGCCGTCCACGACTTTGTTGCTTTTTTCCATGAGCGCTCTGGCGGAGACCTCTTGCATCCCTTTCGTGTTTGTCGCTTTCTCGTTCACTGCACGCATCTTCACTAGTTTCCTCGGCGTAAAGAAGGGACTCTGGCTCAAATTTTCCGCTTCATCACCCGAATTTGAATCGACATCAAGATCGGAGTCGTCTCCAAATAAAAGCTCCTGAATTTCCTCGTCAGTGAACTTTCTTTCTGAAAATAAGTCCATAAAATGCAGTTAAATATAAATTTTTCAATAAAATCTCGTCATTATCAATTCATTTTTTACATTACAAATGAAGAGACTTCATATTTCAGTCAACAAAAATTAAAAATTATGCACAGCTGTTGCACACGGCGCTAAACACAATACATGTCAGGTAAATCCTGGTGTCCAGTGTACTGGACATTAATATAATTTAGCACAGCAAGCGAAATTCACATTTAAATTTTCACAAAATTGTTTCTAGGAGACATTATGTAACTCACATAATTAGAATTATTTCAATTGTGCAAAGAAAGAGCTTTCAAAAAAATCGCCTGAGCAACCCCACCCCCAAGCGCGTCTTTGCTCGTGGACGACGCCATTATTTTGCAGAGCCCCTGTTAGAAAATGCTGCTGTGAGAGGAACTATCCTAAAAAAATATTACTCGACTTTTATAGAAGCTGGCAAAGTGTTTTCGGTTTCGATTGGGGCTTTGCCTGCTTTTCTGCACCACTTCTTTTCTTATGTTCAGTACACTGGTTGCTGGGTTGGAAAGGGATAAAGTCCTGCAACATCAAGAGAAATATTTATCGGGTGTCTGTTTTTAATGAAAGGGGTCAGTTGAGACAGAGTAAATTTGTGATGCACATTTAGTATCATTCTACCAGACAGGCAGATACTTGCAGTTTCTGGGTAGTACTGAAAAATACAAAAAAAAAAGTTAGTGCAACGTTTTTACTTGTTTGAATAACAGCTTTTTTTCAGACCCTTCCCAGCTTCACTAGAAGATGCCAATACAGTCGACGACTGATTTTTCGGACCCTCAAGGGACCGCGAAAATGTCCGAAAAATCGGGCAGTTTGAAAAGGCAAATGTGCCCCCAAAATGCTCATTTTATTGGTTACTATTGAGATGGAGGGCGGAAACAGTGATCGATCCACTTCTAGACCATGCTTCGCTTCCATGCAAGCACGTCCGCCCGCATTTCGGCTAGAGTTTCCGTGTCACTGTACGCTGACGAAAGGGTTGCGATCGCTTGCATCAGCTCGGCTTACGTCCGCTGTGCTGTTGCAGGTAAGTCGTTGTCGTCGTCATCGTCACTCTCGAACTCCGCAAGCACTTGCCGAACGATTTCCTCATCCGTGAGGCCAGCGCACAGTTCCAAATCGTTGTCCACACACGCAAACTCGGAAAACGAGACATCTGATGGAATATCGACGCCCGCAGTGCGAAGGTCGTCGATAAGCTGCTCACTTCCCAACACGTGGTCGACGACGCTGTCCTTGTCCAAGGCGGCCGACTCGCTATTCAACACAAATCCCGCATGGCGGAAACAGTTGCACAGCGTTCTCGATGCCATCGACTTCCACACATCGGCGAGCATGCTAAGTGCCCCAAGCAAATCGACCGAGTACGCTTTTCCGCTGTCAAGGCACACCACCGCATGCGAAAGCAAGCGTGATCGATAGTTCACTTCGAGAGTGCATATGACACCCTGGTCCATCGGTTGTAGGACGCTTGTCATGTTTTGTGGCAAGAGCACGACGCACACAGCCTTCAAATAGGTAATGTGCCCGTGTGCAGCGCAGTTGTCGACAAACAACAAAAATTTTGCGGCCTTCTAAATCAAGGTTGCGGTCCAGTCTTCTCACATAGCTTTCAAAAAGCTGCTGAGTTACCCAGGCCTTTTTGTTGGCCTCGTACAAAACAGGCAGGGACTTTACACCTTTGAAGCACCTCAGAGCTTTCGACTTGCCGATGACGAGCATCGGCAGTTTTTCTGTGCCCGACATGTTGCTACCGATCAGTACAGTAACTCGCTCATTACGGTGTTTGCCACCATGGCAAGGGTCGCCATCTAAGGCAAGTGTCTTTTCTGGCATCAGCTTGAACAAAAAAAAGCCCGGACTCCTCGTCACAGTTGAAAGTATCATCTGGCGAGTACTCTTGTAAAGGGACTGCAGCTTTTCAGAGCGGCAATTCGCAACGATGCTGAGGTCAACAGCTGCACTTTCGCCGCACAGTTTTTTAAAACTGAGATCAAAGCGCTTCTTGAAGTTTCTTAGCCAGCCGTCACTAAACTTAAATTCTTCAATGTTCATTTGAAGCGCCATCGTTTCAGCTTTCTGTTTGAGGAGGCTCCCGGAGACGCGAACCTTGCTGGCCACGATCGACTTCAGCCAAACGAGAAGCGCCTCCTCGAGCTTAGGGTAGGTGCCTTGGCCGACATTCTTCTGATGACATCCAGTAGACTGTTCCGCTGCCTCCAAAATCTTCTGCTTATTTTTGATGTAGTCCGAAATAGTCTGTTTAGAAATATGGAACTCTTTCGCAACGTCTGTCCGCAATCGGCGACTGTCAACGAGCTTGATGATGGCAGCTTTTTTTGCCATTGACATGGGGAAATACTTTCCACGCTTCATCGGAGCTCTCGAGGCCGACGACATCAGCGATCCCTTATCCATTCTGAATCAGCTCTTGTAGCTAGGCAACACACATGGCACATGCACAGGCGAACAGTCAGTCGATTCGGTCCTGTCCATCCAACGGTCACAGCAGAGAAGAAATATTGTTCGGCAGCGATGCTGATGTGGAAATAGCCTCGATCCAGCAGTTCGAGGTAGCCACCCTAGTGGAGGCTGGCGGACGCCGCGCGCACGGCCAGCACCGGTTCGAGGCTACTGGATGAAAAAGTAAATAAGCAAGATCGCGGCGGCGGCGCGAAAAATGATGGCGGTCGGCACGACTTACGCTTGAAAAGTCCGAAATATCGAACAGCCCATCCTGAAGTGTCCGAAATTTCAAGCTGCAAAATACATTGAATTTATAGGGCATTTCCTGGTGCCAAGTAAATGTCCGAATTATCGAGCATTTCCGAAAAATTAGGCATCTGAAACATCGGTCGTCAACTGTACGTACTCAGGCCTTCCTTGCTTAACCAGAATAACAGGCAAAATACAAATAAGAGCCACAGATGCAGAAGCAAGCCACAAAAAAACAGTAATTATTTTACTATCATTATGAACATGAGCCATTCCTCTTCTTACTGAAGCAAATTTACCAACGAAACTTGTAATGCTCATTTTTTGGAAATTTTTACTTGAGGTTCCTATTAGCACTTTCAAGCCATAAAAAAAAATTGCAAATCAAGATGAATGGCAGCATGCATGAGGATGGGTGAATTGAAAATTAAATAATGTAGCGGTACAAGAATTTTCATCAATATTTCCTCTTCGTACTGCTTCAACTCTGAATTTTACTTGTGACATTTGTGTTTAAATTGGTATCATTGACATTTATGACTTTGCCCAACAAATCGAAGCAGAAACAGTATGTAGCCTTTCTCTTTTCGCATTTCGCGAATAATCCGCAGATATTTCCGCCGCCAAACAATGATGTTGTTCCTTTCCAGTTGTGCACAGTTACGTTTTCGCTTCCGAAATGCAAATCCGATGTCATTCAGAAGCCTGCGCATTGTTCTGACAATCAGTTGCTTCTGTAGTCCCATGTCGTTTTTGCTGATTTCCTCGCTGGGGATCTTTTCTGCCGTTCACACCTTGTTGCAAATGTAGTAGTGATGTACTTTCTGGTGAAGAGCAGACAGGGTAACGCTATTGTACTGCTTCACTCTTGTTTTTCCAGCTACTTTTGCTGGTGATTCAGCCACAAAATTAAGCCTTTTACGCTTTGGGGACCCAAGGGTACCCTATGAAACATCCGCCTTGAGCCGTGCGACAGTACACTCGCTCACACTGGTAAGCTGGCTAACTGAACGATACACTGAAGCGACAGAGAGTTCCTGTTGCGTCTGTCTCACTTAAGCAAACACGTGGCACGTTGCCAACCAATTGCTTGGTTTGTTTCGACAACTTTTGGTACTCAAGCTTCTTGAAAATCCTGTGCGGCGAGCGAAGTGGTGAGCAACCGGGGCAAGGAGGCACTGGTGACGTGGAGGCTATTTCTTTTTTTTTTTTTTTCTCTGAAGGGATATGGTGAAAGAAGAGAGCCAGTGTGGCTGCTGTGGAGAATGCAGCAACTAAAGAAAACATGAGAAATCCAAAATTTAACGCTATTTCACATGATATCAGTAATAATTATCAGGTATTATCAATTAGCAACTAAAAATTATAACTGCACTTTTTTAAAGGATTAGGTTACTCACGAAAAACTTGAGAGTTTTTTTTGCGGAACTACTTCCAGCTGCACAGCGACACTGATTAAACAACGTGGTTCGCCTCTGTAGTTTTGACTGCACTGCCACAGAAAGTTGTATAGGCAAAGATGCCAAATCAACTGGAACAGGTCAGGCCAGTGGATTTTCGAAGCAGACAGAGTGAGAAATCTATGATTACAGCAACTGCTGTATTTTACTTGCGTAGCTCCTAAATAGTTTCCAAAACAAGCATTGCCATCAATAGTCATGGTGCTGGGTCTAGTTGCCAAACTTGCTATTGCCTACACAAAGTTAACGACCAAAGCATGGTTGACTCTGGATTATAGCCATTTCTTTAATCAACAAAGCGGTGGACCTTCTGGATGCGCTTGATTACCATCACCTTTAAAAGCAAGGTTTTATAACATTGTACCTGTTTTGCTTGTTGTGAAGGCTCCAACACCCTGAATAGATAGTTTGCAAAAGTGTAGTTCACAAGCTATTTTTTTCATAGTCTTAGTGCTATTATGGTTGGAGTTGACATAAGCTTCAACTGTGCCATTCTTCTTAGAGCTCCTGGGTATGAATTAAAAAAAAAAAGTCGTGCTCTATGCTTGTTTATTATGTACTCGTCATGCAATTTCACTTCTCTGCTTTCAGTGCAGCCCTAATGGCGACTTGCAGCATTTGTGAAATATTTTCCATTGATTTGTCAACCTTGCTCACGGAAGCTTTTTACAAACTGCACTCAGCTTCGGCCACTGAGCAGCCTTGCAAAAAGTGCGGTTGGTTTCACTGTCGCCAGCCTGACATCACCAAATGCAACTGCTGCTTGCATGCTGTATCTGAGGACGTAATCGGACACACCAGCGGCAGCGAGCTGCTTGTATGTCGGATTGCATGCAAGTGGCGAAGATGCATTTGTTGGGTGCGACACATCTAGCCTTCGACTATCGCAATAAATTTTTTAAAGGTTTCCTATGGACAACACATCCTTCTATGTCCAGATATCTCATCTGTCTACATAAGTAACGGGCATATAATGCAACTGCGCATGACTTTGGTGCATAGTTTTCAGTTGCAGGCAGTATTTCTCACATATTGTAATAGGTGCTGTATGATCTTATCGGACCTTTGCGTCATTACACACCTTATGTCATTAGACTCATCAGCCTAGAAACAACATCGGCTGACATTGTGATTCCTTGTCGAAAGGTCTCTGGCGTAAAAAAAATGAATGGTTCCTCACATTACTGACATGATATTGTTGACAAGGGCAAAAAGTGACTGCGACATGCAGGGCACACCAATGAGCGTCCGAGGTGGCAGCGGTAGAGCCAATCTGGTGGGGTTCGAACAGTGACCCTGGCAGCCGCCCCACGTTCATTATGTGCCAGGTCTCTAAAAAGCTTTAACCTTATGAGGAATGGCAGTCATCGTTTCAAGTGCACCACGACAAAGCAGACCCTGACGACTGCCCTCACGTTTTGATTTGTGTAAGGTCAATAGGTGAACAAGCTTGTGATTAAACTGTAATGATTTTCAAAAAGAGGGCATGCAAACACATACATGAAAAGAATTGAAGACACCACATGCACCGACCAATAACTGGAGAGGTGCAAAATGGTGGAAAAGGAATAAGGCACGAAAACATATTTGTGCAGCCCATGAAATTGGCAAACCTATCAATGTGGCACATGTGGAGGTCTACAAGATCGATAACTGCTAAAGCGTTTTATTTCGCCTTTGTGGAAGTTAAATTGGTGATCAGATCACACATGCGCTACTACTATTATTGGTATGCTATGCCTCAATCATAAACATGTTTTTTTATTCCTATGTTGGTACAAACAGTGCACATTCATCGAATTTTGGTGTGCACCTACACTCTCGACGATGTTAAACATTAGAAAGGGAGCCTCCGGTTAGTGATCTATGTTTCAGTAATATCTGGTCAGTGCAGTGGAACGCCTGTACTATGTAGAAGATGCTGCAAAGGGACCTTATACAGCACACCTGTGCGGCAGTCAGGGATTTTGTTGGTGTATTTTATAAAACAAATACTAATGGTTCGCTTCTTGTCTTTCGCCCTCTCATTCTTTCTCTGCACAGCAGCGCAAATGTTCCATAGCTTATTAGCTGTAAAAAACATTATCACAATAGTTACTTCCTGCTTACTTAAGCCTGTGATATTTCCGATGAATGTACGGTAGCTGAAAGTCAGCGCTTAGATGTATCTGTCAATGTTTTGGTACTTGTCCCTGTGCTGTTCTTCATGGCGCCGACAAAAGAAAAAAAAAAAACAATAACAATTTCATATTTATGCTACTGGTTTGTTTACAGTGAAAGGTATATTCTGAGACCACGACATGGAGTGTAGTTGTCCGCCGCCGGTGCCTGTAACCACTATTGTGCGAAATAAAAAATATTGTATGAGATTTTACGCCCTAAATCCAACATATGGTCATAAAAGGCGCGGTATCAGAGGGTTCCGGAAACTTGAACACCTGTGGTTTTTTTTTTGTGCACTGACAATGCACAGTACACGAGCCTCTACCATTTCGCCGGCATCAAAATGCGACCACCGCGGCCGGGATCATACCCGAGATCTTTGACCTAGCAGTTGAGCACTGTAGCCACTGTTCAGACCAGATGGTATTGGGACAGTCAAGATGCATGATAAATGTTTTGGACCTAAGGCTAGTGTTTCGCAGTGGCTAGTTTCTAAGACAGCTGTTGTATGAACTAGGAAGTTTTTTTGAGGGGACACAGTAGGAGAAAACCTTGCGCTTGCATAACTGAAGTTCAAGACCTTTTATCCTTCATAAGAATTGTGCATGTTTTGCTACCTTCAACCAGTTGGCACACAGCTGCATTGGCAGTTATCACGGGGAGTAAAGCAATAATAGATTGTTAAGGCATTTAACTGGGCTTGTGAGTGTTCACTGAAAGCTTCAATATTACTAGCAAACATGCACAAGGACACTAATCAAATCTAATCAAATAAAATCAAATTTTATTTCAACATTTATACAATGTTGAGGACCATGAACAAAAAGCCAGCAAGGCTTGACGAGGTTCATGGCTCCAATTTTCCAGGCAGAAACAAACAACAAATGAGAGCAAACAACAATTAAACATGAAATAGATTTTATAAATTATAAGCTAGTGACACAACTCATGATACACATTATACAAACATATAAACATTACTTGTCATTATTCATACTGAAAAACTCAAAAGTAGGCAAAGTAAATTTCATATGAGTGACGATGCAAAAGTTGATAAATAGAATACGTAGAAAAAGTGTAAAGGAATTCTTTCATACAATAATATATACCGCATTCTGGGCACTAGCACATAGGTATTTGCAGAAACAGCATATGTTCACTCTTTGACACAGTTACATGGAATGTTAAATCACATTATTCATGTTTAAGTAGTATCACATTATTCATGTTTAAGTGGTATGAAAGTTTATACCGTAACATCTGGTAGGTATAAATTGTTCTGGACCTCGGTGGTTTCCCATATTGCGTAGCTCCTGGTGTTGGTTGTTTTATGATTTGGTGTCGAATCGGAAATGCGTTTCAGGTTGTCATTGTTTTTTCTAATACTGTTCTTATAACTTCTTAATAATATATTTTCATAAATGTTAGGCATTGGTAGCAGATTGAAATTTTCAAAATTCGGCGTTAAGTAAGGAACGTTTAGAATACAACGCACAGTTTTTTTGTGCATTCTATGGGTGTAGTGTAATATTGTTAGTAAATGTCGTGCACCAGACAAGATGACAGTAGTTCCTGTTATGATAGAAACAGGAATATATACAATATATAATTAACACTTTCTGGAAGAAAAAGATGCAACTTGCACAGTATTACAGTCACCCGGGAGAGTTTAGCCACCACCATTTGCACGTGATCAGTCCATGATAGGTGTTGCTCATATATGACACCAAAGCATTTAAAAGAGGGTACAATTGGCAAAGCAGTGTTATTGAGATGTAAACTCGTTGAATTCGTCATGGTTTCGATTTTTTGTCTAAAAAGTACGGCTTTATTCTTATTTATGTTGATTTTCGATGAGTTTGCTTTGCTGCAAGATGATAGTTTTAATAGTACTATGTTGGCTTTATTCATGACATCCTCAGCATCCTTCGCAGTTACAAGAATTGTGGTGTCA
Source organism: Rhipicephalus microplus (assembly GCF_013339725.1). Classification (NCBI taxonomy): domain Eukaryota; kingdom Metazoa; phylum Arthropoda; class Arachnida; order Ixodida; family Ixodidae; genus Rhipicephalus; species Rhipicephalus microplus. The sequence goes on from NC_051173.1 coordinate 91,306,802, forward strand.
TCTGCATATATAATAACTTTTACATCATGATCAATGCTCACTAAATCATTAATATAAATGCGAAAAAGCAATGGAACCAAGAAGGCTTCCCTAGTGGTACTTCTGCAACAAGTGGTTTCACATTGGATGTGTAATTAATAATTATTACTTTTTGAGTGCCGTTCTGAAGGCAAGATTTTAATAATTTCAGAAAAACTGCCACGAAGCCATAGTAGTTTGATTTTTCTATAAGTTTGATATGGTTTATACAGTGAAACGCGATATGGTTTATACAGTGAATAATCTACGAAAATTCTCAATATACATAGCTGACATATGAAAGATTGTGATATTATATCCTTTTGTGTTAGATGGGCTGTTTCAGTAGATTGACCTTTGGTGAACCCAAATTGCATATTGGTCATTAATTATGCATAGTTATAAAGGAGGAAATACGGCTATGGATTTACCTTTCAAGCAGTTTTGAAAGGATTTGCAAGACTGATATTGGTCTATAATTAGCTGAAGCATTTTTATCTCCACCCTTGTGTAACACTATAACTTTAGCAATCTGGAGACTTTTTGGAAAAATACCACAGGATAAAACCAGATTGTATAGATGTGTGTAAGGGCCAGAGTGGTGGCATCTATTACGTACTTTGCAGGCGCGATTTTGAAACATCAGCAGTACAACATTTGATATTTGTGATTCATAAAAATATGTCAGTTATTTCCTTAGGCATTGTAGAAGCCAAAAAATGTAGAATGACTAGTTCGGGAATTTAGAAGTTCAAACAATTCGGATCATGAGAACGCTTTACTAAACTGGTAAAATAGTTACATACCTGCCAAGTCTCCCGGATTGGCCGGGAGACTCTCGGATTTGGACCGTCTCTTTCATTTGTACGGTTGTCATGAAAATCTCCCGGAAATCGAAATTTTTGTGCGTGATCCGGCCGCCTTGACAAATAAGCAGCTCATTCCGCTCCAGGTTTTTCGAGCCTAACCCCATTTTATTATCAGTTTAAGAGGTGTTCATCTAAACGTTCAGTAGAATCTTAGTGATGCGAAACCACGGCAGATACGAATTCGTGAAATACCTCAGCGAAATTTCAGTATGCCTAATGGGCCTAAATTCGAATGGTCCGAACACATTTCGTAATCGCGGCAGGTGATACGAACTTTAGTACGAAAATCGTCGAACGAAAGCCAAGAGCAGCGTACTCGAAGCTTCGGAAGTACGTGTGCGACCGGCGCACTGTCTTCTGCAGTGTGCGTGATTGTCGTTGCCACAACCGCTGTCAACGAAGCCGTGGTCGCTTTTGACGCGATCATGTATGGGACGACGTAACTGTCCCGAAAGTGCGCGCATGCAACACTAAACCAGTCAAAGCAACGCTGCTTTCCGCAAACCCAGCGGACAAAACTGCAGCAGCAGATAGCTTAAAACGACTTTGTTCTGGAGGCGTGTGCGCAGTCAAGCGCACGGGGATTGAAAAAGAACTATCATTTGCTGCAACCGCGGCGCACAACATCGCGGTCGCGGCGGCGCGATAACGATCTATCTGCTCCGAGGGCACGCAGCGGTAGACCAAAGGCAGTAAATACGTAAAAAAAAAGTCAGTTTCGCCGCAAGGGCGAAGCGATGAATGCGACAACAACTTGGAATGTCACACCGAGAACGGCAAGCACATTGAAACCCGCAGCACGCTGCTCACGCACAAATGACGCACGAAAACAATACACACAAGATGAAAGCGAACTTAATGTTTACCGCTCGACACGTAACGCGCTGTTTACACAAAAAGAAAAGAGCGATGCTCGATACATAATCACAGGTACGAATGAGTACAAACTAACAAGTGTCCCAGTTATACCTCGCCGTGTATGAAAAGCGCGCTCTCTTTGCAAACGGGGCCTGTGCATAGACCGAAGATACTTTGTGGGTGGCAACTAATGCCATCGTTCCAGTGAAAGCCGAAAGAACATGATTCTCCCCACCGAAACATAAGCGTGTGCACAAGCATCAACCCCCTCCCCTCCATCCCAGGGCAAAGTGCTGTTGTCAAATAGGAAGGAGACGCGGCGTGAAGCGTTTTGTCTCAGAGTAACCGATCAACCCATCATCATCCGTATGTTTGTTCCAAGCACTGCCTCTCCTGCAGGGTCGCTGTGAGGGGGAAGTTTTGTTAAGGGCCCTGGCAAGGGGGCCACCGCTTGGCGCCAGGCGCCAAACAGACACGGCCTGCCTCCCGGCGTACAAGCCAGGGAGACCCCACAAACTACCCTTTGGCGAAACAACTTCGGTCGGGACGCACAAAGTGAACATCCCCTGGCAAGGTGGGCTATCGCAGTGCGTGGAACGCGCTGCGGTCATGGCCTGTCTCCTGACCGCTTGGGCCCAGTGAGACTCGACACAGGGACTACCTTTTGGCATGGCAACTCTCGGCACCGCACGCGAAGCGGACGTACCCAAACACTTAACAATGGGACTGCCCTTTGGCGCGGTAACTTCAGTCACCGCAACGAAAGTGCCCATGCCCTCACACTGTCGCGTGGCTGAGAGCCTGCGACGACGTCTCCTTACCACTAGGGCGCAGTAAGACACAATCCCTCCCTTGGGGACTACGGGACTACTGTTTGGTGCAGTGGCCAATGTTGCTGCAGGCAAACCAAACGCACCCTGGGAAATCAGCACGGCTGAAAGCCGGCTTAGTCCTTCGCGAAGAAGGGAACCACTCTGCTTCGGGGAGTAGAGTCGCCGGGCACGGAGGAGGGACCAACACGGACCTTGCGGGTGAAGCCCGACAAGGCGACAAGATCATCTTAGCGCATGCAAAGCTTGGGCGAGCAACCACACAAGCTGAACTCGGAGGCGACCGACTCACTAGGCCTAGTCTTGGAAACTTAGAGAACGCCATCATTAAAAATTGATAGCTGTCTGCCCTCCTGACTCACTAAAAATCACTGCCGGACCATGCCACATCTCATAAAACTTCTTTGCACCTAGGCGCTGCCACTCTCGGTGGAGAACGAACCAGACCTCCTTCGATACTTTTCCGAATACTTCGTGAAGCCTGGGTCACTTTCCATCAAAAACGGCACAACACCGTGCCAACCATACTTGGTAGGAGCTCTCAACAAGCAGAAGCGCATACTGCTTAGCTGCTTGTCCCGACAGAAGTTGCAGAAAACGAACGGTGTTGAAAGGAACACCGGGGTGGCAAAACAAGCTAGCTATCCTTCGATGGAGGGCGGCCGGTAGTGTGCACTGGGAGAACATGTGAACCAAGTCCTCTATACTGCCACAAAAGGGGCACATTCCTCATTGAGAAATTTTCGTGAAGTGCCTGAACTTTAAGGGCAGGCGCCCTCTACTAGCCAAGCGATACATGAATGTAGCGCGCTTGTCGTCCAGGAAACTGGCAGTAATGAACCGCCAGTTAGGACTATGGTGGGACAGGTCAAATGCTCCACAGTTGGCAGGTAATTCTGGGGTGAGTCTATCGACTAACTCGTGGAGTTAAATCGAAGCTAAATTTATCTCGAGGTCGACCTCTTGGAGACGGGCTAAAGTAGAAGCGGCCTCTGCAATGCAGGCAGAAGGCGTTCCTGCCCGAGGCACCAATTAAAAAATGCCACGGCACACACCTCCACGGCACACACCACCACAGCACACAATCCACGGCACACACCGAAAGACTCCGAGACGCGATCTTGTATGACCACAGCAGAACTAGGACGAAAGTAGAGAGCCCTGACCATGTTAATTAATTTGGAACTGAAGCCCGCCTGCTTTAAAATCTTAAAGATGTACTAATGACTGATAATATCAAACGCCTTCTCTTGATCAAAAGAACAAAGAATTCCACGTAGGTTGCATGAATTCGACCATTTTATAAAGTCCCTAATAGCAAAACCATTAAGTTGGCACGATCTGCCTTGGACACAACACGCCTAGTACGGACCCAAAACTAGTACTAAGTACTAGGGTGAGTCGAACGGACAGGTACTTAGCTATGAGCTTGTAGTCGCAGTTTAGAAGGGTGATGAGCTGCCAGGCTCCCAGATCAGTGCGTGTCGTCTCATCCTTGTACAGGAGAGTGATCCGCCCCTCCCTTTGAGTTGCTGACAGAGTACCCCTCAAGGAGAAGCCTGTTTGCCAATGTGGTAAAAGGTCCCCCAGAACCTTCCAAAACTTGACGTAAAACTCGACTGTCAAATCATCTGAACCTGGGCTACGATTATGGTGCATGGCTTTAAGAGCTGCTAACATCTCCTCTTCGACGAGAGGAGTGTCACAAATATCAAAGTTCTCGTAAGTCTTAGTGAAAGGGAACGAGTATGGAGTAGGAGGTGGTTCGACGTAAAGGTTCTTGTAGAACTGCCTTGCCACCTCTAATACTTCGTCCTGCGTTTGCACTAAACTGCCTGTGTTTGGATCGAATGAAGAGGTTATCGCTGAGCATTTCCTAGCTAAGTGTCTACTGAAGGCCATTTCTGCTGCACCAAGCCTTCATTTCCCACTGCTCTGCGCGTGCTGTGGCCCGTAAGCAGTCCCAGCGTCGCTGGAGCAGGACTTTATATTCTTTGCACAGTGAAGTAAGAGCCGCGGTTACCCCCAGGCCGCCGGACAATGGCCTTTGAGAGCAGGAGAATCGCGCCAGAGACCGCTCTGATCTTTGCGTGCTCCTCTCGCGCCCGCCTCTTGTCCCACTCCCGAAGCGCTCCGCGACTCCAGGCCTTCACCGCGTCCCATTCACTACCGCCAAAGTTCTGATCGCCTAGTGAACTGATGAGAAACCTTGCTACATCTTCTGTAGCGTCCTTATCTTTAAGGAGTCGCGGATTTAAACGCCACGGTCTCTTGCCCCATGGCACTAAACTGGAGTCGGTGAATCTCAAGGCAAGAAGGCTATGGTCACTCAAGGTGGAAGAACACAGCCAGCTAGAGTGCATGCTAGGAGCAAGCGAGGGTGAGACATAAAAGCGGTCAATCCTCGATCGGCTCCCTCTCCCCGTTCAAGTCATTCCTGACTGGGGGGGTGGGGGGGGCGAAGGGACCACTAAGCATCGACAAGTCCTAGCTCGTTGACAAGCTCCCGCAACTCTAGGTTGCCGTTTCTATCCCTAAAACTTTGGACTTCCTTTGAGGGAAACACAATCCGCTTGTTCTAAAACATAGTTGAAGTCGCCCATTAAATGACGCGGGAAGGGCCAACTAGATAGGAATCTAAGGAAATAAAGAAATCTTTCTGCTGTTCATACTGCGCTGGAGCGTAAACATTCACAATTCTAGCACCAGAGTCAAGATCCACTGACAGAACCCGGCCATCCAAATCCCTGGCGTAGCGTAGCACAGAACTGGTGAATCGTGGCATTAAAATGACAGAAACTCCCCGGCAACGTGCACCGCCATAATTCCAGTATGCCCGCTCGAATGCCGCATCTACGTCAAACACTTCCCCTTCCACTTCTGCGCCAAAATCGTAGCTACGCCTGCTTGTACTAAATGCTCGTAGCATTGTAAATAAGGTCACAGAACTCGAATTCTTGTTGCTGTCACATAGCCCACAAATTGCTGTCATAACCGAAACATGGTTGAGTCCTTTAATTCCCGACGATTGTATTATTCCCCCCGGATATGTTGTACACAGGTGGGATAGGGATTCACGGGGTGGTGGAGTGGCCATTCTTGTGAAGTCGCCTATTACGACAGAAAGAATCGATTGCTCCCTCTCCGAAACGGTTTGGTGCAAAATATTCGTTGAAAAAGTGGTTTTTATTGTCGGAGCAATTTACAGGCCCCCTGGTACCACGCCTGATTTCCTAGACCAACTGAACAGTTTCTTGTGCAAATTTCAGAATGGCAACACGAGGTTGATACTGACTGGTGATTTTAATTTACCGCATATAAATTGGGAAAGTGTCACACCTGGACATATTGATACTCTGAGTGGTGATAAAATGTTGGAAATAATGTTCTCTCATAACTTAACACAGATTGTAAAAGAAAATACGCGAGTAACTGCTAATTCAGAAACATTGCTTGATTTAGTGTTCCTATCACGCAGAGTGACACATAGCACTTTATCGGTCGAAGAGGGAATATCGGACCACAAGCTGATAACTGTTAATATCCAACTAGACGCAAAGCCGCAGAAGCGGCCATTTATTCCAGTTCAGATTAAAAATTTTGCACGGGCCGATGACACGTCTATACTTGACTATCTAGAATTGTCCCTTCATGAGTTTGAACTTGCTTCTGTCTCAGAATCTGTAGAAGAGTTATGGCAACGTTTCGAAATCATTGTAAAGCATTGTACGGATAAATTTGTTCCAACTCGTAAAAAGAAAACGAAACAGCGCAGTCCGTGGATAACCCGGGAAATCGTCCATATCAAACGAAAAATAAAACGCATGCGGAAAAACAAAACGAACTCGGTAGCAATTGTACAATTGCGTGGACAGTTAACGACAGCATTAAAAGAATCCAATCGAAAGTTTTATACCGAAACCCTTGCTGACTTCATTAAGTCTTCCCCTCAAAAATTTTGGCTTCACTTGAAGAATAAAAAAGAAGAAATTGAACAGATAAAAATTGGACCCGAGACAGTGAGACAAAAACCGCAGATAGCAAATTATTTCAACCAGTTCTTTCAGTCGGTCTTCACTAGAGATGAAACCGATCAGGTGGATGCTGACCAGGCCGGCCTGCGCGCCTGCGCAATGGAGCCCTTAGCTATCATGCAGGAAGGGGTGTTCAGTCACTTGCTAGGGCTGAACACTAAAAAGGCAACTGGACCAGACGAAATTCCCAGTGAATTCTTACGACGGTATGCCGAATGGTCGTCCTTTTATTTAACAATCATTTTCAGAAAATCTCTTGAAACATCCTCATTACCGCAAGACTGGCGCACTGCAATTGTAAAGCCTATATACAAAGCTGGCAATCGACTTCATCTGAACAATTATCGCCCCGTTTCACTGACCTCTGTGTGTTGCAAAATCATAGAACACTTCATAGCAAGGCACATTATTATTTTTCTTGAGTCAAAAGAGTTTTTTTATCCCCATCAACACGGATTCAGGAAGGCGTTGTCAACTGTTACTCAACTGGTAGAAACAGTTCATGATTTTTATTTATCTATCCAAGGTCGACAACAAATAGACGTCATTTGTGTAGATTTCGCCAAAGCATTTGATAAAGTTCCTCATAGCAAATTAAATTTTAAGCTTCAGCAACTGGGACTTAGCTCAGATATACTAAATTGGATAGCCGCGTATTTGGAGAACCGTCAACAAAAAGTACGTGTAGATGATTGCACATCTAGTTCATTGAAAGTACTGTCTGGTGTCCCACAGGGGTCTGTGCTGGGTCCTTTGTTGTTTTTAATTTTTATAAATGATATTTCCGTAGTTGTCGAAAGCCCGGTTAAAATCAAACTTTTTGCAGACGATTGTTTAATTTACGCTCCTGTAACTAACGCAAACGACCAAATCAAAATTAATCGCTGTCTGCAAGCCTTGCATAATTCGTGCACCCAGTGGGGGATGGAAATTAACTTTTCAAAGACTACGTTCACTCATATAACCAAGAAAAAATCCGTACTCGCATATGATTATAAAATCGGAAATAGCCTTCTGACCTGAACACACAGCTTTAAATACCTGGGGGTGACTATTACCAGCGATTTGGGGTGGCACACTCATGTTGAGGAGGTGTGTTCAAAGGCCTACAGGAAGTTGTTTTACTTGAGGAAAAAACTCGAAGATGCCCCTAGAGATGTCAAATTACTTTCATATAAGACATTTGTTCGCCCTATTTTGGAGTATGCGTCTTCTGTATGGAGTCCTCATCAGCAGTCACTGAGAGATAAAATAGAAAAAATTCAAAGGCTAGCAGTGCGCTTCATTTGCTCGCGGTACCCGAGGACAGAATCCGTCACAAATTTGTTAAAATCTTGTGCGCTAGAACCCCTGCAAGTGCGCCGCGAAAAGCAAAGGTTAAAACTCCTGTTTCAAATTATAAGAGACGAAATCAAAACAAACAAAGACACATACATACAACCTGCACCCAAACGAGGAGCTCGGTTGAACCATAGTCACCCAATAAGGCCTTTTTGGGCGCGTCTGGATGGCTTTAAAAATTCTTTTTTTCCGTATAGTATAGAAGTGTGGAATAGACTTCCAGAGTACGCTGTTACTGGCGCAAATGTCAAAGAGTTTGAGTGTTCGCTAGAATTGTACTACCGGCAACATGAAACGTAATGTCTGTTTTGTCATTGTGTATTGTTTTTGTTTTGTGTTTATATTCCTCCCTGTAATGACCCTCAAGTGAGGGTTACAGTATTAATAAATAAAATAAATAAATTTGGTGCCAAACGTTCTGTCGAAGTTCTTAATCTGTCCCAATCTAGACACAAAAGTTTCTTGCGAAACGAGAATGTTTATCTTGCGAGATCGAGCTAAGTGAATAAACTCGGCTTGTTTCGCTGCTATTGTGATACCTCGACAATTAAAGGTAGCAATAGTAAAAGAAGCCATGATGAAATGTAGGGGAGCACACAGACACTAGAATAGACAAGAAGCGAAAAGGAAACACAGCAAAACAAAGAAACAGCTAATACTTGAAGGTATCAGGTGCTGGAAAGCTACCTAAAGTAAACCTACAAACGAGAGTCCCCCTTGAAGAGGGAGTCCTCAATTGTAGACGAGTACCTTGTGTTAGACATCATTGAACACTCACAATTGCCTGGTCCACAGTTAGGGCAAGGAGAACTGTTGCTCAACTCATGCGCAGTACTGCCCGTGACGGTCGATGACGTAGATTCCTTATCAGACTCTGTCGATGCGGGTCGCTTCGGTACCGGGAGGTCGTTCTCTGGGCTGCCAGGGCCGCCTCTCTTTGGAGGGCTCTGGGGATCGGCGGGCACGCCACTTCTTGCCTCGAACAGCGTAGGTACAGCTCATGGTGTCGTCGTCCTGGTCCTCGTCAGCAGGTGTGTCAGCAGGGCTGGTCCCGGGCGCATCGGCAGGCGAGGCTGGCGACGACTCGGCGGCAGCAAGGAGGGTGGGGGCCTCAGGCGATTCCAACCCCGCCTCCTGCTCTTCCCCTCCTAGAGCCCCTTCACTAGTGGGCTTCAGCTGTGGCTGAGTCGAGCCCTCGGTGTCCTTCGGAGCAGCCTCCCGGTCTTCAGCGACACCGCTCCCCTGTTCTCTGGAAGTAGAAAAAGCTACAGGGGGGGTGCAGCCGATGAATTCGTCCGCGCGATGCACTCCGAAGGGCTATGGTCGCCGCCGCAGTGCTTGCACTTAAGCATGCACTGGTTGTTACCAATCGCCCTACAGCGCACACACTGCAGAACAGTACACTTGATTGCGTGGTGTCCGGTTTAGCAGCATCGCTGACGAATTCGTACGACACTCTCGTATTCGAACTGGATAACGTCCCCCTCCACCCTGATCAGGTTGGGGACACTCTTGTATATTTCCAGTCGGGCGACGAAGACGCCGTTCAAGACTCCCGGGAAACCGTTCAATTTCTCATGCGTCACACCAAAAACAGACCCATACTCCTTCAGACAATTTCTTATGATGCGCTCATCGCCATCCCCCGGCAAGCCAAGAATGCGCACGACCTTGACTCGAACACCTCGGTACTGAAACCTGATCCTCGCTTCGCGAATGACAAAACCTGGATCGTCGGAAAACCGCTGACTCGCCTCATAGGTCGCGAATGTCACCTTAAACTTCCCGAGTCCGTAATCCTGCACGCATTTCAGCTCACTAAGCTCGCTGCAAATGTCGCCACTGCCGACACCCTTAGGCACGTGTGCATAGTGTACCCGCGGCCTAATTTGCGAGATGAAAGAGGCTGCCGAGTCAGCTAGATTCTAGTCTACCTAGAAAAGGTATAGGTAAAGCATTCATCGATGTGACGGGCAAAGGACGCGTCAGAGACAAGCTCGCTTTGGCGCATTGCGACGAGCGGGCTTGTCGCAATGCGTTGGCCTAGCGCGGGTGCATGTTTTGCTTTCTAGAGTGATAATATATATAGATAAGTATACATATACGGTGAATCACAGTGGTGGCGGCGACGGCAAAAAACCAGCCTAGACTGTCAATAACAAAGGGGCCAGACACGTTTCAGCATTCCTGTCAAAAGAATATAGTAGGGAGCAAAGCTTTGACCCGCGCTTTTGCTACAGCCAGCTGCACCGTTCCGCTTGTTCACGTGTGTCCCAGTAAGACATACACGAGCTGTTTTGAAGGAAATAAATTCTGCTTGTTGTGCTGATGCTTTGAGACTCACCTTTGTGGGAAACCCTTCCTTCGTGTGTTCGGCCACCCCAATACGACAGCAACGATGATGTTTGGGCTTGCGGTTTGAGGCCCCCACCCTCACCCACTCTTGTTTTTCGCGATGTTTTTTTTTTGTTTGTCCTTTTTTTGGCCGAAAAGAAATAGAAGCAAATAATTCAGCCCCCCCCCACTGCGGAAATCTCCCGGATTGAAAATCCTTGAACTTTGCAGGTATGTAGTTAGTTATTGAAGGTTTTCGCTAATTCTTTTTGTGATATTACATTTCCAGCAATTTTTATCTCCCTCGTAGTCTCTTTACAGTCATCTTGGCCAAGAGCAGTTTTAATATGCTTCCAAAGCAAGATTTTTTTGTAACATCAACGTTACATAAATTTTGCAAGTATATTCTTTTCTACCGATGTAAAAGACTGTCAACTTTATTCCTTTGAACCTTGAATCGACATGAGGTTTCTTCTGACTGTGTTGAAATAAAATATGGAATAAGCGATTGTTTATACGTATTTCCTGTAAACACTGATTTGTGACCCAGGGCTTTTTACTCTTGCGACCAGGTTTAAGAACCTTGTATTTAAAGCATTTCTCATATGCAGCTTTAAACTTTTCATGAAAATATTCATACGCAGTTTCGGGGTCGGCAATAAGCAGTAAAGGTGACCAATCAATAAGCAATATTTTATTATGAAATTTCTCTAAGCTGTGTGCATTTACGTCTCCTACATTGAAACGTGTATGAATTGCCCTTTGGGTTGACATGGCTTGCTTAAGTAATATAAATCTTTGGGTTGACATGGCTTGCTTAAGTAATATAAATATTGGGAGATGATCGCTAATATGAACGCCTACAACACCTGATGATAAATGTGTATTTTCAATATTAGTTATGAAAATGTTCATCAGTGTGTTTGAGTCGACTGAATTATGTGTAGGATAATTTATTATGCTTGCAAAGCCATTGCATTCAATTATCCTACATATATCGTCTCGTGGTTTCGAAGTCTTCAGAAAGTCAATGTTTATATCACCTCTCATAATGAGTTTAAAGCGGTTATCAGTAATTGAGCTTAGGTAATTGTCCATAAAAGAAAGAAACCTAGGTATGCTCGCGCCTAGTGGTTTATATAAAACTCAATACACATTATCATTGCATTTCACCGAAAGAACTTCATAAGCAAAAGTAACAAAAGAAAATGACTCAATGATCTGGCAATGTAGCGTGTTTTTTGCCATTAATGTAACGCCTCCTCCTCTTCGAGAAGGCCTATTTACAAAAAATGTATTAAATTCAGGCAAATTGAACACATCTGTATCATTTTTAAACCAAGTTTCTGTTATCATAAGTACGTCAAGAGAGAAGTGAAACATAGCCGAAAGCATAGCGGTTTGATCTTCCATGTTTCTAACTCGTTGTGCATCAACGTGAACGAAAGACAAAGAATTCCTCTTTCTTGTCTAGAAGTCACCGACTTTGCAAGGCGAAAGATAAGCAGTACCGACATTGTTCATCGATGTGACGTGACCGAAAGAAGCCATCATATTGCTAGTCGAATTTATTAAGATTAGAGACACAAGCTATGTGCATTGCTCTAAAAGATTCAGTTTTCCTTGCGAAAATCTTGCCGTCCTTCGTCCACGCAAAACAACACCCCTTTTCCTTTTTTTTTGCAATGATCATGACCAGAAGCTTTTCCAGTTTGAAACATGGATGTTCCTTAATGTATATTGGGGCAGACTATGTGAAACCGATATTAGTAGTTGAAAACCTTTTCTTTCTGGCCCTCTGAAGAACTGCATCACGTTTCGACCTACTGGTAAACTGAACAAGAATGTTTGATTACTTTGGGACTTTTGTTGGAATCCTGTGACATACCTCAATATCACCCTGTGCAACAGGGTCACCAATAACATCACTAACTTTTTGCAATATTAGCAAGATACTTTCACTCTGTGAAACTGGAATGCCCTTGATTTCAAGGTTTCTGTTTTGCGAGTACAGTTCCAGTTTTACTATCCTTTGTTCATGTGCCTGCACCTGCATCTTAAGCAGTGCACACTCAGACACAAGGTGGGCTTTCTGAGCCTTAACATCAATATTTTTTTGCTCAATGGCCTTCATACTAGCATTTATTTCCTCGAAACGTTTGTTAAACATTCCCATGCTAGCTAGCTTTCAGTTGTCTATATAATTTTCTGAATTCCCTCTCCAAAGAAGCATGCATGTCGCGAATTTCCTGCTTCATTTCTTTCAACATTTTTAGCAATTCAGAATCAGGTGCCATATTAGAATATCAGAACAAGACATGAAGAAAAAGGCTAAAATAAAGCAAGAACAATGAAGCAAGATGTGGCAGTGGCAACAGCAATATTGCAATCCGTCTTAATAGTAGGTACTGAGGCAATTTCTAACCTGTAAGAGCAAAATGAGACAAACATCAGCCGCGTGTTCCGACTGCAGCCGCTGCTGCCGAAACGAAGCCTGAAGGTGCCAGCATTGCCTTTTTATCCGTAGCTACTAGTAGACAATGTGCCGCCAGCTGACGATCGTACCACGATACTCCAGGGGCGGATGCATCTGATTGTACAATTTTGTCACGGCCGCAGAATCGTCGTCAATACTGGCGCTGGCATCTGTAAGGGCAAAATGCGACAAACATCAGCCGCGTGTTCCCACTGCTGCCGCCGCTGCCGAACAGACTGATAAGAGACTAGCTAAACAGACTGGACATCCACTAGTCTGCCGTCCTTGTGCGTGAGCATTGTGGGATCATGTACAGGATCAAAGCAATAGACCTGGAGGTGTTCCTGGTAAAGTCTGACTTGATGCGAGGGTGTTGCGGTCGATACTGCACAAATCCTTCTGGCATGTCCGGTAGATCCTCGCATGCCAGGACAATTTCACATCTAAACTAGCGTCTGAGCTGGCAGCACTGAGCAATTCATGAACCCCATTATACGAGTGATGGAAGTGCTGCTCCAATTATTCCAAACTGCTCCAAAAGAGAAATGCTACTCCATGCTGCTCCAAAGTGCAATATTTGCTAGTAATTGCTCCAAGCCTGCTCCGAAGGATGTTGGCGAACTAAAAAGAATGAAGTTAAACCATGGGACCATTCCTTGAGCCTAATCGAAACCAAAAGAAAGCAGTATGCACTTTCATCCTAGTATGCTACTCAGTGGCGTAAATGCAGAAAAATCTCAAGGGGTGACGCATGGCAAGCCATGGTGTCCAATTCATGTTTTAATATGGGTTGTATTGTTATTATAATAGGAAATAAATGATGGTTTCAAATGAAATTAAACAAAAAACGAGCATGGAGTCGGAGCTCAAGCAATTGCATTGTTTTATTTAGTTTTTTTTTCACTTTTTTTTTATTTCTATAGTTCACAGAGCTTGAGGGACATTTAACACAGGTATGCAGTAAAAGATGAAAAACCTTTTAGTTGATTTTGTTATATTTAACTGTTAATCAGTTATATCATGTGCTAAAGCATCATCTCAACCACTTGCAAGGGTTGTCTTTCTCCCCAGCCTGAATAGAAAAGAAGTTCGGACTCTCTTGACCCCCCCCCCCCCCCCCCCTCCACTCATGATTTATGCCAACTATACTGCTTGCATACTAGCATATGGCATGTTTAATAATAAATATAAATATCAGATGTTAAGTGATGTTTTAGACTTTAGGAGTCATTAGGAACATACATAAACACCAATCGCAACTCTAAGGTATAGCTGTTTTTTTTTTTTTTTGCTCTGAAGAGACTTAAGGCTGATTCAAACCACCATTTTTTCTGCTGTAGAATCTGCTCTAAAAAGCAAAATGTCGCTTCCATCACTGTTATAAGATTCCTCTAAAGAGTGTGCAGATCCTAGCACTCTTCCATAGACATGGCCACATCAATGTACATACGAACTTTCATGTTCGATTTTCACAGCCCATCAGTCTGCAACACAAGTCTAAGATGTTTCTGAAAAGAGGCTGGTCTGATAGTTTCAGGCAATGTTCAACGCATGAAATTTCTTCGTTTCTCCACAGAAAGGACGCACTCACCTGTAACAGAACAGAGGCTACTGTTAAAGCCAACAGCACGGTATAATGAAATACACATTTATCTTTGGCATAACAAGATTTGATTGTTTGAAATTTATTAAAAATTTGAAGCAAGCTCTATACATAGCCTAATACAAATTTGAGCGCATGAATTCAAAGGGAAATATGAAATGAACATATGTGGCGATGCAATGCCGCAGAACATGGGATGGCATACTTTTCAAATGTAGGCAAGCAACGGCACAAACGTTGTATTTCGTAAGCTTATTGACTTCTGTGGCTACTTTGTAGGTATTCCTAATGTGCTGCTGCATGTTTTTCCTGTAAATGAAAATCGTACTACTCAAGATGATAATGTACTGCCATTCTCTTTTGTAGCAACTATCAGTTAAAAACAGCGTGGGTACTCACTGCCCCCTGCACGTACTCTGCAGCGAATTTGTGTGTCGCGATGTGATGTTCTGAGGCCAATGCCACAAAATGTTGCATTTCATAAGCTTATTGACTTCTGTGGCTACTTTGTAGGCATTCTTAACGTGCTGCTGTGTCTTTTCTCTAAACGAAAATCGTACCACAAAAGATGATAATGTACTGCCATTCACTTCTGTAGCAACTATGAACTGAAAACAGCATGCGTACTCGCCGCCTCCTGCACGTACTCTGCAGCGAATTTGTGAATGCGTGTGCCGCGATGTGGTGTTCTGCATAGTTTTCATGTGTAGACAGGCCAACGCCACAAACGTTGCATTTCATAAGCTTATTGACTTCTGTGGTTACTTTGTAGGCGTTCAAAACATGCTGCAGCAGGTTTTCCCTCTAAATGAACATTGTACCACGAAAGGTAATGTACTGCCGTTCACTTTTGTAGCAACTATCAACTGAAAGCGACATGGGTACTCACCCCTTCCTGCACATACTCGGCAACGAATTTGTGAATTTGTGTGCCACGATGTGGTATTCTGCATACTTTTCAGATGTAGACAGGCCAATGCCACAAACGTTGCATTTCATAAGCTTATTGACTTCTTTGGTTACTTTGTAGGTGTTTTGAACGTGCTGCTGCATGTTTTTTCTCTAATCGAGAACCATATCACAAAAGATTAATATGTACTGATGTTCTCTTTTGTAGCAACTATCAACTGAATACAACATGGGTACTTGCCACCTCCTTCACATACTCGGCAGTGAATTTGTGTGCCGCGATGTGGTGTGTTTTGCATACTTTTCAGGTGCAGGCAGGCCAACGCCACAAACGTTGCATTTCATAAGCTTATCGGCTTCGGTGTCTACTTTATAGATGTTCCTAACGTGCTGGTGCATGTTTTTTCTCTAAGTAAATATCGTACCACAAAAGATGATGTGCTGACATTCTCTTTTGTAGCGACTTTCAACTGAAAACAGCGTGGGTACTCGCACCTCCTTCACATACTCGGCAGCGAATTTGTGTGCTGCGATGTGGTGTTCTCTATACTTTTCATGTATAGACAGGCTAACGCCACAAACGTTGCATTTCGTAAGCTTATTGACCTTTGTGGCAACTTTGTGGGCGTTCCCAACGTGCTGCTGCATGTTTTTCCTTCAAATGAAAATCGTACCACAAAAGATGACAATGTACTGTCAATCTCTTTTGTAGCAACTATCAACTGAAAACAACATGGCTACTCGCCATCTCCTGCACCTACTGGGCACCGAATTTGTGAATTTGTGTGCCACGATGTGGTGTTCTGCATACTTTTCAGATGTAGACAGGCCAACGCCACAAACGTTGCATTTCATAAGCTTATTGACTTCTTTGGTTACTTTGTAGGCGTTTTGAATGTGCTGCTGCATGTTTTTTCTCTAAATAAATATCATACCACAAAAGATGACAATGCGGTGACATTCTCTTTTGTAGCAACTTTCAACTGAAAACAACGTGGGTACTCGCCACCTCCTTCACATACTCGGCAGCGAATTAGTGTGCCGCATACTTTTCATGTATAGACAGGCTAATGCCATAAACATTGCATTTCGTGAGCTTATTGACTTTTGTGGCTACTTTGTAGGCGTTCCCAACGTGCTGCTGCATGTTTTTCCTCTAAATGAAAATCGTACCACAAAAGATGATAATGTACTCCCATGCTCGTTTGTAGCAGCTATCAACAGAAAGCAGCATGGGTACTCACTGCCTTCTGCATTTACTCGGCAGAGAATTTGTGAATTGGTGTGCCGCGATGTGGTGTTCTGCATATTTTTCATGTGTAGACAGGCTAACGCCACAAATGTTGCATTTCGTAAGCTTATTGACTGCTTTGTAGGCATTCCCAACTTGCTGCAGCATGTTTTTCCTCTAAATGAAAATCGTACCACAAAAGATTACAATGTACTGACATTCTTTTTTGTAGAAACTATCAACTGAAAACAGCATGGGTACTCGGCAGCGAATTTGTGAATTTGTGTGCTGTGATGGTGTGTTCTGCATACTCTTCAGGTGCAAACAGGCCAACACTACAATTGTTGCATTTCATAAGCTTATTGACTACTGTGGCTACTTTGTAGGCGTACCTAATGTGCTGCTGCATGTTTTTTCTCTAAATGAAAATCGTACCACAAAAAAACTATTATGTGCTGCCATTCTCTTTTGTAGCAACTATCAACTCAAAACAGCACGGGTACTCACCGCATCGCACGTATTCGGCGGCGAATTTGTGATTTTGTGTGCTGCGATGTGCTGTTCTGCATACTTTGCTCTTTGGTCTGTTCGATGACAAACTTGAGTTGTGTCTTGAGGTTTAAAATAACGTAGAAGGAGCTTTCATCTTCTAAAGTTCACACTGCGTTGACCCTACGACAGTTGGTGTTTTTAGCAGAATTGTCATGCTCTGTCTTGGTGCCCTTGCATAGTTCACAGAAGTAGTGCTGAACAGTATCTTTCATTTGTTTTGCACATTTGATTTGTTTTCCCACTCGCCAGCTTTTTTGGGAGCCACATGACGTACAAACCTGCAGTTCTCATGCGGCTCTTTTAGAGCTATCCATTTGCTGGATTCCGTCACATAAATAGAATAGAATAGAATATCAGAGCGAGAAATTAAGACATAAATGACTAATTTTCCTCCCTCACCCTCTGCTTCACAAATTAAATGAGGTCATTCTGTTAGCCTTCACCTCAATGAGTGCATTGCTTTTTTATATAATTTCTTATCACACACTAGCTATTCGAGAAAAGTTGTGCATCTAAAGACTCTATGTCACACTGCTCTGTATTCTCATTGCATATAGCTACCTACACCGAAGCGAAGATCGACAATTGTGCCCAAAGCAAAGCTACTTATGGCTTTGTTGGAGGCAAGCTTTTGGCTATGCAGCCTGGCAGAAATTTTACTACTGATTGATTGATATGTCGAATTTAACGTCCCAAAACCACCATATGATTATGAGAGACGCCGAAATTTTACTACTCTTGTGGTCATCCTACAATAAGTATACTGTCATAACTTTTAACAATGTACTTTGTGAAAATTTAAGCTGTTGAACACTGGAGATATGCTGGCGATCAGATGTACACTGTGCATAATCATGGAAAAAAGCAGCACAATTATTAAATTGACACAAAGAGTGTAAACGAGCTTGAGCCATCTGCACTATGGTGATCGTTTCGCTTGCATAGAAGTGCCCACTAACTTTAAACACCAGAGGTTATCCACGCATGCATATTTGGGCACTGTTCAAGTCAGTCCTGCCACAAGCAGGACAGAGAAGTTGTTGTGGGGGAGAGGGGGCAGTCGGGGAATGACTGCCCCTCCTACTTGTCTAAGAGTGGCGGGCCATGCCTAGTTCGAGCAGCTTTGGTGGCTTTAATGGTGAAGTTTAACGTTTAAATTGAATGCTTTGCTAGCACTTATTTATTTATTTATTTATTTATTTGTAAATACTGCCAATCCTAAAAGGATCATAGCAGGAGGGCATATACAATAGTTGAATACAACATAACACAAATTGTGATACAATGGAAACACCAACTAATTATATAAAAAAGTGCAACACAAGAGCGATTAGTGACACAATAATATAAAAAAAAACAGGCTCGCATAATAAAACCGTAGGCAAGGGAAGAAAAAAAAAAAGGAGAAAAAGAGGAAAAGAAAAAGCATTGTGAGACTATGGTGTAAGCATTTTTACACAGTGGTGCTTTAGAGCGAGGCGACAAATGCATACTGTGGGGTTTCTGGTATTTGAAAAGAAAAAAAGTAAGAGAGACAATGCATGAAGAACTGTGACAGGTGTTCAAGGTACGCTTTCAAGTGCAGTTAGGAACTGTGTTAGTGATGTGCTTTCTATGATATGTAAGGGAAGGTTATTCCATTCTCTTATGGTCAATGGAAAAAATGAATTTTTGAAACAGTCGGTATGGAAAGGTGTATTCTGTGAGCATCTGCGTATGGTTATGTCTGGTAGGGCATGTTTGTAAGCTTGTTACGAAGTTTGTGGCATCAATATTTACTTTGTTATGAACTATTATGTACATAAATTTCAGTCTAGCTATTCTGGCTCGGCGCTGAAGAGTATCTATACCAGCAGTTTCCATTAACACCGTAGGTGATTCATGTGGCCCATACTTGTTAAAGATGAACCGTATTGCCTTTCTTTGTACACCTTCAAGTTTAGCGATGTCTTGTTTAGTAAAAGGAATCCATACTATGTTTCCGTACTCTAGTATCGGTCGGACAAATGTATTATAAGCGAACAGTTTAATATCTATGGGGGCTAAAC
This sequence comes from Rhipicephalus microplus, assembly GCF_013339725.1. Lineage (NCBI taxonomy): Eukaryota > Metazoa > Arthropoda > Arachnida > Ixodida > Ixodidae > Rhipicephalus > Rhipicephalus microplus. The sequence goes on from NC_051173.1 coordinate 91,325,905, forward strand.
GGAGGCGGCGTCTGATGAAAAAGAGTCGTTTGAGCGCGGTCGCTGTTATGTGGCTTATGTGACTACTCCATCTAAGGTCCTCAGTTATTGTTAATCCCAAGTATTTATGTTCAGTAATGGTGCTTAATTCCATGTCATTAATTTTATACGGGAATAATGATTTATTCCTTTTTCTCGACATTATGAGTAGGGTTGATTTTTTTGCATTTAATGTCATTTGCCAATCGGAGCACCGTTTCATTACTGTTTGTAAAGCGCAATCAAGGGCTACATGAACTTCATGTGTGTTGATTATATTATAGATAATGCAGTCATCTGCAAACAGTCTGATGTTGACATGTATATTAGCGGGTAGGTCGTTGATGAATATTAAAAAAAAGAACCGGAGCCAAAACACAACCATGTGGTACACCGGATATTACTTGGGCAGTATCAGACGACTGGCCGTCAATTTCAACAAACTGTAAACGATCTTTTAAATAATCAGTTATCCAATTAATTATGTGGCCGTTACCTAGCGTTAACTTAAGCTTATAAATTAGTTTCTGATGAGTCACTCAGTCGAAGGCCTTTGAAAAATCTACTAGTATAAGGTCAATTTGTTTTCTGGAATCGATGCCCAGAGACAGGTCGTGAAAAAGTTCCAAAAGTTGTGTCACCGTAGACAATCCACGGCGAAAGCCATGTTGGAAGGGCGTTAGGATAGACTCAGCGTCAAGAACGATCTTATGTGTTTGAGAATAACGTGTTCGAGTATTTTAGATGCTGCGCATGTTATTGAGATAGGCCTGAAATTAGCTGGGTCATGCCTGTTTCCGAATTCGTGTGATTTATGATTCCGGATTTGTGATTGTGTGTGATTTATTTATACTGTAGATGCCATCAGGAATCGATAGTATAAATAAATGCATTATTAATGAATAAATCAAATAAATTTCCAGCTAGCATTTTACAGTATATATAAATACATTAATAATGAATAAATCAAGGAAATGTTCAGCTGGCATTTGAGTGTTGTTATATGTTCTCAAAAATTTGTGGAAGCTAACTAACCCATAGGAGTGTTTTATTTGTATCAGCATGCTAGAGCACTACCATATGTTTCAGAAGACTTGTCAATAAATGTCAGTTGACAAAAGGCTGATAGAAATGCTAACCATGAATAGGCATGACCACAGCCCAAAGGTGTAGGCATGTTTGTTTCTTGGGGGGGGGGGGGGGAAGAGGGGGAAAGGGGCATATTTAATACAAAGAAGAGTCGGGGCTGGCAGATGTGCTCTATATGCCCTAGCAAAAATATTTCTGAAAGGTGAAACAGGGAGGCATGTCCCACCTGTGCCACCCCCTAGCTACACCTCTGCCAAAACCTCGGCAAAAAAAAAAAAATGGAGCTCACTTGCACTCACACTAAAAACTTTTCTCAACTAGAAAAATTTCACTCATACCATTAATGAGTAAACTTCAAAAACAGTGTCTTTTGTTCTGGCTTTGTTTTTAGCACTAGCCAGTTTAGCTTGCCCACTTAAGGCCATCCTATAAATTGGAACCGTGCTTTATAAAGTGCACTGAAAGCATTAGGTAATAAACAATTCAATCTGAAATTTCCCCATTTTTTAATAATTTTGGCTTCAACCTATGTTTCTCGACAAGTTTATAAGTTCACATAAAATTTTACTCGCCTTAACACGGTGCCTTGCTCACAGCACCAGCTGCAGTCATAATACCCATTTAACTGCTTCATGTTCAGCAGCGCTGCTCTGGCCGAAAAGTCTAAGCAACAAAAACTTGCATGGACTGCTGACCCTATGGTAGTTCCTGCACATGCCCATGCAATACTTCCAATGCTTCTTACTTCATCTGCAATCTTGCTCATGAAAACATGCTTCGATGGATGAACCTTGAAGAACCATAGGCCCGAGAGAGCAATGTTCCGCCACTGAAGTTTCAAGAGGAGTATATTAATTACTACCGGTATGGTCCGAATCCTGTTCTTACTTGACTTGAACATGGGTGCCCAATCAGTGTTGAAAGTCAACACAATGCCAGTCCGAAACATATTCAACTGTCGTCGTGTACTCCTGCAGAGGTCTCCATCGGTAACATCACTGTACACTCCAGGCTCACGATTCTCTAGCGAGAGCTTCCGTAAACTCTCGAGAAGTGCACCACTGGCACGCTTGGTTACGTCTTGTAGCTGTTGCTTTATATTGAAAATACCAAACTACCAGTAGAGATAAACTTTTGTGAGCTTTTTTTACATTGCAGTTGTCGCAGATGATGTCACTTTTTACAGGAATTGGACCTGAACTGGCAAGATAATTGGGACAAGTGCGGCAGTACGTGTGGACTCGTAATGTTCTCTTTTTCCAAATTTATCAAAGTCGGTATGTTGTCGAGGGCAGCACACCTCCAAATAGGGCATTAAAAAGGGTTAGCAGACCTTCCACCATGTCCATGGAGGGAGGTGCAGGAGAGAGTGAAAGTGTGGTCGTCACGGTTTTTATAATATGTCTAAACTCAGCTATAATTTCACTGTTCCCAAATATTCTCACGGCTCCGTGTTCGTCGTACACTCATGCACAGTGTCCCACAACTGAATTTAGACCTCTGGGTGGTTTACCGGCCCTTTAACAGTATACTGGTAGATTTCGTGAATTGCGACATACTGAAAAACTTTAGCAAGCAAGTCACGAAATTCATACCACCTTTAATGCACGCAGTCAACTACTCAGGGGGAACGTAGCTTTCAGCATGAAAAATCTAATGCCGTCTTGTGTAAGTATTCAATGCTAGAATTGTTTTGTAGCTGATAGCAGACAGCATGAATTATTTGCAACAACTCTCACTTTTGTTTTTTGGTTTTTTTTGCCTTTAACTTGAAATCTATCTGCAATATTTCTGTTTATTTGGTGTCTACACATCCAAGATGTGCCCACAACATGTTACGTACTTATGAAGTACGTTTTTTGTTGTAATGTCCTCGCTTCTGTGACGTAAGGAAAATTAGCAACCTATCTAAAGGTATGTTTTAATTTTTATTTTACATAATTTAACTGTAGAATCAATTAAATAAAGGTCGCTGTTAGAAGCTGGTAAATGAAAATAATTTTTATTTTGTTCGGCAGTTACAATATTCAGGCACTACTAAATGAATGTTTAGCAGCAACACATTAGTATCAGCATATTTACTTATGGAAAGATGAAAAAAAAGATACCATTTTCTTCAAGAAACAGTTGTTGCATGATATTGCATGGATATCTATATTCATCGGGTCCTTACCTGCATAGTCTATCTTCTAAGCTGATATTTATTCTATGAACAGGATGTGAACAGCCTTTCAGAGCTTCGCAAGGTGGTACAAGTATTCTTGAGGGATCAGGTTATTGAGGCATGGCAGGGCATAGAAAAGAAGCCAATGCTTCCAATCTCAAGCCTTCTAAAGAATCCCGTCATCAATGCGTTGGGGTGAGCGTGTGATGCATTGACGAGGCTGAATGGTTAAGAGGCGGCTATTGACTTCTCTCTCAGATGATGGGCTGCCTGCATACATAAAATGACAGAATTATTTTTATGCAACATGTTCAAATAAAAAAAAAAACATCTCTTCACTGGTGTGGACGTAAACCACTAGGTTATATGATCTACTGCTTATTCATTATTGTCTTGTATAGTTCAAGCACTCAGTTTTCTGTAAATGGCAAAAACAACTTTGCAATAATTATTTGGGCCAACATGATAGTTTCACCTGTTCCAGCCATATATATAGAGGCCTGCAAGTTGCGAGTGCTGCCTTAATATTGTATTTGTTATGTCAGTTATAAAAAATATTACAACACATCTGCACGAGAGTAGCTCTTGTTTCGAAACATGAGCAGACAACAGTGATGACGACCAGCATTGTTGAAAGTGTAGAGCACTTGTGAGCTAGTGCTTGCGGCTTGTTACTGCTCTCTCTAGAATAGGCGAAATGTGTGAAGGACAAAATATGTATGTCACATAAAGGGGTACCACTTTCTCGGCTTTCATTTCTTTTGCTTACTTTTGAATGATCTGAACACTTATATGACAAGTACTACTAGTCGTCCTACTACGTAAACTTGCCATTCTCTTATGTTGTCAAGGTGGTTCTCTATTTTCCTTTTAGATTCATTCAACACAACACAATTATTTCAGGGATAAAACCTTTACTATAAAACTTTCTACTCTGTTTACCATGTTAACTTTTTCTTTTTCATAAATAAAATATATACTTAATTTGTTTTCTGTATTTCTTGTACTGTTAAATATTGTTACTGTCTTGTTTCTTTTTATCATCTGACTGCATTTTGTGACATGCTTATTACAACTCTCACTAACCTTGCAACATTTCGTTGTGAGCTACACACTGAGCTTGTTTTGCAACAAATGTTCACGTCACATAAGAGATTGCTGTGGCTCTTTGCTACAAGTTATGTCTTTATTAAACATCACAGGTAAATGAATATGTAAAATGTACATGTCTACATAAAACCTTTCTGGACAAATACTAGTACTGAACAACAGATCTGCCTTGTCACCCCAGCAGAATACAGTGCATGTATTGTGCACTGAGTCCCTTCAGAAGGTTGAAACCTGAAAAAGATTATGATAAACACATGCATTAAGTATTAAGGAGAACTAATGATAATGCTCTCACCAAAGCCATTTAACCTGCATCGCAGGCGTATAGCCGACATCCCAGGCTGCATACATATCATTCTGCGTTGCTGCAGCTAGTGCTATCATAGATATAAATGAAGGAAGAGTTAACGTTATTCCTGGCTCAGGTAACTTTTGCATAGTGATGTGCTTATGGTAGGGTAACACAGACTGCATTATAAACCAACTAACCTATGGGATACCTAATTTACTTGTATATAATGCTATGTACAGTATCCTAAGGGGTGTTGTATATTTAGTTGAGGCCCTTTGTAAGGCTGCAGCGATGTGTGCCGTTTCTATTGCCTGTGTCAATCGCATAATGCGTTCATACCAGCTAGGCAGAGTTTTTTTACTGACAAATATTGTTTTACTGTCCTGTACTGAAGATGCGTATATAAGTTGTAGAGACATATAAATTGCATAAAATGCCATTTTTAGTGGTGACAACAAATTTTGTGCATCTATCAAGCTATGAAACGTTTGTAGCAAATGCAAGTTTTTCAAAAAATAATAATGGCATTGGCAAGGCCTGAACTTTTGGCATGATGTGATACATTCATCACAGAAAAAAAGGTGAGCCAATACAAACTAAACCCCGCAGGGGCGCTTGCGCAGGTAGGCGTTTGGTGTGTTGCGACACCACGGACCCGAGCTAACGGGGGAGTTTCTACTCCCTCCCACGCCTATCTGTGCGTGGCTTCGCCGTGTCCCGGGGAAAAGGGGATCCTGGGGGTTGAGCCCACGCTGGGTGATTAGACCGTTAAGGCCCCCCTGGCAGAGGCAACACACCTCTTTGGCCCCGGCTTCACGTAGATGGGCACCCCTGGGCTGACCCACCCAGGGGAAATCGGCAGTCCCCTTTTCCTATCTCTCTCTCGCTACATCTTTGTCTTTATCTCTTACTATTTATCTGTCCTGTCTTCTACTCTCTTCCGTTTACTTCCGAACTTCCTGGCGGCTAGGGTTAACCCTGTGCAAATAGCCTACCTTGGTCTAGGCGCATTGGGTTATAGTGGCGTTGTACGGCTGGCGTCTGCAGGTTTCAGCATCCGCAAACTCGTAGCGTCCCCTCGTTGGGCTCCGTGGTGGGTGGCTGCCAACGCTGCTGAACAAAAATAAGACAGGCATGCATAGAGCATTCCCCCTACTGTCTGATCGTACCGGCTTAAAGCGGGTACGCACCGATGATATAAATTTTTTCAACCAGCCAAAAGAAACATGTCCTCACTTTCATGTTATCCACTGTGAAAAAACTGAAAAGCAAGCCAGGACCGTCTCTCCTTTCCTAGTTTCTAGATGTCTTACCGAAACTCTTGGCACAGGATACAAAGTAACCAAAATGGCTAGTGGAGACCTTCTCCTCGAAATCCGTGACAAAGAACAATTTGAAAAGCTAGATCGTCTTGCAGATTTCGGTGGCATACGAATAACCATAACACCACATAGATCAATGAACACAACTCGCGGAGTGGTATCTGACATGGACTTACTTGACTTGACTGAGACTGAACTTTTGGAGGGGTGCAACAGCCAAAATCTCACTAATGTACAGAGAATCATCATCAGAAGAGATAATAAGGAAACATCGACAAAACACTTAATACTCACGTTTGCATCCAGTAAACTACCGGAATCTATTCAAACAGGGTACACGAAGACATCTATCAGGCCGTACATACCAAACCCTCGTTGTTGCTTCCAATGCCAGAGTTATGGCCATGGCTCTAAAACCTGTCGTGGTCGCCAGACTTGTGCACAATGTGGAGTCCTAGGCCACCTGTCTGAAAACTGCAAACAAGCGCCACACTGTGTAAACTGCGAAAGAAACCATGCCGCATATTCACGCTCCTGCACATACTGGAAAAAAGAAAAAGAAATAATTACGTTGAAGGTGAAGGAGAACATTACATTTAAGGAAGCACGGCGAAGAGTCGCTCCATTCTATGGACCTACATACGCTGATGCGGCGCGTCAGGGAGCACCGCCGCACCAGCCCTCGCCACTCCTTCGGCCCGCGCATACCGAGCCGGTGGTTGTGGCACCTGCCCCCAAGGCGGCTGTAGCCCAGGCTACACCGCCTACTCCCAAACAGAGACCGGAGACTCCAGAGTCCTCGGGTCTCAAGACCTAACCTCACCAGGCGAGGCCCGAAATTTTAACTAACAGCCCGCACGTGCGGGCATCCAGTGCCTCCGAGGAGGCAATGGATATGTCGGTACCCTTGGTGCTGAAAGAGCGGCGTGGCTCCTTGGAGCGCGTCGAGAAAACAAAAAAAGCAGATAACAGGGCCTGGTGACGGCCCTGTTAAGTGAACTCAAACTCCCTGTCTAAACAGCCACTTGCTTTTCGTACACACAGCACTATTTTACATTCACCATGAACACTCAAAATATACAATGGAACGTCGGGGGCCTTCTCAGAAACCTTGACGACATCCAAGAACTCTGACACGAACACTCACCAAAAGTTCTGTGTGTACAAGAAACACACCCTAATTTAAAACACACAAATTTTTTTTGTAAATACGTTATTTTCCGAAAAGACCGTGTTGATGCCATGACATCATCCGGAGGTGTTGCCATCATAGTGAATCAAGGAATTGCATGCACAGACTTACAACTCCAAACATCCCTTGAGGCAGTGGCTGTTCTAGCAGTTCTTTTTGATAAACTGATCACAATCTGCACTATTTACATTCCTCCTAGCTATCAGCTGCAAAAACGTGATTTACACTCTCTAATTGATGAACTTCCGGAGCCTTATGTTCTCCTTCAAGACTTTAATGCGCATAGCAGGCTATGGGGTGACTCTCGGTATAACGCGTGAGGTCGACTGATCGAAGAATTCCTTCTCTCGTCTAGCGCGTATCTCCTAAATCGAAAAGAACCAACCTATTATAATCTCGCTAATAACACCTACTCCTCCATAGACCTAACCATAGTATCTCCATCTCTTGTGCCTCTACTCCAGTGGAAAGTCGTCAGTAATCTGTACGGAAGTGATTACTTCCCCGTAGTTTTGAGCACAACTACAGCAACCGACTGCCCACCACATGTTCCCAAGTGGCTCATAAAGAGAGCCCTGCATTATATTCTTCAATTAGTTTGGTTTCCTAATTGGGACCTTCTTCCATTGGCCAGTTACGTTTAGTTTGCGTGTTGCAGTCACATGGCTGTTCGCAGTATGGGCAGTGCTCATCATGTGCACCGCGCGTTCTGTCTTCGCATTGAAGGTACAGGACGCCTTGATGCCGCAGCCAGCGAGCATCTCCCCTCTTGGCCTTTTTCTCCCATGTGGAGTCCTTCAATTCCGCAGGGAACGTGCGACGATCCTTCCGTGTCGTTCCACAAGCAAGAGTCTTCCGCTCCAAGAGGTGTAAAAAAAGAGACGTGGACGTGTAAAAATTGTCCATGAATAGTGTGTATTCCTGGTCAAAATACATTTCACACAGGCTAGTCACGACATTAAATGCGAGTCCATTTACGCTCGGTGTCTCACGCTTCCCGGTGTAGACACTAAACTGCACTGTGTAGCCGGAATTGGAGTCGGCCAGGACCCACAGCTTGTATCCCCACTTGACAATCTTGTCGCGAAGATACTGTCGTATTCCCGAACGGCCTTTAGATTTCACCATTCTTTCGTCGACGGAAATGTAACGGGCCGGCTGGAAATCGAGCGGAGATGGATCATTGATGTGCCGAAGTAAAAAAGCAATTCAATGCAGCTTGCCGTCTGTAGCGGGATTGGTAGCTTCATGATCCGTCACGCTCAGCATACCGAGAAAGGAGAAAAAACGTTTTCTTGGCATAACCCCACGGGGGATTAGCCCAGAAAACAGCTCTGCTGTGCTCCAATAAGGTGCAGGCGAGGCAGTTGCACTATCCCTATGTAGATATGGAGTCCGATGAACTTCATTAATTCATCTGGGGAAACATTTTTCCACGATCCATCGCGTTCCGAGTACGTTGGTTTCTCGAGAATGTGCGCCCAGGCGTATTTATTTGTGTTCTCGCACATCGCTGTGACGAGTTCTGTTGTGAAAAACAGCAAGAAGAAATCCAGGGCTCGAAGAAACCGACTAGCGCTGCTCCGTCGCGCCATGCCCAGATCGACTCCCGGTTTCCGTCTTGGACAAAACTGCACGCGCTGTGCAGCGGGAGGCATTGAATCGCGCCCATAGGACGTAGAGCTTGCGTAGATCGAGTTTCTTTTTCGGATATACTCACACTAAATTCGAAGCATATAAACATAACAATTGTTGCTGAGTGCAAAACAGAAAGGAAAAGTAACATCAACTTGACCAACGTTCGAAAAACGTGCACGCACGCATGTCCGTGCTAAAACGAAACACCCAAAGAGCAGTACCCACAAAATCAGAACAGAAAATAAAATGCTTACCTGATGCTGGAAACCGAAGCGTTACTTGAAGGCGCGTCTTGGCTGGCACCGAGGAGCGCATCACGGTGTCTTGCTGCACAATTTTCGGCTCAATCAGGGCCAGAAAATGGTGAAATTGCTCGATGTCAAGACGCAGCAAGCGTTTGCTTGTACTGTTTGGGATCGCTGGCGAGTAGCTCTTTGTGCAGCTGGTTTTGCATCCCAAGGGACTTTTTAGTAGGCCATGGCTTAAGCCAGACCGCTCTCTTGCACTGCAGAAGTCCGCTCTCCTCTTCGTCTTCTGCTGACTCTTCGAGAGCAACAGCCATCGCGGCAAGGCGGCATTTGCGCGCAACGTTCAGTTTGCGCAAAGTGGTGGTGATGGTAGTGGTTAGAAGGAAGAGGAAAAAGGCACCTAATTTCTGTCTGCCTTTAGGCGACACGGCGCAGTGCCTTATAGGGGTGGGGGGAAGGAGGGATAAAAAGAATAGAAGGAAAATAGACGAAGAAGTGGACAGGTAAGCGACGGAAAAAAGAAGGAGATAGGAAAGTGGGGGATCCGGTCGAAGCAGTCCAAGGGCGGGGCGCCACAATGCGAGAGCTTCACGGCGTCACGAGACCGCGGAGAGCGAACCAGTCGGCGGGAGCTACGCCACAGCAGAGCGGCCGTGGTCGTCTGCGCCGTCCCCCACGCTCCCAGGAGCGAGAGTAGGGTGATCCGTCTCCTCTGTAGTGTGAATGTGAGCCGCGAAGAAATCCCAAACACGTCACATGTCACCTGACTGATCCGTCCGCGATCACGTCCGTTCTGTGAATCCAGCATTACGAGAAGTCGCAGGTGTGAAAGCTTTTTTTTTTGCTCCTCTTTACTGGTGTTGCCAAGGACTTCTTCTGCCTTTACTGAAGAAAGCTGCTGCGTTCAAGAATGCTATGCTTTCAGACACATGTAACAGTTCAGCGAGCTGTGCGTAAGGACACCCCAGCATTGACGAAGCACAAATACCAAGGTTGAGCACAAATGTGTGAACTTGTGTTTCCACGGAAGAGGAAACTATTGGCCCCGTATCTGCATTTAATCTGTAAATGTCCCCACCGAGAGAGAAGCGCGCTTTAGTGTCCACCCTGCTCCCTCTCAGGGGGGGGGGAGGGGGGCAAAGTACGCGTGGGAAATGAGAGCGCGAGCCACCGGGTTGTGACGATGTGGCGACATGCCGTCAATGTGGCATCTTGCTTAATGCTGAAAACACGGTAGTTCCCCAAGATGCCTGTCAGAAGCGGTGAGTGGTATATATAAATAGCTTGGAAAGTAAGTACACATACGTTTAACTCTTTCACTACCGCGGGAAAAGGGGGTGTTTTTACTATGTGTGAAAAATAATTTTTTTACGACTAGATACTAGTGCCTTATTTACATTGTTCGGTACATAAATGTAGCTAAAAGAACGCTCTGTCCAATAACATAATTGTTGTACGTATATTTACTGCACATAATGAAAAAAAATTTCATGTAGAAAAGTGTATGCAGTTTTTGTACATTTAACACTTTAAAAACGAGAATAATTTAAATATAGGGAGCTTAGAAAAATTTAATATATACAATTTGTAGCTTCTTATGTTGCAAAAAGGTTGTTAAAAAATTTTTGCGAGAAGCTGTTCCTTCCACAAAAAAGAAAGTTAGTGAGGGCGCATTTCGTGCCATTCTCGAAAGCAGTCCCTCGTGATAAAAACAAAAATAGACCCCGCATGGCTGACACAAAACTGCTGTTTTCATCTGTGTCTTTCGTTTGTCGTAGCAGAGCTTGTAATTGCGGCGTTTTTGTTGCACCCGGGGCTTGTGTTCCGACTTTTTGGAGGCAGAGGAGGGGGAACATGTCTTTTGTCCATGCCCAGAATATGTTTGATTAGCTCAATTCTATATCCGAGCTGGTCAAAGCCAGTCTTTCTTGATAGCTCATCTATTTCAGGGTGATCCCTCCGGTGTGTCTCAAAAAGAATAAAACTATTCACGATGGCAATGTCGATGTAGTGAAAGAACAGTGTCTTCCACCATCTCGCGCTTTTCATCAACACGTTGTAGGAAGCAGTGAGTTGATCCGACTTTTCAACACCAAGCATGCCCTTGTACCCTTCTATCAAGAGCGGCTTCCTGACGGGAATCTTTGTCCATCTGTCTACCCTCTTCACTTATCGCGTTGCCCCCGCAGGGGCGCCTGCACAAGCAGGCGTTTGGTGTGTAGCGACACCACGGACCCGAGCTAATGGGGGTGTTTTGGCTCCCTCCCACGCCTAGCCGTACGTGGCTGAGCCGTGTTTGGGGAAAAGGGGATCCAGGGGGTTGAGCCGACGCTGGGTGATTGGATCTTTAAGGCCCCCCGGCAGAGGCAACACACCCCTTTGGCCCCAGCTTCACATAGATAGCACCCCTGGGCTGACGCACGCAGGGGAAATCGGCAGTCACCTTTTCCTATCTCTCTCCCCTACAACTTCGTCTTTATCTCTCACTTTTAGTCTGTCCTGTCTACTTCTCTCTTCTGTTTACTTCAAATTTTCCTGGTGGCAAGGGTTAACCTTGTGTAGTTACTTAACCTTGAGTAGTTATATTTGGTTATAGTGGCAATGTACGGCTGGCATCTGCAGCCTTATGCTATTAAGTGCTTCAGCGTCCCCTGGTTGGACTCCATGTTGGGTGGTCGCCATTGCTGCCGAAAGAAAAAAAGTACACTACTATGGGAACACCTGCATTTCCCTGTCTCCTAGATCGTCTTCCGCTTAAGAGGGGACACGCCGATGAAATATCAGTTTTCAGCCAACCCAGACAATGCTTTCCCAAATTCCATGTTGTGCTCAGCGAAAATCCAATAAAACAAGCCAGAGCCATATCTCCATTTCTTCTTGCCAAATCTCTGATTGAGGTCTTTGGCCCAGGATACAAGGTTACAAAGACGGCTAGGGGAGACCTTCGCTTTGATCTGCCTGAAAAACATCACTATGAAATACTTGGCGGTCTCGTAGCATTTGGTAATATCCCAGTATCCGTTTCACCTCATAGATCAATGAACACCACACGCGGAGTTGTTTCAGAAGCAGACCTTCTTGAAATGTCTGAACAGGAACTGCTTGAAGGCTGGAAAGAGCAAAATGTCACGGATGTGAAATGAATCGTCATCAGATGCCACAACAAAGAAATATTTAATACTCACTTTCGCATCTAGCACATTGTCTTCATCTATAGACACAGGCTACATCAAACTCTCTGACCGTCCCTACATTCCCAATCCAAGACGGTGTTATAAATGTCAACGATTTGGTCATGGCTCGCAGAACTGCCGGGGTCAGGAAACTTGAGCAAGATGTGGTAGCCACAGCCACCCATCTGATAACTGTGTTACTATGCCTCACTGCATGAATTGTGATGGGGAATACGTCGCGTATTTGCGTTGGTGTCCTAACTGGAAGAAAGAAAAAGAAATAATCACTCTTAAAGTCAAGAAAAATATATCATTCAAGGAAGCCCAGAAGAGGGTCTCTCCTCTCTATAACACATCTGATGCTGATGCGGCGTGTCGGGGGGCAGCGTCGCACCAGCCCTTGCCACTCCTTTGGCCCGCGCATACCGAGCCGGCAGCTGTGTCACCTGCTCCAAGGCAGCTGTAGTCCAGGCTACACCGCCCACTCCCAAACAGAGACCGGAGACTCCAAAGTCCTCAGGTCTCAAGGCCTCACCTCACCAGGCGAGGCCTTGAAAATTCGAACTAACAGCCCGCACGAGCGGGCATCCAGTGCCTCAGAGGAGGCAATGGATACATCGGTACCCTTGGTGCCCGGCGTGGCTCCTTGGAGCGCGCCTAGAAAACAAAAAAGCAGATAACAGGGCCTGGCTACGGCCCTGTTACGTGAACTCAAACTCCCCATCCAAACAGCCACTCGCTTTTCGTACACACAGCACTATTTTACATTCACCATGAACACTCAAATTATACAATAGAACATCAGGGGCCTTCTCAGAAACCTTGAAGACATCCAAGAACTTTTACACGAATATCACCAAAAGTGCTGTGTGTAAAAGAAACACACCTTAATTCAAAACACACAAATTTTCTTCGTAAATACGTTATTTTCCAAAAGGACTGTGATGATGCCATGACATCATCCGGGGGTGTTGCCATTATAGTGAATCAAGGGATTGCATGCACACACATACAACTCCAAACATCCCTTGAGGCAGTGGCTGTTTGAGCAGCTCTTTTTGATAGACTGATCACACTCTGCACTATTTACATTCCTCCTAGCTATCAGCTGCAAAAACATGATTTACACTCTTTAATTGATGAACTTCGGGAGCCTTATGTTCTCCTTGGAGACCTTAATGCACATAGCAGGCTATGTGGCGACTCTCGTTGCGACACACGAGGTCGACTGATTGAACAGTTCCTGCTTTCGTTGAGCGCGTGTCTCCTAAATCGAAAGAAACCAACCTATTATAATCTCGCTCATAACACCTACTCTTCCATAGACCTAAGCATAGTATCTCCATCTCTTGTGCCTCTATTCCAGTGGAAAGTCGTTAGTAATCTGTACGGAAGTGACCACTTCCCCGTAGTTTTGAGCACAACTACAGCAACCGAGTGTTCACCACGTGTTCCCAAATGGCTCATAAAGAGAGCCGACTGGGAACAGTTTTATACCATCGCTCGTCTAGATTGGAGTGACATATGTACTTTAAGCATTGATGTAGCTGTCGACTACTCCACAGCGTTTTTGATTGATGCTGCAACAAAATGCATCCCACAAACAAATGGACACCCTGGAAGAGGGCGTGTCCCATAGTGGAACTCTGAATGCCGAAAAGCGCGCTACAGCAAAACAGAGCATGGAGGTTGCTTCGGAACTCACCGACAGCCGAAAATCTTGACACCTTCAAGAAATTAAAGTCTCAAGGCAGGAGAACGCGTCGGCAGGCCAGAAGAGAAAGCTGGCAGAAGTTTTTGTCAGGGATCAATTCATACACACAGAAGGCTAAAGTCTGGAACTTGGTTGGTAGGATAGCAGAAAAACAAGTACACACACTTCCACTCGTAAACACTCAGGGTGATACCTTGGAAGATCAGGCAAACTTCCTCGATGCACACTTCGAGCGGGTGTCCAGCTCGTCCCACTATACTGACACTTTCCAAAAATACAGAACAAAAATAGAAAAGCAGAAACTCGAACACAACTGCACTAGAAACGAGGCATATAACCAAGCTTTCAGTCTAGCTGAGCTGCAAATGTCTCTAAACTCCTGCAGTACTTCTGCCCCAGGTTCTGACCGTGTGGTGTATGAAATGTAAAAAACCTACCAATCGAAACAGGAAAAACCTTACTCTGTTTGTACAATGCTATCTGTTTTTCTGGCACTATCCCTACCTCCTGGAAAGAGGCTATTATTATTCCCATTTTGAAAGAAGGCAAGGAACCTTCTTTACCTTCGAGTTATAGGCCTATTGCACTTACAAGCTGCTTGTGCAAAGTCTTGTAAAAAATGATAAATTGCCGACTTGTACATATCCTTGAAACAAACAATTTTCTCGACCCATTTCAGTGCGGGTTTCGAGAAAGTAGATCCACCACAGACCACCTTGTTCGTATCGAGGCACAGATCAGAGACGCCTTCACCCATAAACAATATTTTCTCTCTGTGTTCTTCGATATCGAAAAGGCTTATGATACAACATGGCGTTTTGGAATTCTAAGAGACATGTCCCACCTTGGCGTGCGGGGTAGAATGTTTTCCATAATCGAGAGTTACTTGTGCAATTGGACATTGCGTGTCCGTGTGGGCAGTGTTCTCTCCCAAACATTTGTCCAGGAAACAGGCGTGCCGCAAGGTGGGATACTTAGTTGTACACTTTTAATTATCAAAATGAATTCCTTGCACCTGTCCTTCCCCCGCAATATGTTCTATTGTACAGGGTCGTCCACTCTTAGTACGAACACCGCGCCGCGTGGCTGCGCTCCGCGGGGCGCCAGCGCTAGCGGTGCGGCCGCGCATCGAAGCTTATCGGCACAGGCGCACAAGAGCTTGGAGGCGGGGCTTCGTTTCGATTAAAAGCGCGGGAGCGCGCCGCGCCTGTTTTGCCGTGAAGCAAACTTAATGCACCTGAGAAACCACAAAGCGTTGCCGGAAAGCGGGCTTCGCTCAGCGCAACGTGTTGACAGTATTTGAGAAGTGAGCGGTCCCTCTTGTTTAAGTACCATAATACTTGTTTAATGTATACATTGTTGCAAACTCTAGAGTATTGGTTTTGCTTGGTTTGTAGTGCTTAAGTCAGTGAAAGAATTTTGGCACTGAGTGGTGCTCTGAGAAGTTCCGACTACCGAGAACTATTTAACGTGCACTGAAATTACGTGCGCACGGGTATTTCTGCATTTCTCCCGCATTTAAACACGGCACATGCTGCCGCGGTCGAACTTGTGTCTGCCGACTAATTTTAGCTGAGCTCTCGACGACTAAGCCTCCGCAGCGGGGCTTTCTGACGGCTCTGCACACTCTGCAAGTATCGAGATTCACGGGTCTAAAACATTGGCTTTGCGTGCTTGTTCTGAAGTATCGGAATGCTCTACAGCTTTACAAGTGTAAAGAAGTTTGCAGACATGGGCAGTTGGACACGAAGTTTATTGCTTGTGCGCTACGTGTCCCAAAGTTCGCAACTATCAGTAGCGGGTAGGTTCCCCTCCAGCTCCAATAACCGCATTAATTCTATTGGGAGGCTGCTGTATAGGGACCGACAAATGTTGGTGTCGGCCCTGATTCGCTCCCACTCCTCTTGAACAATGGCCCAAAGCACGTCCGCTGAGACGGCACGGAGTTGTCGGTGCGCCAGCGCAAGCTTCATGTTCCCCCACACATTTTCAATAATATTTAAGTCAGGCGACTGTGGAGGCCACTCAAGAACTGCCACGTCGCGACGCTCTAAATATGCAGCAACTTTCTTTGATTTATGAATGGGGGAGTTGTCATGCTGCAGGATGAAATCGTTCTCTGGGAATGGTCCCCCAACGAGATATGGGAGCAGTACGTCGTCCAAGAGCCCGCAGTAGGCATCTGCCGTGAAGCGACCTTCAATTCTGACAAGGGGTCCCAGCCCTTGAGCGGTTACGGGCGCCCCAAACGCTCACTGCCGAACGACCGCTGGCTGCCACTCGTTGCATGTATTCCGGCATATACCTGCAAAAAATCAACATAAGTTATTAGCGTCTGAATCAAATCCGAAGGACATGAATTATGTTCTAGGTGGTTCACTCTTGTAGCTGTTGGATATACAGCCGCCCATTTTTTTATCCTGAACGCGCGAACGTCGACCGCCCAGTCGATAAGCGCCGTTTAACGAAGCACATCGGCAAAATAAACGAGAATACGTGCATCCCTGCGATGAACAGTCCTGTGCAGCTGACTTCTGCTAGGCTGTTTCGGGAACCGCACACCAGGACGCCCGAAACATGCGCTTACAGACTCGATGGTCGATGCTCGCGCATTCAGGTTAAAAAATTGGCGGCTGTACTACATTGACGGGACCAAACAAGTTTTCACTTGATGACGTCATACAAAATATGGCAAACGGCGCCGTATTTTTCTCACCTCACATCGCAACATAGATGACAATTTATAACATACCCCTAGACTCTGGCAGAACGTCTTTTCTAAGTATCGCACAGTGCGAGTAAATTGTTTCTTTCATATCTACTATTTTATTGGAGCAAATACTCTCTATTCTATTACATCCAGTATCTTCTGGCCAAAGTTTGCCTGAACATGGCTTAAACTAAATTTAAACTTTTGGACTGGCATTATTATCAGCTGATCATATCTGTCCGCTGAAACAGAAGTATTCTCATTATTATTATTATTATTATTATTATTATTATTATTATTATTATTATTATTATTACTTTCGCTTATATGAACACATTTATCGTAAGGGCAATATTTCCTGAATCTAAAAGGTATTGTGGTAGTTATTATGCAGAGAATGCAGTGACGGCAGGCAATGCGGCATTTGTCTTCTTTGAAGTAGTTTCATAACGGTTTCGGGCCACCAAAACACGTTCTGGAATACGGGAACTTAAGTAAGTGTTACCTACCGGCAGTTTTGGGGCCGCCAAACCCGCTGCCGCTGGTCCCACCTTGTCGTAAACGAAGATTCATCAGTGAAGACGACCTTCGCCCAGTGTTCCTCGGTCCATTGCAGGTGCTCTGTTGCAAAGTCGAGGCGTTTCTGCTTGTTCACTCCACTTACGATGGGCTTCTGAACTGCCGTTCGAGACTTAAGGCCTGCCGCGTACAGGCGACGTTTCACGGTCGTGTTAGAAACACGCGTCAGCCCTGTACTTTGCTTGATTTCATCAACAGTTGCGCTAGGATTGTCCACAGCTGCTGCCACTATGGCCATGTCCTCATTTTCGGTTGTTACTTGCGGGCGAGGTTTGCGTGGAGCATCCGTAATCTTTCGTTCGTTCCTATACGCCTGGATTATACGGTTAATTGTGGAGAGCGGCCGATTTTTCATTGCAGATATCTGCCTTTGCGTATGGCCTTGCAGGCTCAGGTCCACAATGTCCCTCCTTTCGCTTTCGGGAAGACGCGACATAGCTGCTTGTCAAACGTTCACCGAAAAGTGATGCAGCCTTCCTAGGTCGCAGCCGTTTTTTTACCGAGCGAATGCCATAAAAGAGCAACAAAATAGAAAGACCACAGTTCCTAACTGAAATGCTCATAGCGTGATGTTAGGCCAGCCAATCAATATAATCTCAGTAAAACAACGTCTTCTGACTCGAGCGTATACAGCTTTTCATTGGACAGACGGCACAGTTAACTTGAGAATCATGTGCAACCCCGTATCCGTATCGCCAGGAGATAAGAATGTGTGATGCCCATACTACATGAACCCCAACAGGCCCGCTTAGGGTGATCTTGGAAGGCCAGAATGTGACGGCCCAGCGGAACTTTCTGGACGAGTTCATTTACACGTGTACTGACGATCAAGGTGAAAAAAAAGCGAACCAGACACCACAGACGCTAGCGCCGTCCCGTCCATTTCCCTGTTTGTGTTTCTTTGAGCGACTTATGTTTCGATAACGTGCACGTGGGTGAGACGGCAGGCTACTTCAGCAGTGGCCCCAAGAATATTGTAAGTTATTGTCCAAAAATATGCTGAGGTTAAACTTAGGGCGAACTCGCATAAGACACTCCCCGAAGAAAAGACACGACACATACAAGCACTGTGTGTGGCGTGTACGGCTCGTCGGCTGAGTGCACGGAAGGCTGAAATTAAATCAGAAGTATAGGGTACTAAAGTACGAAGGAGGAGGGGAAGAACGTCAAGGCGCTGACGCAGTCCTTGGGATTTTATCACACATTGAAAACTTATAAATTGTTGCGTTCCTTGAGTTTGGCTAGGGGGTAGTAAAGACAAGAATCTGGAAGATGCGACCCTCAAGAAGAAGCTGTTTTCCGACGGTCGGGCATTTAAGTGGTGATCACGGTGTCATTACTCGCGCAGGTATATTGCAGTGAATTACATGTTTAAGCAGAAGGGTGGACACGTATAAAGTGGTGACAAAGAGTGGGGCCCCTGTTTCCCACTAAAAACCTAAATGGACGGAGCAAACGAAGCTATTCGTATAACAATACAGCAGAATAAAAGAGGTGCAATGCAGGCCTCCGCGGAAAGTAAGTGCCAGAATATAAACGCCCCGATGTTACGTGATATTGATACTTTTGAAAAAAGACAAGAGACCTTAAGACCAACGTCGCGGGATGAATATTCAGCTGGTGTTTCGTCATGGACAGAAAATGAAACAGTGCCCGTGCGCACGCAGTTTCAGGGCACGTTAAATATTTCCCGGTAGTCGAAACTTCTCAGAGCACCGCTCAGTGGCGAAATTATTTCGCGGATTTAAACACCGCAAACCAAGCAAAACCACCACTCTAGAGTTTGCAACAATGTATACATTACACTGGTATTATGGTACTTAAACAAGAGGGACCACTCATTTATCAAATACCGTAACTACAAAACACGTTGCGCTGAGCGAAGCCCGCTTTCCGGCAACGCTTTGTGGTTTCTCAGGTGCATTAAGTTTGCTTCACGGCAAAACAGGCGCGGCGCGCTCCCGCGCTTTTAATCGAAACGAAGCCCCGCCTCCAAGCTCTTGTGCGCCTGTGCCGATAAGCTTCGATGCGCGGCCGCACCGCTAGCGCTGGCGCCCCGCGGAGCGCAGCCACGCGGCGCGGTGTTCGTACTAAGAGTGGACGACCCTGTACATATGTCAACGACGTTCAGCTTGGCTTCAAGTCATGGAACTTGGCAATGTGTGAGCGGCAAGTTCAGTTAGGTTTAATCAAGGTCTCCAAATGGGCAGAGGAAAACGGATTCCCACAGAACCCACAAAAAAGCACGTGTGTCTTGTTCTCTTGAAAGAGAGGCATGCACTCGGAACCTGACATTCGACTGAACGGGCAACGTCTGTCTGTCAAAGCCTATCATAAATTCTTAGGCTTAATCTTGGACAACAACTTGACCTTCGTACTGCACATCAAGTATTTAAAAACAAAATGTTTAAAAGCCATGAATGTTATAAAAGTGTTGTCACGTACTACTTGGGGTAGTGATAGGCAATGCCTCATAAATCTGCATCGATACCTCATTCGCACCTGCTTAGATTATGGGGCCATTGTTTATCAGTGTGCGACTCAAAGTGCTTTGAAGATGCTGGACCCCGTGCACCATTTGGGCATCCGCCTTTCCACGGGTTCTTTTCGCACCAGCCCAGTAGAAAGCCTTTACGTTGAGTCAAATGAATGGTCGCTTCATCTACAGAGAATTTACATGTCCTTTGTGTATTTTCTTAAGGTGATAGCAGAGCAGAAGCACCCCTCATACTCTACTATTAATGATCTGACGAGCTCCATTCTGTTTCAAAACAGGCCTTCGATGAGGCAGCCCTTCTCAGTTCGCCTGAAGGCTCTAGCTGAAGAAGCTGGAGTGTAACTTGAACACAGTTTAATGGCTCCTGTAGCATACCCGCAACCGTGGCAGTGGCAGACTATAGACTGCGATGTGTCTTTCTTAGAAGTTACAAAACATGCACCTATTGCCCATATCCGAACATACTTTCTGGAACTTCAACACAAATACGCACGTCCTGAGTTCTTTACAGATGCCTCCAAGTCCAACTCCTCTGTGTCCTACGCTGCTGTCAGCCCATCCTTTTCGGATGCTGGCCCTCTACATCCAGGCACAAGTATCTTCACAGCAGAAGCTTACGCGATACTTGTGGCAGCTAAACACATCAAACAATTGCAAATACCAAAAGCAGTGATTTATACAGACTCCTTTAGTGTGGTAACGGCTCTGCACAGTCTTAAAAAACAAAAAAACCCAGTCCTTGTCTCACTTTACTCCATTTTGTGCACACCCTACACACTCAAACAACATGTGCTGGGTGCCAGAGCACCGTGAGATCCAAGGCAATGTGAGGGCAGATCAGCTCGCTGCACCCGTCCACGAAAGCACTGCCCCTACACCCATATTAGTCCCGGCCCTTGATCTTAAGCCGTCTCTCAAACGAAACCTCAGGGACTACTGGCAAAGCAAGTGGGATACACACACACAAAACAAACTACACATTATTAAGCCAAACCTTGGTCATTGGCTGCCAGTATGAAAAATCGCGTCATACAGAGGTAATACTAACGAGACTCAGGATAGGCCACACGTACACGACACACACATCTTTTGTTTGGTGGCGATGCACCATTGTGTGACAGATGTGGTGAAGCATTAACAGTCCTTCACATGTTAATTCAGTGCAAACACTTAGAAACTCTAAGAAAACAGCATTTTCCATTACCCTACCGACAACATATACCTTTACACCCTGCAATGTTCGTTGGTAGGGAACCGCTTTTTAGTCATAAATCATTGTTGGCGTTTTTAAAAGAAATTCATAATTTTCATATCATGTACCTGGGCATTCCTTAGCACGACCTCTCCAGAGAGGTTTTTTCTGCAGTGGCTACACAGGAAAGCACTTGCCTCACGGCCCTTGGACCCAAGGGTATGAACGAGTGAGGTACTTGTGCTAATGCCTTACATGTCCACCATCGTTTTTCATTATCACCAACTTTTGTCACCTATTCACACCACACACACCTTTCACGGCATGGTCATGATTTTATTACTCGTATGTTTTTACCCGCTTTACTGCGAGGAATTTTATGGCCCTTATACAGCCGCTAATCACAATCATTGTCCACATTCCTTGTCCCGTGAACTGGCGCTCTTTGGCCATCAAATGGCGCTTGCGCCAAAAAACACCGAACATCATCAATTTTATTTCACTTCGGGTTGCTCAATTGGGGCTGCGTGAAGAAGCAGTACGCCGAGAGAGTCAAAATTTATAATAACATTAAACTTTACAAAACATTACGTAGCGTCACATGGGAAATAAAACAAGAAGACTAATGAACAAAACAAAAGAAGAGAAATGGAAGAGAACACAATGCAAGGCGTTAGCCACAACATTACACATGACCATGTAGGAAGACCATTTCCCTGCTCGAAAGTGAAATTGAACGCATGCTTATGCACTTGTCATTATATTGCCTGATAAAGTATGCTTCGATAATCTCCCTTTCGGTCTTTTCACATGCCTTAGCCATGACTGACGCATTCTCAAACCGGGGGATGCAACCGCATGGCCTACAGTGGAAATCTAAATGACCACCATTATTTCTTTTTACGGCCAGACTGTGCTCACGCAAGCGTTCGTTGAGGCAACGCCCCGTCTGCCCTATGTACACCCTCCCATCTGACAAAGGGACCAGATATACAACAGCGAATACACACCTAATGAACACGTTTGCATGCTTTTTTGTGCATTTTCCCTTCTTCTGTTTAGTCATTAACGAACAGATCTGACCTAACTTTGTAGGTGCTGAAAACAGTACATCAACACCGTACTTATTATCACCTTTTTTACATTGTGGGAAACACTATGTAAGTAAGGCTTAATATAAATAGGCCTCCTCTCCCTTCATTCGATGCTTGGACCCACACCCTTGTTTTTTCAAAGAAGGCTTTCGCAAGCGCTAGCTAAAAACTGTGCCGGGTATCCAGCCGCACCCAGACGAGCTACCTGATTCTCGAAGCTTTCAAACATCAGATGAGGGCAAGACTTGTCGAGGGCTGCTGCACTAGCTGACAACACAATGTCCCTCTTAATCAACTTCGAGTGTGCGCTATCAAAAGGCAACAAGCCTTTCTTCGATCGCGGATTGTATTTGAAGCAGATGTGCTCCTTGGCAAAACTCAGCCGTAGGCCCAGAAACTCGATCTCATTTTCGACTGGCATTTCGTGCGTGAACTTCAGGCCACTGTTGTGTCTGTTGAAAACCTCAAGGACACCTTTCACAACACTTTGTACCCGTTCACATGGGACCTTCCCAAGCACGATAAGGTAGCTGTCCACATATCTGAAGGTGCGAACGACATCCAAATGGGACAGCTCATCCTTCAGGCGTTGATCGAAGGCTGCCAAGAATGTGTCACTGAGAACAGGCGCGACTGCAGAACCAATACAAATTCCAGCTTTTTGGACGTAGGTACCCTCCTGGTGGCTGATTGCAGTGGACTCAAGGTAGAATTTCAAAAGTCATTTTTCACCTGCAAGGCGCGCAATTGTGACTACCCGCTACACCTCATTGTGTCCGAGAAAGGCAGCTGTCAATAGTGGAAAATATGGTGGATATGGTGGGACGTAGTGAAAATTATGGTGGGTATGCAGGAACATACCGGGTGGCATGGTGTACAGAAGATGGGTAAAGTGGAAACGATGGTGGGAAATAGTGGCTAGATAGTGGGCAATAATGGGAGGCTCTGCCCACCATTGCGATAATGCTGGGAAGCACTAAGCAGATGGTGGGTGGTGCTCATTATAGTCGGTTACATGGTGTATCAAGCTGAGAAACTCTGCCCACGATTGCAATAATGCTGGGAAGGACTAAGCAGATGGTGGGTGGTGCTTATTATAGTAGGCTACATGGTGTACCAAGCTGGGAAGCTCTGGCGCCCATTGCGATAATGCTGGGAAGCACTGAGCAGATGATGTGGCTTATAATGACTGGCATATAGCATACCCAGCTGGAATGTGTAGCATAAGGTGGTCATTCAAGCTAAAAATTTGCCCTTATATACATAGTTTGATGTGACAGACATGAGGAGATATTTAACTTGCATTAAGTGCCAAGGCCCACAGAGTACATACACATATATCACACATAAACATGAATATCATTTATCGTACTTTACATATTCTTCAAGGTTTTCCAAGCAAATATTCGGTGACGATTCCTATAAAATTTTAAATA
This sequence comes from Rhipicephalus microplus, assembly GCF_013339725.1. Taxonomy (NCBI): domain Eukaryota; kingdom Metazoa; phylum Arthropoda; class Arachnida; order Ixodida; family Ixodidae; genus Rhipicephalus; species Rhipicephalus microplus. The sequence goes on from NC_051173.1 coordinate 91,349,373, forward strand.
GTATGGTCGATACTTAAGTCGTGACAGCTGTTTCAACCCAATTTATACCTTGCAGTTTTTATCCCTGCACATGCACTCAATGAGAAATAAAATGCTCAAATGAATGATGTTGCTTTCGGTAAACATAATACTGCCAGGATTTCAACATGTATGTTTAACTTGATGTCTCGACAATCATTCACAACCAATCTCGTTAATCATGTGAAACCTATTCTACTTGGCAATGTTGTGTTTGCATCACAATTGCAGTCTTCTGTTGTACTCATTTTCAAAATTTTGTGAACATTTTAAAATGCTTCTTGAAGCTGCCACTTGTCACTGGATGTGCCAACAAGTTAACAATAAGTAACAAATTAAACACATTGTGTTGAGCATATATTTAGATCTAGAATGATAAAGTTGAGATACATTTGACACAGTGTTCTTGCTTTTTCTATGTGTCTGCTGTGGTAAGTATGCTTTCAAGTAGGCGCAAAGAAAGCCAAGAACAAATTCGTTGTCTGACTTAGCAAATTTATTATCACACCAAGAAGCAGTTTGTCACAAAGTGAAGTTTTCCAGGCAGTTTTATTCAGCACTCTCCGCACAGCTACATAATGGTGTATTCAAAAAATTGAGCGCCCGCAGGGGCGCCTGCACAAGTAGGCGTTTGGTGTGTAGCAACACCACGGACCCGAGCTAACGGGGGAGTTTTGACTCCCTCCCACGCCTAGCCGTGCGTGGCTTCACCGTGTCCGGGGAAAAGGGGATCCTGGGGGTTGAGCTGACGCTGGGTGATTGGATCTTTAGGCCCCCCGACAGATGCAACACACCCCTTTGGCCTCAGCTTCACGTAGACGGCACCCCTGGGCTGACCCACCCAGGAGAAATCGGCAGTCGCCTTTTCCTATCTCTTTCTTCCTACATCTTCGTTTTTTTATCTGTCCTGTCATCTTCTCTTTTCCGTTTACTTCCGAATTTTCTGGCGGCGAGGGTTAACCCTGTGTAGTTACCCAACCTTGGGTAGTTATATTCGGTTATAGCGGCGATGCATGGCTGGCGTCTCCAAGTGCTCACTATTCAACCTTGTAGCGTCCCCTTGTTGGGCTCGGTGGTGGGTGGCCACTATCGCCGCCGAACTTAAAATGCTTCTTATGGAAAACCCTTTTCCTGCACTCCCTGATCGCTGCCTGAAAAGGGGCGCACCGATGACAGCTTCTTTACTGCACAGCCTAAACAGACCTTCCCCAAGTACCATGTAATCCACAGCCAAAATGAAAGGAAAACAGTTCGATCTATTTCACCATTTATTGTCTCGAAAACGCTCACAGATACAATTGGCCCTGGCTATAAAGTAACAAAGATGGGGAATGGCGATCTCCTTCTAGAAGTTCGCGACAAGACTCAGTACGACAAGCTCACAAAACTCGTTTCATTTGATATCATCCCAATATCAGTGGGCCCACATAGGTCGATGAACACAGTGCGTGGTGTCATATCTGATGATGACCTCCTCGAGCTTTCTGAAAGTGAATTGCTCGAAGCCTGGCAAGAACAAAATGTAGTGAAAGTACAGAGAATAATAATCAGGCGAGATAATAAACAGATCCTAACAAAGCACATCATAGTTACCTTCGGTACAAGCAACCTTCCAGACTCTATTGAAACTGGTTATTGCAAGCTTCCTGTCAGACCTTATATACCCAATCCTCGCCAATGTTTCAAGTGTCAGCGCTTCGGACACGGATCCCAAACGTGCAGAGGGCGCGCTAGGTGTGCGAAGTACGCATCTTGTGAACATGTATCCGAAAAGTGCACTTCAGAAGCCTGTTGCGCTAACTGTGAAGGAGATCAGGCTGCCTACTCCCGATCATGCCCTGCATGGAAAAAAGAGAAACAAATATTAGAACTTAAGGTCAAGTTCAACCTGTCATTTCAAGAGACACGTCAACGTTTTTGTACACACAATAATTCTGAACCTTTCTTCGCCGACGTGGCGCGTCGAGGCGCCGTGCCACGTCTTTCGGCACCCGCGAGATTCACACCAAGTGTGACTGCGGTTGTGCCAGAAGCGCCTCCAGCTGGAGCAGTATGTACTGCTCCGCCTCCTGTTCAAAAGGGCCAGCAGACTATAGAGTCTGTTGGACCCCGGACCACTGCAAGTGCAGTCAGGTCCGAAACTGCCATGAAGGTGCCTGCCAAGCAGGCATCATTCACCACCTCAGAAGAGGTGATGGACACAAGCCATACTCCTCCGGCGCCCCACACGCCGAAGGAAAGGCGCAGCTCTTTGGAGCGAAGCAAGAAAGAAAAAACCCGTATTACAGGGCCCCAACAGGCCCTGTAAGTTCAGGCAACGTTTCTGTACACACAGCACTTAACTACATTAAAAATGGAGACACAAATTTTACAGTGGAACGTCAGAGGACTACTGAGAAACCTTGACGATATTCAAGAACTTTTACATAAGCAGTCACCAAAAGTGCTGTGTGTACAAGAAACACACCTAAAACCCAAGATCACTATTTTTCTACGCCAGTATATCATTTTTCGAAAGGACAGGAATGAAGCCATCACGTCATCTGGTGGTGTGGCCATTATAGTAAATCAAGGGATTGCATGCACTCATCAACCACTCGAAACATCTCTTGAAGCAGTGGCTATTCGTGTAGTCCTCCTGAACAAACTCGTGACCATCTGCTCTGTTTACATACCTCCATACTACCATCTCGAAAAACGTGAATTCCAGTCCCTAATAGATAAACTTCCAGAACCTTATATCCTCCTTGGAGATTTCAATGCACATAGCAATTTATGGGGTGACTCTCGCTGCGATGCTCGAGTTCGCCTGATTGAACAGCTCCTTTTTTCTTCCGGTGTGTGCCTGCTGAATCGGAAAGAGCCAACATATTATAACATCGCTAACAATACGTACTCGGCAATAGACCTCAGCATAATATCCCCATCACTCCTGCCTCTACTTAAATGGGAAGTCATTAATGATCCATATGGTAGTGACCATTTTCCTATCACTATCAGCACATCAATAACAAAGCCATGTCCTGCACAAGTTCCTAAATGACTCACCGACAAAGCTGATTGGGAAAAGTCTCAAAAAATGACTTTATTATCTTGGACTGACATGGCGGCATTGAGCATAGAGGAATCTCTATGCTACTTTACAGCTTTCTTGGTTGATGCAGCAACAAAATGTATTCCCCAAACATGTGGATCGTCAAGCAAACGACGAGTACCATGGTGGAATAATGAGTGCCGTGATGCTAGAAAAAAACACAGTGAAGCATGGAGATTGCTTAGAGACTCGCCCACAGCCGAGAATCTTGTAAACTTTAAGAACGTCAAGTTGCAAGCAGAAGAGAAAGTTGGCACAAATTTGTATTGGGCATTAACTCATACACAGGTGAATCGAGAGTCTGGAGCATGGTTGGGAAGGTGGCAGGACGAGGAGCACATTCACTTCCTCTAGTGAACACACAAGGGGAGAGTTTGGAATACCAGGCAAACACTCTCGGAGCGCACATTGAACAGGTTTCCAGCTCAACACACTATAGTGAAGCGTTCCGACGATACAAAACCGCTATAAAAAAACAGAGATTAGAGCACAAGCCCTGAACACATGAGGCATACAACGAACCTTTCTGTTTGGCTGAACTGCAGGCCTCACTTGCCTGCTGCAATAAATCTGCCCCAGGCCTGGACCCTGTGGCATATGAAATGTTAAAACACCTACCCACTGAAACCCAGAAAGCTCTCCTCTCTCTGTATAATGTGATATGGTCTTCTGGCGAGCTACCCTCAGCCTGAAAGGAAGCTATCATTATCGCAATCCTAAAACAAGGCAAGGACCCAGCCTCAGTTTCCAGCTACAGGCCAATAGCATTAGGCAGCTGTATTTGCAAAGCCTTTGAAAAAATGATTAACAGGCACCTGATGCACTTCCTTGAAATTAGTGGCCTACTTGACCCATACCAGTGTGGGTTTCGAGAGGCTCGGTCCACCACTGACCACCTTGTCCGTATCGAAGCACAAATTCGCGATGCTTTTGTTCACAAGCAATTTTCCCTTTCTGTGTTCCTCGATATGGAAAAGGCATATGACACTGCATGGCGCTTCGGCATATTGCGAGACCTGTCACATTTAGGTGTGCGGGGCAGAATGCTGACAGTTATCGAAAGCTACCTGTCTAACCGTACATTCCGTGTCCAAGTTGGCACTGTCTTATCTCGAGTATTTGGCCAAAAAACAGGAGTGCCACAAGGAGGTGTATTGAGCTGCACACTTTTCATAGTTAAAATAAATTCCTTGCACCTGTCTCTCCCACGAAATATTTTTACTGCATATATGTCAATGATGTGCAGATTGGTTACAAATCGTGCAACATATCAATGTGCCAACATCAAGTTCAACTAGGGTTGAACAAGGTATCTCAATGAGCAAACAAGAATGGTTTTATACTCAACGCGCAAAAGAGCACTTGTGTCTTGTTCAGCCGAAAGAGGGGCCTCCATCCTGACCCAGACATTGACCTGCATGGTCAACCTCTGTCAGTGAAAACCGAGCACAAGTTTCTTGGTCTCATATTAGACACTAAGCTAACCTTCGTTCCACACATCAAGTATTTAAGGGACAGGTGCTTAAAAACAATGAACATTTTGAAAGTGTCACACACTACATGGGGTAGTGACAGGGAATGTTTAATTAACTTATATAAAAGCCTCGTACGCACACGCCTGGATTACGGTGCTATAATCTATCAGTCGGCAACACCATCAGCCTTGAATATTCTCGACCCTGTCCACCATCTAGGCATTCGCCTCTCTACGAGTGCTTTCCGCACCAGCCCTGTGGAGAGCCTGTACGTGGATTCGAATGAATGGTCGCTCCACCTACAAAGATGTTCCCTGTTTTTTTTGTACTTTTTGAAGGTGAAGGCAGACAAGAAACATTCTTCCCATTTCACAATTAATGATTTGTCTTGTTCTGGCTTGTTCGAGAACCGTCCTTCGTTTAGGCAGCCCTACGCGCTGCGTGTAAGGAGCCTGGCCGAAGAAACAAGTGTGCCTCTTTTTGAACCCAGTTTGATGGCTCCTGCAACATATCTGCCACCGTGGCAGTGGCAGCTTATAGACTGTGATGTTTCTTTTGTTGATGTCACAAAGCACACACCACTTTCACACATACATACATACTTTTTAGAACTACAACATAAATACACATGCCCTGAGTTCTTTACTGATGCTTCAAAGTCAAACACTTCTGTGTCATATGCAGCAGTAGGCCAATTCTTTTCCGAGGCCCACGTTTTTCATTCTAATGCAAGCGTTTTCAAAGGAGAAGCTTATGCAATACTGGCGGTCGTAAAACACATTAAATAGATAAAATTACAAAAGGCGGTAATATACACAGATTCCCTAAGCGTGGTCAAAGCCCTGAAAACTCCTAAAAAACACAAGAACCCCGTGCTGGTGTCACTCTACTCACTTCTGTGCACACTCTACAGATCAAAACAGCATGTCCCCCGCAGGGGCGCCTGCGCAAGTAGGCGTTTGGTGTGTAGCGACACCACGGACCCGAGCTAACGGGGGAGTTTCGGCTCCCTCCCACGCCTAGCCGTGCGTGGCTTTGCCGTGTCCGGGAAAAAGGGGATCCTGGGGGTTGAGCCAAAGCTGGGTGATTGGACCTTGAAGACCCCCCGGCAGAGGCAAAACACCTCTTTGGCCCCGGCTTCACGTAGACGGCACCCCTGGGCTGACCCACCCAGGGGAAATCAGCAGTCGCCTTTTCCTATCTCTCTCTTCCTACACCTTAGTCTTTTCTCGTCTTTAAATCTGTCCTGTCTTCTTCTCTCTTCTATTCACTTCCGATTTTTCGTGGTGGCAAGGGTTAACCTTGTGTAATTACTCAACCTTGAGTAGTTATATTTGGTTATAGTGGCAATGTACGGCTGGCGTCTGCAGCCCAGGGGCGCCTGCGCAAGTAGGCGTTTGGTGTGTGGCGACACCACGGACCGGAGCTAACGGGGGAGTTTCTGCTCCCTCCCACGCCTAGCCGTGCGTGGCTTTGCCGTGTCCGGGGAAAAGGGGATCCTGGGGGTTGAGCCGACGCTGGGTGATTGGACCTTTAAGGCCCCCCGGCAGAGGCAACACACCCCTTTGGCCCCGGCTTCACGTAGACGGCACCCCTGGGCTGACCCACCCAGGGGAAATCGGCAGTCGCCTTTTCCTATCTCTCTCTCCCTACATCTTCGTCTTTATCTCTTACTGTTTATCTGTCCTGTCTTCTACTCTCTTCTGTTTACTTCCAAACTTCCTGGCGGCGAGGGTTAACCCTGTGCAAATAGCCTACCTTGGTCTTGGCGCATTGGGTTATAGTTGCGTTGTACGGCTGGCGTCTGCAGGTTTTAGCATCCACAAACTTGTAGCGTCCCCTTGTTGGGCTCCGTGGTGGGTGGCCGCCAACGCTTCTGAAGAAAATAAACTGGCATGCATAAAGCATTTCCCCTATTAAGTGATCGTACCGCCTTAAAGCGTGTACGCACCGAAGACTTAGGCTTTTTCAACCGATCAAGTGAAAACTTCCCCCATTTTCATGTTATACATAGTGAAATAAGCAGCAAGCAAGCCAGAACCGTATCACCCTTTGTAGTAGCCAGATGTCTCACAGAAACTCTTGGAGCCGGGTACAAAGTTACCAAAATGGCCAGCGGAGACCTCCTCCTTGAAGTCCGAGGAAAAGAACAGTTCGAAAAGCTACAGAATCTTTCAACTTTTGGTGACACTCCCATCACTGTAACGCCACACAGATCCATGAACACAACCCGTGGAGTAGTATCTGATGCTGATTTGCTCAGCTTGACTGAAGAGGAACTTCTGGAGGGGTGGAAGAGTCAGAATGTGACCAATGTACAAAGGATCACCATTAGAAGAGACAACAAGGCAACACCAACAAAACACCTAATACTCACGTTCGCTTCCAGTAATCTCCCAGAAAGTATTCAAACAGGCTACACAAAGACGTCGATCAGACCATACATACCTAACCCACGTCGTTGTTTTAAATGCCAAAAGTATGGCCATGGTTCACAAAGCTGTCGTGGTCACCAAACTTGTGCACAATGTGGAGTGTCAGGCCACAATTCTGACAATTGCGAAGAACCATCACACTGTGTGAACTGTGGTGGAAATCATGCCGCATACTCACGGTCTTGCTCATTTTGGAAAAAAGAAAAGGAAATCATCACATTGAAAATTAAAGAAAATATCACATTCAAGGAAGCAAGACGAAGAGTGTCGCCATTTTATGGCGCTACATATGCTGATGCAGCGCGTCAGGGGGCAACGCCGCACCAGCCCTCGCCACTCCTTCGGCCAGCGCAGAGCGAGCCGACGGCTGTGGCACCTGCCCCCAAGGCGGCAGTAGCTCAGGCTACTCCGCCTCCTAGCGAATTGAGGCCGGAGACTCCAGGGTCCTCTGGTTTCAAGGCCTCCCCTCACCAGGCGAGGCCTAAAATCCGAACCACGAGCTCGCATGTGCGGGCACCCAGTGCCTCTGAGGAGGCAATGGATACAACGGTACCCTTGGTACCAAAAGAGCGGGGCGCCTCCTTGCAGCGCGCCAAGAAAAATAAAAAACCAATAACGGGGCCGGACAACCGTCCTGCCACCTGAATTAATGAGCTCACTCCAACACAGGATACTCTTTGTACACACAGCAGCATCTCTCTTGTTTAAATATGCAGACAGAAATATTACAGTGGAACATCCGAGGCCTTCTTCGAAACCTCGATGACTTACAAGAACTCCTCCATGAACACAATCCAAGAGTGCTGTGTGTACAGGAGACACACCTAAAACGAACTAACACAAACTTTTTACGTAAGTATATAATCTTCCGAAAGGATAGAGATGATGCCATGCTACCATCCAGTGGTGTAGCGGTTATAGTAAGTCAAGGTATAGCATGCACACAATTACCCCTTCAAACTTCCCTCGAGGCGGTGGCTGTCCGAGCAGTTATTCTAAACAAACTTGTCACTGTTTGCTCTTTGTACATACCTCCGCACCACCGTCTCGAAAAACTTCAATTCTAGTCTTTAATCGACGAACTACCTGAACCTTATCTGGTCCTTGGGGACCTGAACGCACATAATGGTCTGTGGGGTGACTCTCGCTGTGATGCCCGAGGTCGTCTCATTGAAAAATTCCTCATTTCATCGGGTGCTTGTCTGTTGAATAGGAAAGAGGCAACATACTATAACCTTGCCAACAAAACTTACTCTTCCATAGACCTCAGTATCGCATCTCCTTCACTTGTACCATTACTTCAGTGGAAAGTCATAAATAATCCATACGGAAGTGACCATTTCCCTTTAGTTTGAGTACACCAATAACAAATGAATGTCCTTCACATGTTCCCAAATGGCTGGTAAACAAAGCCAACTGGGAACGATTTCAAAAGCTTACTCACCTAAATTGGACTGACATATGCGGGTTAGGCATAGATGAAGCTGTGCAGTACTTCACGGCTTTTCTTACTGACGCAGCAACCAAGTGCATTCCACAAACATCTGGACTGCCCGGCAAACGACACGTTCCGTGGTTGAACACTGAGTGCCGGAATGCGCGAAAGGAACAGAACAGGGCATGGAGGTTGCTGCGGAACACGCCGACAGCGGAAAACCTTGAGAGTTTTAGGAAAATAAAATCTCGAGGCAGGAGAACGCGTCGGCAGGCCAGAAAAGAAAGCTGGCACAAATTCTCATCAGGGATAAATTCATATACACAAGAGGCTAAAGTCTGTAACATGGTTCGTAAGGTAGCAGGAAGACAAGTTGCCCCGCCGCGGTGGTCTAGTGGCTAAGGTACTCGGCTGCTGACCCGCAGGTCGCGGGTTCAAATCCCGGCTGCGGCGGCTGCATTTCCGATGGAGGCGGAAATGTTGTAGGCCCGTGTGCTCAGATTTGGGTGCACGTTAAAGAACCCCAGGTGGTCGAAATTTCCGGAGCCCTCCACTACGGCGTCTCTCATAATTATATGGTGGTTTTGGGACGTTAAACTCCACATACCTACCAGGAAGACAAGTACACTCACTCCCACTCGTAAACACACAAGGTGATAGCCTGGAAGATCAAGCGAACTTCCTCGGTGCACACTACGAGCAGGTGTCTAGCTCGTCACACTACACTGAAGCTTTCCAAAGATACAAAGCAAAGATAAAAAAGCAGAAACTAGAATCCAAGTGCAGAAATTACGAGGAATACAACCAACCTTTCTACTTAGCTGAGCTACAAACATCACTAAACACTTGCAGTAATTCCGCTCCAGGCTACGACCGTGTCACATATGAAATGTTGAAAAACTTGCCGCTCGAAACGCGAAAAACTTTACTCTCTCTATACAATGCTATCTGGCTTTCAGGTACCATCCCTGCTTCTTGGAAAGAGGCTATTGTTATCCCTATTTTGAAACAGGGCAAGGACCCTTCCTCAGTTTCAAGTTATAGGCCCATTGCACTAACCAGCTGCGTTTGTAAACTTTTTTGAAAAAATGATAAATCGCCGACTTTTACATTTGCTTGAAACACACAATCTGCTCGACCAATTTCAGTGTGGGTTTCGGGAGGGTAGATCCATCATCGACCATCTGGTGCGTATCGAGACACAGATTCGAGACGCTTTCGTCCACAAACAATACTTCCTCTCAGTGTTTCTCGATATCGAGAAGGCTTACGACACAACATGGCGTTTTGGGATATTAAGAGACTTGTCTCACCTGGGTGTGCGTGGTAGAATGCTTTCCATAATCGAGAGTTACTTGTCCAATCGGAAATTCCGCGTCCGTGTGGGCAGTACTCTCTCCCAAATATTTGTGCAAGAAACAGGAGTACTGCAAGGTGGTGTACTTAGTTGTACACTTTTTATTATAAAAATGAATTCCTTGCACCTGTCCATCCCCCGCAACATGTTCTACTCCACATATGTCATTGACGTCCAGCTTGGCTTTAAGTCATGCAACCTAGCAATGTGTGAGCGACAGGTTCAGTTAGGTTTAAACAAGGTCTCCAAATGGGCAGAGGAAAACGGATTCCGGCTGAACCCAGGAAAAAGCACGTGTGTCTTGTTCTCTCGAAAGAGAGGCATGCACTCAGAACCCGACATTGAACTGAACGGCCAACGTCTGTCTGTGAATGCGGAGCATAAATTCCTAGGCTTAATCTTGGACAACAAGTTGACCTTCGTACCACACATAAAGTATTTAAAAACAAAATGTTTAAAAGCCATGAATGTTAAAGTGTTGTCACGTACTACGTGGGGTAGTGATAGGCAATGCCTCATGAACCTCTATAGAAGCCTTATTCGTACCCGCTTAGATTATAGGGCCGTTGTCTATCAGTCTGCCACTCAAAGTGCCTTGAAAATGCTGGACCCCGTGCACCATTTGGGCATCCGCCTTTCTACGGGTGCTTTTCGCACCAGCCCCGTAGAAAGCCTTTACGTTGAGTCAAATGACTGGTCGCTTCATCTGCAAAGAACCTACATGTCCTTTGTATATTTCCTTAAGGTGAAAGCAGACAAGAGGCACCCCTCATACTCTACTATTAATGACTTGGCGAGCTCCATTCTTTTTCAAAATAGGCCTTCAATGAGGCAGCCCTTCTCAGTTCGCCTGAAGGGTCTAGCTGAGGACACTGGAGTGTCACTCGAACACAGTTTAATGGCTCCTGTAGCATACCCGCCACCGTGGCAGTGGCAGACTATAGAATGCAGTGTGTCTTTCAGAGAAATTACAAAACACGCGCCCATTGACCATATCTGAACATACTTCCTGGAACTTCAACACAAGTACACACGTCCTGAGTTCTTTACAGATGCCTCCAAGTCTAACTCCTCTGTGTCCTATGCTGCCGTCGGCCCATCCTTTTCGGATGCTGGCCCTCTACATCCGGACACAAGTATCTTCACAGCGGAAGCTTATGCTGCTGTTGGCCCTTCCTTTTCGGGTGCTGGCCCTCTGCATTCAGGCACAAGTATCTTCACAGCGGAAGCTTACGCGATACTTGTGGCGGCTAAACACATCAAACAATCACAAGTACAAAAAGCAGTAATTTACACAGACTCCCTCAGTGTGGTAACGGCTCTGCACAGTCTTAAAGAACAAAAAAACCCTGTCCTCGTTTCACTTTACTCCATTTTATGCACCCTCTACACACTCAACAGACATGTTGTTGTGTGCTGGGTGCCAGGGCACCGTGAGATTCAAGGCAACGTGAGGGCGGATCAGCTCGCTGCATCCGTCCACAAAAGCACTGCCCCTACACCCATATCAATCCCGGCCCTTGATCTTAAGCCGTCTCTCAAACGAAAACTCGGGGACTACTGGCAGAGCAAGTGGGATACACACTTACAAAACAAACTGCACGTTATTAAGCCACACCTTGGTCATTCGCTCCCCGTATCGAAATCGCGTCATACAGAGGTAATACTAACGAGACTCAGGATAGGGCACACATACACGACACACACACACCTTTTGTCCGGTGGCGATCCACCATTGTGTGACAGATGTGGTGAAGTATTGAGAGTCCTTCACATTTTGATTGAGTGCAGACAATTGGACACTGTAAGAAAACAATACTTTCCATTACCCTACCGACAACATATACCTGCACCCTGCAATGTTCGTCGGTAGGGAACCGCTTTTTAGTCACAAATCATTGTTAGCGTTTTTTAAAGAAATTCATAGTTTTCATATCTTATACCCGGGCATCCCGTAGCACGACCTCTCCAGAGAGGTTTTTGCTGCGGTGGCTACACAAGAAAGCACTTGCCTCACGGCCCTTGGACGCAAGGGTATGAACGAGTGAGGCACTCGTGCTAATGCCATACAAATCCACCATCGTCTTTTATTATCACCAACTTTTGTCATCTATTCACACCACACACACCTTTCACGACATGGTCATGATTTTATTACTTGTATGTTTTTACCCGCTTTACTGCGAGGAATTTTATGGCCCTTATACAGCCGCTAATCACAACCATTGTCGACATTCCTGTCTCATGAACTGGCGCTCTTTGGCCATCAAATGGCCCTTGCGCCAAAAAACACCATATATCATCATCAGCGGAAGCTTATGTGATACTTGTGGCAGCTAAACACATCAAGCAATTACAAATACAAAAAGCAGTAATTTATACAGACTCCCTCATTGTGGTAACGGCTCTGCACAGTCTTAAAAAACAAAAATACCCGGTCCTTGTCTCACTTTACTCCATTTTGTGCACACTCTACACACTCAACCAACATGTTGTAGTGTGCTAGGTGCCAGGGCACCGTGAGATTCAAGGCAACGTGATGGCGGATCAGCTTGCTGCATCCGTCCACGAAATCAGTGCCACTACACCCATATCGATCCCGCCTCTTGATCTTAAGCCGTCTCTCAAACGAAAGCTCAGGGACAACTGGCAGAGCGAGTGGGATAGACACACACAAAACAAGCTACACGTTATCAAGCCACACCTTGGCCATTGGCCACCAGTATCAAAATCATGCCTAACAGAGGTAACACTAACAAGACTCAGGATAGGAGACACATACACGACACACACACATCTTTTGTCCGGTGGCGATCCACCAATGTGTGACAAATGTGGTGAGGCATTAACAGTTCTTCACGTTTTAATCCAACGTAAACAATTAGACACTCCAAGAAGACAACACTTTCCATTACCCTACCGACAACATACACCCCACAATGTTTGTCGGTAGGGAACCACTTTTTAGTCATAAATTATTGTTAGCGTTTTTAAAAGATATTAATAATTTTCATATCATATACCCGGGCATCTCGTTGCACGACTTCTCCAGGGAGGTTTTTGCTGCGGTGGCTACACAGGAAAGCACTTGTCTCACGGCCCTTGGACGCAAGGGTATGAACGAGTGAGGTACTTGTGCTAATGGCATACATGTCCACCATCGTTTTACATTATCACCAACTTTTGTCACCTATTCACACCACACACACCTTTCACGGCATGGTCATGATCTTATTACTTGTATGTTTTTACCCGCCTTACTGTGAGGAATTTTATGGCCCTTATACAGCCGCTAATCAAAATCATTATCCACATTCCTTGTCCCATGAATTGGCGCTCTTTGGCCATCAAATGGCCTTTGCGACAAAAAACACCATATATCATCATCATCAGTTTATGATGTCTTGCGCACCATAAAAAAATTGTCCCTGCTGTGCAGTTTAATGACCCACTACTCACCTTCCATGAAATTACCTCCCACTACCGACACAACAGAAGCCGATACCCTTTACCCCATTCAAAACTAGAACGCGCGCAAGAAGTAGCCTTTAGAATGTTACAAACGAGATCGTACCCATCACGGGGCCGACTCAGCCATTATAACTCAGACATAAATTCACAGTGCCCAGATTGCACAGAAGTGTACTGTTCACTCGCGCACATGCTCTGGCAATGTCCCGCGTTACCTCAGGGACCTCTCACCAGTGAGTCCGACTGGGAGGAGGCACTCAGGAGCCCCAATCTCCGAAACCAACTTAAGGCAGTCCAGAGGGCCCAAGAACTGGCGGAACGCCACCACGTTCCCGCCCCGACTCGGGCGTCGCCTACGGTAGCGGCTGCTAGGATGTCCCACGTGGGCACCCTGGTGGCTTAAACTCCTCAGGACCATATATTAAAGTTCTTGACTGACTGACTGACTGCTGGGCAGACAGTTCCAATCCAGTATTTCGAGTACCCTGAACATGAAAAATAAAAAGGAGTGACCTAATATTGAAGAATTTAAAAAACCATGAACTGCGAAATAACATTCAGCTACTTGACAGAAGTGTATGCGTGTTAAAATCGCCTTTAGAAGGTGCCATGTCGCACTTTGGAAGGTGCACGTTGTCGAGAGTCCCCTGGTCAACAAAATGCTATTGCTTGCCATAAAAATCGATGTTCGCAAAACAATTATGGTTCCCAAGTTCCTGTGCAACAAGAGCCAATAAGAATGGGATGTATTTGCCGCAGGCCTGCAGCCAGGCATTTTTTCAGGAGGAGGGGGGGGTGGCACTTGCTTAAACATTGAAAAACACCCACTTTAACTAGTCATTTTGATGAAATCTACACAACTATCAGAACTTCTGGGAAGGCACTGCCCCCAGACAGTTTCTGGCTTCATCACAACTTTGTCGCTTCAAAATCTTTCAATTTTATCGTTAACGTGCTCTTTTTTCCAAATGCAATTTTTTCGCAACTCTTTCAGTTTGACCATCTTGTTGTTGAGTACCGTAGTACTTTTCATGCTTGCATTTGACTCAAATATTTTGTTTTCTCATCATATGAGGAATGCCAATATTACTCTTAAAGTTTGATATGCCATGGTATGATGGTCAAGCAATCATTTAACAAGGTAGAGACATTCTAAGACTACTCAATAACTTTCATATATATTAGCAAATTTCATGTGACTTTTAAGCAAGTTTTCAACATTGTGCTACTTATACAAAGAAATCTGGGTGCCTAATGACCTATAATTATGAAAGTTTAGTGATAAAAGCAGATTATATGCAAGAAGGCTGACATGTTAAAGCCATGATACAGAATCGAAAACATACAACTCATTATAGTAACTGATCAATCAAATATGCACAAAACATTATGTAAACTCCTGGAGTTTTTTCCTCTTGGTTTGTATATTCAAAAATATGCATTCGACAGCATGTAAGAG